>JASDDO010000006.1:287650448-288266912 GCA_030015575.1 Agapanthus africanus
CTAAAGTTTGGTGATAGGATTATATGTTCATGAGCTAGTTTGGTGTTAGTTGCGAAACTCTAGAGTAGTTGTTACACCCATACACACGCGCACACACACATGCATACATTTATTTTACTTGTGCATATATGGGAATATGTACACACACACACATGGGTATGGGACTGTGTGTGTGTGTGTATACGTATACATATACATGGATGACGAAGATAGTACTTAGGATTTGAGATGAGTCGATGAGATTTGGCTTGAGACCGTGAGATCGGTGATGTGACATGGTTCGTATTTGAGATACGACATGATGTTTTAGCGGGTCCTTTTGACGTGGTGTTTTCATACAAATGCATGCATATACATAGATGGTATCAGTATTGTACTAGGCATAGATCAGTACCCCGGATCATGATATTTGATAAAGAGGATACCAGATGAATAATGTGATAGATGTGACTTTTGACCCATACCAGACTTGGGAGGCCGTACGACGGATCTACCGTACGAGCTATATATTGATGATAGATCCACACTCTTGACTAGAGGATGTCATATTATATTAGGGTATCGGATGGGATACTATTGAGGCGGGATCACCGACCATTATATATATATGTATGTATGTATGTATGTATGTATCGACTTAGATGTTAGGCGGTTTTCTTACCTTTCGATCAGCCTGTAGTTTACTTGTAAATGATAGATTAGACTCGAGTCATACTTATTTAAAAACTAACGAATCGTGAGTATTTTAAGGACAGGCCAAGGGATTTTACGGATATTTCAAAGGACGTATCTTTTCTTAAAAACACCGTAGCCCTTATTTTCAAACCATCACGATTCGTGTTATTTCAAATGGCAAACTGTATGACTCATATTTATATAAATGCTGATTCGTTATCATTGTGTTTATTATTCAGCTCCCGCATATTCTTGCTGTTCGCATCGCATCGCATGCTTATATTGTGTTTTCATATGCCATTATTAAGATCATGCTGTTAGGACACCAGCACCATTACCGATGATGCGTATGTTCCACATACACTTACTTGCCGGATCACACACATCATCATCAGTAATTGCCATGTCACGTACACTTTAGAGAATATTATTTCATTGACATAGCTTGTTAGCTGATAGTTTCGACATGATATTAGTGTACTTGCTTTATATGCCAGTTTAGACATTGCACTTATTACTTGCAAATTCATGCATATTATTATTCACTGTTATGCAGTATTACGGAGTTAGGCCGATATTCACTGTTTACTTACTATCGATTCTTGGATTTCAGATTTTCATGAGATTCCTGGATTTGGGGGAAAACCGCAAAAACATATATAAATTTCTCTCTCTCTCTCTCTCTTTTTAAAATGAAAAGTGCGGTTTTCTCGTAATGTATGAGTTGTCCATCATGATATTTTCTCGGTTATGAGATGGATTTCGAGACCCGATTCGAGGAGTCGTATGAACCGTCTTGGGTACATGGTGGACCCGGTATGGTACCCCCGGACGAGAGTGATTTCATGGAGGATGATGAGCCCGACAGGGGCAGACTTCCTACTGGTGATTGTTTAGCGCGTCGGATATCCGGAAGATACCGTTCGTGGTCGTGTGATTTATGATACGGGCCTATCCGGACTGACGGAGCTCGAGGTATTGAGACATTGAGATATTGAGATTTGAGATACTGAGATTTGGGATTAGATGATACAGCCCAGTCTGGCTAGCCGGGGCCTGAGATATTGAGATATTGGGATTTAGGTTTCGTGTCGATGCTTGACACGGATTTCTCTGTTGATTTCATTGATGATAGTCGATTTATATACGTACAGAAATCTCATTAAATAAAGAAAACAGTTGTCTCACTCATTTCATTACGTTACATTCATACCTCATACATATGATACATTGTTACCTGAGGCACTGACACGAGCACACAGGATTACACTTATGTATAGATGTTTACCCTTGCCACATTTTCATGCTTCAGACTTATCATTTGAGGTTATATATATATTTTGATCGTATTGTCCTAGGATTGTGTCATACATACGATTTCTGCTCGGTGATGTTTTCTACTCACGAGTTGGCAACTCACCCCCGTTGTGCCACAGTTTCTTGCAGGTTTTGCCGTACAGGTTTCATTACGGCTTTGCTGGCACACTGCTTCCATTTCGAGTGTTTGCTTTGGTAGGTAGGTTCACTTATATCGTGACCGCCATTGTATTTAATTATTCGGTTGTATCTAGTAAACTCCATCAACCAGACTTGTATATTTATTTCAGACCTAGCAGACCTGTGATGTTTATTCTTTCAGCCTTTGAGTCATGCGTTATATTATTATGGATTTCATGCTGTTTTGAGTTTCCTTTTGAGTTTAGAGCCTCGTCCTTCGGCGTTGTATACTATATTGCTTGCGTGGTTGTGCCCGTCGATTGACGAAGAGCTAGCTCCCGCTTGGGGATGCCTTTTATCATTCATTTATATATTTATCATGTTGTACCCCGTTCGGGGCCAGTATTTACAAAGGAAACTCTGCTGAAATTTTTAGAAAGACTTGAGATTTTAAAAATACATATTTCGGCTTATGTTGTTAAACTTCTTACTTTAAATTGGTTTTTCCTTCACTCTACTGATTTATTTGGTTTTGATTTCTGGGTTTTGGCTTATTTAGATTATGTACGCCTCGAGACGTTCGTAATTTAAGTGCCGGTCATGTTCCGTACTTTTCGGGTCGTGACAAGGCCCCACCTTGGTAGACCTTGTCTATGATGTACGGGCCCTCATAGTTCGGCTCGAATTTCTCCCATTTGGCACGATTGGGGATCATAGGTCTTTTTACGAGTAGCACGAGTTCGCCTTGGCGGAATGTTCTCGGCCTAGTCAATTTTTCGTATGAGCGTGTCATCCTTGCTTTGTAAGCTTCTAGGTTTTGCTGCACCATGAGACGAGTTTCATCAAAGGCGTCTAGCTCTTCAAGCTAAAGATGGGCCTTCTCTTCATTCGTTAGTTCGTACCGAACCGCCACTCGTAGAGAGGGTAGCTCTATCTCCAAGGGAAGTACCGCTTCCGTGCCGAATACTAACACAAATGGCATTGTGTTCGTGGCTGTCTTGAACGTAGTCCGATAGGCCTAGAGAGCTTCATGCAATCTCTCGTGCCAGTCCTTTTTATTTCTGGACACCGTTTTCTTTATGATCTTTGTCAAGGTCTTATTGAAAGCCTCACTAGACCGTTATCTCGGGGATTATAAACTGAAGAATATCTCCAATCTATTTTATGCTACTGTGCGAAGCGGCTGATCTTATGGCTTCTGTAGGCCGGCCCATTATCTGATATGATCCGTCGCGGAGCGCCGAATCGGTAGATGGCATGCATCCTGAAGAAATGGACGATGTTCTCCGTCTTCACTTCCCTTAACGGTATTGCTTCTGCCCATTTAGAGAAGTAATCGGTTGTTGCTAATATGAACCGATGTCCCTTGGATGATGCTGGTTTGATAGGCCCAATTATATCGGTTCCCCACATTTCGAATGGACAGCTAGCTAATGTTGGGTGTAGCGGATTCGGATGCTGATGGATGAAGTCCCCTTGAATCTGGCACGAGTGACACTGCTTCGCATATTCAAGGCAGTCCCGAATCATCGTGGGCCAGTAGTAACCCATTCTTTTGATCTTCAGCTTCATTTTTGGCCCAGCCTGATGAGAGCCGCAGAGTCCGTCGTGAGTTTCTTAGATGACCTTCTTTGCTTCTTCCGGTCCCAGGCATCTCAACCATAGACAGTCGAATGATCTCTTATAAAGAGTATCATTGACGAAGGTGAAAGACAGGGCTCGCTTCATGAGCTGATGCCTTGACGATGCGTCTTCGGGCGTTCGATGGGATTTGAATTAGTCTATGAAGACTTCTTTCCAATCCTTCACCTTTTCTTCATCCTCCAATTGGAAGGCTTCTTGTTCGGTTTCTCCCTCTCCTTAAGACGTCTTCAGAGATATTTCTACTGGTGTGAGAATCCGGCGACTTTGCACAATGAACTTTACGTCATCGAGGTTTTCGTCGGCCAGTTCTTTAGCGAGCTTGGCTAACGCATCCGCCTTACTATTTTCCGCACGCGGTATGCTTTCCACGGTGTAGGAGGGAATTTGCGTCAGCAATTGCTGCACTCTTTCACCATACCTGATCAGTTCTGGCTTGTACGTCTGGTAGTCACCATTTACTTGGCTAACGACCAGCTGGGAGTCTCCATATATGAGGAGGTTTTCGATTCCCACATTGACAGCAATCTTGAGACCTACTATCAAATTTCCATACTCAGCTTCATTGTTTGTTCTTGGCTCCGTTAAGGAAAGGGCAAAACGCATAATCTCTCCTTGTGGAGTCACGAAGATAAGGCCCAGCCCGTCTTTAATCATAGGGGTGTTTTGCTTTCGCTTCTTCAAGGAGGACGCTCCATCGAAGTAGAGTTCCCATCGGGTATTATTCCCTTCTTTCTCCCTGTCAATTGCATCAAACGCGTGTTCGTCCGGCAACTCGCAGTTCAACGGAGAGTCGGCAGGTATCGTATGCTCAGCGAGAAAGTCGGAAATGGCCTGGCCTTTTATTGCCTTGAGGGGTCGATATACTATCGAGAACTCCATCAAGAGGAGGGCCCATTTGGCAAGCCTTCTTGTTAACATGGCTCTTGACATCAAATACTTGAGAGGATCCACTTTTGATATGAGATGGACCTCATGTGCCAAAGCGTAATCTCGGAGCTTCGTTACCGCGAAGATCAGTGCCAGGCAATGCTTTTCGATGGGGGAGTAGTTATTTTCTGCCCCCAGGAGAACTTGAATCAAATAGTAGAGAGCTATCTCCTTCCCCTGGTCGTTCTCTTGTGCCCATAGCGCGCCTAAAGAATCTTCAAGGGCTGTTGTGTACAGGATGAGGAGCTTTCCCTTGACCGGAACGGTCAGTACCGACGGGTTCTGCAGATATTGCTTGATTTTATCCAGTGCGCTTTGGAATTTACGATCCCAAACGAATGGGGTCCCCTTCTTCATTAGATGACTGTAGGGGCGGCATTTGCCGGAGATGTTAGCTATGAACCGTCGGATATACACGAGCTTTCCTTGGAGAGACCGCAGTTGCTTGAGAGTTCTTGGCGGAGGCATTTCCATAATCGCTTTGATTTTTGACGGGTCTATTTCGATGCCTCGGTGTCGTACGATGAATCCCAGGAATTTGCCCGGGGAAACTCCAAATGCATATTTCAGAGGGTTCATCTTCAGATTATATTTCCGAAGACGCTGGAACACTATTTTCAAATGCTCCCAGTGTTCCTCGTATGATTTGCTCTTCACCATGAGGTCGTCGATATAATATTCAACAATCTCATGTACAAGGTCGTCGAAGATCTTTGTCATGGCCCTCTGGTAGGTGGTGCCAGTGTTCTTTAGACCAAAGGGCATCAATTTATAGCAAAATATGCCCAGCGGAGTCCGGAAAGCGGTGTGCTTTTGGTCTTCGGGATGCATCTTTATTTGATTGTACCTTGAAGATCCGTCCATGAAGGAAAAGACCTCATGGTGGACGTGTTGTCGATTATCAGCTCGGTAACAGGCACTGGGAAGTCATCCTTCGGACAAGCTTTGTTGAGATCCCGAAAGTCCACGCAGATGCGTACTGTTTCACGTTCTCGATCAGCTTTGCACTTTTGAAGAGCTTCATTCAACAGCTTGTCAATAAGGTCATTTGACAGTTCCATGGATTCTGGCTCTGGATCTGCCCCCGGTTTTTCTACGTCAGGAGCTTCTTTACTATTTATCGACGAGTGAGAGATCGTGTGGCAAATCGCTACATGATTCTTGGGTTCTTCCGAGGAATTGTCTTCTTCATCAATATCAATGTTTCCGTTCTCAAGGATATGCTTGAAGAACTCTTCCAGTGTGACTAGGGTCTATGCCTCTTGGTTGTATTCTTCCAGTGCATCGATGTATTTCTGCAGACCCGTATGATTGCCGTCAAGCTGCACGTGCTTCTTGGCCTTCTTCTTTTTCTTTGAAGACTTTGGATGCTTGGTTTGGAGGTTTTGTCCATCGTTACCAGCTTTTGGCGTTGGGCGCGGTTTCAGCATTCTGTCAATAATTTCAGGATCCAGCGGGCTTTTCCACCTAATCGCCGGACATGCTTGAAGATCCTTCAGCATTATTTTAGTTTTATCTGAAACGACCACTTCCCACGGGGCTTCTTCTATAAATGAGCATGATGCCTCCAGCGAGTCCATCTTCTTAGGAGCGTGCTGCTGCGGCGGGTTCACCTTCCAGTTTTCGGACAGCGCGAACTTGCCCTGTTGGTACTGGTCTTCGACCTAGTTTTTAAAGACATAGCAATTTTCGATTGGGTGGCCCACTATTCGGTGGTATGGGCAGTAATTGGGATTGTTGACGTCGCCCGATTGCAGTGGGCGTCTCGGATCCGGCAGAGCGATGAGCCTGTTGCGCACCACTAGTTCGAATAATCTCCTCGTTTTATCCCAGGGGAACGAGTAAGGACGTCTCAACTTCTCTTCGAGGGCTCGCGGTTTGTTGTTTTGGCGAGTTACTGGCTTCGGTCACTCGTTTGTTGTTGAGCGTTGGTGACGAAGATCGATTTCCTTTTCCCCTTTTCGTTCCGGGGATCCGTTTTTGAAGAGGACGGCCTATGGCCTCCATTTGGGCCAGTTTGTCGATCAAGGCCTGGAAGGTGGTCGGCTTGAAGAACATCATAAACTGGGATATAGTTGCCTGAGGATCAAGGGTCCTCACGAACATGCCCACAGCAGGAGCTTCTTCTATGCACTGTTCACACTTTGACCATAGGTTACGCCACCGAATCGCATACTGAACCCAGGTTTCTCCCGGTTTCACCCTGGCGTTGATTAATGCCGTGATCGGGGTGCGCTCGCTAGTGCTTGCGAACCTTTGTGTAAACAGTAGCTCCATTTCTGCAAATGTCTTGATGGAATCATTCGGAAGCTCCGAATACCATTCAAATGCTGTCTCTGCCAAGCTGCCAACAAATTGGCGAAGAAATAATTTGTCATCGCCCCCGGTGTTACCGTACAAAGCTCTGAATTGGGCAACGTGTTGGTGCGGATTTCCCGTCCCCTTATACATATGGAATTTGGGGATCGTATATCCTGGTGGGTACTTAATTTGGTCGTACCAGCCTGGGTAAGATCGCCCAGTTCTAACGACCTGGTTTGCCGCTTCGTTCGCTTGATGAGCTCATATTTGTTGAGTTATGTAGTCATCAAGGGTAGCTTTGGAGATCGTTTCCTCCCTGGTTGCTGATAAACCTGGAGGAGGGTTTGATGTCTCCCCTCTATCGTCTTCAATGATTATTGGAGGGTCTTCGGTCGGAGGATCCGGTTGGATCGTCATCCCCACCATGTCTTGGAAGAGAAGCGCTATCTGTTTTACATTAGCTGCTTGTTCCGCAGCCTCTTTATCTTTCTTGTCAAGCACCCTCCGCAGGAATTCGGTGTCGGTCTCCTGCTCCTGGCATTGTTCCGACGATGCTTCTGGGCTTTCTTTCTACCCAATGAGTGCGGCCATTCTTGTCAACATCTTCTGGAGCTTTTATTGTTGCTCCTGAGCTTTCGTCACAGACCGTTTGAGTGGTCGATGACTCACGGAAGCACGACTATCCTCTTTTCCGGATGCTATATAGACGGTATGCAAAACCATGCCCACAGACTTGGGGCGTTTGGGTCCACTGCCTTTTATATTTGCCGCCAGTGGTGGGAGATTCTCAGGCCTTCTCTTTTTATGGGAAGCCAAAGTTAAAGGAGCCGCTGCAGCATGCACCCACGTAGATGACACCTTCCGTGGTACGACGGAGGGATGATCCTCCTCTTGCCGAGCCTTCGTCTTCTTCAGCTGGCGGGAGTAATCTTTGTCAATTACAGAGTCTTGGACTTTCCGCCAAACTCTGTGGATCCCGGAGGACAACCGCTGAGGAAGCTGTTCCGGCTTCACCTGGGTTGTGTTTTCGATAAGCGGAGGAGACTTCTTCAGTATGGTGGTTGGAGAGTTCTTGCACACCCTCCTGAGCAGCTCGAAGCTGTTCTCAGTTGGAACAGCAACATCAACTTCCACCATTAGAGCTGGTGGGGTAAGTCCAGAGGCAAAACTGCCCCCAGCCTTCCTTACTCGGCGCCAGTGACGACGTCGAGCATGTCGTGCAGATGGGAATGGTTCAGTTACGGGAGTGGTTTCGTCACGCCCCCTACTCTGATGGGGTGTTGTTGGTGTCAACCTGTCGAAGACCGACGTCCGCTGAGAAGGAACGGTCATCTTGCAAAGGCCGACTTTTTGGCAGGGGAAGCATTTTTGACGACTTCGACTGCAGTAGGAGTTAGAACGGCCAGTCTTGTAAAGACCGATCCCTTAACATGAGAAACCCCTTTGATGACTTCGTTTACCGGAGCTGGGATGGCTATCTGCTTCGGGATAACCCCTTCAGGTATTGCGGGTCTCTTCACGGACCCACTGGAGCTTTGGCTCAGCCTGTCGAAGACTGAGGCGGCAGACTTGGATGACCCGTTGAGAGGGGCCATGGTGGTTGCGAGCCTATCGAAGATCGACTTCTTTGGTGCTTCTTGTGATGGAATTGAAGCATTGAAGCTCATTGGCGGGAGCATGGTCCCGAAGAACAGTCCAGTGGTGGCCTGAGTCATCTGCTCCACTGGCATTGCAAAGATGGAGGCCGCTTGGGGCCCATAAGTCACTCCCCAGCAGGGACGGAGTGGGAGTTGCTGTGGCAATTGGTGCAGTTGGAAGCCATCGATCTCATCTTCTCTTCTGCACGGTGCAAGACACCAAATCTTAGTACCTCGAATCCAGGGACAACCATATTAAACCACGATTTGTTCTCGAACACGATACACGAAGTGTTGAGTGGAAAGAGGAAAAGGTCCCACCAGGCGTGCCAGAATCTGTTTACCGCCGAAAACGGGAGACGGAACCGCGTAGGTCGTCTTACCTGAATTTGGGGGCAGTTGCTATTTGGTTTTATCCGTCCATCTCTCCGAAGATGCCAAGCTGATTTATGACACCGTGTATCGGAGGTCTGGACGGATGCGGCCATTGTAGCAGACTTCGTCAGATCCCCCTCGTTATGAGGGGTTTTTGATTGTGGGGACGCTCTTCCCTGCAGGCGCAAGCCCATGCAGTTAATTACGTTACCGCCTCGCGATAACCACTTTCTCCTGCTCCAGAAGGTCACTTCGTGTCTTGTGTGTTTATTTTATTTTTGGTTGCCCGTGGATTGTATACGGAGACTAATTTGTGTTGTCTCCCGTAGCGTGTGGATTAGTCCAAATCCGTATTTTCTTAGATTTGGATTTGGTTTGATTTAAGGATCGTTAACCTTGTTTGATATTAAGACCGACTTAAATATTTGTTAAGAATACGTTAATCCGATATTGGACTAAGATCTACTTAACGGGGGTTCGGGATCATTTTTGATCCAATGAAAGAGCATCTGGGCTCTATCGTTTTAGTTTAAGGACGTTGCGGTCCACAGCTAGTTTAAGGACATTACGATCCATGGGGTATGCTCATGGGTTCGAGAGTGTGCCAAAATAGCAGTTGATTGTCGGGACCCTCCATCTTTCTGAAGACGCTGAAGAATTACAACGACATATATCAGAGGTATGGAGAGATGTACCCTTGAATCAATGTTCTTTGGAAGATCAATAGTCGTGTTTGGGACTAAGACCAATTTGGGAAAATTGTGAGAACATGCGCTCAGTCCCTTTTCTGTGCAACAATGCCGAGCATTGATATGGACTCTGACGCTCACCCTTTATTATTATTTTTTTATGGAGTGTGAAACACTTTTTATGGCGCCCACGTGAGGGACACGTGAGGCGCTTGGCGCTGAGCGCCAACCGCCGAGTGCTAGGCACTCTTTATTAAGTAGCGTCCACGTGAGGAGCACATGGGGCGCTTGTTCATATCATAATATTGCATTATTACATTTCCCATTCTTATTCATTTTACAAATAAACAGGTGCTTTTGACCCATGTCTGCTACTTAGTTACAGGCTACAGGTTCTTGGAATAAAAACAGTAAAAAAGACAAAAGACGATACAAAAGTGAGATTACGACCGATAAATAGAAGAATCTTGGTCATGCCTACACGAAGATCAATTCACAAAGTATAAGGCAGCGCAAGGTTCAAGGCTTCGACACGAAGCGAATGTTAAAAGTCCACTACAGTACTCACTGTGGAGATCTGGAAGAGAAATGGAAAACATTCTGAAGAACCAACCAAAGAAATAGGAAGACAAAGACATCCAGAACCAGCACAGGAAGTTTCAGCATACAAGCTCACTGTTTGGCCGCGGAACCGCGGCCAAACCTGGCCTATGGCCGCGGTTCCGCGGCCGGGTATAGCCCGTAGTGGCGAAAAATTTCCAAGATGTCTGGCGGCGCGTTGACTAGTCTTCCTAGGGGTATTTTTTTAAAAGCATACATGCGACGATTGTAAACCTAGGGTTTTCTATGTCCTATAAATAGAGACCCAAATACTTGTATTAGGTCATGCCTCTTCTTGTGCCTAATTTTATATCTAAAATTCAGATCTGTGATTTCTGCAATGAATGAAGAGTGCATCAATTTGTAAGTAGTTCTTTTTATTTGCCCTAGTTAATTTTATTATCTGCCCTAGGTAATTTCTTATCTGTCCTAGTTAGATCTTTAATTTCTTGCCCTAGATAGATAGTTTAGATCTGTTCTTCAATTTCCTAATGAGCGAGTAGTCTCCTCGCTTGTTAGGGTTAGCTTTGGGGAAGGCTTGAGAGATGAAGATCTCTCACCCCTTTCTTACCCATCACACGTTTTTATAGGACTCCATGCATACATGCACACACCGCTCCCTACAGCACCCTATCCCACGAGGTAGCGGTGATACCGTAGTATAAAGGCCCGGTTGAGCGTGTTTTCCATGGAGGTTAGGGTAAGGATTAAGAAAGGAAGGACAAGAACCCAGAGAAAGAAACACCGTTTCTTCCCGATGGTTCTAATCCCCTTTATTAATAATTACCATAACACCTAAATAGATCTTAATTTGGGTATTGAAAGCGGTGGGAATTCTTTGTATTTCCAAACTTAACATAAACCTAACCCTAGCAAGATTTAGATCTAGATAAATTTAGTTTTTAGATTTAATCAATCCGACACCAATCGGAATTAACTCGTAAGAATAATTAGGAAATTCACAAAATCCCTATGGACCGACCCGTACTCACCGGCTAGCTACCAAGCGACGCCGTTCTTGATTGCGGTTACTAAATATTTTTGATCTTAAAAATCTCACACGAATCAAATGGCGCCGTTGCCAGGGATGGCGTATTATTTTCTTTTTGCAATTTCGGGTTAATCTAAAATTGGAAAATCATAAAAAACTGAAACATTAAAAAAATATAAAAATTTATCATTTTGTTATTTTGTGAAGGGTATTTTTGTTTGAATTTTGCAGGATCTACAATCGAGTTCGGATCTGAAAAAATCCAGAAAGCGAAACAGAAAATGAAAGATCTGAACAGCAGAGGATTTCAACAACAGAACAACAGAAAAAAAATCTCGAGAACTGCACCGCCTACTCCACCGCGTTTTCGCCGCGCCAACCCTATTTGGACCGCGCATCCGCGGTAGCTTGGTGACATCATCACCTCCAAAATTTTCTCGGGATCTGAACCGTTGACTCCACTGTGTTTCCGCCGTAAGAGTGCGCTCTGGGCTGCGCATCCGCGGTCTGCTGACGTCAGCAGTGAACCAAAATTGCTCTGTAAATTTTCTTTTCTCCTCCTCTGCAAATCCCGATATATCTTCTGTAAAAATTTTCTGCAGGATTCTTTGCGCTAAAAAATCTCTCCCCCTTCTCAATAACTTGATCTTGTGCAGGATTCTTTGCGCCGCGCTAAAAAAAGAAAAAAAATTGTTTGCAAGTGATTGTTACTGCTTTGCATATTTTTAATCGGACTTTAAGGGGCTTGAAACCAATCTAGATTGGATGGGGTCATCACCCTTCCCAGGACCACAGAAATCACATAAGGCATATTGCATTGACCTTCAATTAATTAAAAAAAACTAGACTCAGCCCTAAGGACTTCGTGCTCAATAGGACAGAGGACTAGTTGTAGGCATCGGCCGTTGATCCTAACCTGACTTTGTGGTGTCTAGGCAAGTGTGTCTAAGGCGAGTGGTTACTTAATTAGGGTCACTACTTGTAGTGGAGAGCCTCCCACTCACCTGGCACTTACCTGGCCGCAATTGGCGGTGAAGAGGCGGTTTGAGGTCCTATTTCTAGCCCTTTGGAACAGTTAGGAGTTGTCTAGCTAACCTAGGTGACCCTAGATCTAGGCCTGATTGTGCATTTGTGGTTGATTGAACGTGTGTCTAAGTCTTTTATCGAAAATCTTTTTGCAAAGAGCACCACATAAAAAAAGGAATTTTTTTTATAAAAACTTGCAACTTATCGCTAAGAAATCCGTGCACCCCACCTTCTTTTTCTTCTCCTTTCTTATATCATGGGTACCACACCTCACAAATCTCTTGCCGAACTTTGGTACCCTGAACCAAACTTTGCTTCGTACGCGAATTGTTTCGATCGATTAACGGACGACCCCTCCATGCCCAAAATTTCTTTGAAAGATCGAATAGAAGCGTCTAGGAGAAGCAGTTCGACTTTGCAATCCACTTTATATCAACCGTGTCAATCTTCACCACCTTCTTACGTTGATACTCTTTTTTCGAGTCCTGTTGTAACTCCTAAACCCATGTCTATTGCTGAACATATAGAACAATCTCGTAACCAATCTTTCACTCCTTTCAACACATCCAGTTCTTGGGATCAACAAGTCCATTCACCTTTTTATCCAAATGTTGATCATACTCCTGTCCAACCATTCAATTCCTACCAGTCCTACCCGACTTCCGCACCTTCTCTAGACATTGCTTCTACACAACCATTTGGGAGTTTCATGTATCCAAACAATTTTGAATCTTTTACCGAAACCCCTTCACAACCTATGTCTTGTCTAGAACAGTCGTTGGAGGCTTATATGGTAGCGACAAACCAAATGATTAGGAATGTGGATGCGTCCATGGCCGCCCTTATGCAACCTAGTGAACCGGTAGCTAGTTTCCAACTAGCTCCAAAAATTCCAATGTATGAGGAGGCGGTTGGACAGAGTGATAATTTGAGTGTAGAAAGTGAGATATACACCCTTCCAAATCATACCAACCCATCACCAATTGAATCCTACAACTCCGGTTTTAAATGTCTATCAAGTGTTCCAAACGATTCACCAGTTGAAGATAGAACGTCTAATGAGTTGTGCGACTTTATAGTGCTTGATTTGCCAGATTGTGAAGGGTCCCTTTCGAGTAAAACCATCACCAATCCTTTTGACCTATACACCTCCACTCTAGAACCTGAATTGATAAATATCCATGCTTTTGATGAGGTGTCTGAGAAAATTAATTTTCACTTGATTGAGGATATTGACGCCGGGAATATTTTGGATGATGAACCCGTAGATTTGACTGAAATTTTATCTCCAACTCATCATCCCGAGTCATTAAATGTTTCTCCCGAACTTCATATGCGTCTTGATTTTGATGATAATGGCATGGATAAGCTAAATTTTGAGGAGAATTATGAGGATAGTATTGAGGAGAGTATTGAGGATAGTATTGAGGATGAACCATTTTTGTTTGATGTGTCGGATTTTCCAATTCATCCTCCTGAACCTTTAACTTTTATACTTCCTAAATCAAACCCCCTCCTTTCCATCGTTCCGACCACGCAAAAGATCACGCAGGAGGGCTGTGAGCTTGAAAGATTTCTCTTCGATCACAGCAGTTTGGACGCTACTAGTGCGTTCCTCCTTGAATCTGACACTCTTCTCACAGCCGATAACAATTACAAGTGTCACACTTTTTCGGATGATGTTGAAAACTCACCTCCCGAGTTTGAGTCCTTTAAATTTTCAGATGAGTTAGTTGAACCATCAAACTCGGTTGCTTACAGTCATTTCGAACCATTGATGGAATCCTTCAAATTCGAGACAGATTACTTAGGTGAGAGTAAGAATATCCCTAAATCACTCCCTTTCGTCCTTCCTATCGTTTCGACCACGCAAGACTCCGTCGCGTTTCCATTTTCAATGGAGGGTTTACCAAGTTCAACGTACCCATGCTTTCTTGCGAATCTTGAGGGATTTGATCCCATTTCTCGACGGGTTGATAGATTAGCACAATCGCTTTTAACACATCGGTCATCACAAATTGTGCTAATTTATTCACTCAATTTACACCCTCAAGTTCGTGCTACACTTCTTTCTCTCTTCCGCCATTCTTCTCCTCCACCGAGACCATATTCCACCCTTCTTCCCATACGGTCTCGTGTGCTTTTCAACTCCTTTCTCTACACTCCATTCTTTCACCAACCCTACCATTATCACGATAGAATTTTTGAATGGTTGGTGCTAACCTTTGGCCTGTGTAAGGCCTTGTTTAGTTTGGGGAGGACCTTGTTGTATATATGTATGTATATATATATATATATTCTATTTGTTGGAGTTAGTGCCCTCAGAGTCAATTATTGGATCACAGGCACGTGATTGCAATGATTGAGGGAGGACCTATCCCGGTAGGACAGTCTTACTCGAGATGATAGTATGCTATCTGGTTTATCTTTATCATCGTGTACTGCTTTAGGTGACCTGACATGTCGCTATTGCACGTTGATAGAGGCCCTAGGATTCTTGCTTGACGACCAGCAGTATGATGGCGATCATATACGTGGGAGCTGGGGTCCATAAGCACATCCTTAAAAGGTCCCTAGTCGTGGGAGTTTCGAGACTGGGCATCGATACTCCATTAGTAGACTAGTGTATACAGTCGAGACCCCGACGAGGGGCGGTGGCCGGTCTCACAAGCCACTGGTGTCAGTTGGTTCACCTAAGATGTATACAGGTGCTCATTGGGTTATGAGTACACCGGACAGGACTCACCGGGAACCTGCTAGTTGGTCTTGTACCAGATGTCAGATAGCAGTTCCCTGGTGACATGTGTACAGGTTAGTTCATCGACCTGAGATCGTCATTTGTCTCGTGTGAGTTCCCACTGTGCTTTGATTACTACCCTACCACGGCTCAAAGGAGTCGTGCAAACAGGTTTTAGTTGGGTACAGTCCCGAGCCACATGGAGGCAGTGAGCGGATCTGCAGGGGTTCGTCTCTCCCGGTATTGGGGGTGAGGTCGCGCTGTGTCTAGGAGAGCCATTACGCAAAGCCCTCGGCCGAGGCAGGAGATTTACTGGTAGGTATTCCAGTAGTATCTCAGGGCGTTCTGGGCTACGCTCCGACACGACTTGTACCGCTTTTGGGGGTCTGACTTTCACCAACCCCCTAGGCCCGCCATGCGATACTCATAGACGAACGGACCGGACTGTACGGATATTGTCACTGACAGGCTCAGTTGGGTGTCGGGGTGAGCTTCCTCATCGACGTCCCTTTTGGTCAATAGCTGGTGGCCCGTCACGTATTGGCTTATACCTCTGACGTGCCAGTGGTTAAATCCACAGCCATAGTATTGACGAGTCTTTAGAGTCCACCACACTTTCAGTTACTCAGCTTTCGGGCGAAACGCTGTAGAGGCCGTATGGAGATATGGCAGGGTCCGATCAGATACGTGCGGTATTGCACGGATCAGGATCGGACAGTTTTGTACTAGTGGCCGTATAGTTATATGGCAGGGTTTGATCTGATACGTGCGGTATTGCACGGATCAGGATCGAACGGATTTTACTAGCCGGCTTTGGCTTAAGCCGGTCCTAGTCTAGTACAGTGTAGATTTTGTCTCATTGCATTTGTATCCGGTCGGAATACAGATGCGGGTGTGTATGCACAGTGTCGGGGTTTTCCTGTAATTTATTACGGGACCAGTTTTCTGGAGTTGCCAGTTTGCATTCCGTTCCGGCCGGTTTTCCTTTGTTCTTTCCCGGCCGGACTTTTCCGATGGAGGGGGTAATTTGCAGTTTTGCAAATTACACTTTGTGGAGGGGTTTTATGCTATTGTGTTGATTATGATGGCTTTCATATCTTGCACATTGACTTGATTTAAATGAGAAGTGAAAGGTTATGGAGTGCATAGTGTTTTAAGCATGGTTGAATGTTTTCTTGTCTAGGATGTGGTCACCTTTCTTTAGCTCCTACACTCACCTCCCTTTGTGTTATGATATTCATTCCTCCACCATTCTCATTCTCACTTGAACAAAGTCTTTCATGGTTATGAGAAAAGAGAGAGGAAGAAAAAGAAAGAGAGAAAGAAAAAGAATGAGAGAGTTCATCTTGATTATGTGAGGAATTCTTCATCTCCTTCTTCTTCTTGTTTTAGAAAAATGAAAGCACCATTTTTCTTAACCCCAATCCTCCATCATGGCAACTACAAACCCCAAATGAGATTAGCATTATCTACTACACTTCCTACAGCACATCTTGAGCATGTCGAGTTGCCGGCTTCATGCTCGAGTTGCCTCGGTATTGAGGCGGGAGCCCGTAAAAGACGAAGGCGATGTGGTGCCCTTTCCGGCGAGGAGGCGACGATATGGAGACTACACTTTCCGCGGGAGATCGGGGCGATGATGAGAAGACCGGAGGACTCGGATCTCTTGGTATACTTCTCACCCTATCTCTTGTTTGCTAGTTAGGTTAATGGTAAACGATCCGGGTAATTGTCCGCGGTAGCGCCGGTTTCCGAGTAAGGAAAATTTTTGATTCCGCATTTTGGCCTCGAGTAAGAGGCCGGGGCGCTGCCGTGGCGCAACACTATTAACAATAAAAAAATAAAATATATATATAAAAATAAAAAAAAGATAATAAACAGGGAAGTGCCGACAATTTTGACCCTCTTGGTGTAGCCTGACAGTGAGGACACTGTCAAGTTTAAGTTTGGGGGTATGCTCGGTAAGCCTTCTTCCTTCGCATTCATGTGTATATTTTTGCATTTGCATACTTATTTTAAAACCCATAAAAAATTGAAAAAATTTCAAAAATTATAAAAATTAAAGTATTCAATTTTGGTCATATTTGACTTAAGTTTAACAAATAGGTTAACTAGCTAGGAACAACCAGATCTTAGACTTAATAAATTAAAAACCCTAAAAATAACCTTTCTTAAAATTTAACGATAGAAAGTATATGTCTTTGTAGTTTATTTAGAAATACGCAAATTTCGAGTTCACTTCTTGGGCTAAGTCAAGATAAAGGAAGAGTATTGATATTTTTATTAGAGTATAAGTTTGAAAAATAATTGCTAAGCTTAAGTCTAAATTCTGAAAATGTATACCCTACAATTTGCACAAACACGAACCTTGAAGCTTGGAATAGTAGAAGAGACCTTGAAATGCTCTTGTCTAAAGTCCTTAGTATGAATAAAAAATAATACAAGTGTGAATAAAGAGAAAAAAAATGAACACTGGTTTTTGTAATTACTTAAGATTGCATTAATGAAAAAATATTTAGCGAGGGTGCTTCATCACCTAGTGCCTTAGACCAACTGGTTTGGGAGTCACTGCTAAAAGCCTTAGGGATTACAAGACTAGGAATTACGCCTTAATGTGCAAACACATTTTGTAATCGGTTGTTGGTACCTCAAGAAGTATTAACGGTCGCATGAAGGATGTATGAGTGAAATTCATCTAAAAATTCACCATTTAAGAAGTGCTTTGGACGACGGACAAGAGTATGATAGCTTGATTTGAATTTCCAAGTGTAGGGGTGATATATACACACACGTAGGGGTATGTGATTGGGGTTTAGATAAGAGATAGGAATGAAGAATATGACTTATATCTTTAATAGAGATAATAAAAATTCCTAAGTTGAGATAGAACCCTAGAAGGAAGACTTAAAAGATGCCGAAAGCTAAGTAAGTCTACAGAACATATATAATCTTAAGTTAAATGATAAGGAAGCGTGAAGAATATGAGTGGATAATTTATGAGTCGAGAATAATAGAGTTTCTTGTTGGAAAACCTAATTGGAGAATAAAAGTTAATGGGCCAAATTGATAGGATTTTATGGGTAGTATCCGCTGAAAACCCTCAGGAGACAACACTCCTCCTACTAGGGACACCTAGAGATTTAACGGCTTGTTGCACGAGCTTAGTGCAATCGCGTTTCCCTGCGAAAGTGAGGTTAGGATTTTGTTGAGAATAAAACTAAGTTTGCTCGAGGACGAGCAAAAGATAAGTTTGGGGGTATTTGTTCATATCATAATATTGCATTATTACATTCCCCATTCTTATTCATTTTACAAATAAACAGATGCTTTTGACCCATGTCTGCTACTTAGTTACAGATTACAGGTTCTTGGAATAAAAACAGTGAAAAAGACAAAAGACGATACAAAAGTGAGACTACGACCGATAAATAGAAGAATCTTGATCAAGCCTACACGAAGATCAGTTCACAAAGTACAAGGCAACGCAAGGTTTAAGACTTCGACACGAAGCGAATGGTAAAAGTCCACTACAGTACTCACTTTGGAGATCTGGAAGAGAAATGGAAAACATTCTGAAGAACCAACCAAAGAAATAGGAAGACAAAGACATCCAGAACCAGCACAGGAAGTTTCAGCATACAAGCTCACTGTTTGGCCGCGGAATCGCAGCCAAACCTGGCCTATGGCCGCGGTTCCATGGCCGGGTATAGCCCGTAGTGGCGAAAAATTTCCAAGATGTCTGGCGGCGCGTTGACTAGTCTTCCTAGGGGTATTTTTGTAGAAGCATACATGCGGCGATTGTAAACCTAGGGTTTTCTATGTCCTATAAATAGAGACCCAAATACTTGTATTAGGTCATGCCTCTTCTTGTGCCTAATTTTATATCTAAAATTCAGAACTATAATTTATGCAATGAATGAAGAGTGCATCAATTTGTAAGTAGTTCTTTTAATTTGCCCTAGTTAATTTTATTATCTGCCCTAGGTAATTTCTTATCTGCCCTAATTAGATCTTTAATTCCTTGCCCTAGATAAATAGTTTAGATATGTTCTTCAATTTCCTAATGAGCGAGTAGTCTCCTCACTTGTTAGGGTTAGCTTTGGGGAAGGCTTGAGAGATGAAGATCTCTCACCCCTTTCTTGCCCATCACACATTTTTATAGGACTCCATGCATACATGCATACACCGCTCCCTACGGCACCATATCCCATGAGGTAGCGGTGATACCGTAGTATAAAGGCCCGGTTGAGCTTGTTTTCCATGGAGGTTAGGGTAAGGATTAAGAAAGGAAGGACAAGAACCTAGAGAAAGAAACACCGTTTCCTCCCGACGGTCATAATCCACTTTATTAATAATTACCATAACACCTAAATAGATCTTAATTTGGGTATTGAAAGCGGTGGGAAATCTTTGCATTTCCAAACTTAACCTAAACCTAACCCTATCAAGATTTAGATAAATTTAGTTTTTAGATTTAATCAATCCGACACCAATCGGAGTTAACTCGTAAGAACAATTAGGAAATTCAAAAAATCCTAATGGACCGACCCGTACTCATCGGCTAGCTACCAAGCGACGCCGTTCTTGATTGCGGTTATAAATTATTCTTTGACAACACAGAATCAGCGCTTGGCGCTGGACGCCAACAACTGAGTGCTAAGCACTCTTTATTAAGCAGCGCCCACATGAGGGGCACGTGAGGCGTTTGGCGCTGGGCACTAACCACTGAATGCTAAGCACTCTTTATTTAGCAGCATCCGCGTGAGGGGCACGTGAGGCGCTCGGCGCTGTTTCTTCCTTTGTGCATTTCTATAAAGAGTTCGATTCTTTGTTCTCCCCCGGATTTTCAACCCCCAAGAACAAATGCATCCCTACGAGAATTAAATTCTCATTTTTGGGAGACTTGTCTCATGGATCTCAGATCCAGAGAAAGAACTATGTTCTTTTATGAGGGTTAAACCCTTAGACATGCAGATGAGATGCTCTGATCTCTATTCTCTTTATTTATCTTGAAGAAAGTTCTTCTTCCTTCTTCTTTCTTGAAATTTTCTTTCCAGCTTGCTCTTCTTTTTGAACTTGAAGTTTATGGGGGGTTCCTCTGTACAAGACTTGAAGTCTTGGGGCCTTTATATAGTGGAGGCAAGTTTGTTGATTTAGTTAAAGAAATCTCTCATTGAGAGTTCCTTAATTGATTTGGGGATTTTATCCACCATTGGTCTTTGATCCAAGGACTTCTGTTTTACAGAAGTTATTTTTCTTGTTTTTAACAAGTTTGGGAAAATATTTTCCCATACAGAGCTTATTCTGTATCTTGGTGATTTTTAATCACCATTGGATCTTTAATCCAACGGTGCTCTGTTTTACAGAGCGTAATCATTCTTACTTAGAAAGATTGGGGAAATATTTTCCCATACAGAGCTTATTCTGTAGCTTGATGATTTTTAATCACCATTGGATTTTTAATCCAATGGTGCTCTGTAGTATAGAGAGTAATCTTTCTCGTTCAGAAAGATTTGAAGAACATCTCCTCAACAGAATTTAATTCTGTGTTTTAATGATTTATCATCTCCGTTGGATCTTTGATCCAACGGCATAAAACTTTTAGTTCTGGCACCGGCACCCTCGTGCGGGGCACGTGAGGCGTTGCCTTAGAGTTTTTAACTCTTGGCGCTGGCACCCTCGTGCAAGGCACATGAGGCGCTGCCTCAAAGTTTTAACTCTTGGCGCCGGCGCCCTCGTGAGGCGCTGCCTCAGAGTTTTTAACTCTTAGCGCTGGCGCCCTTGTGCAAGGTACGTGAAGCGCAGCCTCTTTACTGAAGGTGTCTTTTCGCCTTCCTTCTTTGATTTTCCCGAGTCAGACTTTTCTTTTCCAATACTTAGAAATAGTTCCATCATGCACAACATCTTCTGTGCCTAGACTTAAATGTCTCCCTTCATAATCTGAAGCAATGCTTCTCTTCTCTCTCACTTTCAGAGAATCATTTTAACAGAGAAGAGTCATGGTTTGCAATCGTCCACATGCTCGCCGGCAGCCATGGGAGGTGCCTATTGAGGAAATTGTTCCTCGTTTTGCTGCACGCTTGGTGAACCTGCTCTTATGGATGACCAATGCGATATGGTGTTGTACGAGCTCTTGACTCGTAGAGGATCTCCTCTCCCCATCGGCTCCATTTGGCTCCGGATGGTCTTCTTATCCATGCTCGATGACATTCCTCCTCATCCAGCGGAGATGACTCCGGTGATACTCGACGCAGCGGAGGACAAGATCGAGTGCTTTCATGAGGCGCTTTTGATTACCACGGCTTTGAGGGATCGCTCTATTCAGCTGCTAAACCAGATACGGGCTCAGCGGGCCATCATGTCTGCCTTCGCTGATGAGCACGGTGCTGACCGATGGGAAGCGACTCCCCGTGAAGATCGCCGCTTTGACATGGTGGAGAAGGCAGAGAGGGAGTTAGAGAATTATCCATAGTTTTGTGAATCCATGTGCTTTCGATCCAATGTTTGGTGTTCTATTTCCTGTAGAATAAAATGTTCAATTAAATGCTTTCTTTTTGTCATTGACCACTAAGTGCTCCTTTTCTAACTCCTGTTCTTCCTCTGATGTGTGCATGTGCGTATATGAATGTGCCCGATTTCATACATATCTGTAAAGGAAACTTAAACCGGTATAAACAGGAACAAATAGCTCTTGGCCAAAGATTTTGGCGGGAACAGTCGTGGTAGGGTGGAAATCAAAGCACAGTGGGAGATTGTCACGACCCGAAATATTAGCTCGTGACCAGCACTTAAATTACGCAACGTCTAAAGGCATAACGTAATTCAAGTAAGCTGAAACCCAGAAATCTAAACCTTTTTTTTAGGAAAATAAAGGTATAATGAAATCAAGTTTTTTTAATGCATAGAAAAAGAACATAAAAATGCAAGTGAAATTTACTAGTTTGAAAACGTGTTTCGTCTTTTATAAATTTGGGCAGCACCTCTTTTGTATATTTTGATCCAAAACCACCAATACATAACAAGAGTAATGGCATCCCCAAGCGGGAGTTAGCACTTCGCCAAACGGCGGATCAAAACTACGCAAGACAGTGTATGTAAGTATACGACGCCCAACGGCGAAGATCACCACAAAAGATAAAGAAATAAGTAAGACATCAAAACCACAATTAGCGGAAAACCCCTCGCTCTAAGCCTCGCAACCACAATCTCACTAAGTCTAATCACTTATACAATTACTAGTTTGATTGATGGAGTTGACTAGATACAATACGAAATAGTAAATACAAGAGTGGGTATGATACAAATGCCCCACCAACCAATGCAAAACACCCAAATGAAGTTATGTGCCAGCGATGCTGCTACGGATCCATGCGGTCAACCTGCAAGAACTGTGGCACAACGGGGGTGAGTTGCCAACTCATGAGTAGAAAAACATCTACAAGTAGAAATCGAATAAACAACGACTCCTAGGTCAACTATATCATAAAGGTAATACTATGATATCTAGGGTGACCGGGTCGTATATGTGCCAACAATGTAATCAACACCTATGTGAATGCGGATATCATCCAACCAAATAATCAATATATGTATGCATGTGGATCCCGTCCAACCATATGATTAATGTCTGTATGCAAGTAAATATCATAAAAGAGTGTGCGTGAAAGTATGAGGATATAAATCAACGGTGTCCTTCGCGACACAACAAAATCATGGAACCTGGGTGTCCAACATCGACACCCGAAAACATCATGAAACCCGTGTCCAGCATCGACACGTAAATCCTCATATCTCGGGCTCTGTCAGTCCGGATAGGCCCACGGGCTCCGTCAGTTCGGATCGGCCCATATCATCTCTCGACTCTGGTCGGTATCCTCCGGATATCCGCCGAGCCCAAATACTATCACCGGTAGGTAGTGGTCCCACTTCCAGGCTCACCGTCTGCAGCACAGCAATCCGTTCTCTCCCCGGGGTACCATACCGGGTCCACCATATACCCACAATCGGCCTCATCCATCTCCTCGAATCCGGTTTCACATGTCACACGTCTCAGAACTGAGAAAATGCATGGTGGACGCACTGAAATATCATATCAAGAGAAACCGGGTTTTTAAAACAACACATAATCTCTTTTAAAATGTCCATGGTTCTCAAATCCAGAAATCTCATGAAAACAACATATCTTAATGCGTAAACTCATATAGCATGATGTATGCGGCATATAATGGAAATGTAAGCATATCCGTATATCATGCAACATGGAACAACGATATGACATATTAAGGGAAAACCGCTCTTTTAAATGATTCCAGTTTTTAAAATATAACATGCGGTTCCCAATTTCCCAATAAAACCAGTTATCTATGTAGGTACAGTATGTATATGCGCAAGTATAGATGTACAAGTGGTATACACGTAAGTATGAATGTATAATATGTATGCGCGCCAATATGGATGCAAGGAGCCATATCATGATGCAGCAATTCTACTGTGTAGCGATATGGCAATTATCGATGATGAAGTGTGTGAGCCGGCAAATCTGTGTACGTGTAGCATACACATCATCTATAATGGTGCAGGTGCACTAGCACAGGTATGGTAATGCAATGCGAATAACATGAATGCAGCCTAAGGTAAATCATCAGCTAAAAGCTATAAGGTATACGTGTATATAAGACCGAGTCGGTGAATCTATCAATCGGCACCTAGACACACCACATCGCGTATGGTACAATCCATCGTACGGCATCTTCTAGTCAAGGGTATGGATCAAATCATCAAGTCAAATTCATTACGCACGGAAAATCATCGTACGGCGGCATTAAGCTATGAGGAATCCTATCAACCTATAAGACGAGGAGGGTATGGACCTAACGTCTCGTACGGCTTATCATTCCAGATTCATCACAATATAAATATCTATATACCTATGTCCCATGTCACATCCATAAAAATCTCATATCAGGGGACCGGCAAGGTATCGATCATCACAATCGACTCGCATCCGTATACCAACATATCATCATACCACATGTCAAATCGTATTCTCTTTGCATCGCATCTATCTCTCACACAATGTCAACTTACAAATACATTCTACCTTTTACTATATGCATAAGTATCTAATCTAACATACACACCCGAACCATACAATCAGTTTTAAAAAGAAGCGAATTGTAGTTTTGAAAGTAGGGGCTACGGTATTTTTAAGGAAAAGATATCATTTGAAAATCCATAATATCCCTTACGATACATGTTTTAAAAAATGCATACGATTCTTTAGTTTGGAAATATGGAAATAGGTATAGTTCGGATGACACATCTACGTCGGCTATCTAGTCCTATAGTACCCTAAACGGTAATATCGTCAAACGTCATCCTCAAATCCCATCATCATGTATTAGTCGTATCATATCACTTCTAACTATCCTTGTTTCTAATGTAGTTTCTCTAACTATCTTATAACTCTATCTATAGTTTCCTATTAAAGGTTTCCTTAACCATTTACTATGAATCGGGTTCCATCAAAACTTGCGGGGGTGCTATACGCCATCCACCCGACTTCCCCCGTGGATATAGATCCACTCACCTTGATACTTGCTTTCCGAAGTCGATGACACCATGCTCCGCCGTCTCGGAATCCACGTGAAGATACCTACAATAATAACACATATCACAACGCTTATTAAAATCAAGTTCTGAAAACCGAAACGGCACACGGATCGCCTATAGGTTAGAACCTATAGTCCACGCATGCAAAACCAACCAATTTTCCCTAGTTGTTGATGTACAAACATCCAACAACCAAATACAATATCAAATACAAAAATCCAAATTTCAGAATACAGAAAACCCGAAAACAGCAACATAGGAAAACCCTTCCCAGATTTTGACTCAGGTCAAACTAGCCAATTTTGCATATGGGGTTGCTCTAGATATAGGATAACAATGCCACAGACCAAAATCCACACCATTCTACCCTAACATGGCCGCAATTTGCGGCCAAAACGCTTAAATCTGCGGCCAGATACTCATATTAGGGGCTCAGGTTTCTAGGGGTTCTTCATGGTTGCCTGCACGTCTCTCTGTCATGGGAACTTATTTTCTAGTGGTCTCGGGTCATCCCATATTCCATAATACTACCTCAAACGGTCAATTTAACCGATGTCGGAAAGGTTCTAAGTTCATGTTCCTTATCCTAGGCCATACAAATCCACACTAAGGTCTGTAGGCAGCCACTACACATCACCAATTCCAAACAAACACTCAAACCCTTCTCTTGGGATTTCTAAGATCACAATTCCACACACAATCAATCTCTAAACTGCACAAGAATGCAAGGAAACTAAAACTAAACTAAAGGGAAGAATTTATACCTCCTTTAGGCAATTCAAGAAAACCCTAGCTCCTCAAGTTTGTCAAAATCCCACTTTGCTAGGTCTATTTTGTAGAGAATGAAGAGGTGGTCAATTTTTGTAAAAAGGGTTTAGGGTTTTGAGGAGTATTTTGAGATGGATATAGGGTTGAGGGTGGAGGGAAGTAAGTTGAGGAAGATGAAGAAGGAAAAATAATGGGGGAAATGAAGTAACATGGCTACCCTCTCTCTCTCCTCCTCTTATTCTCACCCACTCTCTCATCTATTTACCCTTTTACTCTTTTTTCTTTTCTTTTCTCTTTTCTTTTAAAACCAAACCATAAAATACCCAAAACAACACAAGAAAACAACATGTAACAAAAATACAACATGACATAGTGCACTAGCCATGAAAACTGTAGAAACACGGATTTGACTTAATTGCGATTAGCAGTGCACTAATCGGGTAAAATTTTAAACTGCATATAATAAATCTTAAAAATGCCAAATCTTTTAAATATATTTTTAAATAAATAAATTATTTTAACCTCCATTTATTTCAAAATTATTGGTATATATTTATACCCATTTTCGAAAACCCCAATTTCGCAAATCGGGCAGTTTTCGGGAAATATATTATTTTAATATTAAATTCCAAAAATAATATTTTATATTTTTTGAAATGTTACAATCTTCCCCCCTTAAATAAATTCGGTCCCCGAATTTAAATTTAAACCTCTAAAATCTAAAACATTTTTATAATCAGTTCAAAACAACGGAGCTCCGAAATCACGGAAGATATAGAAATAACACAGCACATCGCGTGCGCCTGAAAACGAGTATAAAACTCAACATCGAACTCCGTCAAGCGTCACACAAATCATCGGATTTGCACGTATATCCTCGGAGTTACAATGAATATACAGATTTCAAAATCCAGTATAGAAATCCAATATACACTAGTCAAATACTATAATACGTATATAGTATGCATCTTTGGAAAACTTTCAAGAATTGAATAAAACTCGTGCAAAAATCTTTTCTAAATCGCCGTGTGATGCGTAACTCAAGGCATAAATGACGGATGCTCATTTGTAAAATAGTAAATATAGTTCCATATATGTTTTGCTCAAATATACGTCCCGTCCTTTGAAATATTCCAACAAGGTTTTCCTTTATAAACGTTTGTGTCGCTCACGGACACGTAGAAAATAGCGAGACTATAGCTCCTTTTGAAAACCCTTTTAGTAATCTTTTAATGCATGCAAAGTACTCAGGTACTGTCCTCAGATCAGTCCTGTTTGGCTACTACACAACATAGTGCCCAATATGAAAACAAAGTGCTCAAAAGCAAAACCAGCCTCAAAAGACATATCCAATAATCACGTGCGTCTGGTGTGCACGGAAATTAAATCCAAATATAAGTGCTACGAATGTTCACAAAACCAAAACTAAGTACAACGGGTGTGCACGAAAGCATCTAACCAGTGCAACGGGTGTGCACGACAACAATATCAAGTGTATCTAGAGTGCATCCGGTGCAACTAACATGCACGAATGAAAATCCCGATTGAGTGCATCCTGTGTGCACAAATCACATCTCATATCATGCACCCAACATGAGCGAAAACCCAAATCAAGTGCATCCATCATGCACGAAAGAAATCTAAATCAAGTGCATCCAACATGCACGAGTAAAATCTCACTCAAGTGCATCCGATGCACACAAAAATCCAAAATCAAGCGCCTAATATGTACAAAAAATCCAACCAAAACGCGTCGGGTCCGTAAAAACATATAGTGCAGTAGCATGCGCGAAAACGAACGGCAAGTGCCAACGCGCAAGAAAATACAAATCTGGTAAAACGAATGCTCAAGGACATAAATCAGGTGCAACCAAGGTACAGAGTATTAAATCCAGTGCGACAAATGCATAAATACCCGTCCGTGCAACAAATGCAAGAAATGCAACTCTAGTGTGACTAATGTACGAAATACGAATCTGGTGCAGCAAATGCACAAAAAATATAAATCCGGTTTGACAATCACACGAAATGAAAATCTAGTGCCACAAATGCACGAAGCACAAATCTGGTGCATCCAGTGCACGAAATACAAATACAGTGCATCCAGTGCACGAAATACGAATACAGTGCATCCAGTGCACGAAATACCAATACAGTGCATCTAGTGCACGAAATACAAATACATAACTCAAATGCGTATAAAAGCAACACCGAGTGTATCAGGGTGTATAAAATCGTAAACGTGTGCAACTGCGTGCACAAAACACATATCAATGCACTGCAAGCACATATAAGCTATACCGAGTGCAAAATCAAATCGAGTGCGTACTACACGCGCAAAATCAAATCAACTGTATGAAATCCAAGAAATCATAAATATGTGCAGCCAAGGCACAAAATCAATATCAAGTGCAATAGATATGCACAAAATGTAAATACCCAGTAAGTGCAGCCATGGTGCACGAAAGCGATATCATAAAACTCAATCATCAAAACTCAAATCCAAGCGATATAAGCATGATACTCGGATCACAAACAAAAATTGCAATAAATGACATCGAGGTACACCTCCTAAAATGTCGAAAAAATAAATCGGTGCGCCTAAAACCGGCAGAACAAGAATATCTTCTTGCCTCCTGCTCACGGTCTGGTGTCTTCTGTCTTTGGGTCCTTATCTTCTCTGCACATTCACCAATCTCGCAATCCATCGGCTCATCGGCCCGGTCAGGTGTGCTAACGGGAACGATTCTGCTCTAGCACTTCTCTGGTCATCTCTTGACCAATCATCACGACCACTCGTAAAGAAGCACGTTACTGGCGTCGGCCTCTGGTCCTCTGAATACACGTGACACAACTGATCCTGGGTGCAAATCTTATTGCAGCAGTGTCCTGGAAGGAACCTGCTCAGGGTCTCTTCCAATCTCGCCTATGCTGAACTATACGGAGGCTAGTACTCTTACATAATCCTTTCTCATTTTCTAGACATCTGCGTTCTCAGCATAATATCTCCTCGGGAACTGGCCGTATCTCAACGCCTATGTATACACATCAGATCTCTAATCTCGACGGGGAGTAAAAATAGCTCGTTAACATCTCGCACGAACCTCCTGTCCCACTCGTCTGTATCATAGTCCACTTCAACGTCACGTCGTGCTATCTGTGTACTGCAACTGTTCTCGGCCACAGTCAATCCGAAGTCTCTCACACGGACTCGAAATCACGAACTCGGTATCTTCATCACTCTGTAGAAAATATCTGGATGAACACGTCCTTAGGAACTTGTCCCAACCATCGGAGGAATACCCAATACTCGTCCGTTCTCGATCAACTCACAACGTATCTCGGTGAGGTCCTCTATCCGAAGCTGGTCAGCTTACTGGTCTCTTATCACATGGTATCCGGACGGCGTTAAACTTTTTGATCGAGTCATCGAAGTCCCATAATTTCTCGAAAGCTCAACACCTGAGCACAGTCTAAAATATCTAGTACATACCACAGTACCTCTGGACCAGCCGTAGAAAGGCAAACCCAAGCCTCACTGATGGCACCGCTAAACTGCCGCAAACCCTAAGGTTCAAAAGCGGTTCCATGGTCATCATGTCGAGTTAGGGTTTTATTCTTCTAGAGGGTCCACAGAATCACTTGCATGTTCCTTCGAACACTTTAAACTTAAGAAAAATGGGTTTCTGACACTCGTTCGAACTTTTTTAGCTTCGCCTAGCCGACATATGCATACCCTTCACCCGCATGCTACACAATGCCTCAATCTTCCAAGAAAGACGATATATCAATGGTCATCTCTGGATCGGTCTGCTCTAGATCTGAGTAAGACTCTCCATACTGAAAATCTTCAACTCAACTGGGCCTGCGTCGGCGCATCAATCTGACGAATCACCTTCGTCTCTCAACTCGGGATAGACTAGCTATCATCTGTCGCATCTCTGCCTGGAAGCTCCAGCGATCTCAGCTCGTAAAGTCTGGAGGCGACATCCCATCGATCTCAGCAACAGCTGGGTCATCTTTCCATACGGTAGATGACATCACAGTCTCTGAGGTAGGCTGTACATCAACAGTCCTCTCGCAACTGGCAGCTCTAACAATGGCCCGATCTTCCGGTGCAAAACCAAACACTCGCCTCAATAGGAGGTCACAACACAACACTATATCGAGACGTTCCTATGTCACCAGAAACACAATGGTTAGCCCTCATACCAGACGAGCTCTCCCTGACCGCATCACTAGCAGCAGCTCAATCTGCGCTCAAACCATGGTGATAGGAACCTCAATCGAGTATCAAAAAAAGCAGATCAACGGCAAGAAAGGAAACGACAGATCCAGAATGGATACATGATCATAAGAAGGAACAACATCAATGAGAGTATGATCATGGAAACTAATAGAATCGAGGATCTCAAATGGATGTATAATCATGGGTACAAAGAGAATTATAGGTCTCAAGATATGTACATCCTAAGGTTTCTTAAGTGGAGTATCATATCGAAAATATGCCGCAGAACATACGTACGGTACGTCACTTTACTCAAGCTACCTACTCCATCAATCAGGGTCAACCTATAAAACGAAAGTTCGGGTCTAATACCCCCCGTTCAAGTCTAAGTTCCGTAAGGTCAAGCCTAGGTTCCGAAATACATACCCACCCTAGACTCTGCATAGTCAAACATAGATTCGAACCAAGGTTAAACCTAGCGCTCTGATACCAACTTTGTCATGACCCGAAATATTAGCTCGTGACCAGCAATTAAATCACGCAACGTCTAAAGGCGTAACGTAATTCAAGTAAGCTGAAACCCAGAAATCTAAACCTTTTTTTAGGAAAATATAGGTATAATGAAATCAAGTTTTTTTTAATGCATAGAAAAAGAACATAAAAATGCAAGTGAAATTTACTAGTTTGAAAACGTGTTTCGTTTTTTAAAAATTTGGGCAGCACCTCCTTTGTATATTTTGATCCAAAACCATCAATACATAACAAGAGTAATGGCATCCCCAAGAGAGAGCTAGCTCTTCGCCAAACGGTGGATCACAACCACGTAAGACAATGTATGTAAGTATACGACGCCCAACGGCGAAGATCACCACAAAAGATAAAGAAATAAGCAAGACATTAAAACCACAAGTAGCGGAAAACCCCTCGCTCTAAGTCTCGCAACCACAATATCACTAAGTCTCATCACTTAAACAATTACTAGTTTGATTGATGGATTTGACTAGATACAATATGAAATAGTAAATACAAGAGCGGGTACGATACAAATGCCCCACCTATCAATGCAAAACACCCGAATGAAGTTATGTGCCAGCGATGCCGCTACGGATCCATAGGTCAACCTGCAAGAACTGTGGCACAATGTGCGTGAGTTGCCAACTCGTCAGTAGAAAAACATCTACAAGTAGAAATCGAATAAACAACGATTCCTAGGTCAACTATATCATAAATGTAATACTATGATATCTAGGGTGACCGGGTCGTATATGTGCCAACAATGTAATCAACACCTATGTGAATGCGGATATCATCCAACCAAATAATCAATATATGTATGCATGTGGATCCCGTCCAACCATATGATCAATGTCTGTATGCACGTAAATATCATAAAAGAGTGTGCATGAAAATATGAGGATATAAATCAACGGTGTCCTTCGCGACACATCAAAATCATGGAACCTGGGTGTCCAACATCGACACCAGAAAATATCATGAAACCCGTGTCCAGCATCGACACATAAATACTCATATCTTGGGCTCCGTCAGTCCGGATCGGCCCACGGGCTCCGTCAGTCCGGATCGGCCCATATCATCTCTCGACTCTGGTCGGTATCCTCCGGATATCCGCCGAGCCCAAATACTATCACCGGTAGGTAGTACCACTTCCAGGCTTACCGTCTGCAGCACAGCAATCCGTTCTCGTCCCGGGGTACCATACCGGGTCCACCATGTACCTGCAATCGGCCCCATCCATCTCCTCGAATCAGGTTTCACATGTCACACGTCTCAGAATCGAGAAAACGTATGGTGGACGCACTGAAATATCATATCAAGAGAAACCGGGTTTTTAAACAACACATAATCTCTTTTAAAATGTCCACGGTTCTCAAATCCAGAAATCTCATGAAAACATCATATCTCAATGCGTAAACTCATAAAGCATGATGTATGCGGCATATAATGGAAATGTAAGCATATCCGTATATCATGCAACATGGAACAGTGATATGACATATTAAGGGAAAACCGCTCTTTTAAATGATTCCAGTTTTTGAAATATAACATACGGTTCCCAATTTCCCAATAAAACCTGTTATCTATGTAGGTACAATATGTATATGCGCAAGTATAGATGTACAAGTGGTATACACGCAAATATGAATGTATAATATGTATGTACGCCAATATGGATGTAAGGAGTCATATCATGATGCAGCAATTCTACTGTGTAGTGACATAGCAATTATCGATGATGAAGTGTGTGAGCCGGTAAATCTGTGTACGTGTAACATACACATCATCTATAATGGTGCAGGTGTACTAGCACAGGTATGCTAATGCAATGCGAATAACATGAATGCAGCCTAAGGTAAATCATCAGCTAAAAGCTATAAGGTATAGGTGTCTACAAGACCGAGTCGGTGAATCTATCAATCGGCACCTAGACACACCACATCACGTATGGTACAATCCATCGTACGGCATCCTATAGTCAAGGGTATGGATCAAATCATCAAGTCAAACTCATTACGCACGGAAAATCATCGTACGGCGGCATTAAGCTATCAGGGATCCTATCAACCTATAAGATGAGGAGGGTACGGACCTAACGTCTCGTACGGCTTATCATTCCAGATTCACCACAATATAAATATCTATATACCTATGTCCCAGGTCACATCTATAAAAATCTCATATCAGGGGACCGGCAAGGTATCAATCATCACAATCGACTCGCATCCGTATACCAACATATCATCATAACACATGTCAAATCGTATTCTCTTTGCATCGCATCTATCTCTCACACAATGTCAACTTACAAATACATTCTACCTTTTACTATACGCAAAAGTATTTAATCTAACATACACACCCGAACCATACAATCAGTTTTTAAAAGAAGCGAATCATAGTTTTGAAAGTAGGGCTACGGTGTTTTTAAGGAAAAGATATTATTTGAAAATCCGTAACATCCCTCATGGTACATGTTTTAAAAGATGCATACGATTCTTTAGTTTGGAAATAGGTATGGTTCGGATGACACATCTACGTCGGCTATCTAGTCTTATAGTACTCTAAACAGCAATATCGTCAAACGTCATCCTCAAATCCCATCATCATGTATTAGTCGTATCATATCATTTCTAACTATCCTTGTTTCTAATGTAGTTTCTCTAACTATCTTATAGCTCTATCTATAGTTTCCTATTAAAGGTTTCCTTAACCATTTACTATGAATCGGGTTCCATCAAAACCTGCGGGGGTGCTATACGCCATCCACCCGACTTTCCCCGTGGATATAGATCCACTCACCTTGATACTTGCTTTCCGAAGTCGATGACGCCATGCTCCGTCGACTCGGAATCCACGCGAAGGTACCAACAATAATAACACATATCACAACGCTTATTAAAATCAAGTTCTGAAAACCGAAATGGCATACGGATCGCCTATAGGTTAGAACCTATAGCCCACGCATGCAAAACCAATCAATTTTCCCTAGTTGTTGATGTACAAACATCCAACAACCAAATACAATATCAAATACAAAAATCCAAATTTCAGAATACGGAAAACCCGAAAACAGCAACATAGGAAAACCCTTCTCAGATTTTGACTCAGGTCAAACTAGCCAATTTTGCATATGGGGTTGCTCTAGATATAGGATAACAATGCCACAGACCAAAATCCACACCATTCTACCCCGACATGGCCGCAATTTGCGGCCAAAACGCTTAAATCTGCGGCCAGATTCTCATATTAGGGGCTCAGGTTTCTAGGGGTTCTTCATGGTTGCCTGCACGTCTCTCTGTCATGGGAACTTATTTTCTAGTGGTCTCGGGTCATCCTAGATTCCATAATACTACCTCAAACGGTCAATTTAACCGATGTCGGAAAGGTTCTAAGTTCGTGTTCCTTATCCTAGGCCATACAAATCCACACTAAGGTCTGTAGGCAGCCACTACACATCACCAATTCCAAACAAACACTCAAACCCTTCTCTTGGGATTTCTAAGATCACAATTCCACACACAATCAATCTCTAAACTACACAAGAATGCAAGGAAACTAAAACTAAACTAAAGGGAAGAATTTATACCTCCTTTAGGCAATTCAAGAAAACCCTAGCTCCTCAAGTTTGTCAAAATCCCACTTTGCTAGGTCCATGTTGTAGAGGATGAAGAGGTGGTCAATTTTTGTAAAAAGGGTTTAGGGTTTTGAGGAGTATTTTGAGATCGATATAGGGTTGAGGGTGGAGGGAAGTAAGTTGAGGAAGATGAAGAAGGAAAAATAATGGGGGAAATGAAGTAACATGGCTGCCCTCTCTCTCTCCTCCTCTTATTCTCACCCACTCTCTCATCTATTTACCCTTTTACTCTTTTTTCTTTTCTTTTCTCTTTTCTTTTAAAACCAAACCATAAAATACCCAAAACAACACAAGCAAACAACATGTAACCAAAATGCAACATGACATAGTGCACTAGCCATGAAAACTATAGAAACACGGATTTGACTTAATTGCGATTAGCAGTGCACTAATCGGGTAAACTTTTAAACTGTACCAGTGTCACCGGGCAGTTTTCGGGAAATATATTATTTTAATATTAAATTCCAAAAATAATATTTTATATTTTCTGAAATGTTACAGAGACACACAAGACTTCATGACGATCTCGGGTCGACAGACTAACCTGTACCAGTGTCACCGGAGAACTGCTATCTGACGTGATGTATAATACCATCTAGGAGTTCTCGGCGAGTCCCGTCCAGTGTACCTAGTCTCCACTGAGCACCCGTATACCTTCTCTGGGTCAAACCCCAATGGATGTGGTATCATCCATCACCCATCATATGAGTCAAGAAGCGCATACGCTAGTCTACTCTGGAATATCGATGCCCCATCTCGATACTCTCACGACTAGGAACAATTGAAGGATGTACTTACCGACTACCATTTCCCGAATAGTATGATCTGCATCATAATCCTGGTAGTCAAGTACTCATCCTAAGGGCTTTATTAACATGTAATAGAGAGACAATATGTGTACATGTTAAGATAAAGTGCAACCAGATAGTATACTATCATGCTGAGCAAGAAAGTCCTCTCTATTTATGTCCAAGCATCCACTCAATATATATCGTATGTACAGTAATGGCCTCTAGGGCATATATATAACTAACAATTTCCCACTTGCACTAAGGTCATTTGTTGTAGTATCTCATACTCAACGTCCTATAGAAGTCTCTCTAGGGTAAGGCCTCAGTGAGTGGATCTGCCGTGTTATCCTTCACGTCAACTCTCCTAATCTCGATCCCTTGGAGATCATCTATCTTCCTGATCAGGTGATACTGTCCTCAGAATATATCTGGATCGTTGATGGGACCGGGTGATACTGTCATCAGAATATATCTGGATCGTTGATGGGACCGGCGTTCCTAGGCCAAAGCCACAACTTTATTGTTGTCACAATAACAGTTATTGGACGCTCAATGGTAGGAACCATGTTCATCTCATGAACAAGAATTATCCAGACATCCACTTTGGTAGTATCGTTAGCAGCGATGTATTCAGCCTTTATCGTCTAGTTTACCACGGTATCTAGCTTAGAACTCTTCCAACATACCGTCCCTCTACTGAGGGTAAGGAGAAATCCCGTGACTGACTTTCAGTCGTCCTTATACTCTAGGAGCTGGAATAGGTAAAGGACTCCCACTGGAGTTCACTGTTACCAAACCCCACGAACATTTCTTTAGTGCTTCTCAAGTACTTAAGAATGTCCTTCACAGCTGTCCAGTGATTCTCCCAAGATCTGATTGATTCCTGATCACTACACCTAGTGAGTTAGTTACATCCGGTCTGGTACATAACATCGCATACATGATAGAGCCTACTGCCGAAGCATAGGGTATCCCTTGCACGCGAGATCACTCCAAATCAGTCTTGGAAGACATCTTTTTGGAGAGAGTGATTCCTGAGTAAGTGGGCGAACCACCACGCTTAGAATCTTCCATACTAAACCCTTTTAGTACGGTGTTAATGTACCTGGATTTGGGACACTTCCAACATCCACTTAGATCTATCACCATAGATCATAATCCACAAGATGTAGTAGGTATCATCCAGATCTTCCATAGAGAATCCTCGTGATAAGAGGAGTTTGACCGAGTGTAGCATAGGAAACTATTTCCTATCAAGAGTATGTCATCAACGTACAATACGTGGAAAACAACCTTACTCTCTACAACCTTCTTATATATACAAGGTTCATCTACTTTTTTGATGAAATCAAACTCTTTGACTGCCACATCAAAACAGATGTTCCAACTCCGCGATGCCTGCTTTAATTCTGATGGACTTAAGCATAGCCACTGGACAAAAGGTTTCATCATAATCCACACTTGGTTGCATGACGAGAACCTTTTACTACAAGTGTAGCTTGAAAGTCTCAACTTTTCCATCTACACCAAGAATTTTCTCAAGATCCATTTGCTCCTAATAGGTTTTACCCCTTCAGGTGCAACATTCAAAGTCATACTTTGTTAGTGTACATGGATTCCATCTCTGATTGCATAGCATCCAGCCATTTCATAGAGTCCCCACTCGTGATGGCTTGCCTGAACCTAGTTGGGTCATCATCTACTATGATGCAATCCTCGCTCCTACCGTCACCGAGAAAACCGCAGTATCTCTCAGGTGGATGAGAAACCCTACCAGATTCGCGGAGAGGCTGAGGCTTGTTGGAGACTATTGAATCCTTTGGTTTCACCAAATCATCAGCTGTTAGTTTGTCCAGGTGGAACTCCTTCCAGTTCTACCTCATGACTACTAATTTCTTCATAAGAAATACCTTTTCTAAAAAGGTGGCATGCTGATAAACAAAACACCTTTTGCTCCTCAGTGTGGTAGAAGATATTCCCTTGCAAATATTTGGGATATCCAACAAACTTATACAGAACTGACCTTGCCCGAGCTTGTCCGGATTTTTCTTTTCAACATAGGCCGGACAACCCCATATCTTAACTCGTTTAAGATATGGTCTCTTCCCATTCCATATCTCATATGAAGTGGTATGCACTGATTTGGTTGGAACCCCATTCAATAGGTTTGCATCTTCTCAAGTGCATAACTCTAAAAGAAAATAGGTAACTCAGCAGTACTCATCATAGAGCGCGCCATATCTCATAGGGTTCGATACCCCTGTCCCGATACACCGTTGTGCTGTGGTGTATTCGAAAGAGTAAGCTGAGAGAGAATCTCATACTCTGTTTTAGAAAATCCAGGAACTCCATGCCCAAGTATTCGCCTCCTCGATCATATCGTAGGACTTTAATACTTCCACCCGTCTGGTTCTCAACTTCAAGCTTATATTCCTTAAATTTCTCAAAAGTTTCAGACTCGTGTTTCAACAGGAACACATGTCCGAATCTTGAGAGATCGTCGATGAATGTAATGAAGTACAAAAAAACAACCCTGGCAATTGTAGACATAGGACCATATACATCATCATGTATCCATCCCAAGAGTTCAGTAACTCATTCTCTGTTTTCAGTAAACGGAGTATTGGTCATTTTACCTTTGAGACAAGACTGACAAGTATCATAAGATGAAAATTCGAACAAATTCTCATATTTATTCTTATGTAACTTAGCCAGTCGTGTCACATTGATATGACCTTGTCTACAATGCCACAAGAAGAATTCGTTCATTTCTGAACTACTTCTCTTGTGTGTGTTCTATATACTTTGAACTATAGTTTGATTTAGAACGTATATGCCATTTCATAACGTGCCTGATCCAATCAACTCTTGATTCAGGAAAATTTTCACAATATTATCTTCCAATACAGAATTATATCATTCTTTAACTTAATAAAGAAACTGATGTAATGTTGTATATGTTAGTTATATGTATGCCCTAGAGGCCATTACTGTACATAGGATGTATATTGTAGTGGATGCTGGGAGATATATAGGGAGGACTTTCTTACTCGACATGATAGTATGCTATCTGGTTGATCTTTACCTTAACGTGTACACTGATTGTCTCTCTGTTACATGTTGGTAAAGCTCTTAGGATGTGTACTTGACTACCTGGACTACGATGCGGATCATACTAGTGGGGACATGGTAGTCCATAAGTACATCCTTCAAAGTCCCTAGTCGTGGGTATATCGAGACGGGGCATCGATATACCAGAGTAGACTAGCGTATACCTTCTCGACCCATACAGATGGGCGATGGATGATCCCATATCCATTGGTGTTTGACATCAGAGATGATATACGGGTGCTCAGTGGAGACTGGGTACACTGGACGGACTCGCCGAGAACTCCCAGATGGTATTATACCTTACGTAAGATGGTAGTTCTCTGGTGACACTGGTATAGAGTAGTCTGTTGACCCGAGATCGTCATAGAGTCTTGTGTGGTTCCCACTATGCTTTGATTTCCACCTTACCACGTCCAAGAGGGCGTGCAAAACGGTGGTTTTTGGGTACAGTCCCGAATCACATGGAGGCAATGAGCGATAGGAGGGGATTCGTCTCTCCCGGTATAGGGAGTTGATGTTGCGCTGTGTTCGATTGGCTATAACCGGAAATCCCTGGCCAGGGTTGCTGAGATTTACTGGTAAGTGTTACCTGTAGTTTCTCGAACTGTTATAGACCTCATATCGACACGACTTATCGAGCTATTAGGGTCTGACGTTTACCACCCCTAGGCAAGATATGCGACATATCAGACGATCAGACCGGACTGTACGGTAAGTGTTACTGGTTGGATTCACAGGAGTGTGAGTGGGCTTGCTCGTCGAACTTCTGATCGCTCAATACCCGGGTGGCCGTTACGTTTAGCAGACCGCTTGCGGCTTGTGGGTGCTTGATATGATCATCACCTGCTGCCGGCGTATTGACGAGTCTTTAGAGTCCTACACAGAGGTTTCCTGGCTCAAGCGAAACGAAATAGGAGCGCATATGAGATATGTGCGGGACCGAGAATGATACCAGTATGTGATACTGTATTCGATTCTCGCGATTTGTGACATTGATCGGTTATATGTGATATAGCCGGATTATCGGAACAAGTGTTGATTCGATAAGTTGTTACTGTTGATATTAGTCGGTTATATGCGATATGACCGGATCATTAAATCAAGTGTTGATTTAATGATTTAATGCATAATTATATATTTGATATATTACTTTGCATTAACTAACATCGGTTCACTTTAAATGGATTTTCTCACTCGGGTGTGCACATTGTATATGTGATATATTTTCGTGCACTTGATTGTATCATGTTTGATGATACATGTTTGCTAGGGTATGTGTAAAGAGTTAAACCTATGGTTAAGTAAATGGTTAGGGTTTTCTTTTATTTATTTCATTTATTTTATTTTGGAAAAGAAAAGGGGAAAATGGTTGCTAGTTTTGTTTTATCTTTGAAGCTTCATGAAGCTTTGACTAAAGTGACCATTTTGTCTCATGCTTAACCCTAACCATTCACTTGAACCTTAGTTAGTTCTCTACACTTGACCATGGTTCATGATTATGATAAGAATGATTTTATTATTCTTATTATAATACTTATCATAACATTTTCTTCTTCTTCTTCTTCATCTTCAACATGAAGAAACCTTGGACCATCAATGGTGATTGATGAAAAAGGGTGAGAAATCCAATTCTAAAGTGAACCCACTTCCTATTTCTTTATCCTCTACCTCTTGCCAAGTAGTATAGGGTGTTTTCTTCACAAGTTTCTTGACTTGGTGAAGTTGGAGCTTGATCTAGTGATGCCTCGACGTAGATCATCTTCGGCGTCGTAGTCGATGACCTAGCCCGTCCATTCTCCGATGAAGCCGACACTAGAGCCCGGGATCCGATTTGTACAGCGGAGAGGACTTCATCACGGAGCCGTGGAGGTGGAGGACCGGATCTACAAAGGTTGTATTTCCGTACTCTTAGTTAAAGTAGTTAACTAGTTGCTTTGTCGCCTAAACTTCTAGCCAACGATCCGTATTAGGGTTTCTCGGCACCGTAATTTTAGAAAATTGGCATGGTTGATGCCTTGTGAGACCTCTTAAGAGTGTCTAGGAACCCTGCAGTGGTATCAGAGCCTAGCTAGAGCCTTAGGCGATGCGTAGACGGAGTTAGAAATCCGATCGAACCGAAACCCTATTGCAAAATCGCTCTCTGTACATTTTTCAAAGCTGTTGAATTTTGTGAATTAAAAATATGCAGAAAAATAAGCAGGAAAAACTAAGAATTACTGTGAAGTTTGGGCTCCTAATTCCATAATTCGACCGCTGAACCGCGGCCAAACCAGGGGTTTGGCGGCGTTTCCGCGGCCCAAATTTGGACTTAGTCCCTCAAATTTCATATATTTATTCTTAGGTCCTTTATTGGCAATTTTTTATGTGAATTTTTTAATTCGACTCAAGTGTTGAGTTTTCTAGGGTTTTATTGGGGATTCGTTAATTTGATCGGATAATTTAACTTCGTTTATGTTTTTCCGGATATTTTAGAAACTGTTAAAAAGTTCGACTGGATATAAATACCCACTTTTTCCCCTGCCGGGAAATTTCCAAGTGTTGGATTTTTCCGTAGTTTAATAACGTTCTAAATAGTGCAAGTAAAGCGATGGTCCCTCTAGAAGACAACAAACCTTAACTCGATTATATGACCGTCTTGAACTGCCCTTTGAACCTTAGGGTTTGGGGCGGTACGACATGCCACATGTGAGGCGTTGGCTTGACCCTTCTATGGCTGGACCGTTGGTACTGAGGCATGAACTGGATGTTTTTAAACTTATTTCATATGTTGATCTGTTTCGGAAAACTTGGGTGTTTGAATGTTCGATCGGAAAGTTTAACATTTTCTATTTATCCGGAATGGGATACAATAATTGGAATTCACAAGTAGTTATGAGATAACTGAATGAATGTTATAAATCAAGCACTTTAGTCTCACTTGATCGGTTGCCACGGAATTTTGATGTGATCAAAAGTCCGTCGCAATCACGTAGTGTACGCGGATACTCGCCGGGTAAACTTAATAGACAGCCTCACCCCATAGTCCCGACCAAGTGACTGTAGGAGAACCCCGTCGCCGAAGGCATCCGTTCGGGTGCTCGCGGCAGCGGTGTTCCTCCTTGGTGCACTTCGTCGACGGCGTTGGGGGTGCGTCCGCCTACTAAAGTTTGCGACGAGCATTCGATCAGGATATCGGGAATCTTGTTGAATTGCCCGACTTGATATTGAAAAGTATTTTCAATGATGAGACTAAAATGCGGGGTTTATAATTGTTAGGCATACGATGTCTAAGGAATTCATTTGGCTAGACATGCGATGTCTAAAGAGTTTGCGGATTCCAACTGTTGTAGTTTTACACTTTCTTTTCTGTGACCGTAAGTGTAATATGTGATATCGCCGGTTTCGTTGCTATATGTCAACGACAATTGGGATACGCATATTTACTTACGTTGATGACATGTGATGTTATGTGTTGCTGGATATGTTATATTGGATCGTCGTGTTTGAATAGCCGGGGTTTTTTATGTGAGATGAGTGTTTTTCATTTTCATTCATGTAAAAACTTGTATGTAATATTCTTTTATTCGGGCACTTCCAGGTTGCGGAAGATGTCACCGTTTGTATATTATTTACTTTTCCGCACTAGGATAGACCCAAGGAGGAGGGCACAAGTAACCGGGTTTTGGAGTCCAGTGGAAGACCAACTCGAGGAGTCGAGTCCGGGTCTCCTAACTCTAGAATTGGTAGGGTTGCTTGCCGCTCTCGTAGGGGTCTAGAGGTGTGGGTTTGGCTATTCATCACGACCGTGGAATCCGTGTTTTATACTGGCTCGTATTGAAAACACGGACGTCCTAGTATATCCAATATTTCATATGATTCTTCTGCTGCGATATCTATGATGTGATCATGTGATATGTTCTGTGATGGATACTGTTTATAGTATATATGATATATTATATAGGCGTTACTTATGTTTTACACCCGCGCTAGCCCTGCCCCGCTCTGCCGTTAGTTACCTAACCTAACGGTGCATGAGGGGACATCGAGGCGAATGCGGATGGCATAAGTGTACGTCGTATTTATCTGTGATGTTTAGGTACTTAAATGATGGGACTTCATTAATGTGATTAATGAAATAAAAGAAACCTAAAGATGTTGTAGAATCGAATTTCAAAAATAAAACAGGTAGCTACAGTTCTTGCTTTGCACAGCGGTATATGTGATATATCCTGCACCTTATTCGATGAGGAAAGGACCGAGATCCCTTCACCGGGAGTGACTCATTTAGCAATAACTGGCAGATGCTACACACTCGGTTTGTCTTTTGATTGCTTTTAAGAGTTCTGCTTTGCACAGTGATATATATGATATATCCCGCACCTCATTCGACGAGGAAAGGACCGACGATCCCTTCACCGGGAGTGACTTATTTAGCAAAACTAGAAAAGCCTAAAAAACACTCCATTTCAAAATTCATTCGATCCTACAACGATATCAAGTTCATTACGCAATAGGTTTTCAGAAAAACCTGTCGTAGCCCTCCGTCATTTCAGATAAGTACTAGTTAGTATTCGTGCTGCGGTTGTTTGGCATGCGTCAAGGCGTAGTGTACGGTAGCTAACTAGTGCTTATCTGCTAAGCATACGATGCGATTGGATTAGGGTATTCGCACGGCGTTGTTTGGCATGCGTTAAGGGTCGTGCGGGTGGGTTTAATTCAATCAAGAAATGTACGGGTTGAACTTGACTAGCGGACTATGGGTTGTTTGGCATGCGTCAAGGTCATAGCACGCTAGGGGCAAAATATTATCGGGAATTTCAAGTGTTGAAATTTGCAATGAGATTGCATACCTTCTATGAGATAGTTGGATCCCGATACCCGCTGCGAGAAATTGTTACTCCTGGGAGAGTTTTATACATTACAATTAGCCGATCAAGTAGGTGTCTAGAAAGGTGTCAACGAGGTTACGCCTCTGGGAAAACGAGATTTACATTAATTAGGTCCATGCGAAAGCACGGGGCACCTCCCTCAAAGTACCGACACTGGCCTGGCTGAAAGATTGGCGAACTTGTAGTGTGTAATTAATCCCGGCTAGTCTTTCCTTTTAAGGTTTGAAGGAAGATTTGATAAAAAGCAGTGGGAGCCATCCTGATTAGATAAAATAATAACCAATCTATTCTTGCAATAGCGCACGCTGAGTGTTTTCTTCTTTCTCTCTCCAGGTAGCGACCATATCACGCCTTAATCAAGATAATAATACGGATTATTGACCAAACCCGCTTGTTATACTGAGCTGGGGAACGTTGGTCCCGCTCCAACTTATAATTGTTATAAGACAGAGCAGGAAATAGGGGATTACCAGAATTCCCGTGCCACCCAAACAAAGAGAGTGCATGCTGATGCATCACCTTCGGGTGTGTTCATTACAAAGAACTGTTTCTCAGTGTCCTTTACGTCCTGGGTATATGATACCAGATCAGGATCTCACATATGTAATTTGTTACATGGGCTAAAGATAGGCAAAGAACTGAGAACGGGTGATAAGTTTCATGAGGCAGAAAACAGGGCAAGTGTTGCAGCCAAGTCTGTTGGTCACTGTCACCCTGTATTACAAATACATTGATTCTGAACAAATGTTATTAGATATCGAACCTGATATACAAAATCATATCAGTCTCTTTATTAGTAAAGAAATGATAAAATTTTGTATTGTTGGATAATGTTTTGAACATTTCCTATATCAAAAGTTGATCGGTTCAGGCACGTTATCTAAAAGCATTAATGTTCTAAATCAAACTACAGTTCTTAGTATATGGAACACACACAAGAGGAAGAATTCAGAAATGAATGTATTCTTCTTGGGGCATTGTAGACTAGGTCATATCAATGCGACCCGACTAGCTGAAGTTACATTTAGATGCATATTTAAATCAGTTTGAATTTACATCTTGTGAAACTTGCCAGTCATGTCACAAAGATATAATGACACCAGCTCTGTTTACTGGAAACAGAGAAAGATTTAGTAAACTCTTGGGATGATACATATTGATGTATGATAGGTCCCCTGTCTACATATGCCAGGAATGGTTCTTTCTACTTTGTTACATTCTCTGATAATCTCTCAAGATTCAGACATATGTTCCTGTTGAAACACAAGTCCGAACCTTTTGAGATATTCACAGAATATGATTTAGAAGTAGAAAACCAAAACACGGGTATAAGTATTATGTCCTTTGATGAGATCGAGGAGGAGAATACTTGAGCACGGAAATCCTGGATTATTCTAAAGGAGAATGAGATTCTCTCTCAGCATTACTCCTCCGTATACACCATAGCACGATGGTATATCGGGGCGGAGCAATAGCACCCTATGTGATAAGGTGTGCTCTATGATGAGTACTACTGAGTTACCTATTTCCTTTTTGGAAGTTATGCACTTGAGAAGCTGCATACTTATTGAATAGGGCTCAAATCAAATCAGTTGCCTACCACTTCATATGTGATATGGAAAGGGAAGAGCCCATATCTTAAGTTAGTTAAGATTTGGGGTTGACCGGCCTATGTCTAAAAGTATAATCCGGACAAGCTCGAGGCAAGGTCTGTTATGTACAACTGGAAAGGTTCCAGCTATACAAACTGCAGCTGATGATTTGAAAGAACCAAAGGATTCAATAGTTACCAACGAACCTCAGCCTCTCCGCCGATCTAGTAGGGTTCCTCACCCGCCTGAGAGATACTTCGGTTTCTCTATGACAGTGGGAGCGAGGATTGCATCATGAGATGATGACCTAACTAATTTCGACCTGGCCATCAGGAGTGAGACTCTGTAAGAATGGCTGGATGCTTAGTGATCTGAGATGGAATCCATGTACACCAATAAAGTATGGACTTTGGTTGCTATATCTGAAGGGTTAAATCCCCATCAGGAGCAAGTATATCTTGAGAAGATTACTTGGTGTAAATGGAAAAGTAAAGACTTTCAAAGCTAGACTTGTTAAAGGTTTGCATTATTAACCAGCTATGGATTTTGTTGAAACCTTTTCTAAGTAGCTATGCTTAAGTCCATCCAGATCCTACTTGCCACGGCTACATACCATGACTACGATATCTGGCGTTTGGGTGCCATGACTGCTTTTCTAAATGATGTTTTAGAAGAGGACGTCTATAAGTACACAGCCAGAGGGCTTCGTAGACAGTGGGAGCAGCGGAAACGTGTCCAAGATGCTTTATAGGATAAAGCAGGTATCGCGGAGTTGGAACATCTGTTTTGATGTGTTAGTCAAAGAGTTTGATATAATCAAAATGGAAGATGAACCTTGATATACAAAAAGGTAGTAGGGAGTATGGTGGTGATCCTCGTAGAGTACGTGGATGACATACTCTTGATAGGGAAGGAGTTTTCCTATGCTACTCTCGGTCAATCTCCGCTTATCACAAGGATTCTCCATATAGGATCAAAGTGATACCTCCTAAATCCTGGGTTTTGGATCTATGAGATAGATCTAATTGGATGTTAGGATTCTCACTAGTTGTAGTGAGATGGTATCAACCGATCCTGAGGAGAATCACTGGAAGGGTTCCAGGGTGATAAAGATGACTGAATGTCAGTCACAGGCATTGTCTTTACCCTCAGTAAAGGGACGGTGTGTTGGAAGAGTTCCAAGCTAGATACCGAGGCATACTAGACAATAAAGGCTCGATACATCGCTACTTAAGATGCTACCAAAGAGGCAGTCTGGGTGTATATTGGTTCATGAGATGAACTTAGTTCCTCCCATTGTGTGACAATGGAGTTGCGGCTTATGCCAAGGAACGTCCGTCCCATCAGTGATCCAGACATATTCTAAGGCAGTATCACCTGATCATGGAGATGGTTGATCTCCAAGGTGATCGAGGTTAGGAGAGTAGACTCAGAGGACAACACGGCGGATCCACTCACAAAGGCCTTTTCCTAGAGAGAGATTTTTATGGGATGGTTGAGTATGAGATACTGCAACCACTGCTACAGATGGCCCTAGTGCAAGTGGGAGATTGTTAGATATATGTATGCCCTAGAAGCCATTACTGTACATAGGATGTATATTGTAGTGGATGCTGGGAGATATATAGGGGGGACTTTCTTGCTCGACATGATAGTATGCTATCTGGTTGATCTTTACCTTAACGTGTACACTGATTGTCTCTCTGTTACATGTTGGTAAAGCCCTTAGGATGTGTACTTGACTACCTGGACTATGATGCGGATCATACTAGTGGGGACATGGTAGTCCATAAGTACATCCTTCAAAATCCCTAGTCGTGGGTATATCAAGACGGGGCATCGATATACCAGAGTAGACTAGCGTATACCTTCTCGACCCATTCAGATGGGCGATGGATGATCCCATATCCATTGGTGTTTGACATCAGAGATGATATACGGGTGCTCAGTGGAGACTGGGTACACTGGACGGACTCGCCGAGAACTCCCAGATGGTATTATACCTTACGTAAGATGGCAGTTCTCTGGTGACACTGGTACAGAGTAGTCTGTTAACCCGAGATCGTCATAGAGTCTTGTGTGGTTCCTACTGTGCTTTGATTTCCACCTTACCACGTCCAAGAGGGCGTGCAAAACGGTGGTTTTTGGGTACAGTCCCGAATCACATGGAGGCAATGAGCGATAGGAGGGGATTCGTCTCTCCCGGTATAGGGAGTTGATGTTGCGCTGTGTTCGATTGGCTATAACCGGAAATCCCTGGCCAGGGTTGCTGAGATTTACTGGTAAGTGTTACCTGTAGTTTCTCGAACTGTTATAGACCTCATATCGACACGACTTATCGAGCTATTGGGGTCTGACGTTTACCACCCCTAGGCAAGATATGCGACATATCAGACGATCAGACCGGACTGTACGATAAGTGTTACTGGTTGGATTCACAGGAGTGTGAGCGGGCTTGCTCGTCGAACTTCTGATCGCTCAATACCCGGGTGGCCGTTACGTTTAGCAGACCGCTTGCGGCTTGTGGGTACTTGATATGATCATCACCTGCTGCCGGCGTATTGACGAGTCTTTAGAGTCCTACACAGAGGTTTCCTGGCTCAAGCGAAACGAAATAAGAGGGCATATGAGATATGTGCGGGACCGAGAATAATACCAGTATGTGATACTGTATTCGATTCTCGTGATTTGTGACATTGATCGGTTATATGCGATATAGCCGGATTATCGGAACAAGTGTTGATTCGATAAGTTGTTACTGTTGATATTAGTCGGTTATATGCGATATGACCGGATCATTAAATCAAGTGTTGATTTAATGATTTAATGCATAATTATATATTTGATATATTACTTTGCATTAACTAATATCGGTTCACTTTAAATGGATTTTCTCACTCGGGTGTGCACATTGTATATGTGATATATTTTCGTGCACTTGATTGTATAATGTTTGATGATACATGTTTGCTAGGGTATGTGTAAAGAGTTAAACCTATGGTTAAGTAAATGGTTAGGGTTTTCTTTTATTTATTTCATTTATTTTATTTTGGAAAAGAAAAGGGGAAAATGGTTGCTAGTTTTGTTTTATCTTTGAAGCTTCATGAAGCTTTGACTAAAGTGACCATTTTGTCTCATGCTTAACCCTAACCATTCACTTGAACCTTAGTTAGTTCTCTACACTTGACCATGGTTCATGATTATGATAAGAATGATTTTATTATTCTTATTATAATACTTATCATAACATTTTCTTCTTCTTCTTCTTCATCTTCAACATGAAGAAACCTTGGACCATCAATGGTGATTGATGAAAAAGGGTGAGAAATCCAATTCTAAAGTGAACCCACTTCCTATTTCTTCATCCTCTACCTCTTGCCAAGTAGTATAGGGTGTTTTCTTCACAAGTTTCTTGACTTGGTGAAGTTGGAGCTTGATCTAGTGATACCTCGACGTAGATCATCTTCGGCGTCGTAGTCGATGACCTAGCCCGTCCATTCTCCGATGAAGCCGACACTAGAGTCCGGGATCCGATTTGTACAGCGGAGAGGACTTCATCACAGAGCCGTGGAGGTGGAGGACCGGATCTACAAAGGTTGTATTTCCGTACTCTTAGTTAAAGTAGTTAACTAGTTGCTTTGTCGCCTAAACTTCTAACCAACGATCCGTATTAGGGTTTCTCGGCACCGTAATTTTAGAAAATTGGCATGGTTGATGCCTTGTGAGACCTCTTAAGAGTGCCTAGGAACCCTACAGTATATCAGGTTCGGTATATAATAACATTTGTTCAGAATCAATGTATTTACCATTTGGTAATACAAGGTGATATTTGCCAACTGACTTGGCTGCAACAATTGAACCATTCTTTAACACTTAGAGACATATCACCCAATCTCAGTTCTCTACCTTTTTGTAGCCCATGTAACAGATTACATATGTGGGATTCTGATCCGGTATCTCATACCTAGGACGTAAAGGATACTGAGAAACGGTTCTTGGTAACGAACACACCCGAAGAATATGCATTATCATGCTTATTCCTCGATTGGGTGGCATGGGAATCCTGGTATTCCCCTATTTCCTGCTCGGACTTATAACAATTATAAGATAGAGCGGAACTAACGTTCCCCATCTCAGTATAATAAGCAGGTTCGGTCAATACATCCATATTATTATCTTGATTAAGGCATGTTACGGTCGCAATCAGGAGAGAGAGAGAAGAAAACACTCAGCGTATGCTCATGCAAGATCAAATTGGTTATTATTTTATCTAATCAGGATGGCTCCCACTGTTTTTATCAAATCATCCTTCAAACCCTAAAAGGTAAGACTAGCCAGGATTAATTACACCCTACAAGTTCGCCAATCTTTCGGCTAGGCTGGTGTCGGTACTTTGAGGGAGGTTCCCCGTGCTTTCGCACAGACCTAATTAAAATAAACCTCATTTTCCCAGGAGCGTAACCCCGTTAACTGTAGGGTTCCTAGGCACACTAATGAGGTCTCACAAGGCATCAACCATGCCAAATTCAAATTTTTTCATGTGCCTACAAATCCTAATACGGATCGTTAACTAGAGGATAGGCGATAAAGATTGCAAGCTAACAACTTAACTAAGAGTGAACGGAAAATACAACCTTTGTAGATCCAGTCCTCCACCTCCATAGCTCCGCGTTGACGTCCCTCCGCTGCAATCATCGGATCCCGGACTCTAGCGATGGTTTCGTCGAAGAAATGATCGGGCTAGGTCGTCGACTTCGATGCCGAGGATGATCTACGTCGAGGCAACTCAAGATCAAGCTCCAACTTCACCAAGTCATGAAACTTGTGAAGAAAACACCCTATACTACTTGGCAAGTGGTAGAGGATGAAGAAATAGGAAATGGGTTCACTTTGGATTTGGATTTCTCACTTGGAATCATCACTTAGACATTTTCAAGCAAGCTTTTCTTTTTCTCCATGAAGAAGAAGAAGAAGAAGAAGATGATAGAAAAAGAATTTTTATTCAAAAAGAAAATCTAAGTGATTCTTATCATTTTGTAACCATGGTTGAATGTAGAGAATAAATTAGGGTTAGGTGAATGGTTAGGTTAAGAATAAAACAAAAGGTTTAGACTTTGTCAAAGGTGCTTTGAAGCTTCATGAAGCTTCAAGCCAAAGTGAGAAAAGCCACCACCTTTTGTTTTTGTTTCTTGCCAAAAGTAAATAAATGAAATAAATAAATAAGGCAAAAGAAACCCTAACCATTAACCAAACATGGTTTATTCAAACATACACCCAAGTTTGCATGTATCATCAAACATGATACAATCTTGTGCACAAAAAAATATATCACATATACAATGTGCACAAACAAGTGAGAAAAACATCTTAAGTGAACCAATATTAGTTAATGTAAAGTAATATATCAAATATATAATTATACATAAATCATTAAATCAACACTTGATTTAACGATCCGGTCATATCGCATATGACCGACTAATATCCAATGTATCGACTTATCGAATCAATCCTTGATTCGATAACTAGGTTATATCGCATATAAACAATCGATACATTCATCGCGAGAATAGAATACGGTATCACATACACGTATTATTCTCGGTCCCGCAAATATCTCATATGCGCTCCCATTTCGTTTCGCTTGAGCCAGGAAACCTCTGTGCAGGACTCTAAAGACTCGTCAATACGCCGGCAGCAGGTGATGATCATATCAAACACCCACAAGCCACAAGCGGTCTGCTAAACGTAACGGCCATCCGGGTATTGAGCGATCAGAAGATCGACGAGCAAGCCCGCTCACACTCCTGTGAATCCAACCAGTAACACTTACCGTACAGTCCGGTCTCGTCGTCTGATATGTCGCATATCTTGCCTAGGGGTGGTAAACGTCAGACCCCAATAGCTCGATAAGTCGTGTCGATATGAGGTCTATAACAGTTCGAGAAACTACTGGTAACACTTATCAGTAAATCTCAGCAACCCTGGCCAGGGATTTCCGGTTATAGCCAATCGAACACAGCGCAACATCAACTCCCTATACCGAGAGAGACGAATCCCCTCCTATCGCTCACTGCCTCCATGTGATTCGGGACTGTACCCAAAAACCACCGTTTTGCACGCCCTCTTGGACGTGGTAAGGTGGAAATCAAAGCACAGTGGGAATCACACAAGACTCTATGACGATCTCGGGTCTACAGACTAACCTGTACCAGTATCACCAGAGAACTGCCATCTGACGTAAGGTATAATACCATCTGGGAGTTCTCGGCAAGTCCGTCCAGTGTACCCAGTCTCCACTGAGCACCCGTATATCATCTCTGATGTCAAACACCAATGGATATGGGATCATCCATCGCCCATCTGTATGGGTCGAGAAGGTATACGCTAGTCTACTCTGGTATATCGATGTCCCGTCTCGATACACCCACGACTAGGGACCTTGAAGGATGTACTTATGGACTACCATGTCCCCACTAGTATGATCCGCATCATAGTCCAGATAGTCAAGTACACATCCTAAGGGCTTTACCAACATGTAACAGAGAGACAATCAGTGTACACGTTAAGGTAAAGAGCAACCAGATAGCACACTATCATGTCGAGCAAGAAAGTCCTCCCTATATATGTTCAAGCATCCACTACAATATACATCCTATATACAGTAATGGCCTCTAGGGCATACATATAACTAACATTAACACCTTTCTAGACACCTACTTGATCGGCTAATTGTAATGTGCAAGACTCTCCCAAGAGTAACTCTTACTCGCAGTGGGTATCGGGATCCAACTATCTTATAGAAGGTATGCAATTTCATTGCAAATTTCAATACTTGAATTCCCGATAATATTTTACCCCTAGCGTCCTATGACCTTGACGGAGGCCAACAAACCATAGGCTACTAGTCAAGTTCAACCCGTACATTTCATGATTGAATTAAACCCACCCGCACGACCTTTGACGGAGGCCAACAAAGTCGCACGACTATCCTAATCCAATCTCATCTTATGTTGTAGATAAGCACTAATTAGCTACCGCACACTACGTCTTGACTGAGGCCAACAAACGTAGCACGAATAATAAGTAGTACTTATCTGAAATGACGGAGGGCTACGACAGATTTTTAAGAAAACCTTTTGCGTAATGAACTTGATATCATTGTAGAATCGAGTGAGTTTGAAAAAGAGTGTTTTTGAGGCTTTTACTAGTTTTTCTAAAGAGGTCACTTCCGGTGAAGGGATCTCGGCTCTTTCCTCATCGAATGAGGTGCTGGATATTTCACAAATACCACTGTACAAAGCATGAACTAAAAAAGCAATCAAAAGAAAAAACCGAGTGGGTTGTAGTATCTGCCAGTTTTGCTAAAGAGGTCACTCCCGGTGAAGGGATCTCGGCTCTTTCCTTATCGAATAAGGTGCTGGATATTCTATATGGAATACCACTATGCAAAGCAAGAACTAGAGCTACCAGTTTTTTTAAAACAAGATTCTACAACATCTTTAGGTTTATTTTATTTCATTAATCTCATTAATGAAGTCCCATCATTTATGCTTCCTAAGCATCACAGAAGAAACGAAAGCAACAATATTTATAATATAACATATATATAATATAAGCATTCGTCTCAGAATATCAAGTGATCACACTACAGAATATCAGCAGCAGAAGAACACATATGAAATATTGGATATACTAGGAATTCCGTATTTTAAATTAAGCCAGTAAAAAATGCGGATTCCACGGTCGTGATGAATAGCCAAACCCACATCCCTAGACCCTTACGAGAGAGGCAAGTAACCCTACCAATTCTAGAGTTAGGAGATCCGGTCTCGACTCCTCGAGATGGTCTCCCACTGGACCCTAAAACCCGGTTACTTGTGCTCCTCACCTTGGGTCTATCCTAATGAGGAAAAGTAAATAATATACATCAATAGTGACATCATCCTCAACCCGGAAGTGCCCCAATAAAAGAATATTACATACAAGCTTTTACATGAATGAAAATGAAAAACTCTCATCTCACATAAAAAAACCCCGGCTATTCAAAACACGACGATCCAATATAACATATCACATCAACACATAACATCACATGTCATCAACGTAAGAAAATATGCGTATCCCAATTGTCGTTGACATATAGCGATGAAACCGGCGATACACCACATATTACACTTACGGTCGCAGAAAAGAAAGTGAAAAACTACAACAATTGGAATCCGCAACCATCTTAGACATCATAAACCCAATGTATCACATACTTTGGATTTCATGCTTAACCAAATGAATTCCTTAGACATCACATACCTAAAAATTATAAACCCCACATTTTAGTCTCGATATTGAAAACAATTTTCAATAACCAATTGGGTAATTCAACAAGATTCCCGACAATCTGATTGAATGCTTGACGGAAACTTTAGTAGACGGCTGCACCCCCGATACCGTCGACGAAGTGCACTTAGGCGGAACACCGTGGCCGCGAGCACCCGAACGGATGCTTTTGGCGACGGGGTTCTCCTACAGTTACTTGGTCGGGGCTATGGGGCATGGCTATCTAGTAAGGTTACCCTACGAGTATCCGCGTACACTACGTGGTTGCGACGGACTTTTGATCCACATCAAAATCCCGTGGCAACCGATCAAATGAGGCTAAAGTGCTAGATTTATAAAATTCAAATTAGTTTTCACAAAACTAAATATTGTAGATTCCAAGTATTGTATCACAATCAGAAATAGCTAAACGATATTAAACTTTTCGATCGAATCAGCAAACACCCAAAATTTCCCAAAGAGCTCAACACTTGAGCGGAGTTTAAAAAGTACCCAGAATATGCCACAGTACCTATGGACCAGCCGTAGAAGGGTCAACCCTTGCCTCAGCTGTGGCGCCGCGGAACTATCACAAACCCTAGGGTTTGATGGCGGTTCCGACGGTCACAAAATCGAGTTAGGGTTTTGTTCTTCTAGAGGGTCCATAGAAAACACCTGTATGAGTTTCTAAAGATTTTAAATTTGGAAAAAATCCAACTCTTGGAAAATTTCCAGCGAGGGAAAAATTGGGTTATTGATATCCTTTCGAACTTTTTAACATCGTCTAAATTACCCGAAACAAAGTTAGAATTGCGACTACGAAACACTCCAGATTGATTTTAGAGAAAGATAACATCACATGTAATATTTAACAAAAACAAATAATACCTGAAACACCAAACCCCATAGACCAGAGCACCCAACAAAACCGAGGCCATTCCCATATCAAAAAACCTGCTAAGCCGGATTAAATAGGCTTTTCGCCGAGTGAAAATCGATGGAATGGGCTCGTTTTCGTATGGTGTTCATACAATACAATAAAGAGCACTCTGCAATTGCTTAAAAAAATTTTAAAGGCTCAGAAAAAACGACAGAGAACGGAGTTTTGCTTCGATTGTTTTGGAGCTGTTTCGGTTTCGTATTTCTAACATCACCTAGACAACTCCTAATGCTCTAGCTCGGCTCTAATACCACTGCTGGGTTCTCTAGGGCGGTCGCTGGGTTTCGGGAGGCATCGACCATGCCATTTTCAAAAATTAGCGCGCTAAAGAACCCTAACACTAGAATCTAAACTAGAGAATTAGACGAACAAGCATGTAAACATCTTTACATCTAAGTGAACATGGAATACAACCTTTGTCGACTGGTCCTTCACTTCAATAGCTCCGTGTAGTAGTCTCTTCGCTCTAAGTAGTGATCTCCCAGACTCTAGTGAGGCTCCACAAGGTGAAATAAACAGGTTTGCTTGAAGTCTTCGAGGCCAAAAATGATCTATGTCGAGGAGACTCTAAACCAAGCTATCTCTTCACTAATGAGGGATTAGTGAAGCAAACACCCTAAACTAAATTGCTAGTCTAGTAGAGGATGATGAAGTAGGAATTGAGCTCACTTTAGATTAATTTTTCTCACATGGTTTCTTCATCTCTCCAAACCCTAGAAAGCTTTTGGAGATGAGGAAGAAGATGAAGTGGAGAAAGAATGGTGAATGAATGAATATGAGAATAACAACCATGGTGAGATAATATCTCATATTAACTCTTGTAGAGACTAAACTATGGTTTAAGATAATGGTTTGGTTAATAAATATCTCAAGTGAGACAAAATTAGTGGACTAGGTCAAAAATGTATTAAGCTTCTCCAAGCTTCCAAGCATGACAAACTTCCACTTAATTTTGAATTACTTAAATAAATAAAAACCCTAATATTATCTTAAGTATACTGTAAGAGTCTCATACACCCATGTTGCATATATAAACAAGCATGACACAATAACATATATCACATATATATTAAATGTGTCACAAGTGAGAAAAAGAAATATTTAAGTGAGCCAATATTAGTTAATGCATGTTAATATATCAAATATATATTTATACATTAAATTATAAAATCAACACTTGATTTAATAATCTGGTTATATCACATATAACCGACTAATATTATATGTATCAACTTATCGAATTAACACTTGATTCGATAACCTGGCTATATCATATATAACCGAACGATACCATATATCGCGAGATTAGGATACGGTATCATATACCCGTACTAATCTCAGTCCCGCACATATCACATATGTGCTCCTACTTCGTTTTGCCTGAGCCAGGAAATCTCTGTGTAGGACTCTAAAGACTCGTCAATACGTCGGCAGTAGGTGGTGATCATATCAGTCACCCACAAGCCGCAAGCGGTCTGCTAAATGTAACGGCCACCCCGGTATTGAGCGATTAGAAGATCAACAAGCAAGCCTGCTCATACTCCTGCGATTCCAATAAGTAACACTACCGTACAGTCCGGTCTCTTCGTCTGATATGTCGCATATAACAGCCTGGGGATGGTAAAACGTCAGACCCCAATAGCCTGATAAGTCATGCCGATGCAAGGTCCATAACGGTTCGAGAAACTACTGATAACACTTACTAGTAGATCTTAACAACCATGGCTAGGGATTTCCTGTTATGGCCAATCGAGTATAGCACAACATCAACCCCCAATACCGGGAGAGACAAAATGCTCTCGCATCGCTCATTGCCTCTATGTGACTCGGGACTGTACCCAAAAACCACCTGTTTGCACGACTCAGTAGAGCCGTGGTAGGGTGGAAATCAAAGCACAGTGGGAAACACACAAGACTTCATGACGATCTCGGGTCGACAGACTAACCTATACTAGTGTCACCAGAGAATTGCTATCTGACGTGAGGTATAATGCCATCTAGGAGTTCTCGGCGAGTCCCGTCCAGTGTACCCAGTCTCCACTGAGCACCCGTATACCTTCTCTGATGTCAAACACCAATAGATATGGGATCATCCATCGCCCATCATATGGGTCAAGAAGCGCATACGCTAGTCTACACTGGAATATCTATGCCCTGTCTCGATACTTCCACGACTAGGAACAATTGAAGGATGTACTTACCGACTACCATTTCCCCACTAGTATGATCTGCATCATAATTCTGGTAGTTAAGTACTCATCCTAAGGGCTTTATCAACATGTAATAGAGAGACAATAAGTGTACATGTTAAGATAAAGTGCAACCAGATAGCATACTATCATGTCGAGCAAGAAAGTCCTCCCTATATATGTCCAAGCATCCACTACAATATACATCGTATGTACAGTAATGGCCTCTAGGGCATACATATAACTAACACTATCAACATGTAATTATGATCTGTAATACCACATAAAACATGAATATGATGATAGAGACAAACCGGATAGCATACTATCATCTCGAGTAAGACTGTTCTATCCGTATATGTCCTCCCTCAATCATTATAATCACCTGCCTGTGATTATGATAATTGCCTTGAGGGCACTATAACCAACAATCTCCCACTTGCACTTAAGGCTAATTATTGCGGTGTCATATACTCACAGCCTGTGTGATACCGAACACCCAACTTTTCTACTAATCAGTTTTACAAAGCTCGTTTGTGAAACTTTTGCGTTCGGGAAATAGCCTCAGTGAGTGGATCCGCTCCAATGTTTCTATCTTTATCTCTATATATCTCAACTTCGCGAAGAAAGTCTCTCTCCCGAAATGGGCATTACTTGTCTTAGAATTTGTCTGGATATCTGATGAGACCCGGTTCACAAATGAACTCCAAATCCAACAAACATCTTAGACTGTATCATCCACTGAATTTAATTAGTATCCTGCGCTATGCCTTCCACAGTATCTGCTTGGACTACCTGTCTAATATACTGCCCCTCAGAAGAGGGAAAACTATAACTCTGACAGCCACTATGTCATCCTGGTCATCTTGGAAGCTAGAAATGATAACCGCCTCCTGAAGGAGGTTGCCGTTACCATATACCAAGAACATCCACTTATGTTCATCACTGCTTCCCAATGTTTCTCCAGGACTGGATTAATATATATTCTTATTGCAGCTAGTGCAAAAGCAATATCTGGTGTGATACTTGACATCTAATAATTGGCTCAATTGCCTAAGTAAGTGATATGCCAATCATGCAAATCCCTCTCCTCATCAGTCTAGAAAACATCTCTTTAGAGATGGCGACTCCATCACCTGCGGGCACACCACTACGTCAGGAGTCGTCCATTCTAAAACACTTTAGAATAATGTCAAGTACCTGAATTGGGACACTTTCCAAATCTAGATCTAAAACCATAGATGTAGTCACCAGAATCCCTGATATTTTATCAGGATCCTCTGTGGAGAAAAACCTTGTGACAACCACAGTATAACCGATCGTAGTATAGGAAAATTACTTCCTATCAAAAGCATGTCATCCAAATACCAGGACATCTCTACTACCTTCTTACCAAGTCCATCTCTTATTCTGATGAAGGCAAACTCTATGACTGTCACATCAAAACTAGATGATCTATCTCCGTTGTACCTGTTTTATTCTATAAATAAACATAAGCTATTTGCCCACTATGCTTCCGCTGCTTCCACCGACTACAACAACCCTCTGGCAGAGTCATATACACGTGCACTTCTAAAGCTAATTTAGAATGACATTATACTCATCCACCTGCCAGATCTCATAGTCTAGAACAACAGTAGTGTCAAGTTTAGGTCATCAAAAACCTCCCTGTCACCGTCTTTGAGGAGACCACAGTACCTCTCGGGTGCCTGAGATTACCCACAAAATCTGCTGAGTGGCTAATAGATTGTCGAAACCTATTGAATTCTCAAGTTTTATTAAATTTTTAGTAATCGTTTGTGGTTCTGGAATCACTTTCAGTTCTACCATTTGATTGATCGTTTCGATGTCGTGTTTAGAATGTTTCACAACCAAAGAAATTTATACCGCAATCAATTGACGGAGTCTATTGTAGTTTCGTCAATGAGAATGGATCGTCCACTGAGAAAGTGTGATTTGCTCGTTATTGTTTTAGTTGAGTAAAAAATTAAAAGATAAAAGAAAATGATTCAAGAATTGTGAAATTTAGTTTCAAGAATTATAAAGAACTAGATCTAAAATCAAGAAATGATAGAGATCAAGAAATGTCCCAAACCAATCGAATTATCAAGATTTGTAAAGAGACTTGTAGGAATCGATCCAATTGATAGTGATGATGAATACTTATGATTACAAATTCTTATCTATTGAAAATTTGTTGCTAGATCGATGACAATCAACGAGGTTTAGGGATCTAGCGAAGAAACTAGGGTTTCTTCATCATCATCCCTTGTCCTTTCGTTGATTAGCATTCAAATTCTAGCCTCTAGAAAATTCAATCATCGATCGTTGATCTCTAATTTGGAGCGAAAACATTCAAGAAAGCATCTCACTCAAAACTAGGTCACCGTTGATTCAATTTCCTAAAATTTACAAAACTCATAAGACTTAAGAATCGTTCAAGAATTTAATCATATCATCTATCTATTTTCTCGATTCCTCCACAAGCGGAGTTTTCACTCAAACATCATGAAAAAGAAAACAATTAAGAATTGATAACTCTTCATAATGCTCAAATGTAAAGAAAAGCAAGATTAAGAATTTTCACCTTTTATAAATCGACGTTTCGTTACAATACACTCAAAGACTACAAGATTTGAGGAGGAACTAAATCATCGAACTAGCTTCGCATCGTCTTCTTGAGTCGCGGATCGTCATGGATTTCTTGCTCGGATGAAGATCGGCGTTGCTTCAAAAGGCTCGTGGAATGCTTTCTTGATTTGGTACTCGATGAATCTTGATTTGGCTTTTGAATTGTATTTGGGTTAGGGTTTTGAGTTGCAAGTTGTGTCACTCAACTTGCGGAATTTTGGCTCAATTTTCAACAACTCAACAACCTTTGTAATGAAGCACTAGATCCCTTTTATGGTGTTTTCCTTAAGCTTCCCCTAGAAGCTAAGTTTAGCTTCCTTTGGAAGCTAAGCTAGGTTTAGCTTCCCTTGGAAGCTTGGTTGTTATGAAGCTTGTACAAGAAACTTGGTAGTTGTAAGGAAGCTTCAAGATTAAGGTAGTTAACTAGCTTGCATGAGAAACTTGGTAGGTATTAGGCTTGCACAAGAAGCTTGGCTGTTAGAAAGGAAGCTTCTGGAGATCTCTAGCGACTGAAGTGTCTTGAAGAAGTTTGACCATTTAAAAGGAAGTCTCGGAAAACGTTTCTGCCCCCACTGAGTCAACGCGGCCGCGGATCCGCGACGGATCGCCTGACTCGGCCGCGGATCCACGGCCGTTTGGTATGATCTCTGCATGGAAATTTTAGGGTATTTTTTGTGTTGGCTTTATGGCACTTTTCTGATATCTGGAATATTTTTATACTTTCTTGTTCACTGCCAGATTTCAAGTCTCTGACTTGACGTATTTTATCAGCACTTTTAGCAGTTCCGGCTCTTTTACCTGGAGAATTTCCTGCACACAATCTCGAGACAAGTGTTTGATATACAAAAGATCATGTGTGCAATAATAAACACTCAATTTCCCTCAAAATGCTGGTTATAATGTATAACACATGTTATTTGGTATTTTGCAGACAAATTGCTAATATGTGCTATATTTATACCAAACACCTTTAGATGATTGCAAAGAATAGGGAAATTGATGTGTTAAAAATGCAATATTTTCGATTGATCAAATTCTCCCAAACTTAATTTTGGTCGTCTCGAGCAAACTTGTTTTATTCAAAAGAAGGAGAAAATATAAGAAAAAGAATAACTAACTAGCACACTTTCGTAGGCAACACGATTGCACTGAGCACGCGCAACAAGCCTTTAAACCTCTAGGTGTCCCTAATAGGAGGAGTGTTGTCTCCTAAGGGTTTTCAGCGGATTGCACCCACAAAATCCTATAATAAAAAGGAAGACCGTGAAAGTTACATGTAAAGATAAGAATTATAAAAGAAAGACTTTGAAAACCAGAGTTTCCAACTACACTAGCTTTTCGGTTGTCATAAGCTCTATCTTAATAGTCATGAAAGGATGTTAGAAATCACATCATCCCTCAATAAAACATCGTCTTTATTCTTCATTCCTATCTTTCTTCCAAATATCAATCATATACCCCTACGTGTGTGTAAAAGATATCCCTACACTCGGAGAATTCAATTCAAGCTATCATACTCTTGTCCATCACCTCAGTACTTTTTAATCAATGAATATTTAGATGGATTTGCTCACACATTTTTCATGCGACCGTTAATACTTCTTGAGGTACTAACCGACCGATTACTCATGTGCTTGCTTATTAGGTGTCTTAGAATTTTCCTCATCTTGCACCACTTAAGGCTTAACAGTGACTCCCAAACCAGTTGGTCTAAGGCACTAGGTGATGAAGCACCCTCGCTATATTTTTTTATTGCTGCCTTGGTGATAACAAAACCAGTGTTCATTTTTCTTCACCATTTTATATTTTATTCATTTATAATTTTCTTCATACTTTGGCTTTTAGACAAGAGCATTTCAAGGTATCCTCTACTATCCCGAGTTTCAAGACGTGTGTAAGTGCGAATAGTAGGGTATCAACGTTCAAATGTTTGGCTTCCAAAATAGGAACTATTTTTCAGACTTATTTTTATCCTCAGATTAGTGACTTCCTTCATCTTACTAACTCTTGGGACAACGGCTCATAACTACATATTACTAGTTCGTTTAAGAAAAGTTCTAACTTTCTTGGTTTTCTTAAATTTTTCCAATCTTTTGGATGTAATTTTTCACTATCTAAACTTTTATTATCTTATTTATGTACAAATTTTTTTTTTATATATTTTGTGATATTTTTGTGCTTATGCAAAGTCTGATGCAAAGTGATACGTAAATAAGCACAAACCTCCCCCAAACTTGTTTTCAACAACGTCATCACTGTTGCCATCCGCCAGATCACAAAAACCTGTAAGCTTGGGAGGAAATTTATTAACGGGGACATGAAATATGATCGTGAAAATCCTCCCCCAAACCTATTCTTTGGCTCACCATTTTAAGTAAAAAAAATTTATTTTCAAGAGCCAGATTACCCCCCAAACTTGAGTTAAACCATGTTAAGCTTTGATATTCACAAGAGGGGGTCAAAATTACTGGTCAATGCCAAACTTTGCAAAGACCGAAAGTCAACACCAACCATTCGAAGATTTTATCAGTGTAGTGCATCGGTTGGTGGAAGAACGTGTTATAAGGAGCCAGGAAGAAGTGGGGAAGAGTTAAGTGGTGTGAAGGAATGTGTTTGCGTCTCAACTTCGAAAGATGACTCAATAATTGTGATGGATTACTCGCATTCTCTTTATAGTCCAGAAGAAGGGGTGGAGGTTCACTTTCTTTGTATGGGAGATGATTCATCTTAACACCCGTGTTTGCTAAAAATGCGAGCTCATCAGCGAAAATTTCCTCAAAGCTGTCATCGATTCCCCGAAGAATAATGTCATCAAAAAGCTCGGCATGATCTTCAGACTCTAAAAAACGGTTCATAATTAGTGTTAGATGTTGACCCGGACAACTCAGTGGAAGAGTCCATATGTGTATGATATATAGTTGGGTCAAACAACAACATAAGAAAAGAGTCAAGATCAGTATCATAAGGCTGATCAAATTCGCTGCTGTCGATATCCATTAATTCGACAAAACAAACATGAGCAGAAGGTTCGGAGGGTACACTTCCCAACTTGTAAATGTTCAGCTCAATTGATATCTTTCCGAAGGATAGGGTCATAGAGCCGTTACGACAGTTGATTATAGCATTGGAAGTGGCCAAAAAGGGGCGACCAAGGATCACCGGAATTTGATTCCGTGGGTTCACTACAGGCTGTGTATCGAGAACAATAAAGTCCACAGGGAATACAAATTCCCCGATTTTTATTAACACATCCTCAAGTTCACCCCTAGGTTTGGTGATTGATCGGTCGGTTATCTGGAGAGTGCAGTGAGCTGGTTTCAACTCTCTGATCCCTAACTGCTCAAAAACCGAGTAAGGAAGCAGGTTAACACTTGCGCCAAGGTCAAGTAGAGTACGGTTAATGTGTTTATCCCCAATAGAAATAGAAATAGTAGGATAGCCAGGATCCTTATGTTTCCTAGGTAATTGTTGGGGAAAAGCTGTGTCTATAGTCTTTGACATGAATACTTTCTTTGGCACTTGAGTCTTCCTCTTCCTAGTGCATAAGTCTTTGAGAATTTTCGCATAAGCCGGGACTTGTTGTATTGCATCTAGAAGAGGGATTTTGATGTTAACCTGTTTAAAGATTTCAGTAAGCTTCTCTATTTGCGGACTTGGTCTGTTTCCCTTTAACCTATTCGGATAAGGAGTTTTAGCAATAAGAGCGGGGTCCAACATTGGAGAAGATCGTGTGGGCAGAAAGGATCCAAGAATAGGAGTGGGGATCATCTTTGGTGGACTAGAAGAGGTGTGCTGAAGGTTCGAGCTTTGGGGAAAACGGAGAATAGGCTCGGAAGAAAATGGTGGAGTAGACGAACTGGGGTCAGAAGTAGAAGCAGAAGTTGAAGGAAAAGTCTCAGCCGGGGTATCATCGATTGATTCTTCATTATTATCAATCTCTTCACCGACATGGTTGTCAAGCACTCTTCCAGATCTCAATGTGGTGATAGCGTTCACATGATGTGAATAGCCAGGATTTGGTAAAGGTTGAGCTGGAAGTTTTCCTTTCTCTCTAGCACTCAATTCGGCATTTATACGGGCAATTTGTGCTTCCATCGATTTAATACTCTCATTTTGGGAGGCAGAGTTCCTTTTTATGTCATCGACGGAAGACTGGAAATTTGCCGTAACTTGCATGAAATTTGTCAGAAGCAAATTCATGGTTTGTTCGAGTGAAGAGGAGTTATCTGAACCGACCGTTTGGAAAGAATTATTCCCAGGTACATAATTTGTGGCCGGATTTTGAAAAATTTGTGTTTGGTAGGGGTGCTGACTCAGTTGAAGTGGTTGCTGTTGTGGTGGAGGAGCCCTTTGGAAATTGTTTTGATTTGGAACCGTGTTTTGAGTTTGTTGTTGGTTCCAAGCAAAGTTAGGGTGATTCCTCCATCCCTGGTTATAAGTGGAAGAATACGGATCGTTTCTAGGACTTTGTTGGAAAGCAGCATTGGTATGCTCTTGATCTTGAAACGGAGAATTTAAAGGACATTCTTTCGTAAGATGTGATGGATCAGAACAGCATCCACAGACAGTTTTGGAGAGTGACATCTGATTTAGGGAGGCTGCTAAAAATTTATGTTCCATAGCTTCGAGTTTCTTTTGCATTGCTGACATTTCAGCTCTAACTCCTATGGAAATATCAGATTGGTGATTACCACCCCTAGACGATGGTTGACTTACACTCTCCCACTATAAAGTTCTTTCAGCGAAATCTTCTAAAAATCTCCAGGCTTCACCATCATCTTTATTCATGAAGGTTCCTTGACACATGGATTCAAGGGTCTGTTTTGTTGTAGGATTAATGCCCTCATATATGATTCTGCACAGATCCCATCTAGGAATTCCGTGATGTGGACATTGAACTAACAGATCCTTGAAGCGTTCAAAATACTTCGAGAATGGTTCATTTGGAAGCTGGGTAAATTGATTTATTTCGCTACGGACTCGAGCTGTTTTATGATTGGGGTAGAATTTCTTTAGGAAAGCTGTTACGAATTCTCCTCAGTTCGAAATAGAATGTGCGGCTGTGTTATAAAGCTACTTCTCGGCTATATCGCACAATGTGAATGGGAGAAGACGTAATCTCATAGCATCCACAGAAAGCTGTGAAGTACCCATCATAGCGCATACATTTTCAAATTTGGTAATAAAGACATATACGTCTTCAGACTCGAGACCGTGATATTTCGGTAGAAGATTGATGTATTGTGGTTTGATTTCAAAATTGTCCCCATTGGCTGGTGGAATGGTAAGACAGGTCGAAAGAGGACCTCGCATAGGATAATATCTCTCTTGGAGAGAGATGCGGGGCGGATTCTGCGCACCTGTGGACGGTGGCAGAGTAGTGTTAAAGAAGTTCGATGGAGAATTGTCCATCGAAGCGGGTGTGGTGGAGGATAAAGAAAAAGTAGATGTAGAAATACCAACTTCGAAGTCGATAGAAGGAACGCGGACAAGATGGGCACTAGAATCCTGTATCCAGCCGAGCATGCACTAAATGGTTTAGCACAAGTGGCAGCGTTGTGATAATTAGAGAAAAGTTGAATTGGTATTTGTTTTGAAAAAGATACGGATTTTTGAAAAATCAAATCACAAACAATGCACAAGCAACCCTAATTCTAGTGGTCACCTAGGTCAAGTCTCTAGACCGCTCCTAGACTTCCAGAAGACAAGTCGCAAGATAGATCCTCTACTGCCTCTTTGCCCCTCCTATGGCCAGGTAAGTGGGAGGTTCTCCAATATGTAAGTAGTGGGCCTAATTAAGTAACCACTTGCCTTAGACACCACAAAAGAAACGCGGATAAGCAATAGATTACCCACTACCTCCTTCTGTCCTAAGTGAGCGTGACGGTCTTTAGAGTCATATCTAGATCTTTTTTAGTTAATGAGGGTGATGCGGATGAAAGTTTATGATTTTTGGGGCTTAGGAAGGGTAATGAACTCCCCACCTAATCTGAATTTAGTCTTTACCCCTTAATTTCCATATTAAAAATGCAAACAACCAAGATCAAACACGCACAATTTTTCTTTTTGCAGCACTGCGAATTTTTGCAAAGAATCCTGCAGAAATTGGTTAATGGATAGAGCAGGGAGGAGCTAAGAAAGACAGAAGTATACCTGAGAATTTTGGTGCACTGAAGCAGCTATATCGCCGCGGTTCCGCCGCAAGAAGCCACCTAATGCCGCGGTTGCGCGGTCCTTTGAGAAGATACCTGCACAAAAATTTGTACAGATGTTTCTGTTGTCTCACTGAGCTCTCTGAGATGCTCTGAAAATTTTTCCTCTCGCTCCACAGATTCCAGATTTCCTCATAACAAATCACAACAAATCGTTAAGCGCTTGTGTGAATTTTGATCTAAAAATTCTAATGGAATAATAAAATTTTCAACTCAAATTTCAAAATCGGACAAATTAGCACACGATTCCCGGCAACGGCGCCATTTGATTGATCGTTTCGATGTCGTGTTTAGAATGTTTCACAACCAAAGAAATTTATACCGCAATCAATTGACGGTGTCTATTGTAGTTTCGTCAATGAGAACAGATCGTCCACTGAGAAAGTGTGATTTGCTCGCTATTATTTTAGTTGAGTCGAAAATTAAAAGTTAAAAGAAAATGATTCAAGAATTGTGAAATTTAGTTTCAAGAATTATAAAGAACTAGATCTAAAATCAAGAAATGATAGAGATCAAGAAATGTCCTAAACCAATCGAATTATCAAGATTTGTAAAGAGGCTTGTAGGAATCGATCCAATTGATAGTGATGATGAATACTTATGATTACAAATTCTTATCTATTGAAGATTTGTTGCTAGATCGATGACAATCAACGAGGTTTAGGGATCTAGCGAGGAAACTAGGGTTTCTTCATCATCATCCCTTGTCCTTTCGTTGATTAGCATTCAAATTCTAGCCTCTAAGAAATTCAATCATCGATCGTTGATCTCTAATTTGGAGCGAAAACATTCAAGAAAGCATCTCGCTCAAAACTAGGCCATCGTTGATTCAATTTCCTAAAGTTTACAAAACTCATAAGACTTAAGAATCGTTCAAGAATTTAATCATCATCATCTATCTATTTTCTCGATTCCTCCACAAGCGGAGTTTTCACTCAAACATCATGAAAAAGAAAACAATCAAGAATTGATAACTCTTCATAATGCTCAAATGTAAAGAAAAGCGAGATCAAGAATTTTCACCTTTTATAAATTGACGTTTCGTTACAATACACTCAAAGACTACAAGATTTGAGGAGGAACTAAATCATCGAACTAGTTTCGCATCGTCTTCTTGAGTCGCGGATCGTCATGGATCTCTTGCTCGGATGAAGATCGGCGTTGCTTCAAAAGGCTCGTGGAATGCTTGCTTGATTTGGTACACGATGAATCTTGATTTGGCTTTTGAATTGTATTTGGACTAGGGTTTTGAGTTGCAAGTTGTGTCATTCAACTTGCGGAATTTTGGCTCAATTTTCAACAACTCAACAACCTTTGTAATGAAGCACTAGGTCCCTTTTTATAGTGTTTTCCTTAAGCTTCCCCTAGAAACTAAGTTTAGCTTCCTTTGGAAGCTAAGCTAGGTTTAGCTTCCCTTGGAAGCTTGGTTGTTATGAAGCTTGTACAAGAAGCTTGGTAGTTGTAAGGAAGCTTCTAGATTAAGGTAGTTAACTAGCTTGCATGAGAAGCTTGGTAGGTATTAGGCTTGCACAAGAAACTTGGCTGTTAGAAAGGAAGCTTCTGGAGATCTCTAGGGACTGAAGTGTCTTGAAGAAGTTTGACCATTTAAAAGGAAGACTCGGAAAACGTTTCTGCCCCCACTGAGTCAACGTGGCGGCGGATCCGCGGCCATTTGGTATGATCTTTGCATGGAAATTTCAGGGTATTTTTGTGTTGGCTTTATAGCACTTTTCTGATGTCTGAAATATTTTTATACTTTCTTGTTCACTGCCAGATTTCAAGTCTCTGACTTGACATATTTTATCAGCACTTTTAGCAATTCCGGCTCTTTTACCTGAAGAATTTCCTGCACACAATCTCGAGACAAGTGTTTGATATACAAAAGATCATGCGTGCAATAATAAACACTCAATTTCCCTCAAAATTCTGGTTATAATGTATAACACATGTTATTTGGTATTTTGCAGACAAATTGCTAATATGTACTATACTTATACCAAACACCTTTAGATGATTGCAAAGTGTAGGGAAATTGATGTGTTAAAAATGCAATATTTTTGACTGATCACCATTCTCCCACTAATTTTTTCTGAAAAGAATCCATTTTACTAAAAATGTGGCGAGTCAAGAACAATACAACTATTGATCTTCCTGATGGTAGAATGTTAACCCTCGTCAAAGCCCAGGATAACTCATAAACTGCCATTACTGAAATGCGCCTTAAGTTCGTCCAGATTCTGGTATTAAGTATAAGCCGGACTACTCCATATACCTTAACATCGTTAAGATATTAATTGATTTTATATCCAATATAGAAACAAAAGCACTAATTTAAATGGAACCAGATTCAAAAATCATGCAGGTGTTTCCAGTGCATATCAACCAAATGGAAGGAGGCCAAGCAACATTACTCATCAAGGAATGCATCCATGTATGAGTAATCTGAAAGAGAAGCAAGTTTTCAAAACTATTACTTACAACGGAATATCCAACACAAGTATCTACATCTTTGATCACCTTAAAGAATCCTGATGCTTGCAACTTATGGTTCTCTACTTTATTCTTACACCAATAACGTCTCAAAATTTGGACCTGGTATTTCAACGGAATACTTGTCTAAAACTAGAGAAGTCATGAGTAAACAGAATATAGTACGAGTACCAACCCCTTTGTCCTAGCGGATATTGGACAACATACAATACTTTGTATAAGTCCACTGAGTTCAACAACTCAAACCCTGTACGTCGTAGGTTGAAAAAGTGTACTATGGTTAAGAAGAATTACACCGTCGTTGAATGCTCCTTACCTAACCATCAACTGATATAGATAAAAGTCATAGACATAATTTCAAAAAGCTATATCTCACTTTATAAAATAAACGTACAGATATATCAGTTTGAGATTGGTGCATAATAATGGATATTCAAAACCAATTATTTGCTGTCAAGCAAAACCCGGATGATTTCTTCAAATATCACCAATTACAAAGAATTCCGATATATATTGAGAATCTAATCACCCAATTCCCAATATCTTACTCCGACTCATCATCCGTAACGCCATACAGATGCGAGAATCAAATCTGGTAAATACATACCCTGGAGTTAGAATCTAATTGGGAAAACAGTTTTCAATTAACAACGCACAGTGAAACTGAAACATGAAAATGTTTTGAAGGGGTAGCCGGGTATTCCTAGTAAGGCCTCTTCCACTATCCTGATTCATAACAGTAACCGTATACCAACTTGCCCCCACTTCAATCCCTTTATATGCCTTTACTTATTACCTTTTGTACACCACACTTAGGCTAATTGGTTTTCTTCATTCCCTACCCTTCGGCACCAGCCTAAGGTTTGGAAGAAGACTATCCAATAAGCGTAATAGGTGTACTCTTCTAATACCAAGAGCCCTTGCAACCTGAGAGAAGGTAAAAAGAAAAGACAACTGAATAATCCTATTCTATTTCTCCCGAACCAGAATCCATCCTCGAACTGGAACAAGTTCCTTCGACTTTGTATGTAACTATACGATGGCATATCCAAGCAATATGGATTTTCGTAGTGATACGAAATGTTCTGTAGAAATGCAAAAAGGAAGTAGGAGTGGTAGGGGTATACGCGGTTTTGTCGGGAATGATAGCAGTCGCAATTTCCTTTGCTCTTACTCTAATCCCTTTATATGTCTTTACTTATTACCTTCTGTACACCACATTCAGGCTAATTGATTTTCTTCCTTCCCCTCCTGTCACGCCCCGCTTCCCAGAGTACGCTAAAATGGGCACGTGACATAGCTAACCATGCTACCCGTGGATAGGAAAAATCCTTCCACAGTCACATTACGGCTGTAGAGATATCAAGAACAGGAAAGTAAACTAAACTATCTAGTACATGTCCATGAGCCAGAATAAATAAGTCAAGAAATAATAATATGCGGAAGCAAAAGAACCAATAAATAAAACATCTGGAAAGTAAGACTGGGTACCAACAGGATCCTCACCGCTCGGTAGAACAGCGGCATTACTCCTGATCAGTCTGCAACAAAGGTAGAGGATCTGGGCCATGCAAAACCCACACGTCAGCGCGTCATAACATCAAGCAATAATATATAAACATGGTAGCAAGACAAGCAAGTATGATCATAAATAGTAAAGCAGGTGTAACAGCAATATAAATCAGGGCAGTGAAAGGTAGTGTGCAGTGAGTAATCCAAACTGGTCTATTGGATTAACTACTCTCAAGTCTTTGAAATCAATTTGATGAATCGTCGATGTAACTCAATAATATCCCGTGCGTGCCCGGGATCATGGTGAAGATTCTCGGGCTGAAACCGAGACATGTCGCTAGGCACTAAAAGGAAAAGGGGTAACGATGAATGATGTCCATGGCATTATCCCAAGGCTGCCCTAGCCTCTAAAAGGTAGTGGATAACGATGGATGATGTCAGCAACATCATCCCAAGGCTGGCCTAGCCTCTAAAACTGTTCAGTAAAGGTATCGAACTGTCGAGTTACATGTCAGGTTTCATCATTGATTTCCCCATACCCCCAAGTTATATATGTTCAAATCAGTTAAATAAATAATCTGGAGCTAATGCCAACACAGGATCAGGCAGGTACATGTTTGTCTGGATAGACAACAGGAAATGTCCGTAGGGACAACAGGTCAGGTTTGTTGGCATTAGTAACAAGATCAGGTAACAGGTAAAGCCATGGTACATCACATCAAGCCAGGTAGTGTAAGTATCATGTGATGTCAAGAGTTGCACGGTACCATGTCGTATCAAGTAGTAAGTGTAACAAGTCATGTCAGGGGTGCACAAAATGTCATGTGAGTGCTCATAATCAAACTGACATAAGCATGGGTATATAAAACAAGCATGAAGTACTAATGGAACATTAAAATGAAACATGTAATGTAATATGCAATCAGGTACAGATTAAGGCATATGGATGCACAGTTATGGTTAGGGTTAAGGTTAAAGTCCCAATACTAATTGAACTACAATATATCAAGTGTGGAATGTTAATATTGTAATATTATAGATTCAAGTGATCTATGGATGCAATATTATGTATATTAAACGATATGGATGCAAACAGGTGTTTGAACGGTTATAAACTATTTAAAAGGGTATTATGGGCCATGTAAATAATTATTATGTGATTTAAACATGGATGTGAGTACTACGTATGGTAAGACAAAATGCAACATGATAGGGTTCAAGTTGTAAATCTAAAATGATATAACCGGACATCGGAATGTAAAAATGGAAACTAATAGCCTTAGGTTTAATTTACAGGTTTAATCATGAAATTAAATATGTATAAAGTAATATAATATCATGTAGCAAGTTTTACTTGCTTCGAGTACGATGATAACGGAAAACGACACGGAGACGTGAACACGACAAACGCGAGGTCACAGCCTGAACCGGGCTCGAGTCCGGATCTTCTCGGCTCTGGGCTTGCTTGGCTAGGGTTTGGAGATAAGGTTCGAGTTTTGGTTAGGGCTTGGAGTTCTCGGCAAAGGGATGCAGGCGAAGACCACGGCGATGAACGGTTGAATCGGCGGCGATGGCTTGAGCTAAGGTTTGAAGAGTGCTCAGGTTGGTAGTGTTAAAACCGCGGTGACGACGAAGTCTCAGAGAAGAGGGAGTCAGTGACGGTGATAGGAGTTTGACAGGTCTCGGTTTGATGATGAGTCGAGGGAAGAAGATCACGAGCTCTCTGGAAAAGAGTCGACGATGATGATCGAGTAGGGGGTGCTCGTTGGATTATGGTTTGCAGTTGAGAACAATAAGAAGAAGATGAAGATGTCCGGAGTTAGGGGTTTCGGTTTTGATGGTGCTCTGGTGAGTTTATAGGGGAGATGAAGAGGATGATGGAGAGAAGTAGGCTTAATGGGTTCGATATCAGGTGAGCCACGCGTGCTGTTAGGAGATGGGGAAGATGAAGTTGATGGAAGCGATGATGATGATGCTAGGGTTTCGGTTAGGGTCTGGGTTAGGGAAGATGCTAATGGTGGTGTTGATGGGTTGAAGGGAGAAGAGAATCGGCATTGGTGAAGGTGGTTGCGGCTTCAAGGAAGAAGAGGGAGGTGATGAGACAGATGGGATGGAGGCGAAGCTCAGGCGAAGGGAAGATGAGAGGCTAGGGTGTCGGCGGCGAAGGTTTTGATCGTGGGTTCGTAAGAAGAAAAAAAAATGAGGAAGAAGAAGAAATATATAGAGAGGGGGAGAGAGAAAAGATTTGGCGAGAGGAGAGAGAGAGAGAGATTCTGAGAGAAGGAGAGAGAAAGAGAGCCGCGAGATGAGAAAGAGGAAGAGAGAGATAGAGAGGAAGAGGGATAGAGAGAGGGGAGATGAGAAATAAATTTGTAATTATCTGAGGAGAGAGAAAGAGAGAAGAGAGATAGAAGAGAGAGAGAGGGGCTGGTGGTGGGGGCCAGCATAAAAAAGAAAGCTGGGGATTGGTTGGAGAAAAAATATTTTTTTAGAGAGAAGAAATTTTTAAAAGGATTTTATTAGTTTTGTGTAAACAGAAAAAATGTATACTCGAAATATTAAAAGATTTTAATTAAATGATTTTTGGCAATATACAAAAGTATTTCAAAATGCGCCCGGGTCGGGTCCAAAAATTCAGATTTAAAATACGAAAATTATATGCAGCTTTCAAATTTCAAAATGAAAGATTGGGTAACAAAAATGCATACCCCCAAGAACGGACGCACGTACGTGCGCGTAGCTATCTAAACACGTCCGTTTCACTGAACGGGACGAGTACATGGTGCGCTGACGCTACCACGGGGTTAGGGGTATCATGCAAACTATGAAATGCAATTTTAATTCATTTTACGCGATCTGAAATGTTATATGTAAAAAATACGCGATGCTAGGTGAATGTTAGTATGCAGTATACATGATATGCACGTGTCTAATTAACAGGACAGGGTAATTTCTAAATATAAAACAACGGGTTCAGGCAAGCGGGTCGGGTCGAATGCAATGTAAAAGTAAACTACCCATCGCATCCACACAAGATATATCAGTAAAATACCACAGATAAGAAATACTGAAACAAAAATTGGTATAACTGAATTGGTTGTTATATTATACCCGACTACAAAAAGAATTTCGTCCTCGAAATTCCAAGAACACAAAAGGATAAACGACCAACAAACTACAAGAAACGATGGGGAAATTTCTGCCGGATTTCATCTTCTCGTTCCCAAGTTGACTCTCCACGTGAGTGATTACCCCAAGAAACAAGTACAAGAGGGATAACTTTGTTCTTAAGAACCCTTTCCCTTCGATCCACAATCGCAATCGATCGCTCCTTAAAAGTCAAGTCTTCCCGTACAGTCAGCTCCGAATGATCCAACACATGTGTTTCGTCTCGAACATACTTACGGAGTTGAGATACATGAAACCCATCATGAACATTCACCAAAGATTGCGGTAACGCCAATCGATACGCCACTTCTCCAACACGCTCTAAAATTTCAAAAGGTCCAACGAATCGTGAACTGAGCTTTCCTCGACTTTCGAAACGAATCACCCCTCTAGTCAGTCATATCTTCAAGAATACCAAATCACCCATGGCGAACTCTAGAGGTCTTCTCGACGTATCCGCCTAACTCTTTTTCGGTCTTATGCTGCTTTCATATGATTCTGGATAATGTTAACCTTCTCAACTGTTTGCACTACCAAATCTGGTCCCAACAATTTTCGTTCACCAACATCCTCTCAATAACAGGTGAACGGAACTTGCGACCATATAAAGCTTCGAATGGAGCCATCTGAATAGTCACCTGGAAACTGTTGTTGTAAGAAAACTCCACCAAATGTAGATGATCTTCCCACGAACCCTTGAAGTCCAACATGCAAGCTCTCAACATATCTTCAAGAGTTTGGATCGTTCTCCGACTGGCCATCTGTTTAAGGATGATAAGCTGTGCTAAATTTCAATCGAGTCCCCAAACTTTCCTGTAAGCTCTTCCAAAAGTGTGATAAGAAACGAGTGTCACGGTCGGACACGATGCTCACCGGTACTCCATGCAATCTTACAATCTCCTGCATGTACCGTTCTGCCAAAGTTTCTGTTGATTGACCTGTTGCGCCACAGCAGCGCCCCGGCCGTCTACTCGAGGCTAAAATGCGGAATCAAAAATTTTCTTTACTTTTAAACTGGCGCTACCGCGGATAATATACCCGGATCGTAACCAATAACCTATACTGGCTAACTAGAGATGGGGTGAGAGATATACCGAGCGATCCGTGTCCTTCGGTCTTCTCGTCGTCGTCCCGATCTCCCGCGGAATCACCATTCGTCGTCTTCTTGTCAGAAAGGGCACCACGTAGCCGGATTCTTTTACGGGCTCCCACCTCTGGACCGAGGAAACTCGGGCGCGAAGTTGGCTAGCCGACGCGTCCAAGAGTACTGTAGGTTGTAGTGTAGAACCTTGTCTCTTAGGGTTTATGAAGTTGCCTTTGATGTTGGAGAAGAGAATGAACTTTGGAGAGGAGGAAGGTGCATTTGTGAAGCATGGAAAATTGAGATGAGAAAATGCCACTCATGAAATGAACCTCTCTCTTCGCTCTCAATTGTGTGGCCGGCCCCCCTTAAAGAATGGAGGAGAAAAAAGAATAATGCAACAAGGGAGGTGAGTGTAGGAAACATGAAGGGGTGACCACATCCAAAGCAAATCAATCTCTTCTCATTAACCATCATGAACAATGCAAGTGATAAGAAGGAAAAAGAATCTCATGATGAATAACTATCATGATGCCACCAATATGCAAGAAACCCCTCCACAATAAGTTATTTGCAAACTTGCAAATAATCCCCTTCCATCGAAAAGTCCGGCCGTGAAGGAACAAAGGAAAATCGGCCGGAACGGAATGCAAACTGGCAATTTCAGAAAACTGATCCCGTAATAAATTACAGGAAAAACCCCGCTACTGCATATACATGCCCGCATTTGTATTCCCACTGAACACAAATGCAAAGAGACAAAATCTACACTGTCTAATACTAGGATCCGGCTTAAGCCAAAGCCGGCTAGTAAAATCTGTCCGATCACGATCCGTGCAATACCGCACGTATCTGATCGAACCCTGCCATATCTCCATACGGCCTCTACAGCGTTTCGCCCGAAACTTGAGTAACAGAGTGTGTGGTGGGCTCTAAAGACTCGTCAATACTATGGCTGTGGATTTAACCACTAGCACGTCAGAGGTATTAGCCATACGTGACGGGCCACCAGCTATTGACCAAAAGGGACGTCGATGAGCGAACTCATCCTGACACCCTACTGAGCCTGTCAGTGACAATATCCGTACAGTCCGGTCCGTTCGTCTATGAGTATCGCATGGCGGGCCTAGGGGGTTGGTAAAAGTCAGACCCCCAAAAGCGGTACAAGTCGTGTCGGAGTGAAGCCCAGAACACCCTGAGATACTACTGGAATACCTACCAGAAAATCACCTGCCTCGGCCGAGGGCTTTGTGTAATAGCTCTCCTAGACACAGCGCGACCTCACCCCCAATACCGGGAGAGACGAACCCCTGCAGATCCGCTCACTGCCTCCATGTGGCTCGGGACTGTACCCAACTAAAACCTGTTTGCACGACTCCTTTGAGCCGTGGTAGGGTAGTAATCAAAGCACAGTGGGAACTCACACGAGACAAATGACGATCTCAGGTCGATGAACTAACCTGTACACATGTCACCAGGGAACTGCTATCCGACGTCTGGTATAATCCCAACTAGCAGGTTCCCGGTGAGTCCTGTCCGGTGTACTCATAACCCAATGAGCACCTGTATACATCTTAGGTGAACCAACTGACACCAGTGGCTTGTGAGACCGGCCACCGCCCCTCGTCGGGGTCTCGACTGTATACACTAGTCTACTCTGGAGTATCGATGCCCAGTCTCGAAACTCCCATGACTAGGGACCTTTTAAGGATGTGCTTATAAACTCCAGCTCTCACGTATATGATCGCCCTCATACTGCTGGTAGTCAACCAAGAATCCTAGGGGCTCTATCAACGTGTAATAGCGACTCGAAAGGTCACTTAAAACAGTACACGATAATAAAGATAAACCAGATAGCATACTATCATCTTGAGTAAGACTGTCCTACCGGGATAGGTTCTCCCTCAATCATTGCAATCACGTGCCTGTGATCCAATAATTGACTCTGAGGGCACTATCTCCAACAATCTCCCACTTTCACTCAAGGCTAATTATTGCGATGTCGCATACTCACAGCCCGTGTGATGCCGAACACCCAACTCCTCTACTAGTCAATCTCACAAAGCCTGTTTGCGAAACTATTGCGTTCGAGGAATAGCCTCAGTGAGTGGATCCGCTGTGATGTTTCTTTCTATGTTTCTCTTTATCTCAAGTTCGCGGAGAAAGCCATCTCCCGAAATGAGCAATACCTGTCTTAGAATGTGTCTGGATATCTGATGGGACCTAGCTCATAAATGAACTCCAAATCCAAACTTCTTAGAATGTATCGTCAACTGAACTTAATCAGTATCCTGCGCCATGCCTTTCCCTCAGTATCCTCCTGGACCACCTGTCCAAAATACTGCCCCTCGTCAGAGGGAAAACTATAACTCTGACATCCACTCTGCCATCCAGGTCACCTTGGAAGCCTTGAATGATAACTGTCTCCTAACGGAGGCTGCCGTTATCAAATCCCTAGAACATTCACTTATGTTCTAAAACTGCTTCCGATTGTTTCTCCAGGATTGGATTTATATCAACTTATTGCATCTTCTGCAAGAACAACATCTGGTGTGGTACTTGACATCTCATGATTGACTCAATTGCCTAAGCAAGTGATCTGCCAATCATGCACATCCCTCTCCACTTTAGTCTATAAGACACCTTTAGAGAGGGTGACTCCATCACTTGCAGGTACACTACCATGCCAGGAGTCGTCCATTCTAAATACTCATAGAATGCTGACAAAGTACCCTGATTGGGAAACCACCCAAATCTAGATCTAAAACCATAGATCCAGTAACCAGAATGTATAATATCCAAGTCCTATGTGGAGAAACCACTGTGTGACAACCAAAGAATAACCGATCGTAGTATAGGAATATCAGGACATAAGCCTCTGTGTATGTCAGTTCCTACTCTGTGTATGTCATCCTAATACCAGGACATCACACACTACTACCTTCTTAACAGATCCATCCCTTATTCTGATGAAATCAAACCTATGACTGTCACATCATAAATAGATGATCTATCTCCGCTATATCTGCTTAAGTCTATAAATAGACATAAGCCTCTTGCCCACTGTGCTTCCGTTGCTCCCACTGACTACGACAACCCTCTGGCAGAGTCATATAGACGTACACTTCTAAAGCTAGTTCAGAACGACGCTATACTCATCCTCCTGCCGGGTCTCACAGTCTGGAACAACAGCAATGACAAGTCTGGGTAAACAAGAACCTCCCTGCCACCGTCCTTGAGCATACCGAAGTACCTCTCGGGTGCCTAGGGTTACCCACTTTATCTGCGGAGTGGCCAATGGAATGTCAAATCAGATTGAATCTTTAGGTTCTTATCAAATCTTTAGTAATCGTTTGCGGCTCTGGAATCACTTTCAGTTCTACCATACTCCCACTACTGTTTTCTGAAAAAATCCATTTCTTTTAAAAATGTGGCGAGTCAAGAACAATATCACTATTGATCTTCCAGATGGTAGAAAATCAACCCTCGTTATAGCCCGGGTCAACCCACAAACAGCCATTACAAAAACGTGCCTTGAGTTATCCAGAGTCTGGTTTTAAGCATAAGTCGGACAACTCCCCGTACCTTAACAACGTTAAGATATGAACTGTTCTATATCCAACAGAGGCACTGATTTAATTGAACCAGATTCAAATCATGCAGCTGTCTCCAGTGCATGTCAAATAAATGGAGAGAGGCCGATCAGCGTTACTTAACTTAGGAGTACTTCCAATTATGAGTAACCTGAAAGAGAAGCTAGTTCTCTTAATCATTACTATCAACTGAATACCATTCACAAGTATCTACATCTTTGATCACCTTAAAGAATCCCAATACTTGCAACATCTGGTTCTCTACTTTATTCATATACCTATAACTTCTCAAAACTTCGGACCTTGTGTTTCTACGAAACACTTATCTAAAAACTAGAGAAGTCATAAGTAAGCCGAATATAGTACGAGGACCAACCCCTCTATCCTAATGGACACTGGACAATATACAATACTTTGTACAAGTCCCTTGAGTCTAATAACTCATTCACTGTGTGTCGTAGGTTGAAAACTGTACTTATGGTTAAGAAGAATTACACCGTTGTTCAATGCTCCTTACCTAACCATCCACTGATATAGGTAAATGTCATAGACATAATTTCAAAAAGGTATATCTCACTCTATAAAAATAGACGTACAGATATATCAATTTGAAATTGGTGCATAACGACGGATATTCAAAACCAAATATTTGCCGTCCGGCAAACAACCCAGGTGACTTCCTCAAATATCACCAATTACAACGAATCCCGATATAATGAGGATGATCACCTAATTCCCAATAACCTACTCCCACTCATCATCTGTAAAATCATACAGATGTGAGAATCAAACTTGGTAAATACATACCCTGGAGCAAGTATCTAATCGGGAAATCAGTTTTCCTTTAACAGTATACAGTGAAACTGAAACATTGAAATGTTTCGATGGGGTATCCGGGTATTCCTAGTAATGGCTCTTCCATTATCCAGATTCACAACTGTAACCGTATAATTCTTTGCTATCTCTCCAAATCCCTTTATATGTCTTTAGTCATTACCTTCTGCACACCCCTTTAGGCCAAATGGTTTTCTTCCTTCCCTATCTTTCGGCACCAGCCTATGGTTTGGAAGAAGACTATCCAATAAGCATAATGGGTGTACTGTCCTAATCCTAAGAACACTCGCAATGCGAGAGAAGGTGAAGATAAAAGACAACCGAATAAACCTTATTCCTATTTCTCCTGAACCAGGATCCATCCCCGAACTGGAATAAGTTCCTTTCGAGTTCGTATATAACCATACGATGGATTATCCAATAAACTTGGGATCTTCGTAGTGATACGGAGTGTCCTGGAGAAATACAAAGGTGATTTAGGATTGGCGAAGAAATACTTGGTTCGGTCGTGAATAGCAGTCGCAATTTACTTTGCCCTCCTTCTAATTCCTTTCTTTGTCTTAACTTAATACCTTCTGTACACCGTTTAGGCTAATTGGTTTTCTTCATTCCCCACCGTTCGGCACCAGCCTAAGGTTTGGAAGAAGACTATCCAATTTGCGTAATAGGTGTACTATCTCCTAAGCCAAGGAGTACTCGCAATCTGAGAGAGAAGGTAAAAGGAAAAGTCAACTGAATAGTCCTATTCGTTTTCTCCAGAACCAGAAACCATCCTCGAATTCCTTCGAGTTCGTATATAACCATACGATGGTTTTGTCCAATAGAAGTGGACGTTTGTAGTAATATGGGGTGTTATGGAGAAAAGGGTAAAAGTAGGAGTGGCAATGAGATCTGCAACTCTGACAATCCAAAAGCCAGTGTTAAGAAGGTTCGGTCAACTTGGTCACTGAGTCATAGTTTAGGGTCGGGTCAATGGTCGCTGCCAAAGAGAGAGAGAGAAAAGAAACACTCAGCGTGCACTCTAACCTAGATCAGAATGGTTATCACTTTATCTAATCTGGAAACCTCCCACTGTAACGTCAAATTCTTCCCCAAACCTGAAAGAAGAATTAGTCGGGATCACCCGAGGAGTAAACCAACTCATCAGTGGGAATCGGGATCCAACTATCATCGCATGACAACGTGACGGAATCCACTCATGTCACCACACTCCAGAAGGTATGCGCATGCCTGGCAAGTTTCAGTTTCTTTAGAAACTCCCGATGTGATTTTTATCCCTAGGACCCAAGTGACCTTGACACAGTCAACAAATCAAAGAGTCCTAGTCAAGTTCAACCCGTCATTATCCTGGATTGCATTAAACCCACCCGTACGGGCCCTTGACACAGTCAACAAAGACGCACGACTGTCCTAACCAATCCCATTAATATGCTGCAAACAAACACTACTTAGCTACCGCACATTACGCCTTGACACAGTCAACAAACGCAGCACGAATACTAAGTAATACTTGTAAGAAATGACGGAGGGCTACGTCTAGTTTTTGGCGAAAAACTTTTAACGTAATGAACTTGATATCGTTGAAGGAACTGCATAGTTTTTTATAAAAATATAGTGACGAAAACCTTTGCTAAAGAGGTCACTCCCGGTGAAGGGATCTCGGCTCTTTCCCCGTAGAATGAGGTGCAGGATATTCCAACTGAATACCACGATGCAAAGCAAAAGTAATCGGCTATAGTGAAGTTATTGCCCTGACGCAAACTTTTGTCCAAGGGGTCACTCCCGGTGAAGGGATCTCGGCCCTTGCCTCGTCGACTGAGGAGCAGGATATTCCAACCGAATACCACGATGCAAAACAAAAGTGAACGTCCTTGCAATAACAGCTTTTTGAAAAAATGTTCCAACAACATCAGAATAGGTTTGTTTATCTAGCATTGATCCGAATCAACGCAGTCCCATCAATTGATCACACCACAAAAGAACGAAAATAATGATGTACGTATATGCCATCCGCATTCGCCACTGGGTCCCGTCATCACCCGTTAGGTTACTTAACTAACGACAGAGCGGGGACTGAACTAGCGCGGATGCAAAACATATACAACATCTACTAGTATATATATAATATATAATTTTCGCTCAAGGAGTGATAAAATGCAACATCACAGAAAGATAACCAGCATCACAGAATAATACAGATATCTGGAAGCCCAGGGTTTCACAGAGCCGCTGCTGAAACCCGACGTTCCCCTGGTCGTGTGGATAGCCTGTGCAATGAAATCCTAGACCCCTACGGGGGCGGCAAGTTACCCGCCAAAACCTGAAGCGAGGCAGCCCCCTTCAGCAACGTGAATGGACCACCCAGCACTTCACGGAATCCGGTAACTTGGGCACCCCTCCTTGGGCCCACCTGTACCCCCTACGAGTGCGGCGAACAACCCGCCAATTCTAGAGTAAAGCCCCCTCCGTCTTAATGCCATGAGATGCGGGCTCGTTGCCCTCTAGAACCCGGCTATCCGTGCACCCCACCTTGGGGTAATCCTAGTACAGAAAGTAAAAATATACATACAACGGGTACATCGACCGCAACCTGGTCGTGCCCCAAAAGAATAATACAAACAGGCAGTGACGGCAGTCCACATGTCGGACGCTCGCCCCGCAATATCAAATGTACATATAAAACAAAACAGTACTAGCATTGCATCCAGGCTATCCCCCACGACCGATCCGCAACATCACAGCACAACACAGAACATCAACGTGAATGTCACGTTCGCAAATCCGTCTAAAAGGGCTATAGCAGATAGACTGGATTTACCGATCGAGTGACATTCACGGTCGCAGATATAATGTAAATACTGTGAACTAATGTGTTTAAACTTTTCGATCGATCAAATTTATCGAAGTGGGCCCCAAGCATTACTGTAGCACTTAAAGAGAGTCTAGACCCAAAAAGAATATTCCAAAACCCCATTTTCAACCCAGGAGCTCACTGCAAAAATTTGGTCCAATGAATAGTAAAAATAGCCGCGGAACCGCCGCAAATACGTGGGTTTGGCCGCGGTTCCGTGGTGGAATAGTGAGATCACGCTACCAAATTTTCACAGAATGCTTAGAATTGCCTGCACATGTCACTGCAATGTACTGAAAAATTTTTGGAGCCAAAAAAATTTCGACAGAAAACTGTGCAAATGAAAATGGGTTTTCGAAAAATCCGTTCGATCGAACTTGTAAACACGTTAGAGCAAGCTAGGCAAGGTTAATGGCGTGGCTCTGATACCATGTTGCGCCACGGCAGCGCCCCGGCCGTCTACTCGAGGCCAAAATACGGAATCAAAAATTTTCTTTACTTTTAAACTGGCGCTACCGCGGACAATATACCCGGATCGTAACCAATAACCTATACTAGCTAACTAGAGATGGGGTGAGAGATATACCGAGCGATCCGTGTCCTTCGGTCTTCTCGTCGTCGTCCCGATCTCCCGCGGAATCACCATTCGTCGTCTTCTTGTCAGAAAGGGCACCACGTAGCCGGATTCTTTTACGGGCTCCCATCTCTGGACCGAGGCAACTCGGGCGCGAAGTTGGCTAGCCGACGCGTCCAAGGGTACTGTAGGTTGTAGTGTAGAACCTTGTCTCTTGGGGTTTATGAAGTTGCCTTTGATGTTGGAGAAGAGAATGAACTTTGGAGAGGAGGAAGGTGCATTTGTGAAGCATGGAAAATTGAGATGAGAAAATGCCACTCATGAAATGAACCTCTCTCTTCTCTCTCAATTGTGTGGCCGGCCCCCCTTAAAGAATGGAGGAGAAAAAAGAATAATGCAACAAGGGAGGTGAGTGTAGGAAACATGAAGGGGTGACCACATCCAAAGCAAATCAATCTCTTCTCATTAACCATCATGAACAATGCAAGTGATAAGAAGGAAAAAGAATCTCATGATGAATAACTATCATGATGCCACCAATATGCAAGAAACCCCTCCATAATAAGTTAATTGCAAACTTGCAAATAATCCCCTTCCATCGGAAAGTCCGGCCGTGAAGGAACAAAGGAAAATCGGCCGGAACGGAATGCAAACTGGCAATTTCAGAAAACTGATCCCGTAATAAATTACAGGAAAAACCCCGCTACTGCATATACATGCCCGCATTTGTATTCCCACTGAACACAAATGCAAAGAGACAAAATCTACACTGTCTAATACTAGGATCCGGCTTAAGCCAAAGCCGGCTAGTAAAATCTGTCCGATCACGATCCGTGCAATACCGCACGTATCTGATCGAACCCTGCCATATCTCCATACGGCCTCTACAGCGTTTCGCCCGAAACTTGAGTAACAGAGTGTGTGGTGGACTCTAAAGACTCGTCAATACTATGGCTGTGGATTTAACCACTAGCACGTCAGAGGTATTAGCCATACGTGACGGGCCACCAGCTATTGACCAAAAGGGACGTCGATGAGCGAACTCATCCTGACACCCTACTGAGCCTGTCAGTGACAATATCCGTACAGTCCGGTCCGTTCGTCTATGAGTATCGCATGGCGGGCTTAGGGGGTTGGTAAAAGTCAGACCCCCAAAAGCGGTACAAGTCGTGTCGGAGTGAAGCCCAGAACACCCTGAGATACTACTGGAATACCTACCAGAAAATCACCTGCCTCGGCCGAGGGCTTTGTGTAATAGCTCTCCTAGACACAGCGCGACCTCACCCCCAATACCGGGAGAGACGAACCCCTGCAGATCCGCTCACTGCCTCCATGTGGCTCGGGACTGTACCCAACTAAAACCTGTTTGCACGACTCCTTTGAGCCGTAGTAGGGTAGTAATCAAAGCACAGTGGGAACTTACACGAGATAAATGACGATCTCAGGTCGATGAACTAACCTGTACACATGTCACCAGGGAACTGCTATCCGACGTCTGGTATAATCCCAACTAGCAGGTTCCCGGCGAGTCCTGTCCGGTGTACTCATAACCCAATGAGCACCTGTATACATCTTAGGTGAACCAACTGACACCAGTGGCTTGTGAGACCGGCCACCGCCCCTCGTCGGGGTCTCGACTGTATACACTAGTCTACTCTGGAGTATCGATGCCCAGTCTCGAAACTCCCATGACTAGGGACCTTTTAAGGATGTGCTTATAAACTCCAGCTCTCACGTATATGATCGCCCTCATACTGCTGGTAGTCAAGCAAGAATCCTAGGGGCTCTATCAACGTGTAATAGCGACTCGAAAGGTCACTTAAAACAGTACACGATGATAAAGATAAACCAGATAGCATACTATCATCTTGAGTAAGACTGTCCTACCGGGATAGGTCCTCCCTCAATCATTACAATCACGTGCCTGTGATTCAATAATTGACTCTGAGGGCACTATCTCCAACATGACCAACCCGAAAAGGAACGAAATGAGCCGCCTTGGTCAAACGATCAACAATCACCCAAACTGCATTATTGCCTTTTGGACTCCGCGGTAGAGCCGTCACGAAATCCATGGTTATATGTTCCCACTTCCACTAAGGAATCGGAAGTGGTTGCAATAAACCAGCAACCCTTTGATATTCAGCCTTGACTTGCTGACACACCAAGCACTTTGCCACAAAGCGGGTAATCTCCCGTTTCATGCCTTCCCACCAGAAGTGCTGTCGTATATCTCGGTACATCTTCGTGCCTCCTAGATGTACGGAATATGCTGAACTGTGTGCCTCCTTCATAATTTCTTCGCGAATATCTCCCTTTGGCACACACAAACGGCTACCATAACGCAACGAATCATCTTCATGGATCAGTAAGTCTGTTCGAAGTCCAGCTTCAACCTGTTCTCGAAACTTTTGCAATCTAGGGTCCTGCGATTGCGCTGCTTTAATATTCTCGATCAACGACGAATGTACCTGCAGCTGCATCAACTGTCCTGAAGAATGCGGTAGCATAATTTCCAAATCAAATCTTCTAAAGTGTTCAATAAGATCCTTCTGTGCAGTCAACATCTGAATTGCTGGCAACCGACTAAGCGCATCCGGCACAACATTAACTTTCCCCGGATGGTACTTAAGATCAAGATCGTAGTCAGCCATCAGCTCCAACCATCTGCGTTGCCTCATATTAAGCTCTTTCCGCGTGAACACATACTTCAAACTTTTATGATCGGTGAAAACCTCGACCCTTTCGCCCAAAAGGTAGTATCTCCAAATCTTCAAAGCGAAGATCACAGCCGCAAGCTCCAAGTCGTGAGTTGGGTAATTCTTTTCATGGGTCTTGAACTGTCTCGATGCGTACGCTATAACCTTACCATGCTGCATCAAAACACAACCCAATCCTTTCCCAGATGCGTCGCCGTGAATCACCAATCCTCCGGAACTGTCTGGCACGGTTAGAATAGGAGCGGTTATCAACCTTTGCTTCAACGCCTCAAAAGCTGATGCACACTTATCCGTCCACACAAATGGTACCTCTTTGCACGTAAGCTTGGTCAACAGCTCCGCCAGACGAGCAAAGTTCTCCACGAACCTTCTGTAATACCCGGCAAGTCCAAGAAAGCTTCTTATCTCCGCAACACTCTTCGGAATCGGCCAATCTTGAACTGCTGCAATCTTTTCGGGATCAACAGCGATTCCATCGCTAGACACGACATGCCCCAAAAACTTTACCTCTTCCATCCAAAACTCGCACTTGCTCATCTTTGCATATAATTTTTCTTGTCTCAACGTCTGCAGTGCGATCTTGAAGTGTTCTGTATGCTCTTCAATACTCTTCGAGTAGACCAGAATAACATCAATGAACATCATTATAAACTGGTCCAAGAATGGTGAAAAAATTAGGTTCATCAAGTCCATAAATATCGCCGGTGCATTCGTGACTCCGAATGGCATCACTAAATACTCGTAATGTCCATACCGAGTTCTGAACTCTGTCTTGCAAACATCTTCTGATTTAACTCGGATCTGATGATATCCAGATCGCAAATCCAGCTTCGAGAATACCCTTGCGCCACTAAGCTGCTCGAACAATTCGCCAATGTGAGGGATCGGGTACTTGTTCTTAATAGTCACCTGGTTAAATTCTTGAAAAACGATGCACATCCTCCTTATGACATCTTCTTCTTTACTAGAAGAACTGGAGCTCCCCAAGATGAATTTCTGCTGTGAATCCAACCTTCCTCAAGTAATTCAGTGACCTGCTTCTTGACTTCTCCCAACTCCACTGGTGCCATCGAATAATACGCCTTTGAGATTGGCGCTGCACCAGGAACAAGATCAATCACGAACTTTACATCTCGTTTTGCGGTAAACCCGAGATGTCCTCGAACACGTCCATGAACTCTCGAAATATAGCCGGCGCTTCCTCCTTATCAACTTCCATCGATGAAAGAACATTATTTTTCGGCCTAACCCTAAACTCGACTGGCCCAACAGAACTGCTTCCTCCAGCAAAACAAACTCCGGATGTCCGGGAATCTGGAGAATCACTTTCCTTTCCTTACCATCAATATAAGCATGGAAAGTGCCGCGAAAATCCATTCCCAAGACAACAACAAACAAAGGGATGCACCAGGATTGAATAATCCTAATGCGGGGAAAACAAGAACAAGTAAGATACCGAGATGACTTCATCCGAAGTCAAGATACAAAAGAGGATTAAGCATGGTAAACAAGATTCAAGCTGGTGATAAAACAATAACTGGTAAGCATTGAAACCGAGAGAAGCAAGGTAATATAACGATCATGAAACAAGGAAATGAATCAAAACTAGAATTCCAAGTTACTTAAATAGAGTACCGCATTGTAACCATGCTGCAGTTCATGGGTACAATTACATAACTCCACTCAAGTCGCCCAAATCCTAGTATCAGAAACAAGGAACGGGGAGAAACAATGGTGAACCAAAAAGGTTTCAAGCCGAGATGCAAAGTTGTTTGTATAACGTCAAGACGAAGGATAAAAGAAAGATATGATTCAAGAATCATGATAACAAGGTGTCAGGACATGTTCCTAATCAAGAATATTCTGATTCGTGTATTAGGTCCAATACTCAACTACAAAAGAATCAAACCCGATTAACCTATATCCTATGGCTTTGATACCAAAAGAACCATGTCACGCCCCGCTTCCCAGAGTACGCTAAGATGGGCACGTGACATAGCCAACCATGCTACCTGTGGATAGGAAAAATCCTTCCACGGTCACATTACGGCTGTAGAGATATCAAGAACAGGAAAGTAAACTAAACTATCTAGTACATGTCCATGAGCCAGAATAAATGAGTCAAGAAATAATAATATGCGGAAGCAAAAGATCTAATAAATAAAACACCTGGAAAGTAAGACTGGGTACCAACAGGATCCTCACCGCTCGGTATAACAGCGGCAATACTCCTGATCAGTCTGCAACAAAGGTAGAGGATCTGGGCCATGCAAAACCCACACGTCAGCACGTCATAACATCAAGCAATAATATATAAACATGGTAGCAAGACATGCAAGTATGATCATAAATAGTAAAGCAGGTGTAACAGCAATATAAATCAGGGCAGTGAAAGGTACTGTGCAGTGAGTAATACAAACTGGTCTATTGGATTAACTACTCTCAAGTCTTTGAAATCAATTTGATGAATCGTCGATGTAACTCAATAGTATCCCGTGCGTGCCCGGGATCACGGTGAAGATTCTCGGGCTGAAACCGAGACATGCCGCTAGGCACTAAAAGGAAAAGGGGTAACGATGAATGATGTCCATGGCATTATCCCAAGGCTGGCCTAGCCTCTAAAAGGTAGTGGGTAATGATGGATGATGTCGGCAGCATCATCCCAAGCTGGCCTAGCCTCTAAAACTGATCAGTAAAGATATCGAACTGCCGAGTTACAAGTCAGGTTTCATCATTGATTTTCCCATACCCCCAAGTTATATATGTTCAAATCAGGTAAATAAATAATCTGGAGCTAATGCCAATACAGGATCAGGCAGGTACAGGTTTGTCTGGATAGACAACAGGAAATGTCCGTAGGGACAACAGGTCAGGTTTGTTGGAATTAGTAACAAGATCAGGTAACAGGTAAAGCCATGGTACATCAGGTCAAGCCAGGTAGTGTAAGTATCATGTGATGTCAAGAGTTGCACGGTACCATGTCGTGTCAAGTAGTAAGTGTAACAAGTCATGTCAGGGGTGCACAAAATGTCATGTGAGTGCTCATAATCAAACTGACATAAGCATGGGTATACAAAACAAGCATGAGGTACTAATGGAACATTAAAATGAAACACTGTAATGTAATATTTAATCAGGTACAGATTAAGGCATATGGATGCACAGTTATGGTTAGGGTTAAGGTTAAAGTCCCAATACTAATTGAACTACAATATATCAAGTGTGGAATGTTAATATTGTAATATTATAGATTCAAGTGATCTATGGATGCAATATTATGTATATTAAACGATATGGATGCAAACAGGTGTTTGAACGGTTATAAACTATTTAAAAGGGTATTATGGGCCATGTAAATAATTATTATGTGATTTAAACACGGATGTGAGTACTACTCATTGGACAATGCCCAGCGCCTCACTGTCCCGCACGTGGGCACCACAGAAGAAGAGAGTGCTTAGCACTCATTGAGCAGCACCCAGCGCCTCACGTGGACGCCATAAAGAGTGCCTAACACTCCATATAAAGATAAAATGAGTAAAGTGTTCAACACTTATTAGGCAACCTCCATGACTGACAGTTCCACATGATCATATGTAAGCGTCAGAACTCATATAAGTGCTCAGCACTTTTTCATAAAAAAAAGGGGGGCTGATTAAACAGAGCCCAAACTAGTGCTCAGCACTTTTTCGAAAAAAGGGGAGACTAAGCAAACTAAAGCCCAAATTGGCTAAGTTGCTAAAGTCTTGCAGCTGAGTCCAAATGCTCTGTTGATGGGTCTTAAATAAGGAAGATCCTAAAATATTGTTAAGTGGATCTTAGTCTCAAATTGGACTAATGTATCCTTAGCAAAAATTCTTAAGGCCCCATAACCTTTCTCCCTCAAATACGGGATTCGGTTCAAGGGCACATCTCTTCATACCTCTGATATATATCGTTGTAATTCTTCAACGTCTTCAGAGAGGTGGCGGGTATCAGCGACCAATAACTCTTTTCATCCTACATTGATGCATTTTCAAATTGACGTACACACCTCAAATCGGATTGTACCCCAAATTAGGTGTATTCCATATCACCATTGTTCACTTCGTCGCGTAACAAATACGCATGTGCGCAAGTTGAACAATGGACTGAAATGTTCCTAAACTAATATTCGCCTCCAAAATGGCGATAATGGACCGAAACGTTTTTAAACTAAAATAATATAGCCCAAACGCTCTTTTGTTGGATCCTAAATAAAAATGATCCTGAAATCTTGTTAAATGGATCTCAGTCTCAAATTGGACTAATGTATCCTTAACAAAAACAACTCGAGCCCCAAATGCTCACATGCATTTAAGTCGATCTTAATCTCAAAATAGATTAACGGTCCTTAAATAAAAACCCAAAATCTATAAAATATACGGATTTGGACCCTATGGGTGACAACATAAATTAGTCTCCGTATAGAATCCACGGGCAAGCTAAACAAAAAAAAACACACACGACACGAAGTGAACTTCCGGAGCAGGAGAAAGTGGTTATCATGATGCGGTAACGTAATTAACTGTAGGCGATTACGCCAGCAGGGAGGAGCATCCCCACAATCAAAACTCCTCGCAAACGAGGGAGAATCTGACGAAGTCTGTTACAGCGATTGCGTCCAAACCTCCGATATATGGTTCCATAAATCAACTTGGAATTTTCGGAAAGGTCGATGGATAAATCCAAATAGTATCTGCCCCCAAATTCAGGGAAGATGATCCATCCCGGTTCGTTTCCGTTTTCGGCGGTGAACAGGGTTTTTCAGATCTTACGACAATTTTCTTGATTATTATTATTTTGGGTGTGGATAGTGCATTTGGTATCTGTGGTTAGTATCTGACCCGACCCGCATGATCGAAACCTATCATGATTCAAGATTACGTCATATCTTTAATAGTATAGAGGATCCATGCACCTCTAAATTTTATATACATGTATAATATATCTTGTATCTGCATATCTTTTAATAATATAAATAATAGCCAGATAATAATTTTAATATCTAGCATGGCATGTTATCATACCCCATATCATATGTTTGCATTCATACATCGTGTTCATGTCCAAATTGTTAAAACAGACTCGTTTGGATCATTGTGCATTTACGTAGATCTGTATTTGGGGTTATGCATTTTTATTAACCGGGCATTGTATTATAGTTTTAACTTATACGTATATCATCCAAATTTTAAAACTAGATTTTTAGAAGAAACCCAAATAATATTCAGAATATTTTGATATTAGCTATTTAAACCCAGAATATATATTATAATATTCTTTATATATTAAGAGTTTACACATATATAAAAAAATAAATATATATATATATAAATGATATTGATGGTATATATACATAAATGAATTATATGAATATTAATAGGATTTGTCTTTGACAAAGAAATTATTGTTGGACTATTATGGCATATCTCATTACATGACATGTTAAGTTTTGAACTAATTTCGTGATATATAGAAGGAAGTATGTTAAATTAGTGACATACAACCGCTGTGATCTTTATTAGTTTTTGCTTAATGATGATTAATGTTATGACCAATGCAAGAAAGGATTTGGCTTTAACTATGTATATTATGTTTTATTATTAAACCATGATAATGTCACATGGGCCAAGTGGGAGAATGTTAGATATATCTTTTAAATAGCCCGCGTTTATCTGGTTGTTAGATATATCTAACATTGGCCCACTTTTTCTTTAATTATGGTTTAATAAATTATGTGCTAAAATCCTGTTGGTCACTTGAGAAGATATTATCTCAAAATATCTACCACGCTGATGGAACGTGAGATAAGCAAGTTTTTTAAACTGGGTCCTCTCTCTGTTTTATATAGACGGTTTTCTTCCATTAAGAAAAATGTACGTCAAGATTAGGAAGGCCAAGAGAGAGAAATACAGTTTTCTTTAAGGATTTGATCAATCTCTTCAAGCTTCATCATAGATCAAGATATGTTCTCTCTTAAATTGTTTGATATGTGAAAACTATAAAGTTCTAAGATTTTGGGCATTAAAATTTATGTGAAGGTTAAGATTTGATTTGCATACATAAAGAATGGTTTACAATTTACGTTTCTGTCATGAACATTGACTTTAATAAAAGACTTTAATGTGGCTAGGGTGAGCGCAGGCCCATGGCTACAGTCGCATCACACAACCACTTGGGATGGAGCCGTTTTCACTTCAACCAAAGGGCCTATTCCTTGTTTAACATTAATGCGTGCATGTAACATTTCAGAAAATATAAAATATTATTTTTTGAATTTATATAATAAAATAATAAATTTCACGAATATCATACGAGTATAGATTTGAGTTTTCTTAGAATGGTATGATTATATATCTATATTTTCGAAAATATTTAGAATTTAAAATAAATTATTAATTATGAAAGCATTTATTTGATTTGGACATTTTACAAATTAAAATATATTTATTTCCATACAAGTTAATGTTAAACTCGATTAGTATTTCACTAATTATGTATTAAACCAAATTTATTTGTTAAACATGTTTTAGTGTGCATGACATATCATGCAAATGTTAACACCTCATATTGTTTTATCATAGTTTGTTTTTTTTTATAAGAGAAAAAGAAAAGAGAAATGAAAAGAAAAGATAAAAGAAAAGAAAAGAAAATAAATGAGAAGGGGGCATGGAGGTGACATGGAGTTATGAGGAGAGAGAATGAGTGAGAGAGAGAGAAAGTTATGGTTTCAACCATTTTTTTATTCCTACATCTCCTTCATCCTTCATCCTTCATTTCATCACATATTCCTCTTCTTCATCCTTCCACCACCTTCTCTACCACCATGAAACCACCATGAAATCCACCTCAAAACACCATCTAGCCTTCACAAAAATTGCTCCATAGCTCATTTTAAGCAACATGGAGTGAACAAGTTCTAGTTTTGAGCAGTCTTGGCCATCTTAGAATTTTATTCAGTTGCTCCATGAGATAATAACTCCACTTTTAGACTAGTTTTTAAGTTTCCTAACCACATATTATGGTTTAGAGTTAAATAGGTTATATTTTATGAACTTAGAAATTTCTAGGATGATCTTTAGTGGATGTTATGAGTAGTGGTGATGTAATTGTGATATAAGTAGTGACCACAACTCTATTATTGAGAGAATCCTTGACCAAACATGAGCTTAGAAGTTTCAAAGTTGAGTTTAGAATTTTCCGATATCGGTTTTATTGAATTTGTGGTGATTAATTAGAATTTGGGATGACTCGGAGACTCTGAAAATTTAATCGGATGTAGTGAGATGTGCAGACCAATAGGAAGCTATCCTAGAAACCCGAGCCTAAACCCCTATGTTTTGGCCGCCGTTTTATTCATTTTAGCCGCAAATTTTTCCCAATTTTGGAGATAGGGTCTGAAATTTGGTCTGTAGCTCACTTTTTAGATAATTAGACCTACCCTATGTTAGTTATATGTATGCCCTAGAGGCCATTATTGTACATGTGATGTATATTATAGTGGATGCTTGAATATATAGAGAGAGGACGTTCTTGCTTGACATGATAGTATGCTATCTGGTTTCTCTTTATTTTAATATGTTGACTTGTATATGTGATGTTGTATTGCTCTCACATGTTGATAAAGCCCTTAGAATGTATACTTGACTACCAGGACTATGATAGAGATCATACTAGTGGGGGCCAAAGATAGTCCACAAGTACACCCTAAAATTGTTCATAGTCGAGGGTGTATCGAGATAGGGCATCGATATTCCGGAGTAGACTAGCGTATGCGCACCTTGACCCATATGATGGGCGATGGATGATCCCATATCCATTGTTGTTTGACATCAAAGATGGTATACGGGTGCTCAGTGGAGACTGGGTACACTGAACAGACTGGCCGAGAACTCCTAGTTGGTATTGTATCTATCGTAAGATAGCAGTTTTCCGGTGACACTGGTGTTCCCTGATAAAATATCAGGAAATACCCCAATAGGGTATCACGTGCTCACGCGTGACCAAGGGTCACGTGCTAACACGTGATGGTTTCCTGGGATTCTGTTATAATAGAATTAAAATTCTAATCAAGCAAGTAATTAATGGAGTCACGTGCCCACACGTGATGGACCTTTAAAGAACCCACTAAAAGAATTAAAAGGCATAATAAAATGGCAAGGAAAGATCCCTATGAGGCATCACATGTCTACACGTGACCAAGGGTTACGTGATGACACGTGATGGTTCCTTAACTCTTTAGAACAGCAGAATTAAATTCTGGTTAAAATGTTAATCAAGGGGGTCACGTGTCAACACGTGATGGGTTCCTAAGCTCTTTAATTAATAGAATTGAATTCTACAGAAATGATCAAACAGTGGGATCACGTGCCAACACGTGATAGGCTCTTAAACCTTCTGAACTAATAGAATTAAATTCCAATTAAGGGAAATCAAAGACCCTAAATAGAAAAATATTTCTTAAAATCTTTCTAAACAAAAAAGATTGTGCTCTGTAAAGTGGAGCACCGTTGGATTAAAAATCCAATGGTGATTAAAATCACCAATTTATGGAAAGATTTTATACAAGGAAAGATTTCCCTGAAATTCACCAAGAATAACAAACAGAATATCTTCTGGATTAAAAATCCAATGGTGAATAAAATTCACTAAGTGATCTAAAAGATCATGTGAGTTACAAAAACAACCAAAATCTTTCAATGAAAGATTGACTAAACAGATTTATTCTTTTCTTTCTCCTATAAATAGGAGCCAAGAAGAGAAGAGAAGAGATCTTGGATTTTTGGAGAAAAAACAGCAACAGAGAGAAAAAACAAAGGAGAATTTAATTCTCAAGAAAAGAAACCCTAGGTGAGAAAGGGAAAAGAGATGTAAGCCCCATCAAACAAAAAGAGAATTTAATTATCAATTTAAGAGTTTAACTCTTCTGAATAAGAACTTAGTTCTTCCTTTGGTTGAAGATCTGCAGAAGCAAATCTCCCCACAAGTTGAGAATTTAATTCTCATCGGGGAGATTCTGCCATGTAGATCCAAAACTTAGAGGGAGAATTGAGTTTAGAGAATTTAATTCTCCTAAATTCATAGGAATTTAATTCCTCCAAATGAAACCAGTGTTTAACCCTATATGAGAATTTAATTCTCCCAAATTCATAGGAATTCAATTCCCCCAAATGAAATTAGGGTTTAACCCTACATAAGGATTTAATTCTTTCATATACATAGGAATTTAATTCCTCTAAACAAAAATTAGGGTTTAACCCTACCAGAGAATTTAATTCTTAAAACAAGAGACTTGAAACTCTCCATGCACGTAAAGAACTTGGTCACGTGGTGACACGTGACCCCTATCCTCAATGATCAGAAAAGAAAGAACAAAACTAGGTCACGTGCCCCCACGTGACCCCTAAAACAGATCCCTTAAAATTAGAAAGAAAAACTTGGAGGCAATGCCGCACGTGCTCCCACGTGACCCTCAAAATAAAGGGAACAAAGCCAAAGGCAGAATCAATTTTGGGCGCCCTCATGTGTCCCCACGTGACCCCTTAATAAACACTTTAATAATCAATACATGGATACCCATCACGTGCTAATACGTGATGGCCTGAAGATTAAAAGTGTTTAACACTTATTTGAATATTCTGAAAACAAAATAAAGGAGGTTTGGCCCAATTCTCAGGCGCCTCACGTGACCCCACGTGACCACCCCACTTTTAGTGTTTAACACTATTTTGAGCATTTTGTCCCCAGTGTTTAACACTATTTTAAAGAGCATCACGTGGGAACACGTGATCGCCAAATATATGTTAGTGTTTAACACTATTCTCAAACCGGTCTTAGCCCAAATTGGCTAAGTCTTTCTGAGTCAAGACTCCCCTTTGATTAAAGCCCGACTACATTCTTTCAAACTTGATCATTTCATATGATATTTAAAGAAAACTCCAGAGCCATGATGAATAGTCAATGCCCAATAAAAGACAAAATGTTGTCAGAGCCCCAAACCCCTGTTTAGCATTGCTAAATAACGGGGGGGGGCTGAACCCAGACAAATGTTCAATAGTCCAACAAATGGCCAACATTTCAAACTTAATTGGACTTAGCCCAAATTGGCCATAAGTCCTCAATTCAGATTTAACTGAGCCAACGTGCTCATAATCTAATTAATTGATCTTATTTCCAAATTGGACTACAGATCCCCCAATCAACTTTGGTTCAAGCATACATCTCTGAACTCCTCTGATATTTATCGTTGTAATCCTTCAACGTCTTCAGAAAGGTGATGGGTCCTGACAACCATACATTTCATAGACTATGACGTCTTTAAACTGGACTGTGGGGTCCCTTTAAACCCACGGACTGTGATGTCCTTAACCTCGGACTGTGGGGTCCCTTTAAACCCACGGACTATGATGTCCTTAACCTTGGACCGTAATGTCCCTAAACTAATCGACCGCAAAGTCCCTAAATTAAAACAATAGAGCCCAAATACTCTTTTGTTGGATCTAAATGATCATGTTAAGTAGATCTTAGTCTAAAATTAGACCAACGTATCCTTAAAAAATGGTTAAGTTGATCTTAATCTAAAATTAGACTAACGTGTCCTTAACAAACTGTTAAGTAGATTTTAGCCTAAAAATTAGACTAACGTATCCTTAACAAGCGTTTGAGTTGATCTTAGTCTCAAATGAGACTAACGTATCGTTAAACCCAACCCCCAAACCCAAATCTAAGAAAATACGGATTTGGACTAATCCACGCCCTACGGGCGACGATATAAATTAGTCTCCGTATACATCCACGGGCAACCAAAAACAAAACAAACACACATGACACGAAGTGACCATCTGGAGAAGGAGAAAGTGGTTACCGCGATGCAGTAGCGTAATTAACTGCGGGGGCTTTCGCCTGCAGGGAAGAGCGTCCCCACAATCAAAAACCCCTCAAACGAGGGGGGATCTGACGAAGTCTGCTATATCGGCCGCATCCGTCTAAACCTTCGATACATGGTGTAATAAATCAACTTGGCATCTTCGGAGAGGTGGACGGATAGCACCAATTAGCATCTGCCCCCAAATTCAGGCAAGACGAACCTACGCGGCCGCGTCTCCGTGTTTCGGCGGGGAACAGATTCTAGCACGCCCGGTGGGACCTTTTCCTCTTTCCACTCCACACTTTGTGTGTCGTGTTCGCGAACGAATTGCGATTTGATATGGTTGCCCTTGGTTTCGAGTTACTAAGATTTAGTGTCTTGCTCCGTGCAGAAAACAGAAGATCAATGGCTTCAATCTGCACTAACTGCAACTGCAACCGCAACTCTCACTCCGTCCCATCCGGAGGAGTGACTTACGGGCCCCATGCGGCCTCCATCTTTGCTATGCCGGTGGAATAGGTCTGTTCCCTGATTAAAAATCAGGAATTACCTCAATGAGGTATCACGTGTTCACACGTGACAAAGGGTCACGTGTTGACACGTGATCTCTTTTACAGAATTAAATTCTAAGCAAGCAGAAGTGTAAACAAAACAACTAAGGAAATACCTCAATGTGGAATCACGTGCTCACACGTGACTAAGGGTCACGTGTTGACACGTGATAGTTTCCTGTGATCTCAACTTTTTAGAATTAAATTCTAAATCAAAGAAAAATGTAACGAAACGGCTAGGGAAAGACCCCAATGGAGCATCACGTGCTCACACGTGACAAAGGGTCGCGTGCTGACACGTGATGGTCCTTCAGCCCAGTTAAAAGACATAATTAAATTCTGAATGAGGGAGGGTCACGTGCCAACACGTGACAGATAAAATTAAATTCTATTTCAATAGTCAAACGTTGGCATCACGTGTCAATACGTGATGGGCTTTAAAAGCCTTATAAATTAAATTCTAACTAAGGGAAATCAAGGACCCTAAATGGGAAAGTATTTCTTTAAATCTTTCCAAACAAAAGAGGACTATGCTCTGTAAAGTGGAGCACCGTTGGATTAAAAATCCAACGGTGATTAAAAATCACCAATTTATGGAAAGATTTTATACAAGGAAAGATTTCTCTAAATTTCACCAAAAATAACAAACAGAATATCTTTTGGATTACAAATCCAATGGTGAATAAAATTCACTGAGTGATCTAAAAGATCATATTAGTTACGAAAAACAAACAAAATCTTTCAATGAAAGATTTATTAAACAAATCGATTCTTTTCCTTCTCCTATAAATAGGAGCCAAGAGGAGAAGAAAGATATAGAATTCTGGGATCTTGAAACTTTTAAAAGGCAAATAGCAGAGAGAAAAGAAAGGAGAATTTAATTCTCAAGAAAGAAACCCTAGGTGAGAAAGAGGAAAGGGATCAAAACATCAAAGAGAGAATTTAATTCTCAAATCTAAGAGTTTAACTCTTCTGCAGAAAAACTTAGTTCTTCCTCTGGTTGAAGATCTGCAGAAGCAAATCTCTCCATAAGTTAAGAATTTAATTCTCATCCGGTTGAGATTCTGCCATGCAGATCCAAAACTTAGAAGGAGAATTGAGTCTAGAGAATTTAATTCTCCCAAATTCACAGGAATTTAATTCCTCCAAGATAAAACTAGGGTTTAGCCCTATATGAGAATTTAATTCTCTCAAATTTACAGGAATTTAATTCCTTCAAGATAAAACTAGAGTTTAACCCTATATGAGAATTTAATTCTCCTAAATTTATAGGAATTTAATTCCTACAAGACAGAAAAAACCAGGGTTTAACCCTACTTGAGAATTTAATTCTCTAAAATTCACAGGAATTTAATTCCTCCAAGACAGAACTAGGGTTTAACCCTACATAAGAATTTAATTCTTTCACACACATGGGAATTTAATTCCTCTAAAACATAATTAGGGTTTAACCCTACAAAGAATTTAATTCTTAAAAAAAATAAAGAGACTTGAAAGATCCCATGTATATAAAGAATTAGGTCACGTGTCCCCACGTGACCCCTGAAAAGATCCTCCAAAAATAAGAAGGAAACAGCTTAGAGGCAATACCTCACGTGCTCCCACGTGACCTCCAAAACAACAAGAATTAAAGCGAAGGCAGATTCTAATTTGGGCGCCCTCACATGTCCTCGCGTGACCCCTAATAAAAGCCTTAACAAATCAGTGCATGAGTGTCTATCACGTGCCCACACGTGATGGCCAGGAAATTAAAAGTGTTTAACACTTATTCGCAGATTTGAGAATAAAACAAAGGAGATCTGGCCCCACCTTTGGGTGCCCTCACGTGTCCCCACGTGACCCCTTCCTCCTCTAGTGTTTAACACTAATTTGAGAGTTTAACACTGTTGTCTTCTAGTGTTTAACACTAATTTGAGACTTTTATTTCCAGTGTTTAACACTATTGTCATTTAGTGTTTAACACTATTTTTAGCCAAATTGGCTAGGTTTCCAGAGGCAAAAACCTCTCCTTTAACTAAATCTCAAAACTGAATAAAACTCAGAGTTATAATGTTTAATGCTCAGTCAAAGACAAAAATGTATCAGAGCCCTCAAACTCTGGTTTAGCATTGCTAAATAATATGGATTGAACCCAGACAAGTGTTTAATGGTCCAATAAAGAGCCAATATTTCTAATCTAATTGGACTTAGCCCAAACTGGCCATAAGTCCTCAATTCAGATTTAACTGAGCCAATGAGCTCATAATCTAATTAATTGATTTTAGTTCCAAATTGGACTACAGATCCCCAATCAACCTTGGTTCAAGGGTATATCTCTTCACTCCTTTGATATTTGTCGTTGTAATCTTTCAATGTCTTCGGAGAGGTGACGGGTCCCGACAACCACACACTTCAAAGACTATGACGTCTCTAAACTGGACTGTGGGGTCCTTAAGCTCATGGACTATGATGTCCTTAACCTTGACTGTGAGGTCTTTAAACTCACGGACTCTGATGTCCTTAACCTCGACCGCAATGTCTTTAAACTAACATCGGACCGAGATGTTCTTAAACTAACAATGGACCACCATGTCCTTAAACTGGTAATCGACCGCAATGTCCCTAAACTAAACAATATAGCCCGAATGCTCTTTTGTTGGATCTAAACGATCCCGTTAAGTTGATCTTAGTCCAAAATGAGTCTAATGTATCCTTAACAAATGTTTAAGTTGATCTTAGTCTCAAAATGAGGCTAACGTATACTTAAACCCAACCCCCCAAACCCAAATCTAAGAATATACGGATTTGGATTAGTCCGCGTCCTACGGGCGACAACATAAATTAGTCTCCGTATACAATCCATGGGCAACCAAAAATAAAACAAACATACACGACACGAAGTAACCATCTGGAGAAGGAGAAAGTGGTTACCGTGATTCGGTAGCGTAATTAACTGCAGGGGCATGCGCCTGTAGGGAAGAGCGTCCCCACAATCAAAACCCCTCATAAACGAGGGGGAATCTGACGAAGTCTGCTACATCGGCCGCATCCATTTAAACCTTCGATACATGGTGCCATAAATTAACTTGGCATCTTCGGAGAGGTGGACGAATAGCACCAATTAGCATCTGCCCCGAAATTCAGGCTAGACGTTCACCGCGTCTTGACGCGTCTTTCGAAAGGGAACAGATTCTGGCACGCCCGGTGGGACCTTTTCCTCTTTCCACTCCACACTTCGTGTTTCGTGTTCGCGAACGAATCGCGGTTTGCTAATGGTTGCCCTTGGGTTCGAGATACTAAGGTTTGGTGTTTTGCTTGGTGCAGAAAGCAAAGGATCAATAGCGTCCACTTGCGCAAAGTGTTCTAGCTGCAACTGCAATTCACGTTCCGCCTCATCTGGAAGCATAGCTTACGGGCCCCAAGCGGCCTCCCTGTTCATGATGCCGGTAGAACAGGTCACTCAGGCCACCACTGGATTGTTCTTCGGGACCATGCTCCCACCGATGAGTTTCAGCGCCCCTGTGCCATCACAAGAAGCTCCCAAGAAGTCGGTCTTTGATCGGCTTACAACTACTGCAGCTCCTCTCAAAGGGTCGTCCAGCTTCAGCGCCTCGGTCTTTGCCAGATTGGGCCAAAGTTCCTGTGGGCCCATGATGAAGCCTGCAATTCAGGAAAAGGCTATTCCGAAAAAGATAGTCATCCCTGCTCCCGAAGTCGTCAAGCCGGCTTCTCCTGCCAAAGGGTCGGTCTTCACAAGACTGACTGTTCCGGCTCTAACTCCATCCCCCGTTCCCGCTCAAAAGTCTGTCTTTGACAGATTGGATACCGCTACTCAACGGACGTCAGTCTTCAAGAGGCTGGTACCGGCGGCGCCTCACCTGAACAAGGGGCAAGACAAAGCCATCCCCATCACTGAACCAACCCCAACAGCTCGACACGCTCGACGTCGCCACTGGTGCCGAGTAAGGAAGGCTGGAGGCAACTCCCCCTCTGGGCTAACTCCACCAGCCCCAACGGTGGAAGTCAATGCTGTTGTTCCAACTGGGAACAGCTTTGAACCGCTGAACAAGGTGCGCAGGAACTCTACTACCGCCGTACTGAAGAAATCTCTCCCACAGGCGGAGAATGTTACAGAAATCAAGCCGGATAAGCCCTCCCAGCGGTTGTCCTCCAAAATTTACAAAGTCTGGCGACGGGTCTAGGAGTCAGTGATCGATCAAGACTATCTTCGCCGACAGAAGAAGCTAAAAGTCCAGCAGGAAGAGAACCGTCCTGGTAAGCCGCAAAGGACGACAACTACCTGGGTGTCCGCTGCAATGGCCCCCTCAACGTCAGCTGCTCAAAAAAGGAGGCCAGAGAAAGCCCTTATGACTACGGCAGATCGCAAAGACGCTAAGCCCAAACGCCCCAAGTCTGGGGGCATAATGGTACATACTGTTTACATGGCTTCCGGAAAAGAAGAAAGCCGCACTTCGACGGGCCACCGACTGCTCACACGATCCATAACAAGGGCTCAGGAACAATAGCAGCAGAAGCTTCAAGAGATGCTGACTGCAATGGCCGCACTCACCGGACCAAAAGAAAGCCCGGAGGAGTCATCGGAGCAGCATCACGAACAAGAAACCGATGCTGACTTCCTACGCAGAGTCCTCGAGAAGAAGGACAGAGAAGCTGCAGAACATGCCCCCAACATAAAACGAATGGCGCTTCTCTTCCAAGACATGGTCGGGATGATGTTACTGCCGGATCCCCCAGCTGAAGACCTTCTTATCGTTATAGAAGATGACAGAGGGGAGACGTCGAATTCTCCTCCGGCTTTTTCAGCAGCCAAAGAGGAAACTATTTCCAAGGCCGCTCTGGATGACTATATTGCTCAGCAAATACAAGCTCACCAGGTAAATGAAGCGGCTGGCCAAGTCGTTAAAACTGGGAGACCGTATCCAGGCTGGTATGATCAAATAAAGTATCCGCCGGGATATACGATTCTCAAATTCCATGTGTACAAGGGGACAGGCAATCCCCATTAGCATGTCACCCAGTTCAGGGCTCTGTCCAGCAACACCGGGGGTAATGATAAGCTTTTGCTCCGCCAATTCGTCGGCAGCTTGTCGGAGACGGTATTTAAGTGGTACTCCGAACTTCCAAACGACTTCGTCAAGACTTTCGTAGAAATGGAGTTGTTATTTACACAGAGATTCGCGAGCGCTAGTGAGCATACCCCGATTACCGCATTAATTAACGCCAGGGTGAAGCCAGGCGAAACTTGGGTACAATACGCAATACAGTGGCAAAATTTATGGTCAAAATGTGAGCAACGCATCGAAGAAGTGCCGGCAGTGGGCATATTCGTGGGCACTCTGGACCCTCAGGCAACTATTTCCCAATTCATGATGTTCTTCAAGCCGACCACGTTCCAGGCCTTGATCGACAAACTGGCCCAGATGGACCAGATGAGTCATAGACCATCTCCTCTAAAGCCGGAGCCGCGAAATGAAAAGGGTAAAGGGAAGGCGACATTCGTTGCAAATACTCAACAGCAGCCCAGTGCCCCAAAACTAACGGATCAACTAGAAAAGAGACGGTAATACTATAATGAGAAAATGACGCGTCCTTACTCGTTCCCTCGGGACAAAACGAAGAGACTGTTCGAGCTGGCGGTGCGCAACATGCTCATCAATCTGCCGAATCCGAAATGACCATTGCAACCCGGCGAGGCTAATAATCCTAATTATTGCCCTTACCATCAAACGGTAAGCCATCCAATTGAAGATTGCTTCGTCTTTAAGGGATGGATCGAGGACCAATACCAACAAGGCAAGTTTGCGCTGTCTGAGAAGTGGAAAGTAAGCCCACCACAACTGCACACTCCTAAGAAGACGGACATACCGGGGGCATCGTGCTCTTTTGTTGAAGAAGCTCCATGGGAGGTCGTTCTTTCAGCCAAAACTAAAAGAATGCTGAACGATCTCCAGACATACCCGGCGATCAGGTGGAAGAATCCGCTGGAACCCCAGATTATCAAGGGAATGCTGAAACCGCGTCTAACTTCAAAAATTGGTGGCGATATTCAAAACACTCGCACCCAGCCGTCAAAGTCTTCAAAGAAGAAAAAGAAGACCAAAAAGCCCGTGAAGCCTGGTGACAAGTGTACGGACCTGCAAAAGCAGATTGACGCGTTGGAAGAGTATAACCAGAAGGCACGGACTCCAATCACACTCCAAGAATTTCTCAGTCACGTCCTTGAAGACGGAGATGATGGAGAAGACTCGTCGGATGAATCTGAAGATTACGTAGCAAGTTGCCATGTGACCTCTCACTCATCGATAAACGATGAAGAAGCTCCTTACACGGAGAAACTGGGGGTAGATCCCGAGCCAAAACTTCTAGGGCCATCAGACGAAATGATCGACGCATTCCTAAACGAAGCTCTTTTGAAAAGTAAAGCTGATCGGGAGCGTGAGATGGCTATATTTGAAAAGGCCAAACACCGGCGACTGGACGAAAGGGTTGCAACGCTCCCGCCAAATCAAAGTACATCCGCCGCAAATAAAAGCAGGTTCAACACAAGGAAGAGGTTCGCTAAAGCTATATCAATGGGAATGAAGCTGCCACCCTCCGAAGGAAACATTCTTGGTAAAGAAGAAATGCATCCTAGCTACTGCTTATATCATCGAAAGATTGCGCACCCTACTGAAGAGTGCAACTCTTTTAAAAGATGGCGGCAGGGATATGTTGATCACCGGCAACATTTTAAGCGGATGAAACGCAAAACTCGTCAGGAGCGAAAAAGTACGACCGAGGAGCTTAGAAGAACTACCGGCAACCATCGCATGATTAACGCCGGGGGATCGCAAATTCTCACCTTCGGGAGAGACTCTGACGAAGAAATGACTCTTGGCCCTCTTTTCAAAGAATCCACTTCGGGGAAAGAGGAAGAACCAAAGACCTGCGAAAATATCTAGCTGCGTAATTGTACGCTGCTCGAAAAGAATCTCGGACCCACGAATAGAAAAGACAAGGGAAAAGAAAAACTCTCTGAGGATATCGCCCTAGATGACCAAGTCGTCAAAGAGCTGACCGCCGAGGACCCGCCAAAGAAAAGTAAGGTGGACTACAACGTTCTGGCACACTTGAGAAAGCTACCCTCGCAGCTCAGCATTCTCGATGCCCTTTTGCTATCAAAAGGAGCAAAAGATTTATTGATCAAGGCGCTACAAGAGCCAGAGCAATTCCAAGCTTTCCTCACCGAAGAAAAGATGAAGGACGAGCTGGAAGAAGTACACACGGTCGATATCACCTTCGGTGACGAAGATCTCCTCCTCGGGACGTGCGAGCACAACCGTCCCCTTTATGTCTCCGGATACCGTCATGATATCAAGATAGGCAAAATCCTGGTTGACAATAGGTCTTCCGTCAATCTCCTCAACGTGTGAGTGTTGAAGGAAATCTGCATGAGCGTTCAGCACCTCGCTCGTGATAAAATCACCATCTCCGGTTTCGACTCCCAGTCATCACGGACTCTCGGGTCTATGATACTGACGCTGCGCTTCGGGCTACTTGTCACGGATATTAAATTTCACGTCATTGACGCCAAGACATGCTACAATGCTTTGCTCGGCCGGTCTTGGTTACACGAGTATAAAATCATCCCTTCTACACAACATCAGTGTATGAAGTATTTCAAGGATGGTCTCGAATACACTGTGACGGGGGAGTTGAACCCATTCTCCATGAACGAAGTCCGAAAGTACGAAGATACAAAATACTTCTTACCAGATTTTGAGGACACGGAGAGATGTCACAAACCGAAGGACAAAGCTATCAACACTATTCCAGTCTTTGGGAGTGATACCGAGGAGGAAGAAGAGATAGTTTATTCAGGGCTGCCCCAACGCAACAACCCGGGACCGTCCGCCCCCATGTTGATCTTCGGCAGCGACTCGGAAGACGAGGTTAACGCTATATTTTCCTCTCGGCCATCAATACTAGCCTTCGCTGGTGATAATCAGAATTTGCAAATTACCATGGTTCCACAAGAGCATTACAAAGAGCTCGATGAACTTAAAACTTATAATGTGCAAGAATTGCAAACATTTTACGTCCCTCCCAGGCGGAAAGGTGAAAAGGCGATTCTATTCTACCGATCTGGGAAACCAAAGTGGAGAAAGAAATCTGGCACGGCACTGATTCTACGCTCGACAGGCTCCAGCCTATCCGGCTGCCTAGATATTACACGGAAAGCTTAAAGGAGCTATTGAAGCGCCAAGGGGTACCCTTCAAACAGACTACTCGACAAGCTCAATTCTACAATAGGATTTGGGATGTCCCCGGAACTCAGCGCAAATTGCCCAACGGGAGAATGGAAACGATCGGGCTTGGATATGTTCAATCCAAAAAACGAGAACGAGTCCATGGCAGCTACGTCATACATGACTTCGATGAAGAAGGGGACATTCTGTTAAAAGATGCTGATCCTGAACTAAAATAAGGTCATGTCATCAAAGCGCCGAGTCCGTCATTTGAAGAACGAATGGACAAGCTAGTAAGGGAAGCGGGTCAAAAGATCCGGGATGACCATAATCGTGAGATGGCCATTTACGAAAAAGCCAGGACACAGCGCCTCCTTCAACAGGCCATGGAGAATAGCAATGCTCTTCCTTATCAACCCGTCATACAAAAGGCCCGACGCAGAGGCAAAAATAAATCAAAGAGCGGGAAAAGCGTTCAAGAGCGACAAAGCGGGACCAAGAAGCCACGCGATCGGGAATCGAGCAATCCAGATTCGTCTCTTATAAAGAAGATGGGTCGAGCATACTCTTTTCCTCAGAGCAAAACACGGAAGATACTTATCTCTCCATAAAGCATCAGATGATGACACTACCGGACTCCAAGCACCCCGAGCAAGCCAACGAGGTCTCTCACCCAGACTACTGCTCTTATCACCGAGCAATACGACATCCTCTGGAAGACTGCTTTACCTTCAAGAACTGGGTCGAAGACCAATATCAACAAGGCGGGTTCGCTCTATCCAGCAGCTGGAAGGTAAGTCCGCTGCAGAAGCACGAACCAAAAGCCCCGCATACAGCGAGAGTAGAACCAGATCAACATTGGTCTTGGAAGCGAGCTCGTACCTGTCATATGATAACGCAATCAAAAGGAGAGCCCGAGAATATGGACGACCTCCCCTGGTGCTTCGAAAACAATGATGACGAGGTGATCTCAGAGTTTCCACCGGCGCTAAAAGAGCTGGAAGATGGAATACATACTACTGCAGATAACCTCAAGAAAATTGATTTGGGGACAGCAAGTGACCCACGGCCGACATTCGTCAGTGAGCTGTTTTCTGAAGAAAGGGTGGCTACACTAAAGGACGTGCTCATGCAGCATAAAGATTGCTTTGCATGGAGCTATTCTGAGATGCCAGGACTAGATCCAGAGATTGTTGTACACAAATTGGCAATATCCCCGGGCGCCAAGCCAATCAAACAAGCACCGAGAAGAATGCGGCTCGAGCTTGAGATGAGCGTCAACACCGAGGTCAAAAAGCTAATCGACTCCTGTTTCATCCAAAAGGTTCAGTACCCTGACTGGATCGCTAACATCGTCTCGGTGATAAAGAAAAATGGAACGGTACGCATATGTGTGGACTTTCGGGATCTTAATAAAACCTGCCCGAAGGATGACTTCCCAGTACCAGTCACTGAGCTAATGATAGATAACATGTCCACCCATGAAGTCTTCTCCTTCATGGACGGATCGTCAGGATACAATCAGATAAGGATGCATCCCGAAGACCAGAAGCACACCACTTTCCGGACCCCTTTGGGTATCTTCTGCTACAAGGTGATGCCTTTTGGCCTAAAGAACGCCGGTGCCACCTATCAGAGGGCCATGACGAAGATCATCGATGATCTTATACATGAAATCGTCGAATGCTATATCGACGACCTTGTGGTGAAAAGCAAATCATACGAGGAACATTTAGAGCATCTGAGAGTCGTGTTTCAATACCTTCGGCAATACAACTTGAAGATGAACCCTCTCAAATGCGCGTTCGGAGTTTCCTCAGGCAAATTCCTGGGATTCATCGTCCGACACCGGGGCATCGAGATAGACCCGTCAAAGATCAAGACGATTATGGAGATGCCCTCGCCAAGGACTCTCAAGCAATTGCGGTCTCTCCAAGGGAAGCTCGCATATATCCGGCGATTTATAGCCAATCTCTCCGGCAAGTGCCATCCTTACAGTCACCTGATGAAGAAGGGAACCCTTTTCGTTTAGGACGATAAATGCCAAAGCGCACTGGATGAAATCAAGCAATACCTGCAGAATCCGCCAGTGCTGGTCGTTCCCGTCAAGGGAAAGCCTCTCATTCTTATACAACAGCCCTCGAAGGTTCTTTAGGCGCGCTATGGGCACAAGAGAATGACCAAAGGAAGGAGAGAGCCCTTTATTATCTAAGTCGAGTTCTCCTGGGGGCAAAAAGCAATTACTCTCCCATTGAAAAGCACTGCCTGGTATTGATCTTCACGATAACGAAGCTCAGGCACTATGCGTTGGCACATGAGGTCCATCTCATACCAAAGGTGGATCCCCTCAAGTATTTGATGTCAAAAACCATATTAACAGGACGACTCGCTAAGTGGGCCTTGCTCTTGATGGAGTTCTCGATAACTTATCGGCCTCTCAAGGCAGTGAAAGGTCAGGCCATCGCCGACTTCTTCGCTGAGCATCCGATACCTGCCGATTCTCCTTTGAATTGCGAACTGCCAGACGAACATGCGTTTGACACGATCGACGGAGGTGATACCCAGTAGGAACTTTACTTCGATGGAGCATCCTCCATGAAGAAGCGCAAATAAAGCACCCCTATAATCAAATCAGGGATATGCCTCATCTTCGTAACTCCACAAGGAGGGATAATGCGCTTTGCCTTCTCTTTAACAGAGCCAAGGACAAACAATGAAGCCGAGTATGAAGCTTTGATAGCAGGTCTCGAGATCGCCATCGACATGGGGATTGAGAACCTCCTCATGAAGCTTTGATAGCAGGTCTCGAGATCGCCATCGACATGGGGATTGAGAACCTCCTCATATACGGAGACTCCCAACTGGTCGTTAGTCAAGTAAACGGCGACTATCAAACGTGCAAGCCTGAGTTGGTGAAGTACGGCGAGAAAGTACAATAACCGCTGACTCAAATTCCTTCCTATACCTTGGAAAGCATACCGCGTGCGGAAAATAGCAAAGCGGATGCATTAGCCAAGCTTGCTAAAGAATTGGCCGATGAGGACCTCGATGACGTAAGAATCGTGGTACAAAGCCGTCGGGATCTTGCACCGGCAGAAAGATCTCCGGAGTTGTCCGAGGAAAAGGGAGCGACCGAGCAAATGGCTCTACAAGTAAAAGACCAAGAAAAGGTTGAGGATTGGAGAGAAGTCTTTATAGACTACTTCAAATCCCGTCGAACGCCTGAAGATGCATCCTCAAAACATCAGCTCATGAAGCGAGCCCTATCTTTCGCCTTCGTCAATGATACTCTATACAAGAGGTCATTTGATTCTCTGTGGTTAAGATTCCTGGGACCTGAAGAAGAAAAAAAAAGTCGTCCAAGAAACTCACAACAGACTCTGCGGTTCTCACCAAGCCGGGCCAAAGATGAAGTTGAAGATCAAACGGATGGGTTATTATTGGCCCACGATGATCCAGGACTGCCTCGAATACGCGAAGCAGTGCCATTCGTGCCAGATTCACGGCGATTTTATCCATCAGCATCCGAATCCACTACATCCAATGGTGGCTAGCTGGCCGTTCGAAATGTGGGGGACTGACATAATCGGCCCTATTGAGCCAGCATCGTCCAGAGGACATCGATTCATTTTGGCGACAACTGATTACTTCTCCAAATGGGCAGAAGCAGTACCGCTGAAGAAAGTGAAGACGGAGAATATCCTCCATTTCTTCAAGACACACGTCATTTATCGGTTTAGCACTCCGCGACGGATTATCTCCGATAACGGGCCAGCCTACAGAAGCCACAAGATCAGCCGCTTCGCACAACAGCATAACATAGACTGGAGATACTCCTCAGTCTATAATCCCCGAGCTAACGGTCTAGCTGAGGCTTTTAACAAGACCTTGACGAAGATCGTGAAAAAGACGGTGTCTCGAAATAAGAAGGACTGGCACTAGAGACTGCATGAAGCTCTCTGGGCGTATCGGACTACGTTCAAAACGGCCACGAACACAACGCCGTACGCATTGCTATACGGTACAGAAGCAGTACTTCCCCTCGAGATAGAGCTACCCTCTTTATGAGTGGTAGTTCATTACGAGCTAACGGACGAAGAGAATGCTCACCTTCGGCTTGAGGAGCTCGATGCCCTTGATGAAACCCGGCTCATAGCGCAACAAAATCTGGAGGCTTACAAAGCAAAGATGACGCGTTCATATAAGAGATTGACTAGGCCGAGAACGTTCCGCCAAGGCGAACTCGTGCTAGTGGTCAAAACACCTATGATCCCTAATCGTGCCAAACGGGGGAAATTCGAGCCGAACTATGAAGGCCCGTATATCATAGACAAGGTCTACCAGGGTAGGGCATACCTACTCATAGACATGTATGGTGAAAGACCTTTCAGGCCAATAAACGGTCGCTTCCTGAAAAAATACTACGCTTGACAAGTCACGACCTAGGTCAACGATAGATGACGATGCCTATGTCCGCTCACTATCTTCCTAAGCCCAAACTCTATAAGTAGTAGCCGGCTTATGGACCGAAACGTCCTTAAACTAACAACGGACCGAAACATCCTTAAACTAACAACGAACCGAAACGTCCTTAAACTAACAACGAACCACTATATCCTAAAACTAGCCATTGACCGAGATGTCGATAAACTACGGTGGATTGCAACACCCCAAAGCTGACATAAAAAAAGAATAAAAAAAAGAGAGAGAAAAGAAAACGGTATAACCATAAGTAAAATGGGTATGGATGAAAACCCGAAAGGGCTCCGTGAGTAAAAACAGCAGGGCTACCGGCGAGTTTTTTGAAATCCCGAAAGGGCGCAACCTTGTTAGAATAAAAAAAAGAAAAAAAAAGAAAACAGTATGTCCATAAGCAAAATGGGCACGGATGAAAATCCGAAAGGGCTTCTTAAGTAAAAACAGCAGGGCTACCGGCGAGTTTTGTGAAAACCTGAAAGGGCGCAATCTCGTTAAAAGACACTTGCAAGGTCGTCTCGACTTTATAAGAAGAAACCACCTGCGTGAGATCCTTACAACTCACAAGGGAGCAACACACTTAGGGATCCCCATGATTCCTAAGGAGAAATTACACTTGCGAGATCCTCACGACTCGTAAGGAGAACCCTTTTATGGGACCCTCACGGCTCATAAGATTCAAAAGTCTTAAGCTACAGAGATCTGAACCTGTTCTTAAGCAGTCCCCACAACCTCCAATACTGCCCTACAAGCAGCTCAATGCTGACCCTTGTATACAATCCACGGGCGTGAATAAACTTTTCCCTAACAAAGTCCCATCGGTGACTAGGGATATGTCTATACGGTGAACAGCCCTTGTAAGTCCTCTCGACTTAGAAGGAGAAAATACTCTTGTAAGTGTAAGTCTACGGTAGCGGCCCGGCCGTCTGTCCGAGGCCAAAATGCGGAAACGAAAACTTTTTCAAAAACTTAAAACCGGCACTATCGCAGACTTTAATCCTGGATCGAACCATTAACCTATAACTAGCTAACTAGAGAAGGGTTAGAAAATCTATACCGATCGATCCGTGTCTTTCGGTCTTTGGACACCAACCCAAGATCCTCGCGGCATCTCCGATCTCCGGTCTTCTCGTCGGAAGGGCACCACATCTATGATTCTTTTTACGGGCTCCCGCTTCGTCCGAAACAACTCGGACACGAACTTTGCTAGCCGACGTGTCCAAGGTGATGTAGAGAATGTGTGTGATCACTTTGTCTCTTGCATCTATTGATTCTCAACGCATGAGAGTGTATGGATGGAAGTTGAAGATGAAGCCATCAATGGAAATGGTGAGCTAGAGGAAGAAGAAGAAGAAGAAGCCTTTTTCTTTCTTGTGTGTTCTATGATCAAATGAGAGAGTGAGTGTCCAAAATACAAGAGCAAACTCTCCACCCCTTGGCTGCCCTCTCTCTCTCTTCTTATCATATCAACCCACAAATCAATCAAAAATGTGAGACATGCACAAAGAAAGAGACCATGAGTCATCACTTGTGCATGTGTCACAATTAATGCTCTTAATCATGACTTTTAGCTCATTATTTCCATTTGTAAACATTAACCCAATGTTTACAACAATAAAAAGATACGGCAACATCTAAAGTAAACTCGTGACGGATCACAAGGATACCTCTCACCTGTATATACATACCTGCATCCGCATTCCGACTGAATGCGAATGCGATGAGACTAAAGTAATCCAACAAATCTAATACTAGGATCCGGTTTAAACCAAAGCCTATTAGTATGATCCGCCCGATTATGATCCGTGCACTACTGCACGTATATGATCGAACCCTACCATATATCATACGGCCTCTACAACGTTTCGCCCGAAACTTGCGAAACTGTCTGTGGGGGACTCTAAAGACTCGTCAATACTTTGGCTGTGGATTTAACCACTAGCACGTCAGTGGTACTAACCGTATGTAATGGGCTACCAGGTATTGACCAAAAGGGAGTTCGATGAGCGAACTCATCCTGACACCCTACTGAGCCTGTCAGTGACAATATCCGTACAGTCCGGTCCGTTCGTCTATGAGCATTGCATGTCGGGCCTAGGGGGTTAGTAAAAGTCAGACCCCCAAAAGCGGTACAACTTGTGTCGGAGTGTAGCCCAGAACACCATGAGATACTACTGGAATACCTACCAGTAAATCTCCTGCCTTGGCCAAGGACTTCGTGTAATGGCTCTCCTAGACACAGCGCGATCTCACCCCCAATACCGGGAGAGACGAAACCCCTGCCGATCCGCTCACTACCTCCATGTGGCTCGGGACTGTACCCAACTAAAACATGTTTGCACGACTCCTTTGAGCCGTGGTAGGGTAGTAATCAAAGCACAGTGGGAACTCACACGAGACAAATGACGATTTCAGGTCGATGAACTAACCTGTACACATGTCACCAGGGAACTGCTATCTGACGTCAGGTATAATACCAACTAGTATATTCCCAGCGAGTCCTGTCCGGTGTACTCATAACCCAATGAGCACCTGTATACATCTTAGGTGAACCAACTGACACCAATGGCTTGTGAGACCGGCCACCGCCCCTCGTCGGGGTCTCGACTGTATACATTAGTCTACTAATGGAGTATCGATGCCCAATCTCGAAACTCCCACGACTAGAGACCACTTTAAGGATGTGCTTAACCCCAGCTCCCACGTATATGATCGCCATCATACTGCTGTCCGTCAAGCAAGAATCCTATGGGCTTTATCAACGTATAATAGTGACATGTAATGTCACCTAAAGCATGTACACGATGATAAAGATAAACCAGACAGCATACTATCATCTTGAGTAAGACTGTCCTACCGGTATAGGTCCTCTCTCAATCATTGCAATCACGTGCCTGTGATCCAATAATTGACTCTGAGGGGACTATATCCAACAATCTCCCACTTGCACTCAAGGATAATTATTGCGATGTCGCATACTCACAGCCCGTGTGATACCGAACACCCAACTCCTCTACTAATCAGTTTCACAATGCCCATTTGCGAAACTATTGCATTCGAGGAATAGCCTCAGTGAGTGGATCCGCCCTAATGTTATTTTCTATGTCTATCTTTATCTCAAGTTCGCAGAGAAATCCATCTCCCGAATTGAGCAATACCTGTCGTAGAATATGTTTGGATATCTGATGGGACCAAGTTCATAAATGAACTCCAAATCCAAACTTCTTAGACTGCATCGTCAACTGAACTTAATCAGTATCCTGCGCCATGCCTCCCTCAGTATCCGCTTGGACCACCTGTCCAAAATACTGCCCCTCGTCAGAGGGAAAACTACAACTCTGGCAGTTACTCTGTCATCCAGGTCACCTTGGAAGCCTGGAATGATAACTGTTTCCTAAAAGTGGCTGTTGTTATCATATCCCTAGAACATCTACTTATGTTCTAAAACTGTTTCCGAACGTTTCTCCAGGATAGGATTAATATCAACTTATTGCATCTAGTGCAAAAAACAATATCTGGTGTGGTACTTGATATCTCATGATTGACTCAATTGCCTAAGCAAGTGATCTGCCAATCATGCACATCCCTCTCCCCTTTAGTCTGTAAGACAGCTTTAGAGAGGGTGACTCCATCACCTACAGGTACACTACCGTGCCAGGAGTCGTCCATTCTAAAACACATCTAGAATGCATCTAAATACCCTGATTGGGAAACTACCCAAATCTAGATCTAAAACCATAGATCTAGTAACCAGAATGTCTGATATTATATCTATATCTTATGTGGAGAAACCACTGTGTGACAACCAAAATATAACCGACCGTAGTATAGGAATTTCACTTCCTACTCTGTGTATGTCATCCAAATACCAGGACATCACACACTACTACCTTCTTAACAGATCCATCCCCTATTCTGATGAAGTCAAACCTATGACTGTCACTTCAGAAATAGATGATCTATCTCCGCTATATCTGCTTTAGTCTATAAATAGACTTAAGCTACTTGTCCACTATACTTCCGTTGCTCCCACTGACTATGACAACCCTCTGGCAGAGTCATATACACGTACACTTCTAAAGCTAGTTTAGAACGACGCTATACTCATCCTCCTGCCGGGTTTCATAGTCTGGAACAACAGTAGTGTCAAGTCTGGGTAAACAAGAACCTCCCTGTCACCGTCCTTGAGCATACCGAAGTACCTCTCGAGTGCCTAAGGTTACCCACCATATCCGCGGAGTGGTTAATGGAGTGTCAAACCAGATTGAATGTTTAGGTTCTTATCAAATTTTCAGTAATCATTTGCGGTTCTGGAATCACTTCCAGTTCTACCATACTCCCACTACTGTTTTCTGAAAAAAATCCATTTTTATTAAAACTATGGCGAGTCAAGAACAATATCACTATTGATCTTCCAGATGGTAGAAAGTCAACCCTCGTCATAGCCCGGGTCAACCCACAAACAACCATTACAGAAACGTGCCTTGAATTATCCAGAGTTTGGTTTTAAGCATAAGCCGGATAACTCCCCGTAACTTAACATTGTTAAGATTTGAACTATTCTATATCCAATATAGAAACAGAGGCACTGATTTAATTAGAACCAGATTCAAATCATGCAGCTGTCTCCAGTACATGTCAACTAAATGGAGAGAGGCCGATCAGCATTACTCAACTTAGGAATACATCCAGATATGAGTAACCTGAAAGAGAAGCAAGTTCTCATAATCATTACTATCGACTGAATACCATATACAAGTATCTACATCTTCGATCATCTTGAAGAATCCTGATACTTGCAATACTTGGTTCTCTACTTTATTCATATACCTATAACTTCTCAAAACTTGGACCTTGTATTTATATGAAACACATGTCTAAGAACTAGAGACGTCATAAGTAAACAGAATATAGTACGAGTACCAATCCCTCTGTCCTAATGGACACTGGACAACATATAATACTCTGTATAAGTCCCCTGAGTCTAATAACTCATTCCCTATGTGTCGTAGGTTGAAAACGGTACTTATGGTTAAGAAGAATTACACCGCTGTTAATGCTCCTTACCCAACCATCCACTGATATAGATAAATGTCATAGACATAATTTCAAAAAGTTATATCTCACTTTATAAAAATAAACGTACAGATATATCAATTTGAAATTGGTGCATAACAACGGATATTCAAAACCAAATATTTGTCGTCCGGCAAACAACCCAGGCGATTTCCTCAAATATCACCAATTACAATGAATCCCGATATAATGAGGATGATCACCCAATTCCCAATAACTTACTCCCACTCATCATCTGTAAAACCATACAGATATGAGAATCAAACCTGGTAAATACATACCCTGGAGCAAGGGCTAATTGGGAAATCAGTTTTCTTTTAACAATACACAGTGAAACTGAAATATGTAAATGTTTCGAAGAGGTATCCGGGTATTCTTAGTAATGCCTCTTCCATTATCAGATTCACAACTGTAACCGTATATTTCTTTGCCATCTCTCCAAATCCCTTTATATGTCTTTAGTCATTACCTTCTGTACACCCTTTTAGGCTAAATGGTTTTCTTCCTTCCCTACCGTTCGGCACCAGCCTATGGTTTGGAAGAAGACTATCCAATAAGCGTAATAGGTGTACTGTCCTAATCCTAGGAACACTCGCAACCCGAGAGAAGGTAAAGATAAAAGACAACTGAATAAAACCTTATTCCTATTTCTCCTGAACCAGAATCCATCCCCGAACTGGAACAAATTCCTTCGAGTTCGTATATAACCATACGATGGAGTATCCAAATAACTGTGGATCTTCATAGTAATACGGAGTGTCCTGGAGAAATACAAAGGTGAAGTAGGAGTGGCGATGAAATACTTGGTTTAGTCGTGAATAGCAGTCGCAGTTCACTTTGCCCTCTTTCTAATCTCTTTATTTGTCTTAACTTAATGCCTTCTGTACACCTTTTAGGCTAAATGGTTTTCTTCATTCCCTACCTTTCGGCACCTGCCTATGGTTTGGATGAAGACTATCCAATTAGCGTAATAGGTGTACTGTCCTAATCCAAGGAGCACTCGCAACCTGAGAGAAGGTAAAAGGAAAAGACAACTGAATAGTTCTATTCATTTTCTCTAGAACCGGAAACCATTCTCGAATCTGGAACAAATTCCTTCGAGTTCGAATATAACCATACGATGGTTTTATCCAATGGAAGTGGATGTTCGTAGTAATACGGGGTGTTCTGGAGAAAAAGGGTAAAAATAGGAGTAGCAATGAGGTATGCAACTTAGACAATCCAAAAGCCAGTGTTTTAAGAAGGTTCAGTTAACCTGGTCACTGAGTCATAGTCTTGGGTCGGGTCATGGTCACTGCAAAAGAGAGAGAGAAAAGAAACATTCCGCGTGCACTCTAACCTAGATCAGAATGGTTATCAATTTATCTAATCAGGAAACCTCCCACTATAACCTCAAATTCTCCTCCAAACCTGAAAGAAGAATTAATCGGGATCACCCTAGGAGTAAAACAACTCATCAGTGGGAATCGGGATCCAACTATCATCGCATGATAACGTGATGGAATCCACTCACTTTATCACACTCCAGAAGGTATGCGCATATCTGGTAAGTTTCAGTTTCTTTAGAAACTCCCGATGTGATTTTTACCCCATGCTCTTATGACCTTGACTAAGGCCAACAAATCATAAGTCACATGTCAAGTTCTACTCGTCATTGTCCAGGTTAATTTGAACCCACCCGTACAAGCCCTTGACTAGGGCCAACAAGGTTGTACGATTGTCCCAAACCAACGCATCTATCTATGCAGCAGAAAGATAACAAATAGCTACCATACACCATGCCTTGATTTTGGCCAACAAACATAGCATGAATACTAAGTGCTACCGGTCTGAAATGACGGAGGGCTATGAATGGTTTTTGGCGAAAAACCTTTAACTTGATGAACTTGATATCGTTGAAGGAACCGGATAGCTTTTTATAAAAATATAGTGGCGAAAACCTTTGATAAAGAGGTCACTCCCGGTAAAGGGATCTCGGCTCTTTCCCCATAGAATGAGGTGCAGGATACTCCAACTGAATACCACGATGCAAAGCAAAAAGTAATCGACTATAGTGAAGTTATTACTCTGACGCAAACTTCTGTCCAAGGGGTCACTCCCGGTGAAGAGATCTCGGCCCTTGCCTCGTCGACTGAGGTGCTGGATATTCATAACCGAATACCACTGTGCAAAACAAAAGAGAACGTCCTTGCAATAACAGCTCTTTTTGAAAAATGTTTCAACAACATCAGAATAAGTTTGTTTAGCTTGCATTGATCCGAATCAATGCAGTCCCATCAATTAATCACACCACAAAAGAACGAAAATATGATGTACGTATATGCCATCCGCATTCGCCACTGGGTCCCGTCATCACCCGTTAGATTACTTAACTAACGACAGAGCGGGGACTGGACTAGCGCGGGTGTAAAACATATACAACATCTACTAGTATATATGTCAATATATAATAATCGCTCCAGACGTGATAAAAAATACAACGTCACAGAAATATAATAAGCATCACAGAACAATACAGATAATCTGGGATCCGCGGGTTTCATAGAGCCGCTACTGAAACCCGACGTTCCCCTGGTCGTGTGGATAGCCTGTGCAATGAAATCCTAGACCCCTACGGGCACGGCAAGTTACCCGCCAAAACCTGAAGCGAGGCATCCCTCTTCAACAAAGTGAATGGACCACCCAGCACTTCACAGAATCCGGTAATTTGAGCACCCCTCCTTGGGTCAACCTGTACCCCCTACGAGTGCGACGAACAGCCCGCCAATTCTAGAGTGAAGCCCCCTCCGTCTCAAAGCCATGAGATGCGGGCCCGTTGCCCTCTAGAACCCGGCTATCCGTGCACCCCACCGCGGGGTAATCCTAATACAGAAAGTAAAATATATATACAACGGGTACATCGACCTCAGCCCGGCCGTGCCCCAAAAGAATAATATACAAACAGGCAGTGACGGCAGTCCACAAGTCGGACGCTCGCCCCGCAATATCAAATGTACAAATACAACCAAACTGTACTACCTTTGTATCCAGGCTATCCACCATGACAAATCCGCAACATCACAGCACAACACAGAACATCAACGTGAATGTCACGTTCGCAAATCCGTCTAAAAGAGCTATAGCAATTAGACAAGATTTACCGCTCGAATGAAATTCACGGTCACAGATATAAAGTAAGCACTGTGAACTAACATATTTAAAATTTTCGATCGACAAAATTTCCCGAAGTGGGCCCCAAGCACAAATCCAGCACTCAAAATAATCTGGGCCAAAACTAAAATTACCAGAAACCCCAATTCCAATTCATAGACCACTGTAGAAAAATTGGTGGACTGATGCTACAGTAGTGCGGCGGAACCGTGGCCAAAACGTGGGTAAGGGCGCGGTTCCGCGGTTCTACAGTGAGATCAATCCACAAAATTTCAGCAGTGGTCTTAAAAAATCCTGCCTGATTTTCTGCAATACTCAAAATAATTTTTCGATGACAAAAAAAATTCGACAGAAACTGCAAAATTAGAATCGCGGTTTTGGAAATTTCGTTCGATCTATGTTTTAAATATGTTAGAACAAGCTAGTAAAGGTTAATGACGTGGCTCTGATACCATGTAAGTCTACGGTAGCGCCCCGGCCGTCTGTTCGAGGCCAAAATGCGGAAACGAAAACTTTTTCAAAAACTTGAAACCGGCACTATCGCAGACTTTAATCCCGGATCAAACTATTAACCTATAACTAGCTAACTAGAGAAGGGTTAGAAAAGCTATACCGATCGATCCGTGTCCTTCGGTCTTTGGCCACCAACCCAAGCTCCTCGCGGCATCTCCGATCTCCGGTCTTCTCGTCGGAAGAGCACCACATCTATGAGTCTTTTTACGGGCTCCCGCTTCGTCCGAAGCAACTCAGACACGAACTTTGCTAGCCGACGTGTCCAAGGTGATGTAGAAAATGTATGTGATCACTTTGTCTCTTGCATTCATCGATTCTCAACGTATGAGAGTGTATGGATGGAAGTTGAAGATGAAGCCATCAATGGAAATGGTGAGCTAGAGGAAGAAGAAGAAGAAGAAGCCTTTTTCTTTCTTGTGTGTTCTATGATCAAATGAGAGAGTGAGTATCCAAAATACAAAAGCAAACTCTCCACCCCTTGGCTGCCCCCTCGCTCTCTTCTTATCATATCAACCCATAAATCAATCAAAAATGTGACACATGCACAAAGAAAGAGACCATGAGTCATCACTTGTGCATGTGTCACAATTAATGCTCCTAATCATGACTTTTAGCTCATTATTTCCATTTGTAAACATTAACCCAAATGTTTACAACAATAAAATGATACGGCAGCATCTAAAGTAAACTCGTGACGGATCACAAGGATACCCCTCACCTGTATATATATACCTGCATCCACATTCCGACTGAATGCGAATGTGATGATACTAAAATAATTCAACAAATCTAATACTAGGATCCGGCTTAAACAAAAGCCCACTAGTATGATCCGCCCGATCATGATCCGTGCACTACTGCACGTATATGATCGAACCCTGCCATATATCATACGGCCTCTACAACGTTTCGCCCGAAACTTGAGAAACTGTCTGTGGGGGACTCTAAAGACTCGTCAATACTTTGGCTGTAGATTTAACCACCAGCACGTCAGTGGTACTAGCCGTACGTAACGGGCTACCAGGTATTGACCAAAAGGGAGGTCGATGAGCGAACTCATCCTGACACCCTACTGAGCCTGTTAGTGACAATATCCGTACAGTCCGGTCCGTTCGTCTATGAGCATCGCATGTCGGGCCTAGGGGGTTGGTAAAAGTCAGACCCCCAAATGCGGTACAAGTCGTGTCGAAGTGTAGCCCAGAACACCCTGAGATACTATTGGAATACCTACCAGTAAATCTCCTGCCTTGGCCAAGGACTTCGTGTAATGGCTCTCCTAGACACAACGCGATCTCACCCCCAATACCGGGAAAGACGAAACCCCTGCTGATCCGCTCTCTGCCTCCATGTGGCTCGGGACTGTACCCAACTAAAACCTGTTTGCACGACTCCTTTGAGCCGTGGAAGGATAGTAATCAAAGCACAGTGGGAACTCACACGAGACAAATGATGATCTCAGGTCGATGAACTAACCTGTACACATGTCACCAGGGAACTGCTATCCGACGTCAGGTATAATACCAACTAGCATGTTCCCGGCGAGTCCTGTCCGGTGTACTCATAACCCAATGAGCACCTGTATACATCTTAGGTGAACCAACTGACACCAATGGCTTGTGAGACCGGCCACCGCCCCTCGTCGGGGTCTCGACTGTATACACTAGTCTACTAATGGAGTATCGATGCCCAGTCTCGAAACTCCTACGACTAAGGACCACTTTAAGGATGTGCTTATAGACCCCAGCTCCTACGTATATGATCTCCATCATACTGCTGGCCGTCAAGCAAGAATCCTATGGGCTCTATCAACGTGCAATAGTGACCTGTAATGTCACCTAAAGCATGTACACGATGATAAAGATAAACCAGATAGCATACTATCATCTTGAGTAAGACTATCCTACCGGTATAGATCCTCCCTCAATCATTGCAATCACGTGCCTGTGATCCAATAATTGACTCTGAGGGCACTATATCCAACAGTAAGATCCTTACGACTTATAAGAGACTATACACTTTGGAGTCCTCACGATTCCCAAGGAGAAATTACATCTACGAGATCCTCACGACTTGTAGGGAGAAATACCTTTACGAGTCCCTTACGGCTCGTGAAGTCAAAAGCCTTAGTCAGCAGGATCCTAACCCTTTTTACTAAGCCACCTTTGTTCGTCATCGACAGAGGCAAATGATGATTCGCTCCTGGCAATATCCCAGTTGTAGCGGTGCTGATGTCGAAATCAGTGTCTAATTCCAAGCTTGCAGCAAAAAAAAAGCTAGCAAACCACACATGCATATGAAATAGCCGAAATGATAGGGCAACTTGCAAACAAAATCAGCAAGTAAAAATATATGCATGCAAAATAGCCGAAATGATTGGGCAACTCACAATAAAAAGCAGCGAGTAAAAATAAAAAATATATAGCCGAAATGATTGGGCACCGCGAAAATTAGCCGAAATGATTGGGCAATCGCGACCTTCGCGATATAAAAGCTGAAATGATAGAGCATCGAGGAATAAAATAAAAAAATAATATGAATGAAATTTATGCCCTACAGGTGATATCACATCTATCCCTGTATACAATCCAGGGGCGCAAACAAAGAAGGAATCACACCTTTCCTCCCCAGGTTTCATCAGAAGAAGAAGCCAAATCTCAACGGTTCACAGATAGCCTGAAGATCATCTCAACATTTGTCTCATTACAAAAGACACAACATCAACCAAAGCGGAACAGCGGCAACCCCCAGTTCTATGACTCGACGGTGCATGGATGACCAAGAGCCAAACCCCAACTCCGTGAAATGCAGATAAAGTAAAAAATTCCTGGTTACGTGGAACGCGGCTTATGCCAATCCTTACCCCATAGGAAACATCCAGAGAGGATCCTGGTCCTCGCAGAGCACGGCAATGACCCTGTGTGAAGCATCTAGAGTGGAGCCAGGTCCTCGCAGAACACGGCAATGACCCCGTGGGAAGCATCCAGAGCAAAATTCCTGGTTACGTGGAACGCAGCTTATGTCAATCCTGACCCCGTGGGAAACGTCCAGAGCGGATCCTGGTCCTCGCAGAGCACGAAAATGACCCCGTGTGAAGCATCCAGAGCGGAGCCTTGTCCTCGCAGAACACGGCAATGACCCTGTGGGAAGCATCCAGAGCAAAATTCCTGGTTACGTGGAACGCGGCTTATGTCAATCCTGACCCCATGGGAAATGTCCAGAGCGGATCCTGGTCCTCACAGAGCACGGCAATGACCCCGTATGAAGTATCCAGAGCAGAGCCTGGTCCTCGCAGAACACGGCAGTGAACACGTGGGAAGCATCCAGAGCAAAATTCCTGGTTACGTGGAACACGGCTTATGTCAATCCTGACCCCGTGGGAAACGTCCAGAACGGATCCTGGTCCTCGCAGAGCACAGCAATGACCCCGTGTGAAGCATTCACAGCGGAGCCTGGTCCTCGCAGAACACGGCAGTGAACCCATGGGAAGCATCCAGAGCAAAATTCCTGGTTACGTGGAACGCGGCTTATGTCAATCCTGACCCCGTGAGAAACGTCCAGAGCGGATCCTGGTTCTCGTAGAGCACGGCAATGACCCCATGTGAAGCATCCAGAGCGGAGCCTGGTCCTCGCAGAACACGGCAATGACCCCGTGGGAAGCATCCAGAGCAAATTCCTGGTTACGCGGAACGCGGCTATGTCAATCCTGACCCCATGGGAAACGTCCAGAGCGGAGCCTAGTCATCGCAGAACACGGCTATGACCCCGTTGGAAGCATCCAGAGCAACTCCCAATTCTGTGAAATGCGGATAAGGGTAACCTCACCCATCACTTGCGGGTCCTCACGACTCGTAAGGGAGCAAATTCTCTTGTGAGATCCTTACGAGTTGCAAGAGAAAACACACTAAGGAATCCTCACGATTCTTAAGGAGAAATTACACCTACAGGATCCTCTCGACCTGTAGGGAGAAAATTCTTTATGAGACCCTCACGGCTCATAAAGTTGAAAAGTCTTAGGAGGCAGATCTTAACCCTGAATCCTAAGCCATCGTTGTCCTGCAAAAAAATCAAGATAGACTATCCACAGAATACATTTAATAAAAGGGACACACCATCGTGAAGAAAAATATGTCTTTTATTCATGAATCAAAATGAATACAAGGTATAATTCGTGGAAGAAAAAAAAATATACTCTTATTCAGGAGTATGTACAAAGGAAGAATAAAAAAATGTATACAATTCTTCAAGTCGGCGGGCGATTTAGTAGATTTTCCAGTTCATCCCTCTTTCGCTGGGCCTCGCCTTCATGATTCAGTATCGCCAAAAGACGGGCCTCCGCCTGAGCCTGTTGAGCCTGGTATGAGGCAAGCCGGCCTTTAAGCTCTTTTTCAGTAGCCTTATGAGCCTCAACCATTTCATGAGTGAACACGGCGGCTTTGTCAATGGCTACCACCTCCTTGATGGCCTCTTGAAGCACTCTCCATAGTTCATACGCTTTATTGGCCTTGGCCGTAAGGTTGGCTTGAAGCTCTCTCAGCGCCTTAGAAGCCAGCTCCCTCTTTGAAAACTTATGGCCGAGCCTTTTTTCGCACGATACCATATTCGCCGCACACCGCTCAATTATGCCCCGTAAACTCGCTTTCGCGGCCACAACCTCCGAAGAAAGGCGTGTACATTCTAGCACATGCAAGCAAGCCTCCACCTGCCGACAAAACTCAACCCAGACTTTCACCACTGCTTCACTATGATAAGTGGCAAGAAAGGGAAGAGAGCCGTTAGCTTCAGCAGCAAACGCTTCGGCAGCAAACGCTTCGGCCGTAATTAAACTGCCAGCGCGAAGTTCCTCGATTAGGGATGACAAAGAGGCGAGGCTTAGTTTGGCCATACGTTCCGAGGCATGCAGAGCATACGGGCCGGGTGGCATAGCGATGCGTGACTCCAATGCGGTAAGAACTGGCAGAGCTGTTCAGATTTAAAAACAGTCAGCTGAATGTGAAAGAAAAAGAACAAATGGTACAATGTTAGGACTTTACTTACCCACAGTCATGCAAGAAGGAGCTGAAGGCTCCCCTGGCCCTTCAAGAACCTCAACCTCGTGGTCGGCCTCCAGAACTGTAAAAGACATCAATGTCATTTTGTGGAATAGTAACAATGCTGTGAAAAAGGGGTAAACAACACTAACCTTGCCCGTAAGAGAGGACGATGCGCCGAGGAGGTATCGCTTGCGGAGCAGCCATTTCCAACAGGCGCTGAAAAGACTGCCTGGGAGACAGATCAGCAATAGAGGCCGCCAATCCGCGCAATTCTGAAAAGACAAAAGTGTTCAGATAATGGAAAGATTACTAATCTAAAATATAAAAAGCTACCTTCGACACTCTTCCCATTCTGAGCCGGAGGGATAGCAGCTTCAATGGCCTCCTCCGTGGCCTCGGGCACATCATCGGGGACGCAGACTAGTGTAGCGGCCTCTGAGCAAGGAGCAGCAGCTGCCACCACAGACTCCAGTAGAAGGATGGTAGCCTCGACTACCTGCCCCCTAGTCTCCGAGCCGCCCCCAGAAAGATCCATTGGAACGGCGACCGACAAAGATGCCTCCTCCGAGGGAGCAAGCGCTTGGGGAGCGGAAACCACCGAGGAAAACTCTGTCACAAGAGCGACGGTTGCATCGACCCCCTCCACACTGATTGGTGTTTCACTGGGGATATCAGCAGGATCTACAATTAAATTGCGGCTCAGAGCCTCCTCCGCCGCCGAAGTCCCTGCAAAGTTTGTACAAGGATAAGGATATATATATATATATATGCAAGAAATATGAAATTTTACGAAGAAATACAGGAACATACCCATGCGCAAGGGAGCTTCTGGTATGGATTTTTCAAGCCGACGCTCCTTCCTAAGGAGGTGTGCTCGTCGAGGTCCGAGGGTGGACTTGTGGCCACCGGTCCACAGTGAAAGCGCGTCCTCGGCGTCGGCCGAAATAGCCTGTTTAAGGGCCCTTTCACCCCATTCTTCCAAAGGGCCTATGAATCGTCGCCGTATCCACGGAGGGTCCTTGTAAAAGATGACGACAGGGTAGGGCTTCTTCGGAATCCTTACGTTCTCCGATTCATCTTGCGAGCGTCTTATAGCCTCAGCCAATTATGCGGCTTCCTCGGCAGATGAACTCGAGAAAAGTAGGCCAGCATCCGATTCTTGCATAGCCAACGGTTCATCCTGAAGAATAGGCTCAGACTCTATTAAAGAGTCGAGAAGATTGGTAGCCGTCTTCCTCCGTCGCTTGGATCCAGAACCAACCGCCGAAGACGACCGTTTCCTCCCCCGTGGAGCTTTGGCACGGCGCTGACCCACTTCACCTTCAACGCCCTCGCTTGGCGGTGCTGCCGAGGACGACACGGCCATTGTCGACGCCGCGGACGATGATACTGCTACCGGCGCCCTATTAGCCCTCGATTGAGCCCGAGTACCCAGTGGCATACCAGCTGTAGGAGTGAAGTCTATGTCCACCGCCTCCAGAATAAGCGCAACACTGGTGTCCCTCAGGGGAAAGCGAACCGGTGCACACGGTCGCGGCGGAACTCCCGTGGCTTGAACCGGAATGGGAGCGCTGTATCCCAGAAGCACCCTCTTCTCCTCAGCAATAATTGGACTGACCCGATGAAGGTACCAGCCCGTGAAGGATCCCACACATCGGGGAATTTGGTCAGCTTCAGGAATCATGAAGTGAGAACCAGTGTTCAACCTCACAAAATGATGAGCAGCTCACGAACAGCTTCAGGTGATGGGCTGGGCGCAACTGTAAATGCCTCTAAAGGGACGCCCTGATCATATCCAAGTTGCCGGGTAAAGCAGTGTTGGTTATACCGCATAAAAAGGGCCGCACTGTTCTGACGAAATACCAAATAACCTGGTCTGATCGTGTATAGGTACATGGCCTCCCTGGGCTTCAGAGAAGGTACCTCCTCTTTCGACAAGTCGTGGAGCTGTTGAATCGGTCCTGAAGGAGCAGATATGGCCCGATCAATGAATATCATTCCACCCGTCTTAGCATAGGGAGCGATCAACATGCGAATAGCCTCAGACTGAGTCGGGTCAAGAGCGGAAGCGTCCACTAGCCGCATGAGTCGCGGAAAAGTGTAGGCGTCATAAAATTTGGGACTCTGGTGCGCAGCAAAGGCCCCCAACACGTGCATCTCAATCCAAGATGCGAAGTAATGAAGAGAGAAATTTACCACATCTACACTTGGAGTCGAGGTATTAGCCGCGTCGCCTAACCCGTGATAAAGATGCGCTAGCGCTGGCATGCCCACAGCTAGCCGTGTTCCCCAGCAATACAATGAGCAGGGTAGATAACCGAGGCTCTCATGAAACAGAGATGCATGGGAATGACAAATCAGCTGAGCCAGAAGCTGATGAAGCCCACAAAGAAGGTCTCCTCATCCATGCCAGGAGCCGCAATCAACTCGAAAGATACCGCCGACATGATAGAAATATAGTACTGCGGCAAGTCCTCTTCCTTAGTCGGCCGCCTATTCAAACCAAGCCCAAAGGGGTCATTAATGTTCGCAAACTTCAGAGCCGTCTTCAATAGAACACCCTCGCGAAGGAAGCAAGCGATAAAACTCTTAAAAGTGACGCCCTGCTCCTCTGACTCTGTGAACAATTTGTCGAAAATGCCCAGGGTCTTGATCAAACTTGGGCGCTTGTAGCGGACGACGTTCTCGGTAGACAGGTCGTCAAGCATTGCAGGCTCAGTTTCAAAGACGTACTCGTCGGGAGGCAGCAATTCTTCATAAAGTGTCCCCCTGATTGGCAACCCCGAGATCTCGCGAAATTCTTCCAAGGAAATCGAAACTTCGCGATCCCCTAGAAGGAAAGTGTTGGTGGGAAGATTCCATTGGTTCAAGAAAGTCTTAACCCACCAGACATGAGAAGATTGGTAGTGGAAGAGGGACGCATATATCGCCTGATAAAACCCAACCTTCTGCAGCCGCGCGCGATGGGCGGACAAATTGTAACGAGCCCAAAGATGGTAGCCCATGGGGTGTCGAGAGGTAAGCCCTATCTTATAAATCTGCCCCCATGGCTGGGCTTCGCCCTGGCAAATGCGGCGCCCCAAAATATCTATAGCCGGCACCGGATGGTTCGGAATACCAGTCTTTGAAGGCTCAAGCCGCCCCATAGGGGTCCAATTCGGCATCTCCACAGCAAAAACAGTCCTTGGAGGATCCATCGGCAGGAATGGATAGGTAGGCTCCGTCGGTATCTCGCAAAGAAAACTTCGGCGACCACAGATGATGTGACCGTACCAGGACCCTCACAAAAGCAAGTTGGTGCGATTCGGGTCATGAGCCCTGATCATCGCCATCACCTCCTCATCAGACGGTGACTGAGGAAAAGAAGCCTCCGAGCGAGTGAAAGGGAAGTACAGAACGGAAGTCATTGTGCGTGAAATAAAGAAAGGGGAAACTGTTAAGGCGAGAGCCAGCGGTGTATATATATGTTTATAAATGTATATATATATATAAAAAAGACAGTGGAAGAAAGCGACATGGGACTCATTTTATAGGACCACTGGTTACAAAACACATGGGTCCCACAAAATCAAGATGGCGGCTTGCTAATGATGAGGCAAAGCAATTACAATGAAATAAAAAGAAGATTCTCAATAAATAAACAGTGGATTTCAAATGACCCTACACATTCCCCAAAAAGAAATCCATCTTGGGCTCTGTAATAAATCAAACAGAAGCTAGGAAATTAAATTCCCAGAAAGCACCACTGCAAGCCTCTTCTTCTTGGTTGCAACGAGACAACTCAGGGCAAGAAAACCCCAAGAAGCTCTCTGGGAAGAACTAAGTTCTTCATAGAAATTAAATTCCTTTTGAAAAAGGGGAATTAAATTCCCAGAAACACTTTTCAAAGCCAAAGCTCTTTGAGATGGAATTAAATTCCATGGAAAAGACAAACACCACTATTGACCCCCTGAAGACCAAAGAAACCCTAGCGAGATCTATTGTTTAAGGATTGAATGGTTTTCTGTTTTTAAATAACTTAAAAAATGGGTTCTTGTTAAAGGGAAAAGACCCTTGATGTGGATTTAAAATCCAATGAAGATTTTTGCAAAGTTCATCAGCCGTTCAAAGATCATTACCTGAAGAAAAGGGTTTTTCTTGAATAGAGTTAAAGTCTGAAGATTTCTTGAATAGAGAACTAAGCTCTGAGAACGAGAATTAAATTCTCAAAAGAAAAATTAGCAAAAGAGAAGATGAGCAAAGTGGAGGCGCTTCTTAAGAGACCCCTGCATTTATAGGATGTGATGGGAAACGCTTCATCTCCCCCATTCCCTAAACAAATCCAACGGTCACAAAGGTGACAGCGTTGAACTCACGTGCAGACACGTGAGAGCAACACTGTGGGGGCATTTGTTCCCTGATTAAAAATCATGAATTACCTCAATGAGGTATCACGTGTTCACACGTGACAAAAGGTCACGTGTTGACACGTGATCTCTTTTACAGAATTAAATTCTAAGCAAGCAGAAGTGTAAACAAAATAACTAAGGAAATACCTCAATGAGGAATCACGTGCTCACACATGACCAAGGGTCACGTGTTGACACGTGATAGTTTCCTGTAATCTCAACTTTTTAGAATTAAATTCTAAATCAAACAAAAATATAACGAAACGGCTAGGGAAAGACCCCAATAGAGCATCACGTGCTTACACGTGACAAAGGGTCACGTGCTGACACGTGATGGTCCTTCAGCCCATTTAAAAGACAGAATTAAATTCTGAATGAGGGAGGGTCACGTGCCAACACGTGACAGATAGAATTAAATTCTATTTCAATGGTCAAACGTTGGGATCACGTGTCAATACGTGATGGGCTTTAAAAGCCTTATAAATTAAATTCTAATTAAGGAAAATCAAGGACCCTAAATGAGAAAGTATTTCTTTAAATCTTTCCAAACAAAAGAGGACTATGCTCTGTAAAGTGAAGCACCGTTGGATTAAAAATCCAATGGTGATTAAAAATCACCAATTTATGGAAAGATTTTATACAAGGAAAGATTTCCCTAAATTTCACCAAAAATAACAAACAGAATATCTTTTGGATTAAAAATCCAATAGTGAATAAAATTCACTCAGTGATCTAAAAGATCATATTAGTTACGAAAAACAAACAAAATCTTTCAATGAAAGATTTATTAAACAAATTGATTCTTTTCCTTCTCCTATAAATAGGAGCCAAGAGGAGAAGAAAGATATAGAATTCTAGGATCTTGAAACTTTTTAAAGGCAAATAGCAGAGAGAAAAGAAAGAAGAATTTAATTCTGAAGAAAGAAACCCTAGGTGAGAAAGAGGAAAGGGATCAAAACATCAAAGAGAGAATTTAATTCTCAAATCTAAGAGTTTAACTCTTCTGCAAAAAAACTTAGTTCTTCCTCTAGTTGAAAATCTGCAGAAGCAAATCTCCCCATAGGTTGAGAATTTAATTCTCATCGGGTTGAGATTCTGCCATGCAGATCCAAAACTTAGAGGGAGAATTGAGTCTAGAGAATTTAATTCTCCCAAATTCACAGGAATTTAATTCCTCCAAGATAAAACTAGGGTTTAGCCCTATATGAGAATTTAATTCTCTCAAATTTACAGGAATTTAATTCCTTCAAGATAAAACTAAGGTTTAACCCTATATGAGAATTTAATTTTCCTAAATTTATAGCAATTTAATTCCTACAAGATAGACAAAACCAGGGTTTAACCCTACTTGAGAATTTAATTCTCTAAAATTCACAGGAATTTAATTCCTCCAAGACAGAACTAGGGTTTAACCCTACATAAGAATTTAATTCTTTCACATACATGGGAATTTAATTCCTCTAAAACATAATTAGGGTTTAACCCTACAAAGAATTTAATTCTTAAAAAATAAAGAGACTTGAAAGATCTCCATGCATATAAAGAATTAGGTCACGTGTCTCCACGTGACCTCTGAAAAGATCCTCCAAAAATAAGAAGGAAACGGTTTAGAGGCAATGCCTCACGTGCTCCCACGTGACCTCCAAAACAACAAGAATTAAAGCGAAGGCAGATTCTAATTTGGGCGCCCTTACGTGTCCTCACGTGACCCCTAATAAAAGCCTTAACAAATCAGTGCATGAGTGCCTATCACGTGCCCACACGTGATGGCCAGGAAATTAAAAGTGTTTAACACTTATTCGCAGATTTGAGAATAAAACAAAGGAGATCTGGCCCCACCTTTAGGTGCCCTCACGTATCCCCACGTGACCCCTTCCTCCTCTAGTGTTTAACACTAATTTGAGAGTTTTATTTCCAGTGTTTAACACTGTTGTCTTCTAGTGTTTAACACTAATTTGAGACTTTTTTTTCCAGTGTTTAACACTGTTGTCCTTTAGTGTTTAACACTATTTTAAGCCAAATTGGCTAAGTTTCCAGAGGCAAAAACCTCTCCTTTAACTAAATCTCAAAACTGAATAAAATCAGAGCTATAATGTTTAATGCTCAGTCAAAGACAAAAATGTATCAGAGCCCTCAAACTCTGGTTTAGCATTGCTAAATAATGTGGGCTGAACCCAGACAAGTGTTTAATGGTCCAATAAAGAGCCAATATTTCTAATCTAATTGGACTTAGCCCAAACTGGACATAAGTCCTCAATTCAGATTTAACTGAGCCAATGAGCTCATAATCTAATTAATTGATCTTAGTTCCAAATTGGACTATAGATCCCCAATCAACCTTGGTTTAAGGGTACATCTCTTCACTCCTTTGATATTTGTCGTTGTAATCCCTCAACGTCTTTAGAGAGGTGACGGGTCCTGCCAACCACACACTTCACAGACTATGACGTCTCTAAACTGGACTGTGGGGTCCTTAAACTCATGGACTATGATGTCCTTAATCTTGACTGTGCGGTCTTTAAACTCACGGACTATGATGTCCTTAACCTCGACCGCGATGTCTTTAAACTAACATCGGACCGAGATGTCTTAAACTAACAATGGACTACCATGTCCTTAAACTGGTAATCGACCGCAATGTCCCTAAACTAAACAATAGAGCCCGAATGCTCTTTTGTTGGATCTAAACGATCCCGTTAAGTTGATCTTAGTCCAAAATGAGACTAATGTATCCTTAACAATCGTTTAAGTTGATCTTAGTCTCAAAATGAGGCTAATGTATCATTAAACCCAACCCCCCAAACCCAAATCTAAGAATATACGGATTTAGACTAGTCCGCGCCCTACGGGCGACAACATAAATTAGTCTCCGTATACAATCCACGGGCAACCAAAAATAAAACAAACATACACGACACGAAGTGACCATCTGGAGAAGGAGAAAGTGGTTACCGCAATTCGGTAGCGTAATTAACTGCAGGGGCTTGCGCCTGTAGGGAAGAGCATCCCTACAATCAAAAACCCCTCATAAACGAGGGGGAATCTGACGAAGTCTGCTACATCGGCCACATCCGTTTAAACCTTCGATACATGGTGCCATAAATCAACTTGGTATCTTCGAAGTGGTGGACGGATAGCACCAATTAGCATCTACCCCAAAATTCAGGCTAGACGTTCATCGCGTCTTGACGCATCTTTCGGAGGGGAACAAGGTCACTCAGGCTACTACTGGATTGTTCTTCGGGACCATGCTCCCGTCAACGAGCTTCAGCGCTCCTGTACCATCATTAGAAGCTCCCAAGAAGTTGGTCTTTGATCGGCTTGCAACTACTGCAGCCCCTCTCAACGGGTCGCCTAAGTCCAATGCCTCAGTTTTTAACAGACTGGGCCAGAACACCAACAAGCCCGCAATACCTGAAGCAGCCATCCCAAAGAGGATAGCCATACCGGCTTAAGCGGACGAAATCATCGGAAAGGCTTCTCCTGCCAAGAAGTCAGTTCTCACAAGGCTGGCCACTCCGGCTCCCGCTCCAGGCGAAGTCACCTCTGCCCAGAGGTCTGTATTCGATAGGTTGGACATTACTTCTCGGCGAACGTCGGTCTTCAAAAGGCTGACACCGGAAACAACCCTCCGCCAAGACAGGGTGCATGACGAAGCTATCCCCATAGCTGAATCAACTCCATCCGCACGACATGCTCGCCGTCGTCACTGGCGCCGAGTAAGGAAGGCTGGGGGCAGCTCCCCTTCTAGACTAACTCCGTCAGCTCCCATGGTGGAAATCAATGCTGCTGTTCCAACTGAGAACAGTTTTGAACCGCTTAGGAGGGTTCGTAAGAACACTCCTACTGCCGTGTTGAAGTGATCTCCTCCACCTATGGAGACTACTACAGAAAAGAAGCTGGAGCAGCCCCCTCAGCGGCTTTCTTCCAAAATTTACAAAGTTTGGCGACAGGTCCAGGAATCAGTGATTAACCAGGACTACTCTTGCCGGCCAAAGAAGCTTAAAGCTCAGCAAGAAAAGAGCCATCCCGTGGTACCACAGAAGATGTCATCCATCTGGGTGCCCGCTGCAATGGCTCCCTCAACGTCAACCGCTCACAAGAGAAGGAGATCGGAGAAAGCCCCTGTGACCGTGGCAAGCCGCAAAGACGCTGAATCTAAACGCCCCAAGTCTGGGGGCATGCTAACACATACCGTTTATATGGCTTCCGGAAAAGAGGAAAGTCGTGCTTCCACATGTCATCGACCGCTTACTCGATCGATAACAAATGCTCAGGAGCAACAGCAGCAGAAACTCCAACAGATGCTGACTGCAATGGCCGCACTCACTGGGCCGAAAGACAATCCGGAGACCTCAGAGCAGCGTCAAGAACAAGAAACTGATGCTGATTTCCTCCGAAGAATGCTCGAGAGGAAAGAAAAAGAGGCCGCAGAGCAGGCAGCCAATATAAAATGAATAGCTCTTTTGTTCCAAGACATGGCCGGGATGATGTTACAGCCGGAACCTCCAGCTGAAGACCCCCCGATCATCATTGAAGACGACAGAGGGGAAACATAGAACCCCCTCCTGCTCTTTCAACAGCCAAGGAGGAAACCATCTCCAAGGCCGCTCTGGATGATTATATTGCTCAGCAAATACGAGCTCACCAGGCGAATGAAGCGGCCGGCCAAATTGTTAAAACTGGGCGACCATATCCAAGATGGTATGACCAAATAAGGTACCCGCCGGGAAATACGATCCCTAAATTCCATGTATATAAAGGGACGGGAAATCCGCATCAGCATGTCGCCCAGTTCAGGGCTCTATGTGGCAACACTGGAGGTGATAATAAACTTCTGCTTCGCGAATTTGTCGGCAGCTTGTCGGAGACGGCATTCGAGTGGTATTCTGAACTTCCAAACGATTCTGTCAAAACCTTTGCAGAGATGGAGCTACTATTCACTCAGCGTTTCGCAAGTGCTAGTGAACGCACCCCAATAACGGCATTGATCAATGCCAGGGTGAAGCCAGGTGAAATGTGGGTGCAATATGCAATACGATGGCAGAATTTGTGGTCGAAATATGAGCAGCGCATCGAAGAAGCGTCGGCAGTGGGCATGTTCATGGGCACTCTTGACCCTCAAGCGACTATTTCCCAATTCATGATGTTCTTCAAGCCAACTACTTTCCAGGCCTTGATTGACAAGCTGGCTCAAATGGACCAAATGGGTCACAGGCCTTCCTCTTCGAAGCCGGTGCCTCGAAACGAAAAAGGGAAGGGGAAAGCGACCTTCGTCGCCAATACTCAACAACAGCCGAGCAACTTAAAACCGGTTGTTCGCCAAAACAACGCGCGCCCACGCCCATCCCTCAAGGGGAGACTGGGACGTCCTTACTCGTTTCCCCGGGATAAAACGAGGAGACTGTTCGAGCTGGCAGTGAGCAACAGACTCATCGATCTGCCGGATCCAAAACGTCCGTTGCAGCTAGGCGATTTCGACAATCCTAATTACTGCCCTTACCACCAAGCAGTAAGCCATCCAATCGAAGATTGCTTCATCTTCAAAGGCTGGATTGAGGACCAATAATAACAAGGCAAGTTTGCATTATCCGAAAACTAGAAGGTGAACCCGCCACAACCTCATGCCCCTAAAAAGGTGGACATGCCGGGGGTATCGTGCTCATTAATAGAGAAAGCCCCATGGACCGAAAAGTCTGTAAACTAGAAATTCGCCTCAAATACGGTAACGGTGGACCGCAATGTCCTAAAACTTGCGACGGACCGAAACGTCGTTAAACTAACGATGGACCACTATGTCCTAAAACCGGCTGATGACCGAAACGTCGTTAAACTACTACCAACCCGCGCCGTCCCTAGGCTGACGTGGTGTTAAAAAAATGGTATGTCCATAAGCGAAATGGACATGGATGAAAACCCAAAAGGGCTCCGTGAGTAAAAATAGCAGGACTGCCGGCGAGTTTTGTGAAAACCCGAAAGGGCGCAATCTCGTTAAAAGACACTTGCAAGGTCCTCTCGACCCTGTAAGGAGAAACCACCCGCGTGAGACCCTTATGACTCACAAGGGAGCAACACACTTAGGAATCCTCACGATTCCTGAGGAGAACATACAATTACGAGATCCTCTCACGACTCGTAAGGAGAATTCCCCTTTGAGACCCTCACGGCTCATAGGATTCAAAAGCCTTAAGCTACAGGGATCTGAATCTGTTCTTAAGCCATCACATCCTCCAGTATTGCCCTACAAGTGGTTCAATATTGACCTTTGTATACAATCCACGGGCACGAATAAATATTTTCCTAATAGAGTCCCACCAGCGACTAGGGATATGCTCACACGGTGAACGACCCTTGTAAGTCCTCTCGACTTATAAGGAGAAAACACTCTTGTAAGATCCTTACGACTTATAAGAGAACATATACACTTAGGAATCCTCACGATTCCTAAGGAGAAAATGCATCTACGAGATCCTCACGACTCGTAGGGAGAAATACCTTTATGAGAACCTTACGGCTCATGAAGTCAAAAGCCCTTAGTCGACAGGATCCTAACCCTGTTTACTAAGCTACCTTGGTTCGACATCGACGGAGGCAAATGATGATTCGCTCCTGGCAATATCCCAGTTGTAGCGATACTGATGCCTAAATCGGTATCAAATACCAAACTCGCAGCGAAAGGTCAGCGAGCCACAAATGCATATGAAATAGCCGAAATGATGGGGCAACTTGCAACAAAATCAGCAAGTAAAAATGTATGCATACAAAAACAGCCGAAATGATTGGGCAACTCGCAATAAAAAGCAGTGAGTAAATAAAACAAATAGCCAAAATGATTGGGCACCGCGAAAAATAGCCGAAATGATTGGGCAATCGCAACTTTCGTGATATAAAAGCTGAAATGACAGAGTATCGCGAAATAAATAAATAAATAAATATATATATAATGAAACTCTTGCCCCATAGGTGAGATCACATCGATCCCTGTATACAATCCAGGGGCACAAACGAAGAGAGAACCATACCTTCCCACCAGGCTCCATCCGAAAAAGAGCCAAATCTCGACGGCCACATCTACAGCCCGGAGACCCACAACAGCGTTCCTCTTCATTCCAGCAGGACTCAGACACAACATCACCAAACGGAGCCACGGTGTCACGCCCCGCTTCCCAAAATACGGAATACGAGGGGTAGACAAGGCCAGCCATGCTCCTACGGTCAAGGAAATGTCCCGCCGTAGTCACACTTCGGCTTCTAGTTTATCATGGTAAACAGTAAATAATGCGCAGGTAATGAGAAATGCAGTAACTGGAACAAAACAGTAAAAATGAACTGACCTGATGGGAAACAAAAGATATAACTCTGGATAGCGAAACAAGATGTCCGTGAAGTGCGTCTAGTCCTGGTCCAGGCTAAATCTTCTCCTCACACTGAGCATGCATACTCAGGTCGTCAGAGCGACACAATAACAATATAATATATATATAATCAAGTGACAGTTCTAACAGTGGTAATAGATATGTATAACAGTAAATCAATGACAACATGAATAATAATGTGCAGTAATCAATGCAGCGGAACATTAAAAGCAGTAGAACGATATGCCACATATGTCCACACAGTAAGTAAGATATCTCAATACCAGTATCCCTATCAGTCTCTAAGTCTCACTGTATAAGTCATTAAGCCTATCGTCAGTCTAAGTGTGAGAGTCAACCACTCATGAGTGTCCTCCACCCAAGGGTAGAACCCAAGGGCAAGGGACCACGGGCCCAACATGTATATCACGGTGAATATCACATACCCTATAAATCTCCATATAACTCCCTAAATATATAAGCCGGCATGGGACTCCCGAGATTCTGTTGAACTCACACTCAAACTACCCCACACCCCGTGGTCTACATCAAACGCTAACCATAACCCTAAATACCAATCGGTCGGTGACATGTCTGCGCGAGAACTGGAGGCAGGACCTCCATCAAGCACGTCCCGACTAATACCTAAGGTAAATGGCAGTGTCTGGTGCCTTATCTGTGATACCCATGCAAGAGCTTCCATAAGTGTCCCATACCACTTATAGTCACACGTACACGCATCCCACAGACGTCGACAATGCAATAGAATAATAGGGTCACTGATTGTGTACAAGTATGTATCACTTTCACTTATTCACGGATTCACGAACACTGACGTACTTGCCACAATCATCACTAAAATCTAACACTGGGTAAATGCACGATATCACTAGGTTATCACTGCAATGATATGGGTATGATATGATGCATAAACAATATATAAAGCATGTTTAGGATGTCCTGAATCAATAATCTACCACTTGCATAATTTATCATAAATCATACGGTTACAATTTAGTGAGACAATGAACAGGTAATAATTAGTATGTTCAGTTATCTATCCGTCGAATTTAGTTTCATGCCAATCGGGTTCCCGGATCATTAGTTATAGCCATTTCATTTTAAGCGTTCACGGCTGGAAATCTGGTTTCAGAATCAGAAGTCCGTTTCGCAACGCATTTTAATCCCAGTTGGGATCAGATTTTAGCGACACTACAGTTGGATGAAATCTAGGGTTTCCAGTAAGGTTTTCAACGCAATAGAAGGATCTTTAATCGCGTCTGTATGTCAGGAGATATACACTGTTTAGTACTAGTATGTCAATTCTGATTCTATTGGGACTGTTATGCGTCCCGATCTTTTAAATTACAGAATAAATAACAAATGATAACAAAACAGAATAAAATCAATTGTGTTGTCTAGCTAACAGTTTTATCTATAATAAACAGCGGAGTTCCGCAACTACGAGTTAAGGAAATCCTGTGGTACCCATTACGGAACAGCAAGCAACAACTGGAGTCGCTCTGGACTGCAGTCCAGAGTCGCACACCGATCCAAATATTGTCACAGTTTAAGTACAGGAATATCTGGAAACTAGCATAGGGTTAAAGTTCGTCGAGTTGTCTTCAATTTGAGCCCTCTAACGCACCATTCTAGTATGTATATGATTTATGGTGAATTTAACGATTTTCAGGTACAATAAAATTACAGTTTTACGATTAAACTTGGGGGTAGTTGTTTTGGTCATTAACGATCAAATTATCCAACGAAATTCATGCACTAGGTTCACAGCCATACGGGCCAAACTATACCATTTAGTTCCGTCAAATTTGATGGGTATTTTCATTGGGAACACATGTCGAACAGGTATGGCACATAATTGAATCTAAAATTGTAACTTTACGATCTATGTAATTATAGATTGTAACTTAAGTAAATAGCATGTAAGCAAGTAAAATACTTTCCTGGACACGTCTCGGGGATGCACGGCAGCGACGCGGTCTATTGTGATGGCCCGACGCGATCACGATAAGGATTGGCCTCGGCTCGATCTTGGCTCGGTCTCGGATTGAGCTCTGTGCTTGACGGCTCGGTACCGTGGTTGTATGCGGGTTTTGTTAGTTTTGAAGAGGGAAGGAAATAACAGGGAGGAAGAGTTAGAGAGAGAAATTGGAGAGAGAAATGTAGAGAGAGAGAGACAGAGGGAGAGAGAGAGTGTGTGTGAGGAATTAGAGAGAGAGTGAGAAAACAAAGAGAGGGAGAGAAAGCAGAGGGAGAGGGGAGGAAAGAGAGCAGAGAGAGAGGGATGCGTGTAGGCAGAGAGAGAGATGAGTGAGAGAGAGAGAAGATTGAGAGAGAGAGAGCTGAGAAAGAGAGAGAGATGCAGGGGGAGAAAGAGAGATTGAGAGAAAACAGAGGAAAGTGAGAAAGAGAGAGAGAGAGAGAGAGGATGAGTGAGGGAGAGAGAAGACTGAGAGAGAGAGAGCTGAGAGAGAGAGATGCAGGGAGGAGGTAGGAGGGGAGATGAGGGCAGTGACGGTGGTGGAAGGAGGTCGAGGCGGCGCCGGCGGGTTTTGTGAGGAGGAAGGAGGTCGAGGCGAGCGAGGAATGATGAAGGTTGCAGTCGTCGGCGACGACGGCGAGGGCTTGGGCAGTGGGTCGCTGGGGTGAACGAGAAGGATGAGGACGAGAGATCGGGTTGAGGGTGCGATGAGGTTGGGGACGAGGGTGGAGGAGAGCGGCGGTGAGGAGACGGCGGTGTGTGTGAGTTCGAGAGAGAATAGGAGAACGAGAGGAAAAGAGAAAGAGAACGTGGAGGCGAGAGAAGAGAGAGAGGAGAGAGGCGCGCGTAGTGGGTGTAACGCGCGCGAGCGTCGGCAGAGGCGGAGGCTAGAAGCGCGGGCGACGCGGTCGCGAAGGAAACGCGCGCGGGAAAAGCGCAACGGGAAGAAGATGAAGTGGTGGGCCGGGTCGGGTTGGGGGCGCGGGTAGTGGAGAAAAGAGTGGGCCGGGCCGGAGTGGGAATTTTAATAAATTATGGAAAAAGAAAACAGGCTGGGCCAAGAATAAAAGGGAAAGAAAATAATTCGGGAAAAGAGAAGCAGGCCGGTCTTGGGCTTAAAAAAAGAAATAGATTAAGTTTAAGAAATAAACAAGTGAGTGGCTGAGGGGAATTTGCTGGCTCGGGAAAAAAAATCTATATAGAAGAGGAAAACCTCTAAAGGGCCGGGAAAAGTTAGTACAATAAATAAGGGAGAAAGAAAATGGGCTAGGGTTTTAAGATGGGAAAAATTTTAGGTTTTAAGTTTAAATACAATGTGAAGAGAGACGGGTGCCTAGAAACTGAGGTTTATACTAATGTGACATGAACATGAGAAATTGACATTAGGGTCTGAGAGGGGAGTACTATAATAGATTGGGGTTTTTAAAACAATAACTTATTATAAATGAAATTTATAGGCTAAAAGAAATACAGATATAGGTGTAAAACAAAATACGGATATAGACGTACAAAAGGTGCTGGGTATTACACACGGCATAGTCCCTAGTTCCAAATCTTGATAGTTCACAGACAACCTAGAGATCACCTCGACATTCGTCTCGTTACAGCAGACGCAACATCACCAAACGGAGCCACAACATAGTCCCTAGTTCCAAATCTCGACGGTTCACAGATAACCTAGAGATAACCTTGACATTCGTCTCGTTACAGCAGACACAATGTCAGCAAAACGGAGTGACGGCAAAATTCCAGCCCCACTTCAGCATTCGTCTCGTTACACTAGACGCAATGTCAACAACGGCGTTCCTTCGCAGTCTAGCAGGATGCAGATGCAACGTCAACGAAAAGACCTCACGGTCGAAACAAAGCGGAATGATGGCAAAATCCCAGCCCCACCATGACATTCATCTCGATACAGCAGACGCAATGCCAACAAACGAAGCAAAGGCCAAATTCCTAGCTTCAGGGTCCTGACAGCAACTCATATAAAGCCTGAAAAACCATCGGAGGTCATCCTACACCAGCGCGGAGTGATCACCACCATAACATTCGTCTCGATACAGCAAACGAAGCAAAGGCCAAATTCCTAGCTTCAGGGTCTTGACGGCAACTCATATAAAACCTAAAAGACTATCGGAGATCATCCCACACCAGCACGGAATGGTCACCACCTCGACGTTCGTCTCAATACAGTAGACGAGATGTTACCCCAGCGTTCTTCCTCCAGCAAGGTTCAGACCCGACAATCAAACAACGGAGCAATGGCAAAATCCCAGCTCCACCTCGACATTCGTTTCGATACAGCAGACGAGATGTCACCCCAGTATTCTTCCTCCAACGGGATTCGGACGCGCCAAAAACGAAGCAAAGGCAATATTCCTATGCTTCAGGGTCTTGACGGAAACTTATATAAAACCTGAAAGACTATCGGAGATCATCCCACACCAGCGTGGAATGGTCACCATCTCGACATTCGTCTCGTTACAGCTGACGCAACATCACCAAATGGAATCAAAATCCCTAGTTCCAAATCTCGACGGTTCACCAACAACCTAGAGACAATCGCGACATTCGTCTCGATACAGCAGACGCAATGCCAGCAAACGAAGCAAAGGCCAAATTCCTAACTTCAGGGTCTTGACGGCAACTCATATAAAACCTGAAAGACTATCAGAGATCATCCCACACCAGCGCGGAGTAATCACCACCTCGACGTTCCTCCCGATACAGCAGACGAGATGTCACCACAGCGTTCTTCCTCCAGCAGGATTCAGACGCGACAATCAAACAACGGAACCATGGCAAAATCCCTAGTTCCAAACCTCGACGGTTCACCAACAACCTAGAGACAACCGCGACATTCGTCTCTATACAGCAGACGCAATGCCAGCAAACGAAGAAAAGGCCAAATTCCTAGCTTTAGGGTCTTGACGGCAACTCATATAAAACCTAAAAGACTATTGGAGATCATCCCACACCAGCACGGAGTGGGTATGATTCATCGGGGCTCCCCAAACTGAGCCTAACCTCAATTAAAAAGCGGCATGGCGAAATTCCTAACGCTTGCTCTTCCAACGGTCAAACTGCCTAGGAAGATTGCTTGAAGACGTCTTGTCCAGCCCCCGAAAGGATCAGAGACACGACAGTCGCAAGGCTACTCGAACAGCAAGATTGCCTATCGAGAAATACATCAGCCAAGGCGATGGTACGACGGACAAAACCCTAGTACCACAAACCCTAACGGACCTCTGTCGTAAAGAGCAGTGGTTAACTGTGACGTTGGGACGTCTTTGCAGGGATATCTCGATTCGTTTCGACTCCAGGGAAATCAGTGTCCTTAGCAAATACCTTGATTCAAGGAAATCAGCGTCCTTGACGAGAACATCTCGATTCGCGCCGACCCGCAAAGAAATCAATGTCTCTGCAAGAATATACAACATCAACAAATCGGAGCTGGGGCAAAGTTCCCAGTTCCATGACTCGACGGTGCACAGACAACTGAGAGCCAACCCCCGACTCCGTGAAATACGGATAAAGTCAACCCATCCTGGTTTCGTGGAACGCGGCCTATGTCAATCCTGACCCCGTGGGAAGTGCCCAGAGCGGATCCTGGTCCTTGTGAAACACGGCCTATGTCAATCCTGACCCCATGGGAAGCATCCAGAGCAAATCCTGGTTACGTGGAACATGGCCTATGTCAATCCTGACCCTATGGGAAATGTCCAGAGCGGATCCTGGTCCTCGCAGAATACGGCTATGTCAATCCTGACCCCATAGAAAGCATCCAGAGCAAATCCTGGTTTCGTGGAACACGGCCTATGTCAATCCTGACCCGTGGGAAACTTCCAGAGCAGATCCTAGTCCTTGCGGAACACGGCTATGTCAATCTTGACCCCGTAGGAAGCGTCCAGAGCAAATCCTGGTTTCGTGGAACACGGCCTATGTCAATCCTGACCCCGTGGGAAGCGTCCAGAGCGGAGCCTGGTCCTTGCGGAACACGGCTAATGTCAATCCTGATCCCGTGGAAAGCATCCATAGCAAATCCTGGTCCCATAGAACACGGCTATGTCAATCTTGACCCCGTGGAAAATGGCCAGAGCAATCCCTGACTCCGTGAAATGCGGATAATGTCAACCTCGTCCATCACTTACAGGTCCTCACGACTCGTAAGGGAGAAAATTCTCTTGTGAGATCCTTACGACTCTCAAGAGAAAACGCACTTAGGAATCCTCGCGATTCCTAAGGAGAAATTATACTTACAGGATCCTCTCGACCTGTAGAGAGAAAATTCTTTATGAGACCCTCATGGCTCATAAAGTTGGAAAGCCTTAGGAGGCAGATCTGAACCTGACTTTTAAGCCATCGCTGTCCTACAAGGAAATTGAAACAGATTATCCACAGAATGCATTTACTAAAAGGGACACACCATCATGAAGCAAAATATGTCTTTTATTCATGAATCAAAGTGAATACAAAGTACAACTTATGAAAGAATAAAAAAATACTCTCATTCAGGAGTATGTACAAAAGAAGAATAAAAAATATATATACAATTCTTCAAGCCGGCGGACGATTCAATAGGTTTGCCAATTCATCCTTTTTCCGTTGGGCCTCGGCTTCATGATTCATTATCGTCAAAAGACGGGCCTTCGCTTGAGCCTGTTGGGCCTGGTATGAGGCAAGGCGACTTTCAAGCTCTTTTTCGGTAACCTTATGAGCTTCGACCATTTCGCGAGTGAAAATGACGGCCTTATCAATGGCTACCACATCCTTGATAGCCTCTTGAAGCCTCACCAGAGATCATATGCCCGAGTGGTCTTGGCCATAAGATTAGCTTGAAGTTCTCTCAGCGCTTTAGAAGCCAGCTCCCTCTCCGAAAACTTTCGGCTGAGCCTCTTCTCGTATGACAGCATATTTGAGGCGCATCGTTCGATCAACCCCCGCAAGCTCGCCTTTGCAGCTACAACCTTTGAGGGAAGGCGTGTAGATTCAAGACTATATATACAAGCTTCCATTCGACGACAATACTCGACCTAAAGCAAGCACAGAATATGGACGAGAGTCTTAGATATGTATTCTATCAAGCGTGCACTCGCAACTATATGTCTGTTTAAAAGGAAATGATACCCAAAACACTGATGTGTATGCAACATAACAATAGTGTTCGCACTTAAAGAAAATTCCCATGGAAAGTATGGAAGCCTATCTACACAAAAAAGATGCACGTACGAGTATACGACATACATGAAAATTCAACAGAAAGCATGCAATAGTCAATGATAAGAAGAGTACATTAATTTAAACAAACTACGCTACCGGAAAAAGGTCACCAAACAAAGGATCAGTGGTACAGGGGTTAACAAAAAAAATACAAGATTTTCTAGCTCCCTCTCTGCCTTCTCCAGCACGTCGAAATGACGATTTTCACGAGGAGTTGCTCCCCACCGATTGGCACCATGTTCATCCGCAAAAGCAGACATAATAGCCCGCCGGGCTCTTATTTGGCCCAACAGATGAACCGAGCAATCTTTCAGAGCTTAGGTAATCAAGCACGCCTCGTAGAAACACTCGAGCTTGTCTTCGGCCGCATCAAGGATCGCCAGGGTCATCTCTGCCGGGTAAGGAGGGATATCAGCAAGCACGGCAAGAAAGATCGTCTGAAGCCAAATGGAGCCCATTGGAAGAGGAGATCCCCTACGAATCAGGAGTTCATACGTCACCGCATCACATTCGGCATCAGTGAGAAGGGGATCTACTAGTCGCGCAGCAAAGCGAGGAATCATCTCCTCAACGGGCACCTCCCATGGTTGTCGACGGGCATGGGGGCAGTTGCAAGCTATAGCACTTAGTTGTTTTCTTAAGATGATTACCCTAAGTTATAAATGAATTTCTCTGTGAAGAGAGAAAGAAACGCATGGATCCAGGATATAAAGGGGAGCACTCAATGCTGTACATGGAAAATATTGCATGATGGAACTATTTCCAAGGCCCAGAAAAAGGAAAGGCATTGGAAATCAAAAAGGTGGAACTATTTCCAAGGCTTCCTTTCTGCATTCAATGTTGCACACAGAAAATATGGCATGGGAAATTAAACAATCCCATCAATAGAGCCCCACATGCAGGGCACGTGAGCACCAACCTTGGCATGTACTGAAAATTAAAACAGTGTCACGCGTGAATAACACGTGGGTGGATGCTGATGTGAGATCAAAATCCCTAAAAGTGCCTCACATGCCAAACACGTGAGCAGCAGCAACAATATGACAAAATTGCATAAAGAAGGCATGCAAACACAAAAGGGGAACGAAAGACTTATCATTCATACTTTGGAAGTTCATACAAAAATAAGAAAAAATGTTACAATAGTAAGACATCAAATCCGGGACACGGGTTGAGGAATTCAAAAGTAAGGCCGTCTAAAATGTTTCTGGCCTCTCTGGCCATTCTCGTGTGCTTCCTCTCACGCTCGCAAGCGTCGGGATCTCCGCTGATGTCCTCTACCCTCCGATAGGCAGAGAGTATCGCCGCCTGTTGGAAAGCTTGATGCAGGATATCAACAAGATTGTTTCTCCTTTTCTTTAAGATTAGGCCCATAAGATACACTGAGTGTACCTTATCTTCGGCATCATCCAAAGCCTTAAGCGGCATGCCTGCATAGAACAAAGGAAGTGCTTCCCAGATCGCCCTCATAATGAGTTTCAAAAGAGAAGAGCGACGAGGGAGTAATCGACCGTTGTACTCGTTGAAGCGGCTTATGATCTCAGCATACTGAGCGTTGGTGAACTCCTGGTTCTGGCTACGGCCCAGTGCACGAATGTCTCCTTAAGAAATGATCTCGTCAAGATCATACAAATGTGCAGCCATAGTATCTGAAATAAAGATCAGTAAGAATTTAATGGATAAACCAATCAAGAAGAATGCTTGTCTAAATCAACAGTGGATTTCAAACAACTCTACACATTCGCCAAAAAAGAAAACCCACTGCAGAACTCTATGCAAAATCAAGAAGGATCTATCTGAAAAATTCTTGTTTTGCAAAGAACATCTCAAGAAGTTCTCTGTGAAGAACTAAGTTCTTTAAAGGAATTAAATTCCCAGAAAATTGGCAGAGCTAAGCTCTTGGAAATGGAATTAAATTCCAGAAAGAAGACAAGTATCACCATCGATCCCTAAGATCAGAGAAGCCCTAACAAAAGGAGTTTATTATTTAAAGATTGAACAGTTTTTTTTTAAAGAACTTGGAAAAGATGGGTTCTGGTTAAAGGGAAAACCCTTGGTGTGGATTTAAAATCCAAATTCCTACAAGAAGTTCTTCAGCCGTTCAAGATCATTACCTGAAAAAGGAAATCTTTGGTTAACAGAGTTAAACTCTGGAAATTTTTTAAACAGAGAACTAAGCTCTGAGAGAGAGAATTAAATTCTCAGAAGAGAACAAGCAAGGAAGAAGATGGAAAGTGGAGGCGCTTCTGAAGGGACTCCTGCATTTATAGGATGTTATGGGGAACGGTTCATCTTCCATATTCCCTAGAAAGATCCAACGGTCACAAAGGTGACAGCGTTGCACTCACGTGCAAACACGTGAGAACAACGCTGTGGGGACATTTGTTCCCTGATAAAATATCAGGAAATACCCTACTGGGGTATCGCGTGCTCACACGTGACCAAGGGTCACGTGCTGACACGTGATGGTTTCCTGGGATTCTGTTATAATAGAATTAAAATCCTAATCAAGCAAGCAATTAATGGAGTCACGTGCCCACACGTGATGGACCTTTAAAGAACCCACTGAAAGAATTAAAAGGCATAATAAAATGGCAAGGAAAGATCCCAATGAGGCATCACGTGTCTACACGTGACTAAGGGTCACGTGATGACACGTGATGGTTCCTTAACTCTTTAGAACAGAAGAATTAAATTCTGGTTAAAATGCTAATCAAGGGGGTCACGTGTCAACACGTGATGGGTTTGTTTATCCCAATCAGGGCAAAGCTCCGTTCAAATTCCAAGGTGGGAGACGAAGCAACGCTTCTGTTTCCCCCAATCAGCTCTGTTTTAAAATTGAAGCGAAAATTAAAGTTAAAATAAATGAAGCAACGCTTCAAATGATCTGCGCTATGCGCTGCGCGCCACGTGGCAGCGCAGTTGCGCTGCGCTCTGCGCTGCGCGACACATGGCAGCGCAGTTGCGCACGTGGCAGCGCAGTTGCGCTGCGCTCTGCGCTGCGCAACACGTGGCAGCGCAGTTGCGTTTGCGCCAAACAGAATTAAATTCTAGTAAGATTCTTCTCTTCTTGTTAAAACAAGAAGATTGTCTTCTGTAAAACAGAAGCCCTTGGATCAAAGATCCAACGGTGGGGAAAATTCCCCAAATCACTCAGAGAAGGATCTCTTTAACAAACTTAACAAATCTATAGGCACTATATAAAGACCCCTAGACCCCAACTCAAAACATAATGAACATTGGGAGAGAGCAAGAACTTCAAAATAGAGAGAACTCTGAAGAAAATTCAAGAAAAAGGTAAAAACCTTTATAAAATAGAAGAATTTCTTCTGAATAGATCATCGATCTAAGAACAAGATCAATGATCTTCAATAAAAAACAAATAATAATAGTGCCTTGCACTTTTTTATGAGCCATTGGTTCTGGAATCTAAAAGATTCTTTTCTTGAATCCAAAGTTGGATCAAGTTATTGAAACAGTGCCTTGCACTTGCTAAAACTGCACTGTTGCGCTCCTGGGTTGGCGCAAGCCACCAGAGAGCGCCACATGTCAACTCCAAGACCACTTGCGCTGTGCGCTTTTAAGATAGAGCATTTCTCTTTAAAGTTGGCACAACTCACCAGAGCGCGCCACGTGTCAGTAGCGCAACAGCGCAGCGCACTGGCGCAGCGCACTGCGCTGTTGCGCTTGCGCTCACCAGAGCATGACACGTGTCACCACCACAAGCGCTTGCGCTCGATAATTGGCGCAAAGCGCCTGACAAACCACTGTCAAGTAATTAATGCACTGCATTATTTACAGAAGGACCAAGCCCAATTAAAAAAGGCCTAACAGGCCAAATTAGATGCAATACATTATTTTAAAGAAGTGCAGAGCCCAAACAGATGCTCTGCATCATTTATAAAGGGACAGAGCCCAAATCAGAAAGGCCTAGCAGGCCAAAATAAAATGCAGTGCATTATCAAAAAGGGGGCAAAGCCCTAGCACAGGCCTAATAGGCCAAAGAAAAATAAAAACATTGAATGTTCCCAACTGGACTTAGCCCAATCATGGCCGTAAGTCCTCAAATTAAATTGACTGAGCACGGCTGCTCTCCTAAATCAATTTACATCCGGTTCAAGGGTACATCTCGGAACTCCTCGGACACCTATCGTTGTAATCCTTCAACGACGTCAGAGAGGTGACGGGTCCCGACAACCACACATTGATACGGACTGCGGGGTCCTTAAACTCGTGGACCGAAACGTCCTTAAACTAATATTCTTCCCGAAATGGGAATGTTGGACCGAAATGTCCTTAAACTAATGTTCGTCCCTAAATGGGAATGATGGACCCCTACGTCCCTAAACTGGAACATGGACCCCTACGTCCCTAAACTGGAACATGGACCACCATGTCCCTAAACTGGAAATCGACCGCAACGTCATTAAACTAAACAATAGAGCCAATTGCTCTCTTGTCGGATCTAAACGATCCAGTTTAAGTTGATCTTAGCCTCAATATGGCTAACGTATCCTTAAACTAAAACACCAAACCCAAATCTAAGTAAATACGGATTTGGACTAATCCACGTCCTACGGGCGACGGCATAACTTAGTCTCCGTATACAATCCACGGGCAACCACAAACAAAACAAACACACACGACACGAAGTGAACATCTGGAGAAGGAGAAAGTGGTTACCGCGATGCGGTAGCGTAATTAACTGCAGGGGCTTGCGCCTGCAAGGAAGAGCGTCTCCACAATCGAAAACCCTCACCATGAGGGGGAATCTGACGAAGTCTGCTACATCAGACGCATCCGTCTAAACCTCCGATACACTGTGCCATAAATCAACTTGGCATCTTCGGAAAGGTGGACGGATAGCCCCAAATAGCATCTGCCCTGAATCTCAGGCAAGATGAGCCTACGCGGTCGCGTCTCTGTGTTCGGAGGGAAACAGATTCTGGCACGCCCGGTGGGACCTTTTCCTCTTTCCACTCCACACTTCGTGTGTCGTCTTCGCGAACGAATCGCGGTTTGTTAATGGTTGCCTTTGGATTTCAAGTTACTAAGATTTGGTCTTTTGCCCGGCGCAGAAATCAAGCATCAATGGCCTCTAACTGCTCGAACTGCTCGAAGTGTCAATGCAACCGACGCTCCACCTCACCTGGAGGTGTAGCATATGGGCCTCAAGCGGCCTCCGTCCTTACTATGCCTGTAGAGAAAGTGACTCAGGCCACCACCGGCCTGTTTTTCGGGACCATGATCCCTCCTGCAAGCTTCACCCTGCCAATACCCGTACCGGAAGCTTCAAAGAAGTCGGTCTTCGATCGACTTGCTACTCCAACGGCCCCTGTCAACGGGTCGTCCAATATCAAATCAACAACCTCTGTCTTTGCCAGGCTGGATCAGAACTCTGATAGGCCCGCCAGGAAGCCCATGAACTCTAAAATGGCTGTCCTAAGGAAGGCAACAACCGCTGCTACAGAAGTCGTCAAGACGGCTTCTCCTGTTAAAGAGTCAGTCTTTTCAAGGCTGACTATTCCGGCTCCTGCCCCTGCTCGAGGATCTGTCTTTGACAGACTGAATATCGCCCCTCAAAAGACAACATCGGTCTTTAAGAGGCTGACACCAGCAGCACCTCATTCGGACAGGGGGCAAGATGAAGCTGTCCCTATCGCCGAGCCATTCCCAACGGCTCGTCATGCTCGACGTCGCCACTGGCGCCGAGTAAGGAAGGCTGGGGGCAACTCCCCCTCAGGGCTAACTCCACCTGCTCCAATGGTGGAAGTTAATGCTGCTGTTCCAACTAGGAACAGCTTCGAACCGTTAAGGAGGGTGCGTAAGAACTCTCCAACTGCTATGCTGAAAAGATCTCCTCCACCTATGGAGAGGGTTCCGGAAACGAAGCTGGAGCAGCCCCCTCAACGGCTGTCCTCCAGGATTTATAAGGTCTGGCGGAGAGTTCAGGACTCGGTAATCGACCAAAATCACTTTCGCCAACAGAAAAGGGCAAAAGAGCAAGAAGAAAAGAGCTGTCCAGACAAACAGCAAAGGACGGCCACCACCAGGGTGCCCACTACAATGGCCCCTTCAACTTCAACGGCCCACAAAAGAAGAAGGCCGGAGAAAATTCCCGCGCCCGCGGAAAATGCTAAGGACGGCAAGCCCAAACGCCCTAAGTCTGGGGGCATGATGGTTCATACCGTCTACATGGCGTCGGGAAAGGAGGACAGCCGTGCATCCACAGGTCATAGACCGCTTACACGGTCAGTGACCAAAGCTCAGGAGCAACAGCAAAAGCTCCAGGAGATGATGAACGCGATGGCCGCACTCACTGGGCCAGGAGAAAGCCCTGAAGCATCCTCGGACGAACGCCGGGAACAGGAAACTGACGCTGAGTTCCTTCGCCGGATATTGGAGAAGAAGGATAAAGAGGCTGCGGAACAAGCAGCCAGCATAAAGAAAATGGCCCTCCTATTCCAGGACATGGTGGGTATGATGATTCAACAAGATCGTCCTGTTGAAGATCCTCCGATCGTCCTTGAAGACGATAGGGGAGAAACGTCAAATCCTCCACCGGCTCTGTCAACAGCCAAGGAGGAGGCAATCTCCAAAGCTGACCTGGACGAATATATAGCCCAACAGATACGGGTCCATCATGCGACTGAAGCAGCCGGTCAGGTCGTAAAAACGGGACGACCATATCCGAGCTGGTATGACCAGATCAAGTACCCGCCAGGCTATACAATTCCCAAGTTCCATGTCTATAAGGGGACGGGCAATCCCCACCAGCATGTTGCCCAGTTCAGGGCGCTCTGCGGCAACACCGACGGTGATGATAAATTGTTGCTTCGCTGGTTCGTCGGAAGCTTGTCAGATACAGCGTTCGAGTGGTGCTCTGAGCTCCCGAACGACTCTATCAAGACCTTCATGGAGATGGAGCTGTTGTTTACCCAGCGTTTCGTAAGTGCCAGCGAACGCACCCCGATGACGGCATTGATTAACGCCAGGGTGAAGCCGGGCGAGACATGGGTCCAATATGCTATACGGTGCTGGAACTTATGGTCAAAATGCGAGCAACGCATTGAAGAAGCTCCTGCAGTGGGTATGTTTGTGGGAACCCTTGATCCGCAAGAAACCATCTCGCAATTTATGATGTTCTTCAAGCCGACTACCTTCCAGGCCTTGATCGATAAGCTAGCGCAAATGGATCAGATGGGCCATAGACCTCCCCTTCCAAAGCCGAACTCTCGAAATGAGAAGGGGAAGGGAAGAGCAATTGTTGTCGCTAATGCTCAACAACAGCCGGGCAAATTGAAACCGGCTGTCCGTCAAAATAATATGCGTCCGCACGTGCCCCTTGAGGAGAGGCTAGGACGTCCTTACTCGTTTTCCTGAGATAAAACGAGAAGATTATTCGAATTGGCGTTGCGCAACCGACTCATAAATCTGCCGGAGCCAAAACGTCCATCGCAACCAAATGATGTCAATGAGCCCAACTACTGTCCTTATCACCGGGTACTGGGTCATCCGATCGAAGACTGCTATGTCTTCAAAAATTGGCTTGAAGACCAGTACCAACAGGGCAAGTTCACGTTGTCCGACAGATGGAAGATAAGTCCGCTGCAACCTCACGCCTCTAAAAGGATGAATATGCTGGGGGCAACGTGCTCTCTCGTCGAAGAAGCCCCATGGGAGGTTGTGTTGTCAGCCAAGACAAAGAGGATGCTGAACGATCTTCAAATATGCCCAGCGATCAAGTGGAAGAACCCGTTGGAACCTCAGATCATTGAAGGGATGTTGAAGCCGCATCCAACTCCAAAGACCGATGGTGGTGGCCCAGGCACTCACAACCAGCCGTCAAAATCTTCAAAGAAGAAGAAGAAGAAATCCAAGAAGCCCGTGAAGCCTGGCGACAAGCGCACAGACTTACAAAAACAAATTGACGCGCTGGAAGAATACAACCAGAAAGCACGGACTCCCATTACACTCCAAGAGTTCCTCAACCACGTATTTCAAGAGGAAGATGAGGGAGATAGCTCGTCGGATAAATCTGAAGAATACGTGGCGAGCTGTCATATGATTTCCCATTCGTTTACAGATGATGAGGAAATTCCTTGCGCTGAGAAGCTGGGGGCAGACCCTGAACCAGAAATCCTGCAGCCGTCAGATGAGATGATCGATGCCTTCCTGAATGAGATTCGTCTGAAAGTTAAAGCCAATCAAGATCGTGAGATAGCCATACTGGGAGGAGCCAAACACCGCCGACTGGACGAAAGAGTCGAGGAATTCCCATCAAATCAAAAGACATCCGCTGCCGATGAAAACAAATTCAAGACGAGGAAAAGGTTTGCTAAAGCAATGTCAATAGGAATGAAGCTACCACCCTCTGAAGAAAACACTCTCGATGGAATAGAGATGTATCCTAATTATTGCCTATATCATCAGAAGATCGCACACGCTACTGAAGACTGCGACTCCTTTAAGTGTTGGTGGCAAGGGTATGTCGCTCACAAGCATTACGTCAACAGAACAAAGCGGGAAGCTCATAGACGGCCGAAAAATACGACAGATGAGCATAAAAGAGTCACCGGCAATTGCCACAGGAATGACCCCGATGAAAAAACAGCCTTCAACCCTCTCTTCGAGGAATCCATCTCTAAAGAATTGAAGAATCATGAGAACATTCATCCGTGCAAGGGCATACTACCCGGAAAGAATCTCGGACCCACAAACGACGGAGCGAAAAAAAAGGATAAAGGAAAAGGAAAAATGACCTTCGTCGCCAACATTCAACAACAGCCGAGCAACTCAAAATCGATTGTTCGCCAAAACAACATGCGCCCACGCCCATCACTCGAGGAAAGACTGGGACGTCCTTACTCGTTTCCCCAAGATAAAACAAGGAAACTGTTTGAACTGACAGTGCGCAACGAATTCGTCAATCTGCCGAATCCGAAACGTCCGCTACAGCTAGGAGATGTCAACGATCCTAATTACTGCCCCTACCATCGAGCAGTAAGTCATCCACTCGAAGATTGCTTCGTCTTCAAAAACTGGGTTGAAGACCAGTACCAACAGGGCGAACTCGCGCTGTCCGAAAACTGGAAGGTAAGCCCGCCACAACCACATGCTCCGAAAAAGATGGATATGCCGGGGGCATCATGCTCATTCATAGAGAAAGCCCAACGGACCACTACATCCTAAAACTGGATAACGGACCGAAACGTCCTTAAACTAATGGCGGACCGAAACGTCCTTAAACTAATGAAGGACCGAAACGTCTTTAAACTACTGCCGCAGCATCCTTAGGCTGATTAGATGAATAAAGAAAAAAAAGAGAAAAAAAATATGAATATAATAAAAGAATAATAAAAAAATAATAATAATAAAAACGGTATGTCCATAAGCAAAAAGGGCACGGATGAAAACCCGAAAGGGCTCCGTGAGTAAAAACAGCAGGGCTACCGGCGAGTGTTCGTGAAAACCCGAAAGGGCGCGACCTCGTAAAAAAAAAGAATAAAAAACGGTATGTCCATAAGCAAAATGGGCACGGATGAAAACCCAAAAGGACGCCGTGAGTAAAAACAGCATGACTACCGGCGAGTGTTTATGAAAACCTGAAAGGGCGCAACCTCGTTTAAGGACACTTATAGGGTGCTCTCGACCTTGTAATGAGAAACCACCCACGTGAGATCCTTACGACTCACAAGGGAGCAACACACTTAGGGATCCCCACGATTCCTAAGGAGAAAATACACTTACGAGATCCTCACAACTCATAAGGAGAACTCTCTTATGGGACCCTCACGGCTCATAAGATTTGAAAGTCTTAAGTTACAGAGACCTAAACCTGTGCTTAAGTAACTCCCACAACCTTCGATATTGCCCTACAAGCGGCTCAATACTGACCCTTGTATACAATCTACGGGCGCGAATAAACATTTCCCTAACCAAGTCCCATCCGTGACTGGGGATATGTACGTATGATGAACAACCCTTGTAGGTCCTCTCGATTTACAAGGAGAAAACTCTCTTATAGGATCCTTACGACTTACAGAGGAATATACACTTAGGAATCCTCACGATTCCTAAGGAGAAAATATACCTACAGGATCTTCACGACTTGTAGGAAGAAATACCTTTGTGGGACCCTTACGGCTCATGAAGTCAAAAGCCTTAGTCGACAGGACCCTAACCCTATTCGCTAAGCCACCTTTGTTCGACATCAACAGAGGCAAATGATGATTCGCTCCTGGCAATATCCCAGTTGTAGCGGTGCTGATGCCGAAATCGGTGTCTAATTTCAGCTTTACGGCAAAAAGCCAGTAGGCCGCGTATGCATACGAAATAGCCGAAATGATGGGGCAACTTGCAATAAAAAAAGGAGCAGCAAGTAAAAACGTATGCGCACAAAATAGCCGAAATGATTGGGCAACTCGCAATAAAAAGCAGCGAGTAAAAATAAAAATAAACAGACGAAATGATTGGGCACCGCGAAAAATAGCCTAAATGATTGGGCAATCGCGACTTTCGCGATGTAAAAAGCTGAAATGATAGAGCATCGCAAAAAAAAATGAAACAATGAAACTTTTGCCCTGCAGGTAAGTCCATAGTGACCCCTGTATACAATCCATGGGCGTAAACAAAAAACAAGGGGGAAAGGGGACTACATTTCCCCACCAGGCTGCGTCAAAAGGAAGTCAGATCTCGACGACCACATCTACAGCCTGGAGACCAACAGCGACGTTCCTCCTCATTCCAGCAGGACACGGACGTGACATCACCAATCGAAGCCACGGCAAAGTCCTCAGTTCCAAGACTCTACGGTTCACAGACAACCTAGAGTCAGCCAACGACCTCCGTCGCGGAAACATGTCAACCAACGACCTCCGTCTCGGAAACAAGTCAGTAAATGACCTTCGTCGCGGAAACAAATCAACCAACGACCTCCGTCTCGGAAATAAGTCAACCAACGACCTCCGTTTCGGAAACAAGTCGGCCAACGACCTCCATCTCGGAAACAAGTCGGCCAACGACCTCCATCTCGGAAACAAGTCAGCAAATGACCTCTGTCTAGGAAACAAGTCAGCAAATGACCTCCGTCGCGGAAACAAGTCAGCAAATGACCTCCGTTGCGGAAACAAGTCAGCAAATGACCTCCGTCGCGGAAACAAGTCAGCAAACGACCTCCATCGCGGAAACAAGTCGGCCAACGACCTCCGTCTCGGAAACAAGTCGGCCAACGACCTCCGTCTCGGAAACAAGTCGGCCAACGACCTCCGTCTCGGAAACAAGTCGGCCAACGACCTCCGTCTCGGAAACAAGTCAGCAAATGACCTCCGTCTCGGAAACAAGTCAGCAAATGACCTCCGTCGCGGAAACAAGTCAGCCAACGACCTCCGTCTCGGAAACAAGTCAGCCAACGACCTCCGTCGCGGAAACAAGTCAGCCAATGACCTCCGTCGCGGAAACAAGTTGGCTAACGACCTCCGTCTCGGAAACAAGTCAGCAAATGACCTCCGTCGCGGAAACAAGTCGGCCAACGACCTCCGTCTTGGAAACAAGTCGGCCAACGACCTCCGTCTCGGAAACAATTCAGCAAATGACCTCCGTCACGGAAACAAGTCAGCAAATGACCTCCGTCGCGGAAACAAGTCAGCCAACGACCTCCGTCTCGGAAACAAGTCAGCAATGACCTCCGTCGCGGAAACAAGTCAGCAAATGACCTCCGTCGCGGAAACAAGTCAACCAACGACCTCCGTCTCGGAAACAAGTCAGCAAATGACCTCCGTCGCGGAAACAAGTCAGCCAACGACCTCCGTCTCGGAAACAAGTCAGCAAATGACCTCCGTCGCGGAAACAAGTCAACCAACGACCTCCGTCTCGGAAACAAGTCAACCAACGACCTCCGTCTCGGAAACAAGTCAGCAAATGACCTCCGTCGCGGAAACAAGTCAACCAACGACCTTCGTCTCGGAAACAAATCAACCAACGACCTCCGTCTCGGAAACAAGTTAGCCAACGACCTCCGTCTCGGTAACAAGTCGGCCAACGACCTCCGTCTCGGAAACAAGTCAGCCAACGACCTCCGTCTCGGAAACAAGTCAGCAAATGTCCTCCGTCGCGGAAACAAGTCAGCAAATGACCTCCGTCGCGGAAACAAGCCAGCCAACGACCTCCGTCTCGGAAACAAGTCAACCAACGACCTCCGTCTCGGAAACAAGTCAGCCAATGGCCTCCGTCGCGGAAACAAATCAGCCAATGGCCTCCGTCGCGGAAACAAATCAGCCAATGACCTCCTCGTCGGAACAACGCTCCGACCCAGAAACAAGTCAGCCAATGACCTCCCCGTCGGAGCAATACTTCGACTCGGAAACAAGTCAACTCACCAACCACTTACGAGTCCTCTCGACTTGTAAGGGAGAAATTTCTCTTATAAGATCCTTACGACTTATAAGAGAAAACACACTTAGGAATCCTCATGATTCCTAAGGAGAAAATACACCTACGAGATCCTCTCGATCCGTAGCGAGAAAAGTCTCTACGAGACCCTCACGGCTCATAGAGTTGAAAAGTCTTAGACAGCAGATCTGAACCTGCGGCCTAAGCCATCGCTATTTCTTGAAGAAACCAAGATGTTTACTCTATTATCTGTCAACCATGTTCACTAAGATAACATGCGAATAATAAAAGAAAGAATAAAGCGACAAAAAAAAACATCTGATTGGCATTGGATTAAGCATTCAAGACACACTAGTTCATGCATGTGTAAAAGACTCAGAACAAGAAATGAGACGAGCTGAAATAAAAATTTTCCATTCATATGGCAAAAGGGTTCTTACAATCATAAAGAAATAAATAACAACATTATTGAAATGTTTACAATGGTATAACCTCAGACCCAAGACATGGATTGAGGAACTCGAAAGTAACCCTATCTAAGACTTTCCAAGCCTGGCGAACCATCCTAGTGTGCTTTCTTTCGCGAGCACAAGCGTCGGGGTCCCCCCTGATGTCCTCCTCCCTCCAATAAGCAGCGAGTATGGCGGACTGTTGGAAAGCCTGGTGCAGGAGATCGACAAGATTGTCTCTCCGTCTCTTCGAGATCAGGTGCATCAGATACACCGAGTGCACCTTATCCTCAGCAGCATCCAACGCCCCAAGCGACACACCAGAGCAGAATAAGGGAAGTGCTTCCCAAATGGCTCCCACGATAAGCTTCAGGAGAGAGGAGCGTCGAGGAAGCAGTTGACCATTGTACGCGTCGAAGCGATTCATGATCTCGGCACACTCGGCATTGGTAAATTCTCGATTTTGAGAACTTCCGAATCGGCGGATGTCCCCGTAAGAAATGATCTCGTCGAGGTCGTACATATGGGCGTCCATTGCTCCTGTAAGAGAAGACTAACAGAATTAGCAGACAGGCTGATTAACCGAATTCTTATTAAAAAACAGGAACAGAGAGTTAAACTCCTCGAGAGCAATGCTCTGTAAACAGGAGTGACACCTATCAAATTCGGTAATGAGGAGAATCTGAAGAAAATCCCCTAAGAACATTGAGAGTTTTGCTCTGAGAAGACAATAATAATAATCATAATATAAAATGCCATCTTTAACTTCCAAGATCCACGAAGAACTCTTAAGAGTTCTTCCGTACGATTTGGAAGGAGCAAAGCTCCATTAACGCATTAAGAAAATACAAGGAAAATCTTTTAGAGAGCAGAGCTCCATTAATGGAACCTTAACAGGATTCCCTTTAGATCCCTTTAGAGCAAAGCTCTGCTAAATGAAACCCTAAATGGGTTTTCTTCAGATCAGGGATCTATTGAGAGCAAGGCTCTGTCAATGAAAATTAATTTAATCTAATTTAAATTAAAAATTTTACCCAAAAAGTTTCAAAAGTCTAACTCTTGGAGTTCTTGAAAATAAAGAGCAAGGCTCTAAGATTCTGAAAGTAAAATTTTGAAGATGATGATCGTCTGTAGAGGACCAAAGGTCCTATTTATAGGCATCAAATGCCATTTCAACTTCCAAGAGTCGCCGCGACGGTTGGAATTCTGCCACCGCTGCGCTCGGGTTTGGAGGGCCACGTAAGCGCAACGGTGGGGGGGCATTTGTTTACCCCAATCAGGGCAAAGCTCTGCTCAAATTCCAAGGTGGGAGACGAAGCAACGCTTTTGTTTCCCCCAATCAGAGCAAAGCTCAGTTTTAAAATTGAAGTGAAAATTAAAGTTAAAATAAATGAAGCAACGCTTCAGATGATCTGCGCTATGCGCTGCGCGACACGTGGCAGCGCAGTTGCGCTGCGCTCTGCGCTGATCGACACATGGCAGCACAGTTGCGCTGCGCTCTGCGCTGCGTGACACGTGGCAGCGCAGTTGCATTTGCGCCAAACAGAATTAAATTCTAGTAAGATTCTTCTCTTCTTGTTAAAACAAGAAGATTGTCTTCTGTAAAACAGAAGCCCTTGGATCAAAGATCCAACGGTGGGGAAAATTCCCCAAATCACTCAGAGAAGGATCTCTTTAACAAACTTAACAAATCTATAGGCACTATATAAAGACCCCTAGACCCCAACTCAAAACATAATGAACATTGGGAGAGAGAAAGAACTTCAAAATAGAGAGAACTCTGAAGAAAATTCAAGAAAAAGGTAAAAACCTTTATAAAATAGAAGAATTTCTTCTGAATAGATCATCGATCTAAGAACAAGATCAATGATCTTCAATAAAAAACAAATAATAATAGTGCCTTGCACTTTTTTATGAGCCATTGGTTCTGGAATCTAAGATTCTTTTCTTGAATCCAAAGTTAGATCAAGTTATTGAAACAGTGCCTTGCACTTGCTAAAACTGCACTGTTGCGCTCCTGGGTTGGCGCAAGCCACCAGAGAGCGCCACGTGTCAACTCCAAGACCACTTGCGCTGTGCGCTTTTAAGATAGAGCATTGCTCTTTAAAGTTGGCGCAACTCACCAGAGCGCGCCACGTGTCAGTAGCGCAACAGCGCAGCGCACTGGCGCAGCGCACTACGCTGTTGCGCTTGTGCTCACCAGAGCGTGACACGTGTCACCACCACAAGCGCTTGCGCTCGATAATTGGCACAAAGCGCCTGACAAACCACTGTCAAGTAATTAATGCACTGCATTATTTACAGAAGGACCAAGCCCAATTAAAAAAGGATGCAATGCATTATTTTAAAGAAGGGCAGAGCCCAAACAGATGCTCTGCATCATTTATAAAGGGACAGAGACCAAATCAAAAAGGTCTAGCAGGACAAAATAAAATGCAGTGCATTATCAAAAAGGGGGGCAAAGCCCTAGCACAGGCCTAATAGGCCAAAGAAAAATAAAAACATTGAATGTTCCCAACTGGACTTAGCCCAATCATGGCCGTAAGTTCTCAAATTAAATTGACTGAGCACGGCTGCTCTCCTAAATCAATTTACATCCGGTTTAAGAGTACATCTCGGAACTCCTCTGACACCTATCGTTGTAATCCTTCAACGACGTCAGAGAGGTGACGGGTCCCGACAACCACACATTGATACGGACTGCGGAGTCCTTAAACTCGTGGACCGAAACGTCCTTAAACTAATATTCGTCCCGAAATGGGAATGTTGGACCGAAATGTCCTTAAACTAATGCTCGTCCCTAAATGGGAATGATGGACCCCTACGTCCCTAAACTGGAACATGGACCACCATGTCCCTAAACTGGAAAATGGACCACCATGTCCCTAAACTGGAAATCGACCGCAACGTCATTAAACTAAACAATAGAGCCAATTGCTCTCTTGTCGGATCTAAACGATCCAGTTTAAGTTGATCTTAGCCTCAATATGGCTAACGTATCCTTAAACTAAAATACCAAACCCAAATGTAAGTAAATACGGATTTGGACTAAACCACGTCCTACGGGCGACGGCATAACTTAGTCTCCGTATACAATCCACGGGCAACCACAAACAAAACAAACACACACGACACGAAGTGAACATCTGGAGAAGGAGAAAGTGGTTACCGCGATGCGGTAGTGTAATTAACTGCAGAGGCTTGCGCCTGCAGGGAAGAGCGTCCCCATAATCAAAAACCCCTCACCATGAGGGGGAATCTGACGAAGTCTGCTACATCGGACACATCCGTCTAAACCTCCGATACACGGTGCCATAAATCAACTTGGTATCTTCGGAGAGGTGGACGGATAGCCCCAAATAGCATCTGCCCCGAATCTCAGGCAAGACGAGCCTACGCGGTCGCGTCTCTGTGTTCGGAAGGGAACAGGGTTCCTAAGCTCTTTAGTTAATAGAATTGAATTCTACAGAAATGATCAAACAGTGTGATCAGGTGCCAACACGTGATAGGCTATTAAGCCTTCTGAACTAATAGAATTAAATTCCAATTAAGGGAAATCAAAGACCTTAAATGGAAAAATATTTCTTTAAATCTTTCCAAACAAAAAAGATTGTGCTCTGTAAAGTGGAGCACCGTTGGATTAAAAATCCAATGGTGATTAAAAATCACCAATTTATAAAAAGATTTTATACAAGGAAAAATTTCCCTGAAATTCACCAAGAATAACAAACAGAATATCTTCTGGATTAAAAATCCAATCGTGAATAAAATTCAATGAGTGATCTAAAAGATCATGTTGGTTACAAAAACAACCAAAATCTTTCAATGAAAGATTGACTAAACAGATTGATTCTTTTCTTTCTCCTATAAATAGGAGCCAAGAAGAGAAGAGAAGGGATCTTGGATTTTTGGAGAAAAAACAACAACAGAGAGAAAAAAGAAAGGAGAATTTAATTCTCTAGAAAAGAAACCCTAGATGAAAAATGGAAAAGAGATTTAAGCTCCATAAAACAAAAAGAGAATTTAATTCTCAATTTAAGAGTTTAACTCTTCTGAATAAGAACTTAGTTCTTCCTTTGGTTGAAAATCTGCAGAAGCAAATCTCCCCACAAGTTGAGAATTTAATTCTCATCGGGAAGATTCTGCCATGCAGATCCAAAACTTAGAGGGAGAATTGAGTTTAGAGAATTTAATTCTCCTAAATTCATAGGAATTTAATTCCTCCAAATGAAACCAGGGTTTAACCCTATATGAGAATTTAATTCTCCCAAATTCATAGGAATTCAATTCCGCCAAATAAAATTAGGGTTTAACCCTACATAAGGATTTAATTCTTCCATATACATAGGAATTTAATTCCTCTAAACAAAAATTAGGGTTTAACCCTACCAGAGAATTTAATTCTTAAAACAAGAGAGTTGAAACTCTCCATGCACATAAAGAACTTGTTCACGTGGTGACACGTGACCCCTATCCTCAATGATCAGAAAAGAAAGAACAAAACTAGGTCACGTACCCCCACGTGACCCCTAAAACAGATCCCTTAAAATGAGAGAGAGAAAACTTGGAGGCAATGCCTTACGTGCTCCCACGTGACCCTCAAAATAAAGGGAACAAAGCCAAAAACAGAATCAATTTTGAGCGCCCTCACGTCTCCCTATGTGACCCCTTAATAAACACTTTAATAATCAATACATGGATACCCATCACGTGCTAACACGTGATGGCCAGAAGACTAAAAGTGTTTAACGCTTATTTGAATATTCTGAGAACAAAATAAAGGAGGTTTGGCCCAATTCTCAGGCGCCTCACGTGACCCCACGTGACCACCCCACTTTTAGTGTTTAACACTATTTTGAGCATTTTGTCCCCAGTGTTTAACACTGTTTTAATGCGCATCACGTGGGAACACGTGATCGCCAAATATATGTTAGTGTTTAACACTATTCTCAAACCGGTCTTAGCCCAAATTGGCTAAGTCTTTCTGAGTCAAGACTCCCCTTTGATTAAACCCCGACTACATTCTTTCAAACTTGATCATTTCATATGACATTCAAAGAAAACTCCAGAGCCACGATGAATGGTCAATGCCTAATAAAAGACAAAATGTTGTCAGAGCCCCAAACCCCTGTTTAGCATTGCTAAATAATGGGGGGGCTGAACCCAGACAAATGTTCAATAGTCCAACAAAGGGCCAACATTTTAAACTTAATTGGACTTAGCCCAAATTGGTCATAAGTCCTCAATTCAGATTTAACTGAGCCAACGTGCTCATAATCTAATTAATTGATCTTAGTTCCAAATTGGACTACAGATTTCCCAATCAACTTTGGTTCAAGGGTACATCTCTGAACTCCTCTGATACTTGTCGTTGTAATCCTTCAACGTCTTCAGAAAGGTGACGGGTCCCGGCAACCATACATTTCATAGACTATGACGTCTTTAAACTGGACTGTGGGGTCCCTTTAAACCCACGGACTATGATGTCCTTAACCTCGGACTGTGGGGTCCCTTTAAACCCACGGACTATGATGTCCTTAACCTTGGACCGTAATGTCGCTAAACTAATCGACCGCAAAGTCCCTAAACTAAAACAATAGAGCCCAAATGCCCTTTTGTTGGATCTAAATGATCCTGTTAAGTAGATCTTAGTCTAAAATTAGACTAACGTATCCTTAACAAATGGTTAAGTTGACCTTAGTCTAAAATTAGACTAACGTGTCATTAACAAACTATTAAGTAGATTTAGCCTAAAAATTAGACTAACGTATCATTAACAAGAGTTTGAGTTGATCTTAGTCTCAAATGAGACTAACGTATCCTTAAACCCAACCCCCAAACCCAAATCTAAGAAAATATGGATTTGGACTAATCCACGCCCTACGGGCGATGACATAAATTAGTCTCCGTATACAATCTACAGGCAACCAAAAACAAAACAAACACACACAACATGAAGTGACCAATTGGAGAAGGAGAAAGTGGTTACCACGATGCGGTAGCGTAATTAACTGCAGGGGCTTGCGCCTGCAGGGAAGAGCGTCCCCACAATCAAAACCCCTTCATACGAGGGGGAATATGACGAAGTCTGCTACATCGGCCGCATCCGTCTAAACCTTTGATACATGGTGTCATAAATCAACTTGGCATCTTTGGAGAGGTGGACGGATAGCACCAATTAGCATTTGCCCCAAAATTCAGGCAAGACGGACCTACGCGGCCGCGTCTCCGTGTTTCGGCGGGGAACAACCGGTACAGGTTAGTCTGTAGACCCAAGATCGTCATAGAGTCTTGTGTGATTCCCACTGTGCTTTGATTTCCACCTTACCACGTTCAACAGAACATGCAAAACGATGGCTTTTGGGTACAGTCCCGAATCACATGGAGGCAATGAGCGATAGGAGGGGATTCGTCTCTCCCGGTATTGGGGGTTGATGTTGCGCTGTGCTCGATTGGCCATAACGATAAGTCCCTGGCCAGGGCTGCTACGGAGATTTACTGATAACTGTTATCAGTAGTTTCTCGACCCGTTATGTGCCTCACATCGGCACGACTTATCGGTTATTGGGGTCTGACGTTTACCACCCTTATACTGGATATGCGACGTATCAGACGAAAAGACCGGACTGTACGGTAATGTTACTGACAGGCTTTTGCAGGAGTTAGAGCGGGCTTGCTTGCTGATTTTCTGATCGTTCAATACCCGGGTAGCCGTTACATCCAGCTAGTACCGCTGACGGCTTGTGGGTGCTTGATGTGATCATCACCTACTGCCGGCGTATTGACAAGTCTTTAGAGTCCTACACAGAGGTTTCACTGGCTCAGGCAAAACGAAGTAGGAACGCATATGTGATATGTGCGGGACCGAGATTAATACGAGTATGCGATACCGTATTATATTCTCGCGATATTTGTATCAGTCGGTTATATGTGTTATAGCCGGGTTATCGATTCAAGTGTTGATTCGATATCATGATACATATAATATTAGTCGGTTATATATGATATAACCGGATTATTAAATCAAATGTTGATTTGATAATTTAATGTATAATTGTATATGCGATATACTAAATTACATTAACTAATATTATCTCACTTAAACATTTCTTTTTCTCACTTATATGCATATAGTATATATGTGATATATATTAATGTACATTTTTGTGTCATGGTTGATGATACATGTAACATGGGTGTATGAGACTTACACCATACTAATGATAATGAAGGGTTTAATTATTTAGTATAAATCAATTATTAGTTGGATAATGGTCACATGGCATGAAGCTTTGAGAAGCTTGGAGATCCATTGACTAGTCCACTAGTTTTGTCTTAATACTAGATATTTGTTAACCCAACCATTATCTAAACTCATGGTTAAGTCTCTACATGAGATATATTAGATATTTTCCCACCCATGGCTGCCATTCACTCTCTCATCTTTTATTTGCTTCATCTTCATCAAGAGCAAAAGAGAGCTCTCTAGGTTTTTGATAGAAGAAGAAAAAGAGTGAGAAAATCAATTTTAAAGTGAGCAAAAATCCTACTTCATCATACTCTACTAGATTAGCATTTTAGTATAGGGTGTTAGCTTCACTAATCCCACATTAGTGAAGAGATAGCTTGGGTTAGTGACTCCTCGACGTATATCATCTTCGGCCTCGAAGACTTCGTGCAAGCTCGTTGCTTTCTTCTTGTGGAGCCGTTCAAGAGTCCGGGAGTTCAATGATCGCAGTGAAAGGACCACTATAAGGAGCTATAGAAGTGAAGGACCGGACTACAAAGGTTGTAATCTCTACTCGCTTAGTTGTAAAGTAGTTTACACATTGTATTGTCTAAATTTTTAGTTAAGATCCTAGTGTTGGGATTGTTTTGTACGGCAAATTTTTGAAAATGGCATGGACGATACCTCTCGAAACCTTGCTGCCATGCCGAACAATCCTACAGTGGTATCAGAGCCAAGTTAGAGATTTATACGATGTATGTAGAATTACGAAACCGAAAAAACTCTGAAACACCCGATGCACAAATCTAGTTTCTGTCGAAATTTTAAAGTCGTCAAAAAAATTTTTAAACAACTACAGAATGTTGTATGGGATGCAACATGAACACAGTATAAAATTTAGCCCCAGACCTCAGATTTTGGCCGGCCACATAGCCTTAAAAACTGGCCTGCTCGGTTTTTTGGTGGGGTACAGTGTTGAAATTTGTACTGTGTTCCAGGCTCTGGGTTTTGGTGTTTCAGGTGTTGTTTGTTTTTGCTAAATTTGCATGTGATGTTAATTTTCTGCAAAGGCAACTCGAAGTGTTTCGTAGTCGTATTTCTAACATGTTTTCGGGTTATTTTAGACGGAGTTAAAAATTTCGAACGGATATCAAATACCCACTTTAACCCTTGCCGGAAAATTTTCCAAGAGTTGGATTTTTTCCAAGTTAAAGAACGTTCAAATATCATGCAAGTAATGCGGTGGACCCTCTAGAAGAACAAAACCCTAACTCGATTCTATGACCATAAGAACCGCCGCTAAACCCTAGGGTTTGCGGTAGTTCCGCGGCGCTATAGGTGAGGCAAGAGTTGACCCTTCTACGGTTGGTCCATTGGTACTGTGGCATGTGATGAGTATTTTTAAACTGCGCTCAAGTGTTGAGCTTTTTGGGAAATTTTGGGTGTTTGTTGATTCGATCGGAATGTTTAACGTCGTCTAGCTTTTTCTGGAATGTGATACAATATGTGGAATTCATAAAGCTAAGCATGAAATCCAAAATATGTGATATTTTGGGTTTATAATGTCTAAGGTGATTGTGGATTCCAAATGTTGTAGTTTGACATTTTCTTTTCTGCGACCGTAAGTGTAATATGTGGGGTATCACCGTTTTCGTTGCTATATATCAACGACAATTGTGATACGCATATTTACTTACGTTGATGACATGTGATATTATATGTTGCTATGATATGTTATATTGGATCGTCGTGTTTTGAATAGCCGGGGGTTTTATGTGAGATGAGAGTTTTTATTTTCATTCATGTAAAATTTATTGTATGTAATATTCTTTTATTGGGGCACTTCCGGGTTGAGAATGATGTCACCATTGTTGTATATTATTTACTTTTCCGCACTAGGATAGACCCAAGGAGGGGAGAACAAGTAACCGGGTTCTAAAGTCCAGAGGGAGACTATCTCGAGGAGTCGAGTCCGGGTCTCCTAACTCTAGAATTGGTAGGGTTGCTTACCGCTCTCGTAGGGGTCTAGGGATATGGGTTTGGATATTCATCGCGACCGTGGAATCCGTGTTTTATACTGGCTTAAAATAAAACACGAAATTCCTAGTATATCTAATATTTCATATGTTATCTTCTGCTGTTGATATTCTATGATGTGATCACTTTATATATCTGAGACGAATGCTTTATTATTGTATATATGATATATAATAAACGTTGCTTATGTTTTACACCCGCGCTAGTCCCGCCCTGCTATACCGTTAGTTAAGTAACCTAACGGTGCATAACGGGACACTGTGGCGAATGCGGATAGCATAAGCGTACGTTGTATTTTCGTTTCTTCTGTGATGCTTAGGAAGTATAAATGATGGGATTTCATTAATGAGATTAATGAAAAGAAAAGAAAACTAAAAGATGTTGTAGAATCATATTTTCAAAAAGGGTAGCTCTATTTTTTGCTTTGCATAGCGGTATTCCTTATAGAATATCTAGCACCTTATTCGATAAGGAAAGAGCCGAGATCCATTCACCGGGAGTGACCTCTTTAGCGAAACTAGCAGATACTACAACCCACTGGGTTTTGTTTTTTGATTGCTTCTTTTAGTTCTTACTTTGCATAGCGGTATTTGTGAAATATCATGCACCTTATTCAATAAGGAAAGAGCCGAGATCCCTTCACCGGGAGTGACCTCTTTAGAAAAACTAGTAAAAAGCCTTAAAAACACTCCTTTTCAAAAATCACTTGTTTCTACAACTACATCAAGTTCATTACGCTCATGGTTTTCTTAAAAACCTGTGTAGCCCTCCGACATTTCAGATAAGTAATATTTAGTATTCGTGCTACGTTTGTTGGCTTTCGTCAAGGCGTAGTGTGCGGTAGCTAATTACTGCTTATCTGCTAATGAGATGCGATTGGATTAGGGTAGTCGTACGACTTTGTTGGCTTTCGTCAAGGGTCGTGCGGGTGAGTTTAATTCAATCATGAAATGTACGGGTTGAACTTGACTAGCGCACAATGATTTATTGGATTTCTTCAAGGTCATAGGACGTTAGGGTTAAAAGTATTATCGGGAATTTCAAGTGTTGAAATTTGCAATGAGATTGCATACCTTCTATGAAATAGTTCGATCCCGATTCCCACTGTGAGCAAAAGTTGCTCCCAGGAGAATTTTGCACTTTACAATTAGCTAACTCATTAGGTGTCTAGAAAGGTGTCAACGGGGCTACGCCTCTGAGAAAATGGGTTTATTTTAATTAAGTCCGTGCGAAAGCACGAGGAACCTCCCTCAGAAGTACCGGCACTGGCTTGGTTGAACGGTTAGCGAAGTTGTAGAATGCAATTAATCCTGGCTGAATTTTCTTTTTAAGGTTTGAAGGAAAATTTGAGAATAGCAGTGGGAGACATCGATTAGATAAGATAAATAACCAATCTGATCTTTGCAAGAGCATACGCTAAGAGTTTTCTTCTCTCTCTCTCTCCAGGTAGCGACCATGTCAGGCCTTAATCAAGATAATAATATGGATGTATTGACCGAACCCGCTTTTTATGCTGAGCAGGGGAACGTTGGTTCCGCTCCAACTTATAATTGTTATAAGTCCGAGCAGGAAGTAGGAAAATATCCGGATTTCCACACCATCCAAATGAAGAATGAGCATGTTGATGTATCTTCTTCGGGTGTGCTAGTCACCCAGAACTGTTTCTCAGTACACTCTACGTCCTGGGTATTAGATACTGGATCAGGATCCCATATATGTAATATGTTACATGAGTTAAGGAAAGGTAGAGAACTGAGAGTAGGTGATCATTCCGTACTAGTAGGGAATGGTGCAAATATTGCAACCAAAGCAGTTGGCGAATATCATCTTATATTACCAAATGGAAATACATTGATTCTGAACGAATGCTATTACATACCGACCCTGATATGCAATTTTATATCAGTTTCTTTATTAAGTAAAGAAGGATATAATTTTGTTGTACAGGATAATGTTATGAACATCTTCCTAAATCAAAAGTTGATTGGATCAGGCTCGTTAAATAATGGCATATACATTTTAAATCAAACCATGGTTCTTAACATACAAAACACACAAAAGAGGAAAAGTTCAGAAATGAACGAATCCTTCTTGTGGTATTGTAGACTAGGTCATATCAATGCGACACGATTAGCTAAGTTACATAAAGATGGATATTTGAAACCGTTCGAATTTTCATCTTATGACACTTGCCAATCATGTCTCAAAGGCAAAATGACCAAAATTCCATTTAGTGGACATAGAGAAAGAGTTACGGAACTCTTAGGACTGATACATAGTGATGTATGTGGTCTCATGTCTACACATGCCAGGAATGGTTCCTCATACTTCATTACATTCACTGAGGATATCTCTAGATACGAACATGTGTTCCTGATGAAACATAAGTCTGAAGCTTTTGAGAAATTCAAAAAATATAAGTACGAAGTCGAGAACCAAACGAGTAAAAGTATTAAAATCCTGCGATCCGATCGGGGAGGAGAATACTTGAGCACGGAATTTCGTGACTATCTAAAAGAGAATGGGATTCTCTCTCAACTTACTCCTCCGTATACACCACAGCACAACGGTGTATCAGAACGGAGGAATCATACCCTATTGGATATGGTGCGCTCTATGATGAGCACTGTTGAGTTACCTATTTCCTTTTAGGGGTATGCGCTTGAGACAGCCATACACCTATTGAATATGGTCCCTACCAAATCTGTGCCTACCACTCCTTATGAGATATGGAAGGGAAAGAGACCGTGTCTTAATTATATTAAGATATAGGGTTGTCCGGCCTATGTCAAAAGGCATAATCCGGACAAACTCGAGGCAATGTCTGTTCTGTGCAAGTTTGTAGGATATCCCAAAAACTCACAAGGGTATATCTTCTACCACATCAAGGAACAAAAGGTGTTTATTTCTCGGCATGCCACCTTTTTGGAAAAGGAATTTCTTGCAAAGGAAATTAGTGGCGAGGAGGTAGAACTGGAAGAAGTTCCAGCGATACAAACTACGACAGAAGATTTGGTAGAACCAGAGGATTCGATAGCTCCCAACGAACCCCGGCCTCTCCGCCGATCTAGTAGGGTTCCTCATCCACCTGAGAGATACTATGGTTTTCTCGTAGACGGTGGGAGCGAGGATTGCATCATGGTAGATGATGACCCATCTAGTTTCAAGCAAGCCATCACGAGTGGGGACTCTGTGAAATGGCTGGATGCAATGCGATTTGAGATGGAATCCATGTACACCAACAAAGTATGGACTTTGGAAGTTGCTTCTGAAGGGGTAAAACCCATCGGGAGCAAATGGATCTTCAAGAAGAAACTTGGTGTAGATGGAAAAGTTGAGACTTTCAAAGCTAGACTTGTTGCAAAAGGTTTTCGTCAATGACCAGGTATAGACTATGATGAAACCTTTTCTCCAGTGGCTATGCTTAAGTCCATCCAGATCCTGCTTGCCATCGCTGCATACCATGACTACGAAATCTGGCAAATGGATGTTATGACCGCCTTTCTAAATGGTGATTTAGAAGAGTGCATGTACATGACTCATCCAGAGGGCTTCGTGGACAGTGGGAGCAGCGGAAAGGTGTGCAAGCTGCTTAAATCCATTAATGGGTTGAAGCAATCATCGCGGAGTTGGAACATCTGTTTTGATGTTGTAGTCAAAGAGTTTGACTTCATCAAAAATGTAGATGAACCATGCATATATAAGAAGGTTGCAGAGAGTAAAGATGTCTTCCTCGTATTGTACGTAGATGACATACTCTTGATAGGAAATTATGCTCCTATGCTGCACTCGGTCAAGCTCTTCTTATCACATAAATTCTCAATGAAAGATCTAGGTGATGCCTCCTACATCTTGGGGATTAAGATCTATAGAGATAGATCTAAACGGATACTGGGATTACATTGACATCATACTAAAGAGGTTTAGAATGGAAGAATCCAAGCATGGAAATTTACCCACGATCACAAGACTCACTCTCTCCAAAGAGATGTCTCCCAAGACAGATTTGGAGAGAGCTCGTATGTAAGGGATACCCTATGCTTCGGCAGTAGGCTCTATCATGTATGCGATGTTATGTACCAGACCCGATGTAGCATACTCACTAAGTGTAGTGAGTAAGTATCAAGCAGATCCAGGAGAGAATCACTGGACAGCTGTGAAGAACATTCTCAAGTACTTGAGAAGGACTAAAGAGATGTTCTTGGTGTATGGTAACGGAGAACTCCAAGTGGAGTCCTTTACCGATTCGAGCTTCCAGAGTGATAAGGACAACTCTAAGTCGGTCTCGGGATTTGTCTTTACCCTCAAAGGAGAGGCGATTTGTTGGAAGAGTTCCAAACAGGAAACCGTGGCAGACTCGACGATGGAGGCTGAATACATCGCTGCCAACGATGCTGCCAAAGAGGCTGTCTGGATGAAGAAGTTCATAACCGAACTTGGAGTGGTTCCATCCATTGAGCGTCCAATACCTTTGTATTGTGATAACAATGGAGCAGTAGCCTTGGCCAAGGAACCCAGGTCCCATCAGCGATCCAGGCATATTCTGAGGCGGTATCACATGATCCGGGAGATAGTTGATTGCCGGGAGATCGAAGTAAAAAGAGTTGACACGAAGGACAACACGGCGGATCCACTCACCAAGGCCATTCCCCAGATACAATTTGAGAGACTCTTCGGGATGTTGGGTATGAGATACTACAACAACTGGTTTTTGTGCAAGTGGGAGATTGTTAGTTATATGTATGCCCTAGAGGCCATTATTATACAAGTGATGTATATTATAGTAGATGCTTGGATATATATAGAGAGTACTTTCTTGCTCGACATGATAGTATGCTATCTGGTTGCTCTTTATCTTAACATGTTGACTTGTATATGTGATACTGTCTTGCTCTCACATGTTGATAAAGCCCTTAGGATATGTACTTGACTACCAGGACTATGATGGAGATCATACTAGTGGGGGCCAAAGGTAGTCCACATGCACACCCTAAAATTGTTCCTAGTCGAGGGTGTATCGAGACAGGGCATCGATATTCCGGATTAGACTAGCGTATACGCATCTTGACCCATATGATGGGCGATGGATGATCCCACATCCATTGGTGTTTGACATCAAAGATGGTATACGGGTGCTCAGTGGAGACTGGATACACTGAACGGACTCGCCGAGAACTCCTAGTTGGAATTGTATCTTTCGTCAGATAACAGTTCTCTGGTGACACTGGTACAAGTTAGTCTGTAGACCCGAGATCGTCATAGAGTCTTGTGTGATTCCCACCGTACTTTGATTTCCACCTTACCATGTTCAACAGAACGTGCAAAACGGTGGTTTTTGGGTACAGTCCCGAATCATATGAAGGCAATGAGCGATAGGAGGGGATTCGTCTCTCCCGGTATTGGGGGTTGATGTTGCGTTGTGCTCGATTGGCCATAACGATAAGTCCCTGGCCAGGACTGCTACGAAGATTTACTGATAAGTGTTATCAGTAGTTTCTCGATCCGTTATGAGCCTCATATCGGCACGACTTATCGGTTATTGGGGTCTGACGTTTACCACCCCTATACTGGATATGCGACATATCAGACGAAGAGACCGGACTATACGGTAGTGTTACTGACAGGCTTTTGTAGGAGTTAGAGCGGGCTTACTTGCCGATCTTCTGATCATTCAATACCCGGGTATCCGTTACGTCCAGCTAGTACCGCTGACAGCTTGTGGGTGCTTGATGTGATTATCACCTACTGCCGGCGTATTGACGAGTCTTTAGAGTCCTACACAGAGGTTTCACTGACTCAGGCAAAACGAAGTAGGAGCGCATATGTGATATGTGCGGGACCGAGATTAGTACGAGTATGCGATACCGTATTATATTTTCGCGATATTTGTATCAGTCAGTTATATGTTTTATAGCCAGGTTATCGAGTCAAGTGTTGATTCGATAACATGATACATATAATATTAGTCAGTTATATGTGATATAGCCGGATTATTAAATTAAGTGTTGATTTGATAATTTAATGTATAATTGTATATGCGATGTACTAAATTATATTAACTAATATTAGCCCACGTAAACATTTTTCTCTCTCACTTATGTGCATATAGTATATATGTGATATATATTAATGTATATTTTTGTGCATGGTTGATGATACATACAACATGGATGTATGAGACTTACACCATACTAATGATAATGAAAGGTTTATTTATTTAGTATAAATCAATTATTAGTTGGATAATGGTCACATGGCATGAAGGTTTGAGAAGCTTGGAGATCCATTGACTAGTCCACTAGTTTTGTCTTAATACTAGATATTTGTTAACCCAACCATTATCTAAACTCATGGTTAAGTCTCTATATGAGATATATTAGATATTTTCTCACCAATGGTTGCCATTCACTCTCTCATCTTTTATTTGCTTCATCTTCATCAAGAGCAAGAGAGAGCTCTTTAGGTTTTTAAGAGAAGAAGAAAAGGAGTGAGAAAATTAATTCTAAAGTGAGCAAAAATCCTACTTCATCATCCTCTACTAGATTAGCACTTTAGTATAGGGTGTTGGCTTCACTAATCCCACATTAGTGAAGAGGTAGCTTGGGTTAGTGACTCCTCGACGTAGATCATCTTCGGCCTCGAAGACTTCGTGCAAGCTCGTTGCTTTCTTCTTGTGGAGCCGTTCAAGAGTCCGGGAGTTCAATGATCGCAGCGAAGGGACCACTACAAGGAGCTATAGAAGTGAAGGACCAGACTACAAAGGTTGTAATCTCTACTCACTTAGTTGTAAAGTAGTTTACACATTGTATTGTCTAAATCTGTAGTTAAGATCCAGAGTTGGGATTGTTTTGTACGGAAATTTTTTGAAAATGGCATAGACGATGCCTCCCGAAACCTTGTTGTCGTGCCGAACAATCCTACACCCTATATGCAAAAAGGTTTAATTTCACCTTAAGAACAATCTTGAGTCATTTTACTTGTTTTCTGTCGATATTTTTCGACTTTTGAAACTTGGTTTTTGATATTTGAGTTTTGACTCGGCCGTTTGACGTTCGTACGTCAACGTCGGGGGTTGTTTTGTTGTTCTAGCATGAGTGGACCATAGGTTCTAATTTATGCGCCCTTCGCTTGTCGTATCGGTTTTCGATTTGGATTTTTATACGATACGATATGCTTTGATTGTAGATATAAGCGCGTGGACTCTCGGGACGACGAAGGAGGGTAAGGCATCTATCGGGATCAACTAGAGCGAGGTATTGTAGGTGAGTAGGTGTTTATTTACCGGGGAAGTCGGGTGGATGGCGTATAGCATCCCCGCAACCATAGTATTCTGGTATATATGTATATATATACTTAGCATACAAATACTTAGCTATAGTGTTTCTAGAATATTATAGGCGACAGTAGTATACTAGTAGAATGACATATCCTCAGTACTAGTTCTTAACCTATGATCTATATCTACTCATGAAAGTATATAACTACATATATTTACAATATGATGAGGATATGATCCGATATGATGAAACGAGTCGATATGATATAATATGATATAATGATATGAGGCGATGTATATACATGATTCGATACGAGATGATATGATATGTGATGATATATGACGAGATGAGATGGTACGATGTACGTGACGATAGATTATACTACTTGATTGATGATATCATACGATGGATTATACCAAACGTGATATGATGTACGTGACGATAGATCCGTACTAATTGATTTGATGATATCATACAATGGATTATACCGTACATAATATAATGTACGTGATGATAAATCTATACTATTTGATTTGATGATATCGTACGATGGATTATACCGTACGTGATATGATGAGAATGGATCGCCGACTTATGTATATATCGACTCGAGAAATATTGTTTTTAAATCACTTAAGTAGACATTAAGATATATTTAGAGTCATACCTATTTTCAAAACTAATGAACCATTATGCACTTTTAAATGATAAGTTCAAGGGATGCTACGGATTTTCGAATGGTATCTTTTTCAAAAACATCATAACCCCTATTTTCAAAAACAACAATTCGAACTATTTTAAACTATAACTGTATGGCTCATACGTAGTTACGCATTTTATACTATTCGCGTTTATGTTTTCTTTATTCTGTTTACACTCGCGCTACGATTTCTTATTTCTGCATATGCTCGTATTATTTTCATTTACAACATATATACTACATTTCATGTACTTATCTTTATACGACTTCGTTTGCTAGGACACACGCACTATTACCGATGATGCGCATATTGTACGTACACATACTCACCGGCTCACACACAGATCATCGGTAATTGCTATACCATGTATACATTAGAAATTGCTATATCACTGTATCGCCTTATAACCTGTATAATTTTAGTTATTGTTTAGTACACAGTACCACGCATACTAGTTAAGATATTGCACTTCCTTATCTAGTTACACGACACGCTCATATGAACACACTTGCTATATTTTACAATATTGTTCTATGTCTGTACATATTGTTTCATCATTGCTACATGCTTATGAGATTCTGTTTTCATTAGATTTTCTGGATTTGAGAAATCGCAGATACATTTTAAAAACTTATGATTGCTTTTAAAACGCGATTTATTTTGATATGATATTTCGACGTCCACTATGAGTTTTCTCGGTGCTGAGTTTTGATGATTACCCGATTCGAGAAGTGAGGAGTTGCCGTCTGCGGGTACATGGTAGACCCGGTACAGTACCCTGTGAAAAGAATATCGTATAGAAAGGCGTTGAGTCCGGTAGGAAAACACTACCTACCGGTGACAGTACTGGACTCAGTGGATATCCGGAGGATACCGACCGGAGTGATATGAAACAGATGGATATGAGGGCTGATCCGATGAGACGGCGCTTGAGATATGAGAATTTACGTGTGGATACTGGACACGGGTTTTATGATGATTTCGAATGTCGATACTGGGCACTCAGGTTTTATGATGATTTGATATGTCGTTGATGGACACACATTAGATGATACACATATATACATACATATGACGCAGATGACATGGTACCATATATTACCACATGCACGATATTATTATATTATTATATTTATGTATACACGATCACCCTAGATACCACACGGTATGATATTATTATATTATAGTATGACTTACAAGATTGTTATACATTCGATTTCCACCTGCTGATATTTTCTATTCACGAGTTGGCAACTCATCCCTGTTGTGTCATAGTTTTCTTACAGGATCGACCGCTCGGATCAGTAGCAGCTTGCTAGCACATCTTTTCTTCTAGATGATTTGCATTGGTAGGTGGGTTACTTCTCGGATCGTAACCGCCATTGTATACATTTATTATTCATTTTTATCTAGTTAAAACCTTCATCAACCAGATTATGTATATTTGGTAGACGTAGAGACCAGTTTGTATATTCTTTGGATTTAGAGTCGAGACTTGTATATATATATTCTTATATTGGATTTGATAATATTTTGGTTTCTTTGTTTGCTTTCTGTGTTTGATCATGCCTTGGGCGTTGTATATTTTACTTGCGTGGTTATGATTCCGGCAATTGGCGAAGAGCTAGCTCCCGCTTGGGGATGCCTATAATATTTTTATTATGTATTGGTTTTGGATTAAAATTTATAAAGGAGATGCTGCCCAAGTTTCAAATAACGAAAACATTTTCAGATTATAGTATATAATTCACTTGCATTTCAAACAAACTTTATATATATTTAAAAAGAAAGAACTTGATTTCATTATATTTTATTTCAAAACCCCACCTTCATTATTTTCTTAAAAAGATTTAAATTTCTGGATTTTCGGCTTATTTGGGTTACGGTGGGGTCCTATAGATTTCACATGATTTAAGTGCCAGTCACATGCCAATTTCGAATCGTGACAGTGCAGCCATGGGGATGCGGGAATAGATATCCTAATAACATTATACTAATATTCAGCGCAAAGCATGTTTGTATATTTTAATACAATATAAAGATTTGTTTAAATTGTTTAGTTAAAGCATGCTTTAATAGAATCATTTTATATTGTAAAATTTTAAAACTTAACTAATTTGCAAAAAAGATAAATTCTCAAAACTATGAGATTTTTCATGTCACAGTTTGGTTCTTTAAAGTTTGTTTATTGGCAGTATAAAAAATACTCTGAAGTGAAGATTCAACTCATATTTTGGATTTCAAATTGAAATTTAAAGCTTAGAGTTAGCGTAGTAAAATTGATTTTTCATTTTACCTTTATTCAGAAGACATGTCAAAATCAAGCTCAAGACCATTATAAGTTGTATTTTCTCTGGACCTTTATAAGGGAGTCTTTTTTATTTTGATATTGATTGTTGACGTGATATTTTCATTCTTCGCGAAAAATCAATAGAAAATATAAAACTTCCAACTAAAATGTATAACCGCAACAAACGCCATCACTTATTTTTAAAAAACCTAACCCAATCATTTAAAACTGCATGGGTTATACTATAGGTTTTAATGCAAAATTAAAACACAAATAAAATTATTAAATATGACATATAAATACACCGCCGCCGCTATGCAAATTACTAGTGTTACAACAGCAGAGATATAAACAATGCAATTCCTACCCTATGTTCTTCACAGATGCAATTTGAAATCCAAGCCATATGTTTATTGTAGATATGCAAATAATAAACTTCCCAAAAACAAATTCCCATTCCTTCCCTTGAGGGCATTATCGTAGTTTCCTCCGTTACCTTTGAGAGAGAAAAGAGAAGAGAGAGAAAGAGTCCCGATAATCTCAACACTCATCGATGCCGTCGGGTACGTCGTTGGCGATCCCAACGTACCCGCCGCCGGAATCGGAGACGGATGAGTCGTGGGTGTGGACTCAGATCAAGGCGGAGGCCCACCGCGACGCCGAGTCGGAGCCGGCCCTGGCCAGCTACCTCTACTCCACCATCATCTCCCACCCCTCCCTCGCCCGATCCCTCTCCTTCCACCTCGCCAATAAGCTCTGCTCCTCCACCCTCCTCTCCACCCTCCTCTACGATTTGTTTTTGAACTCCTTCTTGACTCATCCCACCATCCTGTCGGCGGCGGTGGCCGATCTGATCGCCGCGAGGCACCGCGACCCCGCATGCGTCTCCTTCTCCCACTGCCTCCTCAATTACAAGGGGTTTCTCGCGGTTCAGGTGAGATTCGTTTGAGTTTTGGGCGAAATTTGGGTGTTTTTTGAGATGAGGACCTTTAAATGTGGTAGCTTGCTGATAGGCGCCACGAAAATTTGTGATTTTTTGGCCTCAATTTGTTTGTTAATTCAGCTGATTTTGTGGATTTTGGATCAATTTCAGTGATGAATGTCATAAAGTTTGTAACTTGCAAATGATAAACACCTTGGACTTGGGAAATTGCATATAAATACCATGCAATTTTGTTACCTTTGGCTTCAATTTCAGTAGGATAGCATTAAATTTCAGTCCAGATGAGTACTGGAAATTTTGTGCTCTGCAAAATGTTAAACACCAGAAACTTTTAGGGTTTTGGATTGATTTTTTACATTTGAGGGGCTAAATTTCACTGAGATGCCATGAAGTTTGTAAATTGAGAATGACGAACTCCTTGAACTTAGTAGGTTGCAGATAATTTCCATGAAATTTTGTGATTGTTGGCCTGAATTTCCGTAAGATAGCATGCAATTTCAGTGCTTTGCGGATAAATATGTAAAATTTGTAAATTGGAGATAATGAGTTGTTGAAAATAGTCACAGTTTGTGGTATTTACTTGCAATCTCACAAAGCTTATGGTTTTTATTTGATACACAATGAAAGCTTCGGGTATCTCAGTGCATAATCTGATGTCATGTCATGTCTAGCGACACAAGTTTATCTTATGAAGTCTAGCTAATTGTAATGTTGAGGAAAGTATTTGAATCAGCTTAATTTTGTTTTGGTTCGTCTTTTCTTTTGAGGGGCTAAATTCCACTGAGGAGCTAAATTTCACTGAGATGCCTTAAAATTTGTAAAATGTTAATTATAACCACCTCAACTAGTAAATTGCAAACAAATACCATGTAATTGGATGAGAATTCGATCAAAGTCTGGATGTCTGAAATTTTTGTGATATGTGAATGTCGTTTAACATTATGTGATATCAATTTCCTCTAGATGTCGATTATTTGGTTTTTGCTGATCAGTTTGAGTGATTAGCAACTAAAACAAAAACCACAACAAATAATAAAAGATGAAATTTGAAGTTATTTTGATATCTAGCCACACACTGAGATGAGATGAATTATTTAGCGATTTATTTGAAAATTTTGAACGTGTATCGGAGTCATAACTTCAGGTGCCCGTGTTTGTAATAGGTTTCAAGTACATGATGCTATAAAGTAATTGGTTACTCTTAGATTTTAAATACATAATGTTATTCAGTAATTGGTTACTCTTAGGTTTCAAGTACATGATGTTATATTATTTAGTAAGTGATTATTCTCATGATGTGAAGTCATTATAGGGTTCAAGTTTGATTATAAGTTTAGAAAGAGTCTCATATTATTATGAGCTGGACATGTCTGGTTTGCTAAGAATTACTCTTTGCTAATTTATAAAAGTTGTCTATCTATAGCAACCTCTGTTTATACCCAATCTTTCACATATGGCCCCTCAATTGGCTTATTCAGACCGTCGCCGATATCTTAGCCTCAATATGGACTGACAGAAATATCACTCTTAAATCTTGACCCCTCAACTGGCTAATCCTTGGGCGTCGGTGTTAATAAGTTAGCTGACAGGTTATTACTGTTAATGACATATGTATGCCGAGTTTTATGCAATTAACCTTTAAAAAAATGAGCTAAGGCTTTCCCATAAATCTATAACAAATGTGTTTGTAATTTGGAACAACTAGTTTCTCATGGTTTCGAATATTTAAAAGTACTCTGTTCCCCAATACAAATCACTTGCACTTAAATTTCTTATATTTTCCATTCCCAGGCCCACCGTGTTGCGCATGTGCTTTGGGCCCAATCCCGCCGCCCCCTCGCTCTCGCCCTCCACTCTCGCGTAGCTGATGTCTTCTCTGTCGACATCCACCCTGCTGCCTGCATCGGCAAAGGCATCCTCCTCGACCACGCCACCGGTGTCGTCATAGGTGAGACCACCATCGTCGGCAACAACGTCTCCATCCTCCACCATGTAACCCTAGGCGGGACCGGGAAAGTCGGTGGGGATCGCCACCCCAAGATTGGAGATGGGGTCTTGATCGGCGCCGGAGCCACGATTCTTGGTAATATTAAAATTGGTGAAGGGGCAAAGATTGGGGCAGGGTCCGTTGTGTTGATCGATGTGCCGGCGAGGACGACGGCGGTTGGGAATCCGGCGAGGTTGGTTGGAGGGAAGGAGAAGCCGTCAAGGCACGAGGATGTCCCGGGGGAGTCAATGGATCATACTTCGTTTATCTCGGAATGGTCGGATTACATTATCTAATGTATGAGGTTCTCTATCACTCATCGACCCATTTATTTCTATTTGTGTTTTTTTTGTATATGCCTTTAGCGATTCAGTGAACAAAATAGGTTTTGGAAACACATACATTTTTGTGCTATACATGTAACTTAGCATAAGCTTTACATTAATACATCTAATGTTATCTATGGAAAGGGGTGTTCTTGTAAATTTTATGACTTTGATATGATTTCTATTTTTGCTTTTTTGGAAATAGGAATTTACACTCGAACAAACCTGCATGCACCTTGGCCTTCTTTGCTCTTCCTAAGTGAATTTTGCTTTAAGATTTTACATTTATAAGTGATTTTCATTCTCTTGTTTTTATTCTAGTTGTTATGAATCTATTTCTATGTTGGTTTTGGGATGCTTAAATACATGTATCTTATCATAAGCTTAATCGAGACATCTTTGTTCTTTATCTGAAGGGTGTGTTTCTTCTATATAACCTGAACTTGTGAGTTATATGATTGAGTGATACGAGTTTTGATTTGCTTCAATGGAATTATCAATTCTAGTGGCTTCGTGAACTTTGGGATTCTCTGTTAATGTTTTCCCGGCAATGATGTTTCCAACCCCTCATCACACATTAAAACACCCCCAAAACTCCTGAGCCCTCCTATTTTACATCAATCCCAACCGTCCGATTGGCATAATAACATGCCTGCTGTCATGAAATAATAAATCATAGCAGCGACCCTAGATCTGTATATGTTAGGTTAAAACTTCCTGTATGGTTTATACTGGAAGAACCAGTGTCTTGGCCTTCTTTGTTCTTCCTGTGGGTGTTTTATTTTCCTTTAAGATTGTAGATGATTGCTTCATTTTGAGGATCATTGGTGCGTATACTATTTGTTTTTTTTTTTTTTATAGTATTTATCATAATGCTGCCTATTTACGATATCTGCCTTGTTCAAGCAGCGTGTTATAAAGGTTAGTAATGTGTTCGGCATTCATGACCAAAGGATCTCATGTTTTTATTTCTAAAATTCCATCTTCTTTGTTTCGGAATAATAGGTGGCCTGTGCGGAAGATTTTTTTTAAGATTAGAATGTTTTTACGTAAATAGGATTTTCTATGAAAGAAGTGAAGATATAGTGGTAAAATTATACAGTACCAGCATAAAAACGTCGGCGTCTTATCATCTTATGCAATAGGGATGAAGGAACATGGATAAAAGAGAGAATAGAAGTTTAAAGGTTAAAAAGGACTCATGAATTTTTTTGTCAATGTATGTATTCTCTTCTGAAGTAAAATGTAAAATTTGAAGATGAGCAGCATTTTGTCTGCGACCATATCAAAGAAGACTTCCAATGTCACCTTGCTTTAATCTTCTTATTACCCCTATATTTCTTTTCTTATTTCCTTATTAATTCAAAATGTATCAATAAATTACCCAAAACTCCTGCGCATCGCCTATTGTTTACCCCTGGTGTTCCATTAATTAGTGTTCCATTAATCTTGGCTCTGTGAGTTAAAGAACAGCGGAAAAAGTATTAGTCAGAGATGCTTTGTGAGCCACTGCAAAGTTATGCAGTCTTATTGGTCAAGTTCTTCTTCTTCTTTTTATTTCTAGTTGTATGACATGAATTTTATATTACATACATTTCTAGGAGGTTTAAAGTAAATTTTCTTAATCCTTTAAATACCCTTTATTACCGTTTATAGTTAGTTTGAGTTTAGGCATTATTTTTATTTGAGCTGGAATAATTAGCTTTTTGTTCTTCTTTCTTTTATTTTAAATCTTTTCAATTTATTTTTGCAATGTTATGAATCCGCGTGGAACAAATCATCTGTAATTGGACAGCATCTGATTTTTTTGATGAATGCATAAGACTAGTTATTAATTGATGGAATTGATTATTAATTATCTAATATTTCGTCTGTTTTGTCGGCTATATTGAACTGATATATTGATGACTGTTTCCTTTTCCCTCTCTTTATCCAATTTCATCTATTTTTCCAATTCTATTGAATCCGATTCTATTGAATTGGTTGTTGATTATTTCCATCGACCTCCCTCAGATTTTCGTCTGGTATTTGCTACTCTATTCAATTAATTGGCGGTCCTTCAACTTGCTACCGCTTTCAAATTTCATATAGTCTATTCTTCGCAACTCTACAACGACTTGGTTGGTGATTTTTTCCCCCATCTCTCAGTTTCGTCTATTTCTCAACTCTATTTCATGTAAAAGCAGCAGCATATCATGATACAGGAATGATCTAAACAGCAAGGAACTTGCTGTCCGCATCACTTTAATTGAACATCTAACCTGTGCTACTACATACATGACCTTGTCACAAATTTATTTCATATACCCCATTCAAGCCATCACCTGATATATAATTATAACAAAATAAGAGTGCAGTTGGGATTCAATCCTTCTACATTGAAAGCAATTATGCTTCTAGGATAAGCATGACCATATATTCATTTCTTCATAAGTAACAAAAATCATAGTCTTTGATTGCTGATGTTTCCATGGCTTCTGAAATCTCCTTTGATGCCTTCTTCACTTTGATGCTTTTTTTATTTCATTGTACATTTCTTCTATCATTGGTTTCCAAAGACGAACTCGTGCATTTATAAACCAATTGGATACCTGAAAGAAATAATGAAATATAAGACGGTACCCTAATCAGAGTTATATGCACTGATAATTCTAAATATCGAAAGGTTGATTATATTATCTAGAATTTTACCTGGCTTCTTGTTAACCCACTTTGTACAGCAAGAAAATGCTTGTCGTTGTCTTTTGGATACCTGAAACAAACATGGAATCACTACTCAAGAATAGTTCAAGTGGATCGTGATTTTCTGCTACTCTTTTCGGCCTGTTTAGTACTTTCACCATGAGGTAATCCAGGAAGGAAAAGGTTACTTAACAGAAAGAAAATAACGGTTGTTAAATTTGGGGCTTAAGCGAAGCTTTTTCTCTTAGGGTTAAACTTACACAAAACCCCCATGTGATTTACCCAGTGTAGAATTAATAGTCCTTCAAGTGATTTATTAGCACCAACGCATTTGCTCATCGACCAAAACCCTAGAAATATATTCACATTCAACTCTACACAACACAAACAAGTTCTAAACTTTAGACAAGATGGTCATTTGAATTGTATAAATTAGAATTTGAGTGTTTTTAGGTCTTAGTCGACAAGCAGAGAGGGGGTTTGCGCTAATAAATCATTTGAGGGGTTATAATTCTATACGCGGTAAACTACAAGGGGTTTTTGTGCAATCAACCGTTTCTTAAGTTACGATAGCATTTCCTGCAATTTAACATTTAAAACATCTAGCTATTTTTTTCTCAGAACCATTTAAGCAACTCACGGGTGCAGAAAGTTCTGAAACATCCATGCTCGCAGGACCGATACAGATCTTTTGGGCAATCCTCGTTGAGGTCTCCAAGATTGCTGGTCTTTCCTTCCAAGCTGAAGAGCCCACTGTTTTTGGATGATGGAAGATTCAAAGGCTTTCGTTTTTCCTCTGCTAACTTCCAGATTGGCCGAAAGAATTTGGCTGGTAATTCCTTTTCTCAGCTTCTTAAATGTTGAGGTTATAGTTTGAAGAGCGAATCTAGCAAGAATTTGAGGACTGCTCGAGTTAGTTGCATCGTGGAATGTTGTTATGACACTCTGGATGTTTTCCATGCATTGGTTGTATCGATGGTCGACCTGGGTTTTTTTAACACAGGAATTTCTTGGTATCATTAAAATGCTAAAAATAAATTGATACCACACCAACATGCCGTCATCGATAAAGGGATATGTACTAAAAACAACAATAGTTGCAAAATCTTATACTGTTTTCGTGTAATATCATATTGGACAATTATTCTATATGTCTTCAGATTAAATATCAAAAGCATATGATACTAATAAGAAAACACACATACCATCTGGAGCAAACTCAACAACTTTGTTTTCTCTTCCTTCCTTTCTTCAAGCACCATGCGTTCTGTATCATCTCGAGACTTAACCTCTCCATATGATGAAAACTCAACCGAGCCCGGTTCCGATAAACCTTTAGCTCTAGAACAACTCGAAGGGAATGAAATTCTCGCTTCACCCTCGATTCGACTAACCGAATCATCGATCTCTTCAGAATTTCCCAGTGCATAGATGACAGCTTCTGCTAGTTGTTCTTGTGCCACATATAGGTATCTCGATCCCAAAAGAACATGAGAAAAATGAAGAGAACTTGAAGGGCCGCAATATAAAGAAAGCTCTTCGTTGTCCTTAGGTGTAACTTGAGTCACAACGGAGCAACTTTTCTCCGAGCAGGAGCCCAGAGTCAACGAGAGTTCGTTTCTAGGCAGCGAGTAGTCGGGCAAATTACTGCCGATAATATGATACGATGGATGAACTGTGTTTATCACTTTAAGAAAGTCGTCGTGATTTCTTGAAGGTAAATATGAAGAGCTGAAAGAATTGCAACTGTTGATGCCGAATAGTCCCATATCGGTATTTGCACCGTAACATTCATTAAACATGAATCTAGAGTTTGGTACATATAGATTGTTGAGACAATCTTCTTGCACATTCGAAGGCAAAGGATCAGGGTTCATCATGTGCTCATGAGTGTTAGGATCTATGAATGGGGCTGAAAAGATTTGGGAGGAAACTGAAGTATGGTAGAGTGCATGAGTTTGATCTGATATTGGCATTGAGGCAGCGTATAAATCACTATCCATCGGGAGAAGTCTCGATAATTATAGAAGATTATACAAACGGTTTCGGGAAGTCGAGTGGCTAGTTTTTAAGTACTCGTTAAAGTCCAGAGATCTTCATCATGTGACACTCTCCTGGAAAATCCATACAAGAAACAAGTATAAGCAGATCATAGGCATAACAACGAAAACAATATGCATCAAAATTCATACTATATGACAGGCAACGAAATCATATGCATCAAAATACATACTATATGACAGACAACAAAAAGAAATTTTCAAATGTAATGCCCTGTGAAGGTGAAGGAAAGAGGGGGGGGGGGGGGGGGGGGGAATAGAAATAAGGGTTAAACAGAAGCGGGATATATTGGATAATTTGCCTAGGGGGATGGTTCTTGGTTGTGATGGGATAGGTCTCAGGTTCAAAACAAGCTGTCGACATTGTAAGAGAAAAATTCATAATAGACTAACCTAATGGTAGGATCCACACAATATAATAAGCCTCATGTGGATTCTAAACACAAAATGAGATGGGTACATGTACTACATATAAATATCAAGCACAGAAGGTAACATATAATATGAGATGAAATGCATGCCGATCAAGGACAAAGCCCTTGGAACTTTAATTCCCTTTGGGACTGATATATAAAAAAGGTTTTTTTACATAATATTCCCCCCCCCCCCCCCCCCAAACTGAGTTAATTACTAAAAATTCCCAAAACAAGATAATTACTTGTTAGCCCCCCAAAACCTCTATGTTGCATCATTTTACCCAAAACAAGTCAATTAACGCAGAAAGTCGGGCTAAGGTTATTAAACCCCGCCAACCCACTCATATCCACTCTTCTTCATCTAAAATTCCAAATCAGAGCCTCTATTCAAGATTAGGATAACGGAGTTAAGGATTCAAATCTCCAATTGGCAATAAAATATGGGCCATTTTCCTCGAACTAAACATGAATAAGAGCTCTGATTTGGATTTTTAGATGAAAAAAATTGAAAACAGGTAGGTTGGGAGAGTTTGATAACCATAGCCTGACTTTCTGTGTTAATTAACTAACAAAGTGAGTCGAAAGGGCTAGTGAGGAATAAAATGATGCACCTCAGAGGTTTTGGGTGTAACAAGTAAATATCATGTTTTGGATTTTTTTAGTAATTAGCTCAATTTGGGGAAGGGGTATTATGTAAAAAAACCTTAAAAAAGCTTGTGTACATAACTATAAACATAAAAGAAAATAAACAAAAGAAAATACCGAGGGTGGGTTTGGTAGAAGGTAATCTATATGGTAATCCTAAATTACCATGAAATATTACCATACTTTTTTTTGGTGTAAACGGTATTCCCGGGAATATAGGATTGCGATGGTGATCAAATGACCACATTTCATGATTATCATATTCCTCCCAAAATATGTTTCTATCCTAGATTACCATGAAATATTCCCGCCTAATATGAAAAGAGACATGACCATCCGCCACCGGCCTCCATAGCCACCCGCTGGTCATCACAGATTGTTCACTGGCTGGCCCACTGCCGATTGGCCATTCGTTGCGGGCCTCGCCGCCATCCACCAACCCTCCTTCGACCTCGCCGCCAGTTGCACATACATATATTACCGGGAATGATTGAAGTATACCAAGCATGCAACATTCTTTGGAATAATATGCCAGGTCACCGCATTTCCGGGAATGCAAGGATTCCCGGTAATCTTCCATTCCATGTACCAAGAGCAACCAGAGAAGAAAGAAATGCTAGATTATGCAACCAATTTTGTAAACTACCAAGTAAACCTAAAAACTCAGAAAACAAGTGAAAATAAACTTAGGAACATGAAACATAATAGCATAAACGATACACTATCAGAATCAAAATGTGACAAGCATAACATAACTGTAAAGATACTTAACATGGATACTTATTATTATCCATTAAGCAACAAAAGAAAATGAACTATAAAGAAGGCATTAAACTTTGACATTACTACATAATCAATAAGAATAAGACCAAGCTGAGAATGTAGAATACACTTGAAGCATGGAAAATAACTAACGTGAAGCAAGTGAAACCCTAACTAAATAATGAAAGATAATGAACTCCAGTATAATATTGAGCAAAGCCATATAATAAATGAACAACCTACCTCCTTGCACATTGAGTACACACACGAAAACTCCTTTACTGTACACTGAACTAAGACAAGATCAAGGAATATGAAGAGAATGATGAAGAGAGTTGGTTGCTAAATATTATATATTGTGAACTCCTTGTTCTTCCCAAGAGAAGAAAACGAGTTCATTTTAACACAAAGGCCCTAGAATGAATTATATCACAACCCCACCCCAAGAGGACATCTGTGACAATACAACACATAAACAAAACCAGAGCCAAAAGAGTTTGGCACTACAATTTTTGTAAGCTGGGGTGATGAGAGCATTGGCCACACCACACAAACTCTCAAAGGGAATGGGGTCCAATTAAAGGTGAATGAGGAATCATGCATTCTCCCTATTTTGATAGCATAAGGCCAAAGGTTATCACCACACACCAAATTGGATTCTTTGATTGATCAAGAAGTGGGCTTAAAAGACACAAAAGAAAAGCATGACATTGACTAGTCATTTGGGAAAAAAAGTATATAATGGATTCCATTTCATTGCTTATCATTGATGATGAGCTTTATAGAAAACCATGAAAATACTTCTACTTTCATTATATCAGGGATAAATTTTAGGGTAAATTGTCAAAAAAAAACCTTCCCGCTGACAAAAACCCTCTTGCCTTGCAACGGCTGTCAAAACCCTCATGGAAAACCTTCATGCAGCGTCTGCATTGTTGCATGCTATATCTAAATATGTCGTAGATATCTTAATTATCAATAGATAACGGTTGTTCATGGATTACAAGGGTTGGATGAGATACAGATAAAGCCGATAGAATAAGCAACCGACCTCCCTCAAATAAAAGTAGGGCTCCCTATGCCACCCCCAGCAACAAAAAGGAACTACACAAAAATTGATGTAAGAACAAAAGCAAGAAAACAAAAGAGACCCAAGATTGAACAAAAAAGAGACATTTAAAGGGAAAGAAAGATGAAGCTTTTGCAGAGAAGAGGTACATTGCATGGCCCATCACCCAAAAGAATGCATCAGAAGAAGAGGAAAGAAAACAAGAGGCTGAGAGAAGCTCCAAATAATAGTGTTTGGAAAAATGGAAGGAAAAAAAAGCACAATAAAGAGAAGAAGAAACAAAAAATAAAGAAATGAGGAAAGGAAGAGAGATTTTTTTTTCTTCCAACCTTTGGGTCAGGCTTTTGAGGTGCCATGCTCCCTTCACTTCTCATTTCCTTTATTATTATCGTCTCCTCCTCCATTTGCTCTCTGCAATGATGGCCTCAACCAAAATGTCTGAATGCTCTGCTATTTTGGCAGAGTACTTGGCTTTGAAAGTTCAGAGAGAGAGAGAGTTAAAAGGGTGAGGAGTTTTACTTTTGTGCAGCAGTGCCAAAATAATGCAATGTTTGGAACGTAATAGGACCATAGGAGGGAGACATGGTGATGCCAGCAAAATCTACTGGGGAGATCTCTCACTTTGAAGAGGCTGACCTCAGATGAGTTGCGGCACTGTTTGGTGCTTATGTAGAGGTTTTGGGATGAAATTTGAGATTACCAAGGGATGAAACTCTCTTAAATGATTAAATTAAATTCTTTTTCCCGAAAGGATGCGACCCCTGCCGAAATTGAACCAGCAATCACTCGTTTTGAAGAGGAAAATTATATCGCATTAGTTATGCCTAATTGACGAATTTATATTTATCCGCTTGCTATTTAGGATTTGCTTGTATTATAGGAGTTGAAGGATAGGGAAAAAATATAGAATTTTTTTTACAAGATTGCTGAGAATAGAAGAGCTAAATATATACAATTTTATCCGCTTAAAATTGTTATCCATTAGGAGTCATGCCATGAAATTTGATTGAACGAAAAAATCCATACATTAATTTTTCTCATATGGCTATTGATTTCATGATAGTTTATGCTTGAGTTAACATGATTTGTCGTGTTTCTAAAATTGCATTACCAGTTCTTTTTTATATTTAGACGCCAACATATTACTTTTTTTTATTTCTCCAAGGCATTCTTTTGCAATTCGTGATCTTACGATTATAAATGTTTGGTCATAGCATTTGTAAAATGATTATCCTGTTAGACAAAGATCCTGTTCCGAGTTTTGTAAATTAGTGGAAAAATATAAATAAAATTAAGACAGGAGTGAAAAGAACAAAATTGTAAACACAGAATTCGACCCATTACTAATCATAGAATTTTATGTTGAGGGGGTAAAATAAACTAAGAGGGTACTGTTTTAGGACCGTGCATTGAAGAGGAGTAATGTGGGGGAGTAAAGTTGTGGGAGTTCTTGGGAAAGAGAGAGAAAAAGAAGAAACTCTGCCTGCAAATTCACAGTGGCAGGTAAAAACGAAGGAAAAAAGAAAGAAGCCTCGGTTGTTTTGGACTCCTTGAACTGTATCCACTATAAATGGATACTTTCACTGCCCCTCTCAGGCTTTCACTTGTTACTGCCCCAAACGGCAGTAACTTATTTGCTTTTGTTTTCTTGCACTTTTCCCTTTTTCATGTTTTATCTTAGACACAATTAAGTTATTTATGTCATGTGGAGTGATTTTCACTTGGAAATCCGCGGAAAGTTTAACGGTAAGGTTACGCTTCTTTGGTTTGAATTGCCTGTGTTGAAATGTCGATTCATTCGTTTTTTCGTATAAAGAAAACTAAAAGCCCACGCGTTTCATTAAAAGAGTTTTAACGAAACTATATAAAGATGCAAAACGAAACATAAACTAGCTGGCTTTTTCTGTTTTTAACCAATTGTCCTGTTAAAGAATTGTTAATACGTGTTGCTATAAATTGCATGGTGATTAAACTTGTTTCCGTCCGTGGAATGGATTTATTGTTCAAACTGTGATCGCATCATATTGTTATCTAAAATTCGAGGAGAAAAACATTAACATCATATTGTTTGCTTGCTTGTTTGCTTTTTTATGTGTGAGCCTCACACCAACTCTCCTCACATATAGTTGATGCAACATGATATTTGTGTTTTAGTAAGCCATAGGTTTTCAGGAATAAAGAATAGAGAAGATTAAAACCTAACCATCTTCTTCTCATGGCAAAGACATATTTAATTTAGGACTAGATTTCTTTGTTTAAAGATTACCGACCCAAGCTAGCAACGTAGAACTTGGGACTTCATCCATCTAGCTTTATTACATAGAAATGCTTGGCAACCCCATGTATCAACTTGGTTGGTTGTGCAAGGAGAGTGAATACGCTTGCTACCAATAAAAAGTGGGTTGAATTTGGGAATTAGTGGCATAGGAAATACATGAAGCTCAAGTTTAATAATTTGTTTTTCTGTTTTTTCAAGAGAGTACATTAATTACTTGAAGGAATTGTTAAACTGTATAATCTAACCAAAGAGTTCTGGAGACTATTTAGTTTAGAGATAATATTTTTGGATGTACATGCCATACTGACAAAGTAGAGGCGTACATGTAACCCATTTGTCCGTGGATCAACCCCTAAAACGTGGACAATGGGTCAAACATTTGTTATCCGTTATAAAATTTCCCATATCGAACCTCGTTTAGTGCTGTCGCCAACTTCATCCGGCCTGTGGGTTCGTCGGTTTTATCCGGCCCGCAAAGATTAAAAGTCAAATGACTTTTCATTCAAATTATATAGTCATATTAATAAATAAATCAAATGATAGTGATGACAGCTGGAAAATTGAGGTGTTAATAAGTGGCCAGTAGCTGGATTCATAAGTATTTTGCACTATTTGGAATCAATCAAGAATCCAGAATAACCGTGAGGATTAGCAAATTCTTGTTTGGTCTTAGGATTTTGGATTTGATTGTTTTTGGTGAGGGGCCCACCAATTTTTTGGATTCTTGAATCCAAAAGAACCATGGTTTTGGCGCTGTGCGTGTGGGGCCCACCTACTTTATGTTATTAAAAAATCCCTTCTCTATATCTGTATCTCTCTTTAATTCTCAAATTCAAATCTCACTTATTTTTTCCCAACCAAATAAAAATTATAAGGATCTATAAACCCAACACTACGAATCCAATACCAACCAAACACAAAATTAGCTAATCCGGATTTTTCAATTGTCCTATTTGAAAATCCAAATTTCAGAATCCTGCAACTAAACAACCTCCTATGGGACGGAATTATTCAAGAATGTCATGATATTGAACTTATAAAGTAAAATAATTTTCTATATTTTGTGTAATTTTATTTTTGTATTATGTTTCACATATAATTTTAGTGGAATGGGAAAAATGATATCTCAACCGGTTTATTTTCTTAAAAAATGTTAACCATTAATCTGTTTATACATAACCTGATTATCCATATACGGGGAACCCACAAACCCACAGGCCAAAAGTGGGTTGGGTAATGGACACGGAATTTATCACCGTTTTATTCTGGGTACTTTTGACCGTACCTGTTTGATCGACCTTCGGCAATGATCCCTCCACAGGTTACTTGACACATCCGTTTAATAGGCCTATTACAAAAAGTAAAGTTAGCCCAAGTCAAAACCAGATGACAAGGATAAGAAATCTTTTCTGTTAATGATTGATGAGAAAGCACAATCTAAACAAATATCCTGAAAAATAACAAATCGATTGTTTAGTTATAATCGTTAGTATAAATGCTGCTATGTTTTGATTTGGCTAGTATAAAGTACAAAATAATTCTCTAAAAAATAAATACATCTTTTATTTGTAGACAAAAGGATCTTAATTTGCAACCATAAAGCTTGTTAGCGAGTTCTCTTGTCGATCACTGCCCGAACCTCACAACCTCTTCTTCCTTGCTCAATGCCATCTTCAAACAAATCCTCATATTTTTTTTTATTCTTCACATACTCTTCTCTCATGTTACACTCACTCTCCTCCTCCCTTCTTAAAACCTATGCAACATTGTACATCAGTTCTGTGTTCAAGGTTATAAGAATCCATTAATCTATTAGAAAATTGTGCGCAGTAGAATATGTGCCCGATCAACTTAATTATCGATTAAAACGAAGGAGAAATGCCAACGCGTTTCATTAAATGGATTTTAACGAAACAAGTACAAAGTAAACAGAAAAAGGGAATATAAAATTAAAAAAGAAACCACAACTAGTCTGCCAAAAAAAGGCAGAGCAAACTCGACCTAAAGAAATAATAATTGCATGCTTTACATAAAAACTCATTTTTATGCTCTGTAACCAACGGCCCATTCACCATTATTTAAAACTTATCTTTATGGTCTGCAACTAACGGCCCATTCACCAAGACCATAGCCCAATTTGATTTGGCCCGCAATTAATTATCACTTTTCCATTGGTTTTTTTTTTGAAATAGTACGAATTAAATAATTTATTATTCAAATAGGAGGGTTGGATTTAAAATTTGCAAAATAGGACGGTTTCACCCCCCCAACCCAGAATAGGGGACGGGTTCTCAGAACCCTCCCTCTATATTAATTTATAGGGGGCGGGTTCCCAGAACCCGCCCCTACATTAATATTTTATAATTATAATTATTTTAAAATTTTTTTAAAAATAAATAAACGTAAAAAATATTTGAATAAAATAATAAAACTTTATTATATCAATGTTTTTTACAGAATGAATCCATCAAAATTCACAATACAAAAAAATCCTATCCGATTTCTATCTCGACGGTCAAATTTATAATATCAAAATGAATCCGTCAAATTTACAATATAAAAAAATCCTATCTGTTTATAAAATGTAAATTCTATATCGACGGTCAAATTTATAATAACAAAATGAATCCGTCAAATTCATAATACAAAAAAATCTTCCGGTGCACTTGTCACGATCTCGAAGGTCCCGCCCCTGATGACTGTCCTAGACATCTAGTCCTATAAAGGCCTGGTTGTTTGCATAGGCTACATCTGGCGTGCCTTTACTGAGGATCAGCATCCATTGTCATTCGATCTCGACGCACCTTAGGTCTTCCGGGCCTTATATTTTTTTCCGGCGGTAATACAATCGGTGTTTGTCTGTTCGCAGTACAATAGTGCCAATAGCGACTGTCCGGTATAGGATGAAATTTTGGATCGTATGCGCCTTGGTAATTGGAAACTGTATAGTAATGGGAAGCAAAATTGTAATGTGAGTTATGCATGCTGCTCGCAGCAGCAATTGCGTAGGCACAAGGTAAATGTTGTTGGTGGAAAAGACCGCATGTACACGAAGAGAGCCCTTCATCTCTAAAGTTCACGGTATATTGATTCCCATTACTGCCCGTTACTTGAAACTCCGCCGTGCCAAACCTTTCGGATCTGTAGTATTGTGCTCTGCGCTCTCTTTTCCAGAATATATCTTCGTAATACGCGGTGAGCGGAGTCTCCATCGCCAAGAACTTTTCTCTTCTGTGCACAAAGTAAGTATTCATCCGGAAAAAGATTCTAACAATCAACCCCTGTATCGGTAAGCCTCTAACGCCTTTAAGGACCCCGTTGAAGCTTTCAGACATATTAGTCGTCATTATTAGATATCTGCACCCATCATCATGTGCTTGTGACCACATACGTACTGGATACTCATCTAACCACGCTTTCGTGGCTTGACTTATCTCCCCAATTTTTGTCATGTACATGTCATGAATATTAGGGTCAGGCGTTTCACTGGCTTTGTGCATAAGCTTATGTAGATTCGAATTTTTAAATTTTCTATCAAAATTTTGCCTGAAATGCCGTAGGCAAAACCTATATGGGGTCGTCGGAAATACAGATCTCATTGCAGCTAATATTCCTAGATGTCTATCAGATATGATGCATAAATCTGTTTTATCAATAACAGATGGGATATTTTTGAGTTGACGGAAAAACCATGACCAGGATGATGTATTTTCACCATCGACAATAGAAAATCCCAACGGAAATATACCGTTATTAGCATCAACACCTGTAACAATTAACATGCAGCCTCTGTACTTACCGTATAGATACGTACCATCAACGCACAATACCGGCCGACAGTGTGTGAAACCAGCCGCACATGGACCAAAGCACCAGAAAATTCTTTGAAATCCGACAGAGCCTTCGACATCCGTTTCTGTGGTTTTTAACCGGTATACGGTCCCCGGATTTGATGCTTTCATGGCTTCCATAAAATGGACTAGTGAATTGTACGAGCTTTCCCAGTCCCCAAATATCTTGCATAAAGCCTTTCTACGAGTATCCCATGCCTTCACATACGAAATCTGAATTTTATGCTCTCCGCTAACCAAGAGCTGTATCTCTCGGGGAGTCATTGCCACATCTGTACGGATTAGTGGCATGATTAGCGAGCAAATGTAAGATGAAGTGCAATTCCGGTGATCTTGTAACATAATAGAATTGATGCAAGTATGTTCTTGGTTGTATTTCGTGACCTTCCAAGCTTTGGCTCTTTTGGAACAACATGCATGCAATCTCCACTTACATTCAGGAGCTTTCGTACATACCACCGTATAGTATGTTTTATTTGACTCTTCGGTTTTAATTGTAACGTTTTGCTGAATAGACCACGACTTCAGCTTACAAATAAGATCTCTTTTTTCCTAAAACAAATCCTCGACACTGACGCATTCTTCGCTTGCTGCTGTCGCTTCCAAATAGGGTGCCGTGTTTAGTTCTGCCACGGCTAAGTCTACCCAACTATCATCTTCCAGCGGATCGAGGCCGGGATCTTCTAGTTCGACAAAATCATTATTCGCAACCATACCATCAAAAGAATGTTACCTCATTCAATCCAGCGGCATATTCCACGCTATCCTCCCCCTGATGACCTTCACCGATTTCATCATCATCACTGCAACACATATCAATGTTACCCGTAGCAACATAAGGCTCGGGTGCAATATATGATGGTTGTGGTCGGTGTAATGTGGATGGTTCGGGATGAGAAGACCGGAAAGATGTGGACGGACATGCTTGGAATGCGCTACTTGGATCGTGTTGGAATGATGCGGAGGTGTGGGAAAATCTGCGTTTAGTATATAAATTGTTATTATAATATTATTCCTTAATATTTTCGTAAATAAATCATCACTTGTTTCAGATTTATTTACCTGTAGAAGATTGTATATGGTAATCCTTATTGTTCTTCTGGGGTGCATGTAACTGCAGCAGTCGACTGGGAGAACCTGGATTTATGGATTTATAAAATATTTGAATATTAGTATCTTGGTATTACTAAAATATTTGAATATGGATTTATAAAATGTTTACCCATGAGTTTGAAGGTTTGAATAATATTGTGTATAGTTATATCCACCGAGACTGACGGTATCATCGTTAACCATGTGACCGTACCCCCAGGAACTATCTCCAGCATTACCATCAAAATTATCCGTTGGAGGGACATCTGATACTTCCAATTGCTCATTCTGAACCAAAAGTTCAAAAGAATGCTGGGTGTTTGACAGACTGAAATCTATCATCGAAGATATTGATGCATCGTCTATAATTTCAACCAATGCATTTCCTCTAAACATAGGCCATATACAACTTAACTTAACCCTAATTTCACGGGGATTGTATTTCGTGATTTTGAACACTTTATTCTCTAGTTCATTAAAAGTCGTTGATGGTTCTAATCGTATGATTCTTGCGGATCCGCCCATATACTCGGGACCTTGTGCACTTGTGATAATCCGGCCACCGTATTTACATACAACAAATAAACTTGAACTTGCCATAATCTGTATAAAAAAATATCAAGCCAACAATAAAAAAAGCGTTAACAACTTTATACAATCACAGTCAAACCATGCACAATCATACCTAGAGCTATGGTCTTCAAAGTCCACTAGACTGCTCCTAACTGTTCCAAAGCGACAAGTTGTGAGATAACCTTCAAATCGCCTCTTCACTGCCAATTGTGGCCAGGTAAACATAAATGAGGAAATGAGGGATCCGCTCACGAATCACCGTGAGACGGGCCTTTTAAAGTTACCTTTCTCACTTGTCTAGCCTAGGCACCACAAAGTCAAGTTTAGATAAACGATCGAATGGCCACAACCTTCCTTTGTCCTATTGAGCATGACAGTCCTTAGTTGGCTGAGTCTAGATATTTTTTAATTAAACTCGAGGGTAATGCGTATGCTTTTAGTGATTTTTGGGGTCTTAGGAAGGGTGATGAAATCCCCACCCAATCTGAATTAGTGTTATAGCCCCTTAAAGTCCGTATTATTTATGCAAAACAATAACAAACATAAATCGAAAACACTTGCAAATAACTTATTTGGCGGCGGCGCAAAGAATCCTGCACAAAAACAGTTTTATTGGAGAGAGAAAGAGAGTTTGCGCAAAGAAGAAACTTGCAATAAGTTTGCATTGACTTATATATATTCAGTTTTACGAACTATATTTTTTATGTTGTGTTGAAACAAACATTTTATAATACAAAATAATAAATATCAAACTGAACAAGATATTAGTACATATAGAAAATATAATGGATGTTATTATTCGTAACTGGATATTCTTGACCAAATTGAAATCGGTTGTGTGTTGGAATTCTAAGTATTAGAAACAAGACTTTGTTTCTTTTGATTTTTGATTTTTTTAGTTTTTAGATCCTGAGCTCATTTAAGTTAGATGCATTGCCAAATTTCCGGTGCCACAAAAGGTTTTTAATTGAAATTTTTAGATTAAACTTAAAATCGCAATAAGTTGGTGTGTTAGAACAGGCCAAGATGAATTTTTCCTCGAATGCTTTTAAAATTCAAAAGTTAGGATACCAAGATGGCAGTATATGTTGCAGTAGGCTGCTCCTCTTGATATACTTCAAATAAGCAGGATAAATTTACGATAAAATGAGATAAAATGAAATAATTGAAAGAGGGATGGACTGGGGGAACTTATTAAGGTAGCTGTATAGTTCCATATGCTTTCTAATTAGATGCCAATATTATTTCCAGTTCTATCATCGTTTTTTTAATAGCTCAAGACGTAATATTTAAGATTTTTCAGATTGATGTTAACAGAACATTAGCCATCACATGTATTTTTTTATGCCAATCAGGAATTTTGTTGGTAGTGAGATTAATAAGAACATCCTTCAAAGGTCACTTTGGATTATTGTAGTCTTCAAATAATTATTGGTTATGACATTATATATCAGTTTCAACTAATCTTTCTAGAGATTAAGCTATTGAAAACATCAATTTGCCGAACATGTACTGGAAGGACATTAAATTTTAATTTATATTACTTTTTTTTTTGCAGAAGAACATTGAATATCAAAGATTGTTTTGGAAGAAAAGGAGTCATAAAAAAATACTTTGTGAACTGTTTTCAAAGTCTATATTTATTGATCTTTCTCTCGAGGATCCTGGTATATATAATTGGGAAGATGCTAGAAAAGATTGGCTTACCTCCAATACTTTGTGAACTGTTCCGTCTTGATCCTATCCAGCAGCTCCTCCCTCCCGACTATGGTACTGAACTTGACCTTCTTCCTAAACTCCACACTTACACAAAATAAGGGTAAGTGGATAGTTATGTATAGGATAGAGCGTAAGTGGATAGTTGTGTATAGGATAGAGTGTAAATGGATAGTTGTTGTAGAGCAGAGAGCTATTTATAGAATATGAAGCCGGTTTCCTGAAACACGCCCTCATATAATTATTGAAGAGGGCGTGTTCTAATAATCCGTCCTCTTCCTTCTGCAAACACGACAAAAAATGATGTGTGACAAAAAAAAAGTGATGTGACACAACGGAATATCATATAATTATTGAAAAGGGCGGGTTCTAATAACCCGCCCTCTTTGTTTTAATAACACGGACGGAAATATAATTATTGAAGAGGGCGGGTTTTAATGGGCGGGTTTTAATAACCCGCCATTTTCCTTCTGTAAACACGACAAACCAAAAATGATGGGACAATACACAAAAAAAAGTGATGTGACACAACCGAATATCATATAATTATCGAAGAGGGCGGGTTCTAATAACCCGCCCTCTTTAATAACACACGACAAATACCAGACAACACAATATTAAAAAATATATAAAAACTGATTTGACACCACAGAAATATAATTATTGAAGAGGGCGGGTTATTAGAACCCGCCCTCTTCCTTCTTCAAACAATGATGGGACAACAGACAAAAAAAAAAGCGATGTGACACAACGGAATATCACATAATTATTGAAGAGGTCGGGTTCTAATAACCCGCCCTCTTTGTTTTAATAAACACAATATTAAAAAATATATAAAAAACTGATTTGATACCACAAACAGACTAAATATAATTATTGAAAAGGGCGGGTTCCTGGAACCCGCCCTCTTCCTTCTGCAAACACGACAAACTTGACAATATAAAAAAACTGATATGACAACACTAATCGTTAAAGAGGGCGGGTTCCTCCTTTCCCTATAAAACCCACCCTCCACAACCTCCAGTATGCCTTTCATCAAACTTTTATCAAATTAACTCTTTCGTCAAATTAACTCTGTCCCTTCTCATATTTAAAATCGTCTCAATGGAGAACCAACCATTCGACAAATCTCTGCTCGTTCATCAAAACGAACACAGATCTTTTAATATATTATACGGAGAGGAAATATTCTAAACTTGGTAATTTTTTTTAATTACCCCTTTCTTTTAATTCTAATAGTTGAAAATAACATTATTTAATTTTGCAGGATGGAGATAATCTCACCGTCGTCACCCATAGTTCAGACAAGTGGATAGTTACCGACCAGCGAATAACCCAGCGGCTTCGACGGGCCGGATTTTATGAAGCTTCGTTGCTTCGTCATATCCAAATCGACCACGCTCTCGTTACCTCTCTAGTTGAGCGCTGGAGAAAAGAGACCCACACTTTTCATCTAAGATGGGCTGAGGCCACTATCACACTCCAGGATATTGGCCTCTTACTCAGTTTACGGGTCAATGGGCTTGGATTGGTCGGAGGAAAAATTGTTGGTCCAGATACCGACCATCCATACTGGGATACATATGTTGAGTCTGTTCTCGGACAGGTAAAAAATTTCATTTTGTTTCCCCTCTTTAGTGTACCTATTGCATGTTGTACATTATTTCTAGCTTTAATATTTCACAAAAAATGCTAATATCAGGCACCAGGAGGCTACAGTAAGGGGTATAAGATCGGTTTAAACTGGCTAAAAGATACATTTAGTAATATCCCTGATGAAACCATCGATGAAGTCTTAGATAGACATGCACGTTCCTACATTCTGTACATGATCGGTTCTTGGTGGATACCGGACCAATCGGCAACGCATGTTCATCCGTTATACCTTGGCTTCCTTACGGATTTTGATGCTTGTGGCCAATATGCTTGGGGAGCAAGGGTCCTGGCCTTTCTTTACAAGGAACTCGATAAGGCATGTGCTCCAACGAAGTATAAAATTTATGGATGCATTACATTACTTCAGGTAAATTCCTTATTTTTCACAGCTAGAAATTTGCAAAACTGTAATATTGGTTTCCTCTCTTATCATCTGAAACTTTATTTATAGATCTGGTCATGGGAGCATATGTATATGGGAAGACCGGATCGAGTTAAAATATCTGGCTTGTATACCCCTGGAAAGCCGCTCGGCTGTTGGTGGAATGGCAAGAAAGCGTATAAGGCTCCTCGTCGAGTACTTAGGTACTATACAGATGAGTTGGATCGCATGGACGCGACTCAGGTAACCATAACTTAGGTAATTAAGTTTTTTTTAAAATTTTGAAATACCTTCATCACAATTTTTGTACTATATTATTTGCGCAGTTCATGTGGACGCCTTATACAGCAGATCGTCTGCAAAGATTACCCGGCATCTGTATCGAAGGAGAGCCGGTTTGGCGGGCTCGATGCCCACTCCTCTGCATTAATGTCGTTGTCATGCACCTCCCGGACCGGGTGTTGCGACAGTTTAATAGATCGCAACATATTCCTGTCCCGCCGCCATCGCCTATGACAATAGAGGGAGACATGCGAGGAGGAAAGGCGGAGCGTGATTGGAGGGAGCATCATCATCAATATTTGCTGAGATGGGAGGATAGGCAGCGTAATATTGCCTTACAGCAAATAGGTGACCAAACAGCCACCGACGCTACCGAAGCATATCTACAGTGGTATAAGCGTGTCACCATAAGATATCTTTCTGCTCCCCCTAACAACTTCCCAAACATCTCGCGGTACGAGCCTAGAGGCCACGTGGAACGAGATTTGGTAGGTTGAATTCTTTATAATATATTACTTTTTAACATCCGGCGGTATGAGTCAATACTTATTTCTAATTTCTAATGTAACGACAGGCTCGTGGGTTGCATCTTATATAAACAACGTGTTAGTTATATGTATGCCCTAGAGGCCATTACTGTACATTGGATGTATATTGTAATGGATGCTGGGACATATATAGGTAGGACTTTCTTGCTCGACATGATAGTACGCTATCTGGTTGCTCTTTATCTTAACATGTATACTTTCTGTCTCTCTGTTACATGTTGATAAAGCCCTTAGGATGTGTACTCGACTTCCAGGACTATGATGCAGATCATACTAGTGGGGCCTGGGTAGTCCATGAGTACATCCTTCAATGTTCCTAGTCGTGGGAATATCGAGACGGGGCATCGGTATTCCAGAGTAGACTAGCGTATATCTTCTCGACCCATGTGATGGGCGATGGATGATCCCATATCCATTGGTGTTTGACATCAGAGATGGCATGCGGGTGCTCAGTGGAGACTGGGTACACTGAACGGACTCGCCGAGAACTCCCAGATGGTATTATACCTCACGTCAGATGGCAGTTCTCTGGTGACACTGGTACAGCTTAGTCTGTTGACCCGAGATCGTCATAGAGTCTAGTGTGTCTCCCACTGTGCTTTGATTTCCACCCTACCACGGCTCTACTGAGTCGTGCAAACAGGTGGTTTTTGGGTACAGTCCCGATTCACATGGAGGCAATGAGCGATAGGAGGGGATTCGTCTCTCCCGGTATTGGGGGTTGATGTTGCGCTATGCACGACTGGCCATAACAGGAAATCCCTGGCCAGGGTTGCAGTGATATACTGGTAAGAGTTATCAGTAGTTTCACGAATGTTATGGACCCTACGTCGGCATGACTTATCAAGCTATTGGGGTCTGACGTTTACCACCCCTAGGCGAGATATGCGACATATCAGACGAACAGACCGGACTGTACGGTAAGTGTTACTGGTTGGATTCACAGGAGTGTGAGCGGGCTTGCTCGTCGATCTTCTGATCGCTCAATACCCGGGTGGCCTTTACGTTTAGCAGACCGCTTGCGGCTTGTGGGTGTTTGATATGATCATCATCTGCTGCCGGCGTATTGACGAGTCTTTAGAGTCCTACACAGAGGTTTCCTGGCTCAAGCGAAACGAAATAGGAGCGCATATGAGATATGTGCGGGACCGAGAATAATGCGTGTATGTGATACCGTATTCTATTTCTCGCGATGAATGTATCGAATGGTTGTATGCGATATAACCTAGTTATCGAATCGAGGATTGATTCGATAAGCCGATACATTGGATACTAGTGCGATATGACCGGATCGTTAAATCAAGTATTGATTTAATGATTTAATGCATAATTATATATTTGATATATTACTTTGCATTAACTAGTATTGGTTCACTTTAATTGGATTTTCTCACTTGATCTACACAAGTTGTATATGTGATATACTTTTGTGTACAAGATTGTATCATGTTTGATGATACATGAATGTTAGGGTGTATGTTTAGATTAAACCATGGTTATGTGATGGTTAGGGTTTTGATTTTATTTACTTATTCATTTATTTATTTATTTATTCATTTTTGGAAAGATAATGAGAAATGGTGGCTTGATTTGTTTTCTAGTCAAAGCTTCATGAAGCTTTGGACAAGTCCACCATCTCATGCTTAACCCTAACCATTCCAACTAACCATGCTCTATTCTCTACACCTAATCATGGTTGCCATATGATAAGTATTGTTATTATTTTCTATTTTAATGATAACTTATCATATTCTTTCTTCATCTTCTTCATCTTCAACAATGAAGATAGCTTGCCTCCATCAATGGCAACTAGTGAAAATGAGTGAGAAATCCAATTCTAAAGTGAACCCACTTCCTATTTCTTCATCCTCTACCTCTTGCCAAGTAGTATAGGGTGCTTTCTTCACAAGTTTCATGGCTTGGTGAAGTTGGAGCTTGATCTTGTGTTGCCTCGACGTAGATCATCTTCGGCAACGAAGCCGACGACCAAGCCCGCCCATTTCTCCGATGAAGCCGACGCTAGAGCCCGGGATCCGATGATCGCAGCGAGGAGACTTCATCACGGAGCTATGGAGGTGGAGGACCGGATCTACAAAGGTTGTAGCCCCTTTCCTTTAGCGTTAAATTCGTTTACTCGCATTGCATCGTCTATAAATCTAGTTAACGATCCGTATTAGGGTTTGTAGGCACATGAAATTTTTTAATTGGGCATGCTTGATGCCTTGTGAGACCTCATTAGCGTGCCTAGGAACCCTACAGTGGTATCAGAGCCTAGCTAGAGCCTTAGGCGATGCGTAGACGGAGTTAGAAGTCCGATCGAACCGAAAACCTAACTCCAAAATGCTCTCTGGTCTTTTTTCAAAAACTGGGTTTTTTCCAAATTAAAAATTCTTAAAAAATTCAGCAGGAAGATCTAAGAATTATGGTGCAAAATGAGCGTCTAAGTCCATCAAACCGCCGCGGTTCCGCGGCACGAGCATGCCTCGTGCGGCGGTTCCGCGGCCGTACGGTCTCCTTGTTCAATGAATTTTGCACAGTAATTCCTATTTTGCAGTGCTGAGTTTTCTGGGAATTTTTAATATTTACTCAAGAGTTGAGTTTTCTGGGTTGTATTGGGGACTCGGTGTATCGATCGGATTGTCTAATTTTGTCGGTGTGTTTTTCCGGGTAATTTTAGAATATGTTAAAAAGTTCGACCGGATATAAATACCCACTTTTTCCCCAGTCTGGGAAATTTCCAATTGTTGGATATTTCTGTAGTTTAATCACGTTCTAAGTAGTGCAAGCAACGCGATGGTCTCTCTAGAAGACAACAAACCTTAACTCGATTATGTGACCGTCTTGAACTGCCCTTTGAACCTTCGGGTTTGGGGCAGTATGGCGTGCCATATGTGAGGCGTTGGCTTGACCCTTCTACGGCTGGACCGTTGGTACTGAGGCATGAAGTGAATGTTTTTAGACTTATTTCATGTGTTGAGCTGTATTGGGAAAACCTGGGTGTTCGATTGTTCGATCGGAAAGTTTAACATTTTCTATTTATTCGGAATGTGATACAATAATTGGAATCCACAAGTAGTTATGAGATAACTGAATGAATGTTATAAATATAGTAGTTTAGTCTCACTTGATCGGTTGCCACGGAATTTTGATGTAATCAAAAGTCCGTCGCAATCACGTAGCGTACGCGGATACTCGCCGGGTAAACTTAATAGACAGCCTCACTCCATAGCCCCGACCAAGTGATTGTAGGAGAACCCCGTCACCACAAGCATCCGTTCGGGTGCTCGCGGCAGCGGTGTTCCGCCTTGGTACACTTTGTCGACGGCGTCGGGGGTGTGGCCGCCTACTGAAGTTTGCGACGAGCATTCGATCAGGATGTCGGGAATCTTGTTGAATTGCCCGACTTTATATTGAAAAGTGTTTTCAATTTTGAGACTAAAATGCGGGGTTTATAATTGTTAGGCATGCGATGTCTAAGGAATTCATTTGATTAGGCATGCGATGTCTAAAGAGGTTGCGGATTCCAACTGTTGTAGTTTTACACTTTCTTTTCTGTGACCGTAAGTGTAATATGTGATATCGCCGGTTTCGTTGCTATATGTCAACGACAATTGGGATGCGCATGTTTACTTACGTTGATGACATGTGATGTTATGTGTTGCTGGATATGTTATATTGGATCGTCGTGTTTGAATAGCCGGGGTTTTTTTATGTGAGATGAGTGTTTTTCTTTTTCATTCATGTAAAAACTTGTATGTAATATTCTTTTATTGGGGCACTTCCAGGTTGCGGATGATGTCACCATTTGTATATTATTTACTTTTCTGCTCTAGGATAGACCCAAGGAGGAGGGCACAAGTAACCGGGTTCTAGGGTCCAGTGGGAGACCAACTCGAGGAGTCGAGTCCGGGTCTCCTAACCCTAGAATTGGTAGGGTTGCTTGCCGCTCTCGTAGGGGTCTAGGGGTGTGGGATTGGCTATTCATCACGACCGTGGAATCCGTGTTTTTTACTGGCTCGTATTGAAAACACGGACGTCCTAGTATATCCAATATTTCATATGATATTTTCTGCTGCGTTATCTGTGATGTGATCATGTGATGTGTTCAGTTAGATATTATATATAGTATATATGATATATTATATAGACGTTGCTTATGTTTTACACCCGCGCTAGCCCTGCCTTGCTCTGGCGTTAGTTACCTAACCTAACGGTGCAGACGGGACATCGAGGCGAATGCGGATGGCATAAGCGTACGTTATATTTATCTGTGATGTTTAGGTGGACTTAAATGATGGGATATTCATTAATGAGATTAATGAAAGAAAATAAACCTAATTGATGTTGTGGAATCGAATTTCAAAATAAAACAGGTAGCTACAGTTCTTGCTTTGCATCGCGGTGTTCATTGTAGAACATCCTGCACCTTATTCGATGAGAAAAGGACCGAGATCCCTTCACCGGGAGTGACTCCTTTTGCAATAACTGGCAGATGCTACAAACTCGGTTTGTCTTTTGATCGCTTCTATAGTTTCTGCTTTGCACAGTGATATATATGATATATCCCGCACCTCATTTGACGAGGAAAGGGCCGACGATCCCTTCACCGCGAGTGACCCCTTTAGCAAAACTAGAAAAGCCTCAAAAATATTCCATTTAAAAAACCATTTGATTCCGCAACGAGATCAAGTTCAAAGCATTAAAGGTTTTCATAAAAACCATTCGCAACCCTCCGTCATTTTAGGAAGTAGAGTACTTAGTATTCATGCTACGTTTGTCGACCATAGCCGAGGCGTAGTGTGCGGTAGCTAAGTGATGTCTTCCTACACAGCATATGATGCGATTAGTTAGGACAGTCATGTGGCTTTGTTGACCTTAACCAAGGGTCATGTGGGTGGGTCTAATTAATCACGAAATGACGGGTAGAACTTGACTAGTACCTATGATTTGTTGAGCTTAGCCAAGGTCATAGGTGCTAGGGGTAAAAACCATTATCGGGAGTTTCAAGTGTTGAAATTTGCAATGAGATTGCATACCTTCTATGTGATAGTTGGATCCCGATACCCACTGCGAGTAATTGTTACTCCTGGGAGAGTTTTGCACTTTACAATTAGCCGATCAAGTAGGTGTCTAGAAAGGTGTCAACGGGGTTACGCCTCTGGGAAAACGAGGTTTACAGTAATTAGGTCCGTGCGAAAGCACGGGGAACCTCCCTCAAAGTACCGACACTGGCCTGGCTGAAAGATTGGCGAACTTGTAGAGTGTGATTAATCCCGGCTAGTCTTTCCTTTTAAGGTTTGAAGGAAGATTTGATAAAAACAGTGGGAGCCATCCTGATTAGATAAAATATATAACCAATCTGATCTTGCAAGAGTGCACGCAGAGTGTTTTCTTCTCTCTCTCCTTGTAGCGACCATATCACGCCTTAATCAAGATAATAATATGGATGTATTGACCGAACCCGCTTGTTATACTAGGCTGGGGATCGTTGGTCCCGCTCCAACTTATAATTGTTATAAGACAGAGCAGGAAATAGGGAAATACCAGGATTCCCATGCCGCCCAAACGAAGAAAGTGCATGAGATGCATCTCCTTCGGGGGTGTTCATTACAAATAACTGTTTCTCAGTATCCTCTGCATCCTGGGTATTTGATACTGGATCAGGATCCCAGATATGTAATCTGTTACATAGGGCTACAAAAAAATAGAAAAAACTGAGAACGGGTGATAAGTTTCATAAGACAGAAAACGGGGCAAGTGTTGCAGCCAAGTCTGTTGGTCACTATCACCCTGTATTACCAATACATTGATTCTGAACAAATGCTATTAGATACCGAACCTGATATACAAAATCATATCTATCTCTTTATTAGTAAAGAAATGATAAAATTTTGTATTGATAATGTTTTGAACATTTCCTATATCAAAAGTTGATCGGTTCAGGCACGTTATCTAAAAGAATTGACGTTCTAAATCAAACTACAGTTCCTAGTATACAGAACACACACAGGAGGAAGAGTTCAGAAATGAACGAATTCTTCTTAAGGTATTGTAGACTAGGTCATATCAATGCGACCCGACTGGCTGAAGTTACTTTTTAGATGCATATTTAAATCAGTTTGAATTTACATCTTATGAAACTTGCCAGTCATGTCACAAAGATTAGATGACCATAGCTCTGCTTATTGGAAACAGAGAAAGAGTTAATGAACTCTTGGGACTGATACATGATGATGTATGTAAGGTCTCCTATCTACAAATGCCAGGACTGGTTCTTTATACTGCATTACGTTCTCTGATAATCTCTCAAGATTCAGACATATGTTCCTGTTGAAACATAACTCCGAACCTTTTGAGATATTCACAGAATATAAGTTAGAAGTAGAGAACCAAAATACGGGTATAAGTATTATGTCATATGATAAGATCAGGGAGGAGAATACTTGTGCATAGAATTCCTGGACTATTCAAAAGGAGAATGAGATTCTCTCTCAGCATTACTCCTCCGTATACACCACAGCACAACGGTGTATCGGGGTGGAGCAATCGCACCATATTGGATATAGTGTGCTCTATGATGAGTACTACTGAGTTATCTATTTCCTTTTGGGGTTGTGCACTTGAGAAGCTGCATACCTATTGAATTAGGTTCGAATCAAATCAGTGCCTACCACTCTATATGAGATATGGTATGGGAAGAGCCCATCTCTTAAGTAAGTCAAGATTTGGGATTGTCCGGCCTATGTCAAAAGCAAAATCCGGACAAGATCTAGGCAAGATCAGTTCTGTAGAACTGGAAAGGTTCCAGCTATACAAAACTGCAGCTGATGATTTGACAGAACCAAAGGATTCAATGGTTCCCGACGAACCTCAGCCTCTCCGCCGATCTAGTAGGGTTCCTCATCCGCCTGAGAGATACCTCGGTTTCTCAATGACAGTGGGAGCGAGGAATGCATCTTGAGATGATGACCCAACTAGTTTCGAGCAGGCCATCGAGAGTAGGGACTCTGTAAGAATGGTTGGATGCTTAGCGATCTGAGATGGAATCCATGTACACCAACAAAGTATGGACTTTGGTTGCTATATCTGAAGGGTTAAATCCCCATCAGGAGTAAGTATATCTAGAGAAGATTACTTGGTGTAGATGGAAAAGTTGAGACTTTCAAAGCTAGACTTGTTAAAGGTTTTCGTCATCGACCAGGCGTGGATAATGATGAAATCTTTTCCAGGGACTATGCTTAAGTCCATCCAGATCCTACTTGCCATTGCTACATACCATGACTACGATATCTGGTGGTTGGGTGCCATGACTACTTTTCTAAATAATGATTTAGAAGAGAACGTCTATAAGAACACAGCCAGAGGGCTTCGTAAACAGTAGGAGCAGCGGAAACGTGTGCAAGTTGCTTTACATGATAAAGCAGGCATCGCGGAGTTGGAACGTCTGTTTTGATGTGGTAGTCAAAGAGTTTGACTTCATCAAAATGGTAGATGAACCTTGCAAGTACAAAAAGGTAGTAGAGAGTAAGGTGGTCATCCTCGTATTGTACGTGGACAACATACTCTTGATAGGAAAGGGATTTCCTATACTACGCTCGGTCAATCTCCGCTTATCACATGGATTCTCCATATAGGATCAAAGTGATACCTCCTAAATCCTGGGTTTTGGGTCTGTGAGATAGATCTAGATGGATGTTAGGATTCTCACTAGTTGTAGTGAGATGGTATCAATCGATCCTGGGGAGAATCACTGGAAAGGTTTCAGGGTGATAAGGATGACTGAATGTCAGTCGCAGGCATTGTCTTCATCCTCAGTGAAGGGACGGTATGTTGGAAGAGTTCCAAGCTAGATACCGTGGCAAACTAGACGATAAAGGCTGGTAACATCGCTATTAAAGATATTACCAAAGAGGTAGTTTGGGTGAATATTGGTTCATAAGATGAACTAGGTTCCTACCATTGTGTGACAATGGAAGTGTGGCTTTGGCCCGTGAACCACGGTCCCATCAGTGACCCAGAAATATTCTGAGGCAGTATCACCTGATCATGGAGATAGATGATCTCCAGGATGATCGAGGTTAGGAGAGTAGACTCAGAGGACAACACGGCGGATCCACTCACAAAGGCTTTTTCCTAAAGAGAGACTTATATGGGATGGTTGAGTATGAGATACTACAACCACTGCTACAGATGGCCCTAGTGCAAGTGGGAGATTGTTAGTTATATGTATGCCCTAGAGGCCATTACTGTACATTGGATGTATATTGTAATGGATGCTGGGACATATATAGGTAGGACTTTCTTGCTTGACATGATAGTACGCTATCTGGTTGCTCTTTATCTTAACATGTATACTTTCTGTCTCTCTGTTACATGTTGATAAAGCCCTTAGGATGTGTACTTGACTTCCAGGACTATGATGCAGATCATACTAGTGGGGCCTGGGTAGTCCATGAGTACATCCTTCAATGTTCCTAGTCGTGGGAATATCGAGACGGGGCATCGGTATTCCAGAGTAGACTAGCGTATATCTTCTCGACCCATGTGATGGGCGATGGATGATCCCATATCCATTGGTGTTTGACATCAGAGATGGCATGCGGGTGCTCAGTGGAGACTGGGTACACTGAACGGACTCGCCGAGAACTCCCAGATGGTATTATACCTCACGTCAGATGGCAGTTCTCTGGTGACACTGGTACAGCTTAGTCTGTTGACCCGAGATCGTCATAGAGTCTTTTGTGTCTCCCACTGTGCTTTGATTTCCACCCTACCACGGCTCTACTGAGTCGTGCAAATAGGTGGTTTTTGGGTACAGTCCCGATTCACATGGAGGCAATGAGCGATAGGAGGGGATTCGTCTCTCCCGGTATTGGGGGTTGATGTTGCGCTATGCACGACTGGCCATAACAGGAAATCCCTGGCCAGGGTTGCAGTGATATACTGGTAAGAGTTATCAGTAGTTTCACGAATGTTATGGACCCTACGTCGGCATGACTTATCAAGCTATTGGGGTCTGACGTTTACCACCCCTAGGCGAGATATGCGACATATCAGACGAACAGACCGGACTGTACGGTAAGTGTTACTGGTTGGATTCACAGGAGTGTGAGCGGGCTTGCTCGTCGATCTTCTGATCGCTCAATACCCGGGTGGCCGTTACGTTTAGCAGACCGCTTGCGGCTTGTGGGTGTTTGATATGATCATCATCTGCTGCCGGCGTATTGACGAGTCTTTAGAGTCCTACACAGAGGTTTCCTGGCTCAAGCGAAACGAAATAGGAGCGCATATGAGATATGTGCGGGACCGAGAATAATGCGTGTATGTGATACCGTATTCTATTTCTCGCGATGAATGTATCGAATGGTTGTATGCGATATAACATACTTATCGAATCGAGGATTGATTCGATAAGCCGATACATTGGATACTAGTCGGTTATATGCGATATGACCGGATCGTTAAATCAAGTATTGATTTAATGATTTAATGCATAATTATATATTTGATATATTACTTTGTATTAACTAGTATTGGTTCACTTAAATTGGATTTTCTCACTTGATGTACACAAGTTGTATATGTGATATACTTTTGTGCACAAGATTGTATCATGTTTGATGATACATGAATGTTAGGGTGTATGTTTAGATTAAACCATGGTTATGTGATGGTTAGGGTTTTGATTTTATTTACTTATTCATTTATTTATTTATTTATTCATTTTTGGAAAGATAATGAGAAATGGTGGCTTGATTTGTTTTCTAGTCAAAGCTTCATGAAGCTTTGAACAAGTCCACCATATTTGTCTCATGCTTAACCCTAACCATTCCAACTAACCATGGTCTATTCTCTACACCTAATCATGGTTGCCATATGATAAGTATTGTTATTATTTTCTATTTTGATAATAACTTATCATATTCTTTCTTCATCTTCTTCATCTTCAACAATGAAGATAGCTTGCCTCCATCAATGGAAACTAGTGAAAATGAGTGAGAAATCCAATTCTAAAGTGAACCCACTTCCTATTTCTTCATCCTCTACCTCTTGCCAAGTAGTATAGGGTGTTTTCTTCATAAGTTTCATGGCTTGGTGAAGTTGGAGCTTGATCTTGTGTTGCCTCGACGTAGATCATCTTCGGCAACGAAGCCGACGACCAAGCCCGCCCATTTCTCCGATGAAGCCGACGCTAGAGCCCGGGATCCGATGATCGCAGCGAGGAGACTTCATCACGGAGCTATGGAGGTGGAGGACCGGATCTACAAAGGTTGTAGCCCCTTTCCTTTAGCGTTAAATTCGTTTACTCGCATTGCATCGTCTATAAATCTAGTTAACGATCCGTATTAGGGTTTGTAGGTACATGAAATTTTTTAATTGGGCATGCTTGATGCCTTGTGAGACCTCATTAGCGTGCCTAGGAACCCTACACAACGGTGCAGGAACCATACCCGATTGATGCTGGTCCGGCAACTCAGGCTCTATTTTCAAGTGCAGACCAATTAATTGGTGGTGTATTCGGTTCATATAATATTTCTCAACATTTATCGCCGGCACCAGAGCAGCAGTATCAGCCGGCACCGGAGCCGCAGTATGAACCGGCACCGGAGCCGCAGCATGAGCCGGCACCAGAGCCGCAGCATTACGAAAATCCAGCGCAGCAGGATCAGTGGTTTGGATCACCATACTGTCAGCAGCAACCCTGGCATACCGGACAAGCGCAACAACACCAGTCTTGGGGGTCAGATTTTGCAGAACAGCCGTCTTGGGGGTCAGGTTTTGCGCAACAACAGCAATCTTTGGGGTCAGGATTTGCGCAGCCATGGGGCCCAGGTTTTGTGCAACAGCAGCCGCATGAAAGCGGGACTGGTTCTTCGCAACAACTGTCCAGTTGGGACACAGATTTATCGTCCTACATACAGTTGTTGGGAGGCAGCACATATCCGACACATATCCTATATTCAGGTTCAGGATTTGCGGAACAACAGCCTGTCTAAGACGCTGCTGAAGACGAAGCTGAAGCCGAACCCGAACCCGAAGCAAAAGAGCAGACGCCGCCGCCGCCGCCGCCATCTACCCAAGAAACGGATGGGTCCTCCAGTCATCCCAGGAGGCATAGGCTTATGTCAAGTCTTCTCGGATTTCATAAGGGAAAGGAAAACTGAAAACGATAGTTATTTATATTTTACAATCATATAGGATTTTTTGGTATTATAAATTTGACGGATTCATTTTATTATTATAAATTTGACCGTCGAGATAGAATTTACATTTTACAAACAAATAGGATTTTTTTGTATTATAAATTTTGATGGATTCATTCTGTACAAAACATTGAAATAATAAAATTTTATTATTTTATTCAAATATTTTTTACGTTTATTTATTTTTAAAATTTTTAAAAATAATTATAATTATAATTATATAATTTTAATTATAATTATAATTATATTAATATAGGGGAACCCACTCCCTATAAATTAATATAGAGGGCGGGTTCCCAGAACCCGCCCTCTATATTAATATATAGGGGGCTGGTTCTTGGAACCCGCCCCTTGTTCTGGGTTGGGGGTGGGAGGGGGGGGGGCAAAACCGCCCTATTTTGTAAATTTTAAACTAAACCATCCTATTTTAATAATTAATTTTTTAATTCGTACTATTTCAGATAAAACCCCTTTTCCATTCCATTGAAACTGATCAACTTAATTATTACGGGCATATATCTTTGGATGCTCGCCAGATTTTGACTCCACGCATAATGTGTGGGACCGAAGCGATTCAATATATTTATACATGAATTCTACATAAAGTTCTTACAATTTGAAATATAAGCAACGCATGATAAAAGAAAACACTTAAGTATCTTCTTCTAGTTCAAAATAATCGTCATTAATCAGATTTTTTTTATAGATTGTGATATTTCTTCATAAACGTTGTAGTTCTTACAAAAATAAATAGAGTTGGCATTTATTTTTAGTTTTGTATGAATTATAAGCACAAAATACATTATTAGTTGTGATAGAACTATAATTATTGAATGTAATTTATTAAAAAATAATAATTGCATACTTTATATTATGCATGATAAATAATCTAATTATTGAATATAATTTTAATAATTTTCTAAATACTCTGTCTCTTTAGTTGAATATCAAGATAGTATTTGACTTTTTTTTTATAAGAAATATCATATGACAATTTAGATCTTCGTTCAATATTTCATGACTGTATAAAGGCTAAATTTCACTTAAATACCAAAAAAATTGATAATTTTTTAATATAAATACCATATACTTTGTGATTTCTGAGTAGATACCAAGAATGATCATTATATCTAAATAAATTCCCTGTTTAAGTATTTCAATTTACAATTTACAAATACGAACGTCAATTTATGTTATGTAGTGGTTATAAACCAATGCAAATAATAAATCATGTCAATATTTTAGCTAAAAAAATTATTTTTCAATGAATTCATTACATAGCAAATTGTTAAATAGCGATAGTTATTTAAGCCGTGAAATTTTAGCATAACCTTTAAAGCAATTATAGTTTTTATAAATAAATGTAAAATAACTATTGTTATTTGAAACATTATTGTTTCACCATATTTGAAAAAAAGATATAAGACATTTTTAGTGACTATTTTGATACAAAATATTATTATTTCTCTTTTTAAAATATTTTTCTAAATCACTATAAAATATTATGAACTATAAAACCCAAGAATAATTAAGTGAAAAACTCTATTGTATCCATACTATATTGACAATGAGTAAGCTATTCCTAAAGATTTTACAAATCCTTTTCATGAACAACATGAGAATTATTAAGAATTTATTTCCAAATTTGCCCCTGCTCAACCAAAATCAAGAAATATTGTTACATTTAAAATTAGTAAGGGCATTTTGGGGGAAAAAACTTGGCAAAAACAGTGTTTTGGCAAAAGATTCCATTCCGGACACAGCTCTGTATTAGTTAATTAGATGACATCTCTTGCTAATGCTTTTTTGGTGCATGGGCTATGTTAAATGGGCTAGAATTGGAAATAAATGAGTTGAATATGTCAATAATATTTATACTTTTGTAAGAAATAAGCTTTGAATTAAGCAGAGAAAATATTGAGTCATTTTCTTAGAAACATACGCATAAATGATAACCCTTGCAAGCAAGGATGGAGGAACAGGTAGAGTGTGAGTGCGACCTCATCCCCTGGATTTTCCAAGGTTTCAATTTATCTTATGTAATTGGCATAAAATTTCGGCCCCGAGATATCTGAACCTACTGCTAAGAATCCCATGAAATCGGTTAAAATTTTAAGTATCTTTCTATAGCCAAATGATACTGTCTATTTTATTAAGATATGCATATCTTTTATCATATTTTTTTATATCATTTTGTATTGAGATTTACTTGTATTATATGTATATTACATATTACGGTTTTATCTGGTGGGCTATATATAGAGAGATATATTGTACATTTTATTTTGATCAACCGTTAATAATATTTCTCTTTCAAATTCAATGGTTTCTAATATGATATTAGAGCTAACTCTACCATTGACACAGATCCGTCATCGTTGATTGGTCATCCTCACTACATCGTATGCTCGTCTTCTCTATCGCCACATCTCCCATCGTTGAATCCCTCTCCATCTAATGACCCCGAAGCCACTGTCGATCTATTTCTCCTTCTCCTGTTATTCAAACCTAAATTTCTCCTTCTTGTTCTTCATTTCTTGATTATTTACATAATTTGATACTTCACATCAAAATCATCATCGTTATCGACATCATCATCTGAAATCGCAAAATCAGAATACGATGAGTCCGAATCCTCTTATGTTCTCCTCCTCCTCATTTTCTTCGATTTTCCCGTCTTATTCACCTTCTTCCTAGATTTTCCATTATTACTAATAACAACAAAATCTTTCTCAATAAAATCATCATCATAGACATCTAAAAGAGCTATTCATATTCTTTTTTTCTCGCTTATCCACAACAACATGAAGCTCCACATCAAAATCGTCGTCGTCGTCGTCTTTCGAAAACTCCATCGGCGATTTCTAAATCCTGTTAATAACATCAAGATATATCCCCACCGCCGAAATCACATTCTTTCCGATCTCGTCGAAGCCTTCTGTAACGTCTACATTTTTCCAATACGTAATAGAAATAGATTTATAAAAATAGTTTTATAATTTCTCTCGTATCAAAATATTTTCTTGATACTTCTGTTGGGTTGAAAACACTTTAACATGATTGTTTTAATTTTTTAAACTACTTGATAGGATTTTTGGTAATTTTTAAATATTTAATTTAATTTTTTTAAAAAAAAGTCTTTATGGAATATTTTAGTATTGATAAAAATACATTATTTGAGCCAAAATTTTCTCCGAAAATGAAGAGAACGCTGAAATAGATTTTCTAAAATTTTTATAATATTTTTTACCTATTTAAAATTAATTTTTATAATTGAAATCAAATTTTAAAAAGTTTTTTTTTAAAAAAATAAAATAATTTGAATCTGGTTGGATTCGGCCCGATCTGACCAACCTCGCACTCGCCAGCACATGCTGGCGAGTGGGTCCTACGCGCTAGCGCGTGGAAACGCGTGGGCGGCCCATGCACAAGCGTACGAGCGGGGACCGTTCGATCATCAGATCGAATGACCCAGGGTAGGCCAGGGGGCAGTGGCGTGTAACGGGCGGCTGTCGGGCGTCGGATCCGGGTCGGTTACTGTTTGAAAACCCTATAAAAAACCACCACTCTCACTCATTTCACTCCACACATCTCATTTCTCCTATGAAAAATTCATAAAAATAGTCATTGTCTTCGTCTTTCCGACACCGAAGCAACAGTGCACCCGATCGTTCAGGAAAAATCTAAAGCGAGAGATAGTCTTTCTCGTGCAGCTCAACGTCGTTTCCGATATCATTTTCAAACACGTTTCAAACGGTAGGACATCCTCTCTCTCCTATCACCCGTCACCTTCTTAACATATAATTTAGTGTTATTACATCTTCTTTCACGCATTAAGGTGAACTATCCTCATTCAATAGCCCAAGAAAACTCTAGGATATTATCGATATCGGAACATCGATATTCGATATGCTTACTTTAAATCATTAGAAATGCACGGGTAACGACCTACCCTCATTGACGCTCAAATCTTCCAAACCTTGGCCTCCAAATACTTTTAATATTCCCAAAAGTTAGTTTCCTAACAAAAATCCCATTAACCTTTCTACAAAGTTTGTTTTGCATTAAAATACCATTGTCTTTCTAAAAATAGATTTTTAATAAAACATCACTAAATTTTCCAAAGTTAACTTTTCAAGGATTAGATTTTCACTAAAATACCCTTAACTTTGCCTGGGTTAGGTTTTCATAAAAATACCTTTAACTTTTGAAAGTTAAGTTTTTCACTAAAATATCTTTAACTTTTGAAAGTTAGGTTTTTCATTAGAATACCTTATATTTTTGAAAGTTAATTTTTTCCACGATACCCTTAACTTTTGAAAGTTCAGGTTTTCACTAAAATACCTTTAACTTTTAAAAGTTAGATTTTCCATTGAAGTACCCTTGGCTTTCCGAAGTTAGTTTTTCAATAAAATACAATTAACTTTTCCAAAGTTAGTTTTCAATAAAATACAATTAACTTTTCTAAACTTAGTTTTTCGATAAATTACTATTAACTTTTCTGAAGTTAGTTTTTCATTTAATACCCTTACTTCGTCTAAAACTATCCTGTCATCAAAGTATCAATAATTTCTGAAAGACACTATTTCATAATAATACCATAAACCTTTATGTATGTCTTGACAAATGAGTATGGCAACCTACTTGACATGATACCTGGAACAGTTAGGATAAACGCGTGAACCTAGGCATAGGGTGATTGTGAAGATTTCGGTATATAGATGTCCTTGATTTGAAAAACGAAACCTCAGTGGTACCATGCCTCGTAGAGTCACGAGCTAATACCTATCTGTACTCATATACAATTGAACAAGACACGGAGTGGGGTTTTTTGAGTTAGGAAGGTTGTATGAAGGATTTCGGGATTCCCCTACTTTCACCATAATTCCGGTGGTTAAATGAAATGCCAGATTATCTGGTACAATTGCTGTGATTTCTAACCGTAAACGGAATGTTCTTACACACTTACTGTTTTTGTTGTTCCGTGGATACAAACAGAATAATCCCGAGAATCTGATACCCTTACCTAACTAAACTAAAAATATATTACTGCTAGCATATAACCGAAACCCGACACTCATATATATCACCCACATATGACATCACACCTACACACACTTTATTACCTTCCTTTTATTATTACCTCGAGTGACATCCTATTGAGTATAACTCGCTGACGGATATTTCTCTCTTCCTGTCTTCTACTGGAATGTCCGTTGAATGTGTTGGATATGTATGCCCTAGAGGCCTTTATTGTATAGGTTGCTAGGGGTGTGTATGTACATGAAAATTTTGCTCAATATGATAGTATGCTATTTGGTTTGTCTTTATCTTAATATGTGTATATATTTTACTTGTTATCACGTATCGCTAATACATGTTGATAAAACCTGTAGGATTATTGTTTGACTACCAGCGTTATGATGGCAATCATATATATGGGGGCTGGGTACTCGATAAGCACATCTTTAAATGTCCCTGGTTGTTGGAATATTGAGACTTGGCATCGATATCCGGAGTAGATTGGTGTATACATTTCTAGATCCCGACTAGGGGCGGTGGTTGGTCTCACAGCCATTGGTGTGTAGCATCTAAGATTGTATATATGTGTTCACTGGAGGTGAGTACACCGGACGGATTCGCCGAGAACTTCTAGATGATATTATATCTATCGTTAGATAGCAGTTCTCAGGTGAGATAAGTACATGTTGGTTTTTAGACCTGAAATCGTCATTTGTCTCGTGTGGGTTACCAGCGTACTTAGATTACTACCTACCACGACTTTACTGAGTCATGTAAATATGTTTTAGTTGGTACAGCTCCGAGCCACATGGAGGCAGTGAGCGATTGTTATGGATTCGTCTTTCCCGGTATAAGGAGTCGATATCGCAGTGTGTTCGGTTGGCCAACACCATAAGACCATGGCCAAGACAGATAAGATTTACTGATAGTTAGATCAGTAGTTTCTCGGATTGGTCCTGAGCCACATCAATACGAATTATCGGGTTATTAGGGTCTGACATTTTCCACCCCGTAGACCTGGTATGCGATACTTTTAGACGAAGAGAACGGACTGTACATAGATTTTCAATGATAAGCTCAATAAGGGTTCAGATGAGTTTGCTTGTCGGTTTTCCTTTTCTATAGATACCTGAATTGCCGTTACGTACATCTAGTGCCGCTGACGTGATTTTGGTTATGGATTTATCCAGTAACTCACCGCCAGCATACTGTCGAGTCTTTAGAGTCCCACTTAGAGAGTTTTTCCGGTTCAGGCAAAATGATGTAGTGGCTGTATATTGATATGCACAGGGTTTCGATTAAATACATATACTAGCTACATGGACTTTAATCGGGCGGATGGTAATACTAGCCGGCTTAGAATTAAGCCGGATTATTAAATCAAGTATTTATTTAATAATTTACACATATATATTTCGATATGTATATTTTAGTATTATGTTCATTGTATTTTTCTATCTCTTTGGTATTCGTATTTTTATACGAATACGGGTATGTATATACGATAGAATGTATTTTGTATTTATAAATTATACATTCTAGAAGGAGAACGCCTCATTTGTGAGAATTTCCATTTATGAAAATTAGGAAATGAGGTGGAGGGGTGAGGTGTAGAAAAGGGATGGTGAGAGGAATTGCCATTTTATTTGTTTATTTCATTTGGATGCACGATTCAAATATGGTTGGATTTCTTTATTCGAAATTTTTTCATCAAAACCATATCTAGCCATTTTCTCTCACAAGACTTGCTCAATATTTTTCTTAGCCTTCTCTCTCCTCAAGCGCTCCTCCATTTTTCTCTTTACCTCTTATGAGTTGAGAATCAAAGAGAAGAATAGAGATAGATAAATACTAGAACACACACTACATCACTTACACTTCATTCTTAGCAACTTTAAAGTGTGAGTTGCTCCATTAGGATTTTTAGAGTGAGGCTAGAGCTTAATTAAGATTCTTTTGGATGGATCATCTTCGACAAAAAGGAAGACCAGTTTGTAAGAGAGATTCAGAGCTCTTAAGAGCTTGCTAGAGTCTACAATATCACCGCTTGGTCACTACGTCGTCACAAGCTTACTACTAGAAGATATGGATGATCCCAGGACCACCGAAGTTCAAGCTCGATCCTGGCGGTTCATAAAGCTTATGACGGAGGATTTGAAGACGAAGGCCACAACTACAAAGGTTGTAATCACCAACTGAGTAGTTAAAATCCTCTGTATGTTTACTAGTTTAATGTTTGGACGAAATCCTAGGGTTTAGTTCCTAGTGACAGTTTTAAAATTAATGTTTTTCATTATGTAAAGGCCGCGGGTTAGCGGCTAGGACGCTTGGAACTTCATCAAGATGTGGATGGGGATCAAGCTGGAGATGTAGAAGTAGAGGCCACCACCGAAACCTATGCCGAGCTTTCCAGTTATTAGTCGGATTATTGTCTTACGCTTATTAGTTGTCCACCTGTTTAGGGCTTGTCTTCTTAGAACAATATAATAAACTTTTGGTTATCAATGCCCAGTGATGTAATAAGATTCATGTTGATGTAATAAATGCTTATACTTTTTTTTATTGTTTTGGTACATTGCCTGCATATTATATTTTACGCTTAACGTAACTGTATCGAGATGAGTCCTTCACTTGGTATAGTTAGGTTGCAGACCGAGTCGCATCTTGCTACCGTACTCTGGGAAGCGGTCGTGACACCCTCATCTTCATCACCACCGATCTCGTCGAAGTCACCTTCTCCTTGAAAAAAAAAACTCCAAATGGTATGCAACACCAGCAAGTTTCAGTTTCTTTAGAAACTCCCGATGTGGATTTTTTCCCCATGCTCTTATGACCTTGACGAAAGCCAACATATCATAAGTCATATGTCAAGTTCTACACGTTATTGTCCAGGTTAATTTGAACCCACCCGTACATACCCTTGACGAAGGCCAAAATAGTAGTACGACTGTCCCAAACCAACGCATCTATCTATGCTACAGATGAATATCTAGCTGCTACTAATCACTATGCCTTGGCGAAGTTCAAAATACATAGCTTGAATACTACTGAATATTTAACTGAAATGACGGAGGGTTACGACTGGTTTTGGCGAAACCATGAACGTAATGAACTTGATTTAATCGAAAGAACCTGATAGCTTTTAAAGGAGTGGTTTAAGCTCCGCATTTAAAAGTTTCTGTTTTGAAAAAACCGAATGGTTTTAAAATTTGTTCCAACGATTCAGTTTTGGTTTGTTTTCTTTGCATCAATCTAATGCAGTCCCATCATTTACACCTATCATCACAGAGAGAAACGAAAATACCACGTCTGCTTATGCCATTCGCATTCGCCACTGGGCCCCGTCTAACACCGTCAGGTTACTTAACTAACGCCAGAGCGGGGGCTGGACTAGCGTGGATGCAAAATATAAGCAACGTCTACTATATAGCATATATATAATAATCATTCGTCTCACACAATAATAGGCATTCCAGATCACAGATGAACATATTGGATATACTAGGAATTCCGTGTTTCGTTTAAGCCTGTAACGAAAGACGGATTCCACGGTCGTGATGAATAGCCAAACCCTACCCCAGACCTCTACGGGTGCGGCAAACTACCTGCCAAATTTCTGAAGTGAAGCAGCCTCCCTGAGTAAAATGAGTAGGCCACTCGGCACTTCAAACAACCCGGTAGTTTGTGCACCCCACCTTGGGTCTATCCTAGGAGCAGAAAACAGTAAAAGAAATAATACAACGGTGCCTACAATCTCAATCCGGATGTGCCCCGCAAATAATATTACATCAATTACAATTTACATCGAATGAAAGAAACACTCTTCTCACATCCCCGGCTATTCATCATCGACAATCCAATAAAGTTCATATACACAAATCAACAGATATGTGCAACCCCAAGCTAACCGACGAATAGCAATTAGCTGAAGTTTAAAAACACACATAACAACACAGATAAAACCCGATTAACCAAGAACTTTAGAATTTCGATCGAAACATATTTTCCGTGTCTACCCCAAGTGCAAACCAGCACACCAAAAAATACTGGATAGAAACCAAATATTCCAGAAAACAAAACACCAAAAATAAGAAACAACAGTGGAAATATGAGTTGAAACGGCCTCGACTCGGCCGCGGATCCGCGGCAAATCCCACCGTTCCGCCGCGCTTCCGCGGCCGTCTTGGCGATTCATTGTCTCATTTTTCTACAGTATTCTTAGAATACCCTGCACACATTTTTCATACCTCTGAAATAATTTTTCTGGCAGTTTTAAAATTCGACAGAAAGCATGGTGTTCGGTGTTTCGTTTTCGTGTTTTTCCAACGATCGAAGTTCTAACACTTGCTAACAAACTAGTAAAGGTTTAGTAGGCTCGGATACCACTGTAAGTCGATGTCGCGCACCCCGCGGGTTCGCAGGGAGGCGGAAAAAGCAAAAAACGATTTTTACGGGCGTCGCAACACCGACTTGAACCCCAGGATCGATGCTAAACCCTAACTAGAAAACTACTATGAGGTTAACTGCTAGAATAGAATGTTATACCTCATGAATTCATGTCCTTCGGGTCTTCTTGTCGCTGTCCTCCTCCTCATCATAGGCTCCAAGGATCGTAACGGATCGATGCTTCCTCGTCGGCCTCCTCGAGTCAAAGACGATCCACCCGAGAGTCTATAGTCCGGGCTCCAACCTCAAATCCGAGGAAACTAGGGAACCTAGTTCGCTACACCAGATGACCTAGGTGATGTAGAGAATATAGATGGATTGGTTTGTCTCTAATAGCCTTAGGTTTCTCAACACATGAGACATGAAAGACTAGAGGTAGAAGAAGTTTAGCTTGAGGAAAAATGATGAAGAGTTAGCATGAGAATGGAGAATGTACTCTCTTGTGAATTATGAACCATACAAAAATGTAATAGAATAAATCTTATGCCAAATCAAGCATAGTTCATGAGTCATCTAATGAGTCATGGGATAAAACACCTCCAGGTGTCACCAAAATCCATGCTCCATATTATGCAAACCTCCACCTCATTTCCTCCACCTTTTAATGTATTAATCATTTAACCTAAAATGTTTAATACAAAATATGAGGTGTCATCTTCTAGAAGTATTCTTGAATAAATTATGAGAATGCCCCTTATCTGTATATACATACCCGTATCCGTATTCCGAAAAATACGAATATACAAGAGGCGAAAATAATCCATCAGTATAATACTAGGATCCGGCTTAAACCAAAGCCCACTAGTATTATCTGTCTGAATCATCATCCGTGCATAAGTACACGTACGTGATCGAACCCTGTCGTAAAACCATACGACCTCTACATCTTTTGCCCGATGCAGTGAAACCCTCCGTGTGAGACTCTAAAGACTTGAAACTACACTGGCAGTGGGTTTAACCACAAGCCGTCAGCGGTACTAGCTGCACGTAACGGCTACCCAGGTATATGTCGATAAGAAGGCCGATGAGCAAACTTATCCGAACTCCTACTGAGCTTATCTGTGACAATCTCCGTACAGTCCGGTCTGTTCGTCTAAGAGTATCGCATATCGGGTTTAGGGGGCGGTAATCGTCATACCCCTAATAGCGTAATAAGTCATGTCGGAGTGTAGCCTAAAACACCTTGAGAAACTACTGGAGTACCTACCAGTAAATCTTGCTTTCCTTGGCCAAGGACTTTGTGTAATGGCTTTCCAAACACAGCGCGATATCAACCCCCAATATCGGGAGAGACGAATCCTATCTAACCGACACTGCCTCCAAGTGCCTCGAGACTGCACCCAACTACTACCTGTTTGCACGACTCCTTTAAGTCGTGGTAGGGTAGTAATCTAAGAACAGTAGGAACACACTCGAGGCGAAGTAGCAGTGTCAAGTCAATAGACTATGCTGTACTCATGTCACTTAGGAACTGCTATCCGACGATGGGTATAATACCCACCAGCAGTCCCCAATGAGTCCTATCCAGTGTACTTATAACCCAATGAGCACATGCATGCTATCTCCAGTACGACGTACTAATGGCTGTGGGACAGACCATCTCCCCTGCTGGGATGAGAAGTGTATACACTAATCTACTCTGGAGTATCGATGCCCCGTTTCGATAATCCTACGACTAGAGACCTGTATAAGGATGTGTTTATAGACTATCCAGCTCCAACTAGTGTGACTGCCATCACAACGCTGGTAGTCAAGCAAAGATCCTAAGGGCTCTACCAATATGTATAAGCGATATGCAAAAACACATGCACATATTGAGATAGAAACAAATCAGGTAGCATACTACCATTTCGAGCAAGACTGTTACTATATCCATGTATATCCCAAGCTTCTAATATGTAATATACAAACCAATATGATACAATAATGGCCTCTAGGGCATATATCACTAACAGGATCCACTCACGAAGGCCCTTCCCCAGATGCTATTTGAGAGACTTTTTGGGATGTTGGGTATGAGATACTACAACAACTGGCCTTAGTGCAAGTGGGAGATTGTTAGTGATATGTATGTCCCAGAGGCCTTTATTGTATGATATAGTGGATGCTTGAACATATATATGAAGGACTTTCTTGCTCGACATGATCGTATGCTATCTGGTTGCCTTTATCTTAACATGTTCACTGGTATTATTATACCGTCTTTCATATACATTTTGGTAAAGCCCTTACAATGTAGGCTTGACTACCAGGATTATGGTGTGAATCATACTACTAGGACCTGGGTAGTCCACAAGCACATCTTTCAATTGTTCCTAGTCGAGGGAATATCGAAACAGGGCATCGATATTCCAGAGTAGACTAGTGTGTAAGTTTCTTGATCTTGTATGGGGCGATGGTTGATCCCATATCCATTGGTGTTTGACATCAAAGATTGTACACATGTGCTCATTAGAGAATGGGTACACTGAACAGGACTCGCCAAGAACTCCTAAATGGTACTATATCTATCGTCAGATAGCAGTTCTCTGGTAACACTAGTACATCTTAGTCTGTAGACCCGAGATCGTCATAGAGTCTTGTGTGGTTCCCACCGTGCTTTGATTTCCTCCCTACCACGGCTCAAAGGAGTCATGCAAACAGGTGGATTTTGGGTACAGTTCCGAGTCACATGGAGGCAATGAGCGATAGGAGGGGTTTCGTCTCTCTCGGTATAGGGAGTTGATGTTGTGCTATGCTCGATTGACTATAACAGGAAATCCCTGGCCAGGGCTGTTGATGAGATTTACTGATAAGTGTTATCCGTAGTTTCTCGTACCGTTATAGGTCTTACATCGGCATGACTTATCAATTTATTGGGGTCTGACGATTCCACCCCCAGACTCGATATGCGACATATCAGACGAAGAGACCGGACTGTACGGTAAGTGTTACCTATAGGCTTCATGGGAGTTTGGACAAGCTTACTTGTTGATCTTCTATTCGCTTAATACTTGAATAGTCGTTACGTCCAGCTAGTACCGCTAACGGCTTGTGGGTCACTGATATGATCATTACCTACTGCTGACGTATTGACGAGTCTTTAGAGTCCCACATAGAAGTTTCCTGGTTCAAACAAAACAAAATAGGGCACATATGCTGATATGTGCAGGGGCCTGATTAAATACGAGTATGTGATACCGTATTCTAATCTGGCAGTTATTTATTATCGGTTAAGTTATATGCGATATAACCGGATTATCGAATTAAGTGTTAATTTGATAATGCGATATACAGATAAATGATATTAGTCGGTTATATGTGATATAACCGGATTATTAAATCAAGTGTTGATTTAATAATATGATATATATTTATATTTGATATAATTATGTATTAACTAATATTATTAGCTCACTAATTATTTTCTTATCTTAATATATATATATATATATATATATATATATATATATATATATATATATATATATATATATATATATATATATATATAAGCACGGCAAGACATTTTCTATTTTTAGAAAATAGAAATGGTGAGATGGAAAATGGGGAGACTTTGGAGGATTGGGTGTAGCATGGCTTGGTGATTATTTTATTCATCTCACTACACTATTGAAGTATGGTTACAATTGAATATTGATTCAATTGGGTTGCTTCAATAATGTGTGAGTTTTATCTAAGCCATTCTTCATTTGATGGATACACACAAGAGTTATTTTCTTTCTTGAGCTCATGTGTGATGAGTTTCTCTCTAGTTCTATCATTTTTCCTCATCTCCACCTCCAAGCTCAATCCCTCACATGAGTTGTGAAATCTTGAGCTTGTGAGAACCCTGGTGAGCAAACAAAACCCTACTTCACCATCCTATACTAGATTAGTATTTTGGTGTAGTGTGTTTACTTCACTAAAGAGTTTAGTGAAGAGGTAGCTTGGATTAGCGGACTTCGGATGGATCATCTTCGGCACGAAGGTCATTGAAGCAAGTTCATTCAACCTTCAAGTGGAGCCTAGTGGAGTCGTGTGGACTACAACCCGGAGCTTCAAGAGAAAGACATGGTCTACAAAGGTTGTAGCCATCCATCTCTTAGTATAGTTTATGATATCATAGTTAAATCCTAATCATCTAGTTTAAGATCTTGGTTAGTGTTGATTAGCACCTCTAATTTTTTAAGTTTGGCATGCTTGATGCTAGAAAAACTCAGTGGTGGTGCTAACATACACTTTCATCCATAATTGCCTACCTACAATTACAATAATTATCTTGAGGACATTATATCCAACATTATCAATATGTATTAGCGATACATAATGATAAATAAAACATATGCACATGTTAAGATAAAGTCAAACTAGAGAGCATACAATCATATCGAGTAAGACTGTCATGTACATATATGTTGGTTATATGTATGCCCTAGAGGCCATTATTATACATGTGATGTATATTATAGTGGATGCTTGGACATATATAGGGAGGACTTTCTTACTCGACATGATAGTACACTATCTGGTTGCTCTTTATCTTAACATGTACACTTATTGTCTCTCTATTACATGTTGATAAAGCCCTTAGGATGAGTACTTGGCTACCAGCATTATGATGCAGATCATACCAGTGGGGCAGAGGTAGTCGGTAAGTACATCCTTAAAATGTTCCTAGTCGTGAGAGTATCGAGACGGGGTATCGATATTCCAGAGTAGACTAGCGTATACGCTTCTCGACCCATATGATGGGTGATGGATGATCCCATATCCATTGGTGTTTGACATCAGAGATGGTATACGGATGCTCAGTGGAGACTGGGTACACAGAACGGACTTGCCGAGAACTCCTAGATGGTATTATACCCATGTCAGATAGCAGTTCTTTGGTGACACTAGTACATGTTAGTCTGTCGACCTGAGATTGTCATAGAGTCTTGTGTGATTCCCACCTGCTTTGATTTCCACCTTACCACGTTTAAGAGATCGTGCAAAAATGTGGTTTTTGGGTACAGTCCCGAGTCACATGGAGGCAATGAGCGATAGGAGGGGATTTCGTCTCTCCCGGTATTGGGGTTTGATGTTGCGCTATGTTCGATTAGCATAACAGGAAATCCCTGGCCAGGGTTGCTGAGATCTACTGGTAAGTGTTATCAGTAGTTTCTCGAACCGTTATGGACCTTGCATCGGCATGACTTATCAGGCTATTGGGGTTTGACGATTACCACCCCCAGGAAGAGATCGGACTGTACGGTAGTGTTACTGATTGGATTCGCAGGAGTATGAGCATGCTTGTTTGTTGATCTTCTGATCGCTCAATACCCGGGTGGCTGGTACGTTTATCAGACCGCTTGCGGTTTGTGGGTGTTTGATATGATCATCACCTACTGCCGGCGTATTGACGAGTCTTTAGAGTCATACACAGAGCTTTCCCGGTTCATGTGAAACGAAGTAGGAGCACATATGCGATATGTGCGGGACCGAGATTAATACACGTATGTGATACCGTATTCTACTCTCGTGATATGTGATATCGGTCGGTTATATGAGATATAGTCGGGTTATCGGATCAAGTGTTGATTCGATAAGTTGATACATATGATATTAGTCGGTTGTATGTGATATATCCGGATTATTAAATCAAGTGTTGATTTAATAATTTAATGTATAATTATATATTTGATATATTGAATTACATTAACTAATATTAGCTCACTTAAACATTCCTTTTTCTCACTTGTGTGCATATAGTATATATGTGATATATATTAATGTACATTTTTTTTGTCATGCTTGATGCCACATGCTTCATGGGTGTATGAGACTCACGCCATGCTTGATATAATGAAAGGTTTTATTTATTTAAATTTAATCAAAATTAGATTGAATTAAGTCACATGGTTCAAGCTTGTAAAAACTTGTGGAACCATTGACCAAGTCCACTAGTTTTGTTTTACTTGTAGATATTTATTAACCTAACCATTATTGTTAGCCATGGTTTATTCTCTACATGAGTTAGTGTATAACACTAACTCATCCATGGTTGATATTCTCATCTCATGAGTTTCGTTCTCATCTCCACTTCATCTTCTTTTTCCTCATGAGAAAGCTTTCTAGCTTTTGAAATGGTGAAGAAATATTATGAGAAAAGTAAAACTAAAGTGAGCAAAATTTCTATTTCATCATCCTCTACTATATTAGCCATTTAGTTTAGGGTGTTTGCTTCACTAATCTACCATTAGTGAAGAGGTAGCATGAGTTTGAGTCTCCTCGACGTAGATCATCTTCGGTCTCGAAGACTTCGAGCAAGCTTGTTCATTTCTTCATGTGAATCCTTACTAGAGTTCGGGTGTTCACTACTTGGAGCGAAGGGACTGCTACACGGAGCTTTAGAAGTGAAGGACCGGTCTACAAAGGTTGTATTCCTTGTTCACTTTGTATGCAAAATTGTTTGCATGTTGTTTCGTCTAAATCTCTAGTTAAGATTCTAGGTTAGGGTTCTTTAGAACGGCAAATTTTTGAAATTGGCATGGACGATACCTCCCGAAGCCTTACTGTTGTGCTAGGTAATCCAACAGTGGTATCGGAGCCATGCTACAGAATTAGACGATGTTTGTAGAATTACGAAACCGAAACAACTCCGAAACACCCGATATACAATCCTATTTTCTGTCGAATTTTAAATGGCCTCTAAATTTTTTTAAGCAATTGCATAATGTTATATGAGATGTAACATGAACACCACAAAAATTTGACTCCCCGTCGCCGGAATTTGGCCGGCGACATGAAGAGAAATTCTGGCCTGGCCGGCCCTTCTCTTTGTTCTGGGCTTCGAATTCTTGTGGTGTTCCAGGATCTGGGTTTTGGTATTTCATGTGTCGCTTGTTTTTGCTAAATTTGCATGTGATGTTATTTTTATGCAAAGGCAATTCGGAGTGTTTCGTAATCGTAATTCTAACATCATTTCGGGTTATTTAGACGACGTTAAAAGGTTCGAACGGATATCAATAACCCATTTTATCCCTCACTGGAAATTTTCCAAGAGTTGGATTTTTCCGAGTTTAAAATCTTCAGAAAATCATGTAAGTGATCCTGTGGACCCTCTAGAAGAACGATACCCAAACTCAACCTTTTGGATTGCGGAACCGCGGTCATACCCTAGGATTTGCGGCAGTTCCGCGGCGACATGAGTGAGGCATGGGTCGGCCCTTCTACGGATGGTTCATAGGTGTTGTGGCATGTTCTGGGTACTTTTTAAACTCCGCTCAAGTGTTGTGCTCTTTAGGAAATTTTGGGTGTTTGTTTATTCGATCGAAAAGTGTAACATTGTCTAGCTATCTGTGATTGTGATACAATATTTGGAATCCACAAATTTAGTTATGTGATAACTAGTTTGAATTTTATAAATCTAGCAAGTTAGTCTCATTTGATCGGTTGCCACGGAATTTTGATGAGGATCAAAAGTCCGTCGCAATTATGTAGTGTACGCGGATACTCACCGGGTAACCTTACTAGATAGCCACGCCCCATAGCCCCGACCAAGTGACTGTAGGAGAACCCCGTCGACAAAAGCATCCGTTCGGGTCCTCGCGGCCACGGTGTTCCGCCTTAGTGCACTTCGTCGACGGCATTGGGGGTGCGGCTGTCTACTAAAGTTTCCGAAGAGCATTCGATCAGGTTATCGGGAATCTTGTTGAATTACCCGACTGGTTATTGAAAAATATTTTCAATATCGAGACTAAAATGCGGGGTTTATAATTGTTAGGAATGCGATATCTAAGGAATTCATTTGGTTAGGCATGAAATCCAAATTATGTGATACATTGGGTTTATGATGTCTAAAGTGGTTGTGCATTCCAATTGCTGTAGTTTTTCACTTTCTTTTCTGCAACCGTTAGTGTAATATGTGGTGTATCGCCGGTTTCGTTGCTATATGTTAACGACAATTGGGATACGCATATTTACTTACGTTAATGACATGTGATGCTTTGTGTTGCTGTAATATGTTATATTGGATTTTCGTGTTTTGAATAGACGGGGTTTTTTTATGTGAGATGAGAGTTTTTCATTTTCATTCATGTAAAAGCTTGTATGCAATATTCTTTTATTGGGGCACTTCCGGGTTGAGGATGATGTTACCATTGATATATATTATTTACTTTTCCGCATTAGAATAGACCCAAGGTGGAGAGCCCAAGTAACCGGGTTCTAGGGTCCAGTGGGAGACCATTTCGAGAAGTCAAGACCGGGTCTCCTAACTCTAGAATTGGTAGGGTTGCTTGCCACTCTCGTAGGGGTCTGGGGATGTGGGTTTGGCTATTCACCGCGACCGTGGAATCCGCTTTTTTATTGCTTTAATTAAAATACGGAATTCTTAGTATATCCAATATTTCATATGTGTTTTTTTGTTGCTGATATTCTGTGATGTAATCACTTTATATGTTGAGACGAATGCTTATATTATATATATGATGATATATAGTAAATATTGATGCTTTCGTTTCTTCTGTGGTGCTTAGGAAGCATAAAAGATGGGACTTCATTAATGAGATTAATGAAATAAAAGAAACCTAAAGATATTGCAGAATCCTGTTTTAAAAACTGGTAGCTCTAGCTCTTGCTTTGCATAGCGGTATTCCTTATAGAATATCCAACACCTTATTCGATAAGGAAAGAGCCGAGATCCCTTCACCGGGAGTAAGCTCTTTAGCGAAATTGGCAGATGGTACAACCCACTCGGTTTGTCTTTTGATTGCTTCTATAGTTTTTTGCTTTGCATAGTGGTATTTGTGAAATATCCTGCACCTCATTCGATGAGGAAAAAGCCGAGATCCCTTCACCGGGAGTGACCTTTTTAGCAAAACTAAGTAAAAGCCTAAAAAAACACTCCTTTTAAAATGCACTCGATTCTACAACGATATCAAGTTCATTACGCAAAAGGTTTTCTTAAAAACCTGTCGTAACCCTCCGTCATTTTAGGAAGTAGAGTACTTAGTATTCGTTCTACGTTTGTTGACCATAGTTAAGGCGTAGTGTGCGATAGCTAAGTGATGTCTTCTTACACAGCATATGATGCGATTAATTAGGACAGTCATATGACTTTGTTGACCATAGTTAAGGGTCATGTGGGTGGGTCTAATTAATCAGGAAATGACGGGTAGAACTTGACTAGTGCTTATGATTTGTTGACCATAGTTAAGGTCATAAGTCACTAGGGGCAAAAATATTATCGGGAATTTCAAGTGTTGAAATTTGCAATGAGATTGCATACCTTCTATGAGATAGTTGGATCCCGATACCCACTGCGAGTAAGAGTTACTCCTGGGAGAGTTTTACATATTACAAATAGTCGATCAAGTAGGTGTCTAGAAAGGTGTTAACGGGGTTATGCCACTGCGAAAACGAGGTTTATTTTAATTAGGTCCGTGAGAAAGCACGGGGAACCTCCCTCAAAGTACCGACACTGGCCTGGCCGAAATATTGGCGAACTTGTAGGGTGTAATTAACCCCGGCTAGTCTTACCTTTTAGGGTTTGAAGGAAGATTTGATATAACCAGTGGGAGCCATCCTGATTAGATCAAATAATAACCAATCTGATCTTGCAAGAGCGCACGCAGAGTGTTTTCTTCTCTCTCTCTCCTGGTAGCGACCATGTCACGCCTTAATCAAGATAATAATATAGATATATTGACCGGACCTACTTATTATACTGAGCTGGGGAACATTGGTTCCGCTTTATCTTATAAATGTTAGAAGTCCGAGCAGGAAATAGGGGAATATCCGGATTCCTACGCAACCCAAAATGAGAAATAAACATGTTGATGCATATTCTTCGGGTGTGTTTATTATCAAGAACTGTTTCTCAGTACCCTCTACGTCCTAGGTATAGGATACCGGATCAGGATCCCACATATGTAATCTGTTACATGGGCTACAGAATGGTAGAGAACTGGGATTGGGTGATATGTCTCTATGTGTTAGAGAATGGTGCAATTGTTGCAGCCAAATCAGTTGGCAAATATCACCTTGTATTACCAAATATATTGATTCTGAACAAATGTTATTAGATACTGAACCTGATATACAACATTACATCAGATTCTTTATTAAGTTAAAGAAGGATATAATTATGTATTGGAGGATAATGTTATGAACATTTTCCCTAATCAAGAGTTGATTAGGTCAGGCACGTTATGTAATAGCATATACGTTCTAAATCAAACAACAATTCAAAGTATGTAGAACACACACAAGAAGAGTAGTTCAGAAATGACGAATCCTTCTTATGGCATTGTAGACTAGGTCATATCAATGCGACACGACCAGCTAAGTTACATAAGGATGAATATTAGAATCTGTTCGAATTTTCATCTTATGATACTTACCAGTCTTGTCTCAAAAATAAAATGACCAATACTCCGTTTACTGGAAACAGAGAAAGAGTTACTGAACTCTTGGGACGGATACATGATGATGTATACATTCCTATGTCTATAAATGCCAAGGTTGGTTCTTCGTACTTCATTATATTCACTGATCATCTCTCAGAATTCGGACATATGTTTCTGTTGAAACACAAATCTGAAACTTTTGAGAAATTCAACGAATATAAGCTTGAAATAAAGAACCAGACGGGTAGAAGTATTAAGTTCTTCGATGTAATCGAGGAATAGAATACTTGCGCATGGAGTTCCTGGAGTTTCTAAACAGAGAATAGGATTCTCTCTCAGCTTACTCCTTCGTATACACCACAACACCAAGGTGTATCGGGGTGGAGGTATCGTGCCTTATGAGATAAGGTGCGCTCTATGATGAGTACTGCTGAATTACCTGTTTCCTTTTGGTGATATGCACTTGAGAAGTTGCATACCTATTGAATAGGGGTTCCATCCAAATCAGTGTCTACCACTCCATATGAGATATGGAATGGAAAGAGACCATGTCTTAAACGAGTTAAGATATGGGGTTGTCCGGCCTATGTTGAAAAGCAAAATCCAGAAAAGCTTGAGGCAAGGTCAGTTCTGTATAAGTTTGTTGGATATCCTGAACATTTGTGAGGGAATATCTTCTACCACACTAAGGAACAAAAGTTGTTTTGTTTCTCAGCATGCCACCTTTTTAGAAAAGGAATTTCTTGTGAAGAAATTAGTGGTCATGAGGTAGAACTGGAAGGAGTTCCAGCTGGACAAACTAACAGCTGATGATTTGGTAAAACCAAAGGATTCAATAGTCTCCAACGAATCTTAGCCTCTCCGTGAATTGTTCATATCAGATTTTTGCATTTTTATACCGCCCAATTTTTATTACATTGCTTATCGGTAGGTACTCTTGAGCCGTGTTTGCTAGTTAATTGCAGGATACAGGTTCTCAGCTCTAAACAGTGAAATTCATGGAAAAGCACGACAAATTCCGGGTTACTGCCCACCACAGATAAAACACGGGTCTCTGCTCTCTATCCGTATGTTGCCGCACACCAGTTTAAGGGACAAAATGGCAAATCGATGTCATTTTCATGCACAAAGCTCAATGTCAACACAAGATCCAACATATCTATGCGGAGCTCAAGGAAATCATGGCAAAAGATCCACATCACATCACCTTTTGATCTACTGAAATTCTGGAAGAAATGTGAAGAGTTTCTGAGAAACAACATATACCACACTGAAGAGTACTGCAAACCTGAGAAAATCACCAAAATTGAAGGGCCAACCCCTCTTTATGGCCATGGATCCGCGGCATAAGCGCTCTTAGGCCGCGGATCCGCGGCCCTATTGACTCGTCAAATCCTGAGGTTTTGGGGGCAGATTGGTAATTTTATGTGGGGACAGATTGTTGCCCTAGGTTTTCAGTTTCCTGCCTATAAATAGCCCAGAACAATGCCAAGTGAAGGGTGCTTATTCTTGTGTAAAATTTTAGGATAAATTTTGTAGTCTTCTTCCTCTTTCATCTTCTCTCCATTAAAACTTTGTAGTGAGCTTTTTATGAGTGAAGAATGAATAAAAGAGTTCTTTTTGTTACCATGCTTGTCTTGTTATGTTGTTAATGATAATTGCTTGTATTTTTCATTTGCTAATCTAGTTGTTGTTATTTATTGTTTGTTTGTTTCTTGTTCTCTTTTTCTTTATCCTTAACAACAATGATGCTTAAGCTTGATCCTTGCCAAAGTGAGGTCTCAAATAGCTAGTTGTAATCTTCTAACCTCTTTCTTTCTATCTTCCTCCTTTGTTGTATTTTCCTTTTTTCTTGTAATGGATGAGTAGTTTTCTTACTCGTTAGGGTACGATAAGGAAAGTTTGAGAGAAGGAAATCTCTCTCACTCTTTCCTTGCCCAACATCTTAATTCGGACTCCCGTTAATTGAACCACAATCCGCTCCCTACGGCACCCTATCCTACATGATAGCGGTGATTCCTTAGTGAGACCGGTTGTGGTTGAATTAACCGGAGGTTAAGGCTGAGAGCCAAGAACGGACGGACAAGCACCAAAAGGAAGAACTTAAGCGTCGGAAAGCCTAGCTTATACTCACAAGTTCCTTCCTAGTCGTGCTAATCCCCGTTGTTGCCGATTACCGTAACACCGATATTAAGAGTGGCAACGAAAGAAGTGAGCGACTCCTAACTCAAACTAACCTAATCCTAACCCTAACAAACTCTCTTTATATATTATTTTAGCACATAGTTAATCTCAAAACAAACCTGGACATTTGGACTTAACTCGTTAAAGCACATAGAAAAAGATTCCCATCTCTCTGCGGACGACCCGTACTCAATCAGCTAGCTACATGCGAAACCGTCTTGATTGCGGTAATTAATTAAGCACGCAAAAATCTACCAATCAAATGGCGCCGTTGCCGGGGAGACGGTAGTTTATTTCTTTGTGTAATTTCGGGTTAATTTGTGAATATAAACATAATCGAAAAACAAAACAAATATATATATATATATATATATATATATATATATATATATATACATTGTAAAAAAACCATCTTGTTATTTTTGATTAGTTTTTGTGCAAGTGTGCAGGAGAAAAGGAAAGGTCGAGTTCAGTGCCAAAGACGTGGGAAGTTAGACCCATATCTTGCGGCTACACCGCGGGTGATCAAGACGGAACAAACGGTCTACTGAAAAAATTCTAGTGCAGATCCAGTAAGCAAATCACGATTCAGGAGCTCCAGACAAGAAGAGGATACCCAACCCAGTCTGGCATAGGAATTTGAAGGCCCAATTCTACCCTTGTGTCGCGGAACCGCGGCATTAGCAGTGTCTGGCCGCGGAACCGCGGCGGTATTCTGCCTTCAAAATCCCAATTTTTTTTGTAAGTCTCTCTCTCCTCTTTCCCACTCCTCTGAACTCCACTGAACTGTGTTTCCTGCAGCATTCTTTGCGCAAATTCTCTTCCCCTTCCAATAAATTGTTTTTTATGCAGGATTCTTTGCGCCGCGCTAAAAAAATAAAAAAAAATTGATTGCAGTTGATTGTTACTGCTTTGCATATTTTAATCGGACTTTAAGGGGCTTGAAACCAATCCAGATTGGGTGGGGATTTCATCACCCTTCTCAGGACCCCAGAAATCACAAAAGGCATATGCATTGACCATTATTTAATTAAAAAATACTAGACTCAGCCCTAAGGACATCGCGCTCAATAGGACAGAGGACTAGTTACAGGCATCGGCCGTTTTTTCTATCCTAACTTTGCGGTGTCTAGGCAAGTGTGTCCAAGGCAAGTGATTACTTAATTAGGACCACTACTTACGTAGTGGGGAGCCTCCCACTTACCTGGCACTTACCTGGCCGCAATTGGCAGAGAAGAGGCGGTTTGAGGTCCTATTTCTAGCCCTTTGGAACAGTTAGGAGCTGTCTAGCTGACCTAGGTGACACTAGATCTAGGTGTGATTGTGCATATTTTGTCTGTGATTGTTTGAAGCCGTGAGTCCGTACATATTTCTGTAAAGCTCTTTCTAAAAAAAAAGAAAAAAAACACAAAAATCCAAAAACTTTTATAAAAACTTGCCCTTTGTTGCCAGAATCCATTTTTTCACCCACCTCCTATCGTATTTCTCCTTTGACGTTTTCTTACCTTCACCTTCTCCGCTTTGACTACACTTAACTAGTTTAGTGTATGTTTGCTTGGACTCGGGACACTAGCGCCCGCTTAGTCCGCGTTACGTTAATCGCTACCGACTACGCGATCGACTTAGACGTCGAAACTCCTTCCACGCCTCTTTCACCCTTACCATTGCCGGCCAACTCCGATGTTGACCGGAATTCCGTTCATACATCCTCACCTTCACCATCACCAACCTCTTCTTCTGCGATGTCAGGATTTAATCCAAACATCTCTTTGACTCCCCCGGGATTGATTCCACCTCCTATGGATGCGAATAACCCACCACCACCGCCTGTTGTAGCGCCACAGCGAATCGCGCTCCAGGATCGTTTCTATCCCACCCGTTCTGCACTACCCACCTGTCTTTCCCTTCCACCGGCCAATGGGGATAATTTTGAAATTAAGCCCCACTTCATTAACATGCTTCCGAAATTTCATGGGCTTGAATCTGAAGATGCCTATATCTTCATCAACAAGTTTCAAAATGTTTGTGCCATGATGAAAACGACCCAGCTGTCGGACGATGCTATACGGCTACGGGTCATTCCGTTCACTTTGTGCGATCTTGCTGAAAAGTGGCTGTATAGCACTGCTTCCTACTCCATAACCAGTTGGGACGAGTTTGTGAAAGCGTTTCTCAAGAAATTCTCTCCGAATCATAAAACCGCGAGGATCCGTAACGAAATCAACCAATTCTCCCAGCTTCCTACTGAACCCTTTTGGAAGTGCTTTGACCGGTATAAAGACCTTCTTGTTCAGTGCCCTCACCACGGTATTGAGAAATGGCAACTTTGCCAAACCTTATACGAGGGCCTGAACCCAGCAACCAAGCAGTTGTTGGAAACCATTTGTCAGGGCCACTTCCTATCGAAATCTGACGAGGAAGCGTGGCAATTCTTCGACGACCTTACGGAACAAACGGTTCAATGGGAGAGCACCAGACCAACATCTTCTTCTTCTTCCTTCACTTCTACTGGTCAGTCTAGGGTAGGCATTCACCAACTTGATGTCTCTATTGCGATGAAAGATGAAATGGCTACAATAACGAGAAAACTTGAAGCGATAGAGAGCAAATTTTCATCTCCTGCTCCTGCCCCTATTCTTCCCCTTCGTACCATTTGTGCTTGTTGTTCCGATCCTTCTCACTTAACCGAAGAGTGTCCTTACAATCCACCATCTCAAGGACAGGATCAGGTTAATGCTATATTTCAGCAAAGACCGAGAAATGATCCATACTCTTCCACCTACAATCCCGGTTGGAGGAACCACCCCAATTTCGCCTGGAATTAGAATCAGCATCAATTCCAAGGCAACAATTTCCAGAGGCCCCCTCCTCCGCAACAACAAGCGCAACAACAAACTCAACATCAGTTTCAGCAGCCTTTCCAACCCCAACCTTTTCAAAATCAGACGAACAACTTTGCACCCAACAATTCTTTTCCGCAAAACAACTTTGTTCCGTCAAACAACGATAAGGTTTCCTCGCTAGAACGAAGTCTGGAGGCGTTCGTTAAACAATCGACACAATCCACCGCAAACATCCAGTCGTCTATTCAGTCTTTGGTGCAACACACTGCTGCACACGGGCAAAGCATCAAGACCATCGAAGCCCAGATTGCACAGCTGAATGCGGCGTTAAGCGAGCGAGAAAAGGGGAAGCTTCCATCTCAACCACTCCCAAATCCCGGTCACCCACATAATGTACATGTTTCTTTTGAACAACAGAACCATAATGTGAGTGCCGTGACTACATTGAGATCGGGAAGGATGCTGCACAACAACATCGGCACAACAATTGAGGATAATGGCACCCCGGCCGCTTCTTCTTCTTCTTCTTCTTCTTCTTCTTCTGCGTCTTCTGAGCCTATTCTCCATTCGTCAAAAGGCACTTCTTCTTCTTCTTCTTCTTCTTCTTCTTCTTCTTCTTCTGCTCTGAACGGACCCACTTCTCACTCCACGAAAACATCAGCTCTGGGATCCATTCCAACTCCACAATCTCCTCCATAAGCATTGGACTCAACCAATTTTAAAAACGTTCCATTTCCAAACCGGTTGAGGTCCAATAAAAAAAATCCACAAATGGAGAAGATTCTGGAGTTGTTTAAGCAGGTTAACATCAACATTCCCCTTTTAGATGCTTTCCAACAAGTCCCGTCTTACGCGAAAATCTTAAAGGACTTGTGCACGAAAAAGAGGAAATCTCAGGTACCCAAGAAAGTTTTCTTGGCTAGTGCTGTGAGTGATGCTCTTACCCAATCTTTACCTCAAAAACGGAAGGACCCTGGCTGTCCTACGATTTCTATTACCATTGGGGATAAGAACATCAACCATGCACTTTTAGATCTTGGTGCCAGTGTTAGCCTGCTTCCGTACTCAGTATATGAGCAACTACGTGTAGGAGAGCTGAAACCCACACACTGTACTCTCCAAATGGCCGACCGATTAATCACCCATCCTAGGGGTGAGCTAGAGGATGTGTTAATCAAGGTCGGGGACTTCATATTCCCTATTGACTTCATTGTTTTGGACACACAGCCTGTAGCTAACCCCCGGAATCAAATTCCAGTGATACTCGGTCGCCCATTCCTTGCAACCTCAAATGCTGTGATCAATTGTTGAAATGGTTCGATGAACCTATCTTTTGGAAATATGACAATTGAACTCAACATTTTTAGGTTGGGGAATCAGCCCTCCGAACCTAATGCTCATTTACTAGACGTTTGCTCAATCTAGGAGATCACCCCGGAAGAGTGTGAATTCGAGGAGTTTTTGTTCGATCACGACTACCTTAACGCCACTAGTGCGTTCCTCTTCGAACCTGCTGCTGTTTCTGTGCTCGACAATGACTACGAATGTTTCACTTTCTCGAACGATCTTAGCCACTCACCACCCGAGTTTGAATCCTTCGAATTTCCGGATGAGTTACCTGAACCATCCAACTCGGTCGCTTACACTCGTTTTGAACCTTTGTTGGAATCCTTTGAGTTCGAGACCTTTTCACCAATCTTGCCTTCAATCGTTTCACCTCCAAAGCTCGAACTCAAGCCTTTGCCGTCTCACCTTAAGTACGCTTACTTGGGTAAGAACGAGACCCTCCCTGTTATCATCTCGGCTTCTCTAGCTCCCGAGTAAGAGAGAGGCCTTCTTGCTGTCTTGCACAGCAATAGGCAAGCTTTTGGCTGGTCCATGGCGGACATCAAGGGGATTAGTCCCGTGATCGTTGAACATCACATTCATCTGATGGATGATGCCAAACCAGCCAGGGATCCACAAAGGCGACTCAACCCATTCATGAAGGAGGCTGTAAAAAAGGAAATCGTAAAGTGTCTGGATAGTGGTATCATTTACCCTATCTCTGATAGCCAGTGGGTGAGCCCCATTCACGTTATCCCCAAGAAATCAGGCATAACGGTCATAACCAACGAGGCGAACGAGTTAATCCCTACTCGCACCCAGACTGGGTGGCGAGTATGCATCGATTATAGAAAACTCAATGCCGCAACGCCGAAGGACCACTTTCCGCTACCTTTCATTGACCAGATGCTTGAACGATTGGCCGGACACGAGTACTACTGCTTTCTTGATGGCTACTCTGGCTATAATCAGATTCCCATCGCCAAAAAAGACCAGGACAAGACCACTTTCACTTGTCCTTTCGGCACGTTTGCATATCGTCGCATGCCCTTTAGGTTATGCAATGCGCCCGCTACCTTCCAGCGGTGTATGATGGGAATCTTCTCAGACATGGTGGAAAAATTCCTGGAGATCTTCATGGACGATTTCTCCATCTTCGGCGATTCCTTTAATGAGTGTTTGCTGCATCTCGACGCTGTCCTTACCCGATGTAAGGACAAGAACCTCACTTTGAATTAGGAGAAGTGCCACTTCATGGTGCGTGAAGGTATTGTCTTAGGACATATCATTTCGCAAAATGGAATAGAGGTTAACAAAGCGAAGATTGAGGTCATTTCCAATCTCCCTCCTCCCAGATGCGTCAGAGACATCCGAGCCTTCCTTGGCCATGCCGGTTTCTATAGACGGTTCATCAAGGACTTTAGCAAGATTGCTAGGCCCTTGACTCTTTTGCTGGCCAAGGACACGCCATTCAACTTCAACTCGAGCTGTGTGACTGCGTTCGAGTCATTAAAAAGCCCACTCACTTCTGCTCCCGTTCTTTCTTCTCCTGACTGGACGCACCCATTTGAGATTATGTGCGATGCATCCGACTTTGCCATTGGTGCTGTCCTTGGACAACACATCAACAAGATGCCGCACGTAATCTATTATGCTAGCCGAACCCTGAAGGACGCCCAACTTAATTATACAACAACTGAGAAGGAATTCTTGGCTGTTGTATTTGCTTTAGAAAAGTTCAGGCCCTGCCTCATCGGCTCTCCAGTCATTGTCTACACAGACCATTCTGCTCTGCACCATCTTTTTGCGAAGAAAGATACAAAATCTCAGCTGATACGTTGGATCCTCTTGCTTCAAGAGTTTGACCTTGTCATCAAGGACAAAAGAGGATGTGAAAATGTAGTCGCCGACCATCTCTCACGACTTCCTTCTTCGCCGTCGCTTCAAATTCCGATCAACGACGTTTTTCCGGATGAACAGCTCTTGACAGTATCTTGTGAACCCTGGTTCGCAGATATTGTGAACTATTTGGCCACAGGATTACTACCGACTGAATGGTCAAGTCAGGACAGACTTCGATTCTTATCCCAAGTAAAACACTTTTACTGGGACGAACCCTATTTGTTCAAGTACTGTCCCGACCAGATTATTCGTCGGTGTGTCCCTGACGATGAATTCAAGAGTGTGCTGTCATTTTGCCACGATCAAGCATGTGGCGGGCATTTTGGCCCCAGAAAGACAGCTGAGAAAATCTTGCAATGTGGTTTCTACTGGCCACAACTCTTCAAAGACGCTCATGACTATTGCAAGACTTGCTCCCGGTGCCAACACTTGGGCCGGATATCCAGGAGGAACGAGATGCCGCTCCAACCAATCTTGGTTATGGAGATTTTCGACGTTTGGGGGATAGATTTCATTGGGCCGTTTCCCAGCTCTTTTGGGAACTTGTACATCCTTCTCGCTGTTGATTACGTCTCTAAGTGGGTCGAGGCTGTTGTTGGAGATAGTGCCCTCAGAGTCAATTATTGGATCACAGGCACGTGATTGCAATGATTGAGGGAGGACCTATCCCGGTAGGACAGTCTTACTCGAGATGATAGTATGCTATCTGGTTTATCTTTATCATCGTGTACTGCTTTAGGTGACCTGACATGTCGCTATTACACGTTGATAGAGCCCCTAGGATTCTTGCTTGACGACCAGCAGTATGATGGCGATCATATACGTGGGAGCTGGGGTCTATAAGCACATCCTTAAAAGGTCCCTAGTCGTGGGAGTTTCGAGACTGGGCATCGATACTCCATTAGTAGACTAGTGTATACAGTCGAGACCCCGACGAGGGGTGATGGCCGGTCTCACAAGCCACTGGTGTCAGTTGGTTCACCTAAGATGTATACAGGTGCTCATTGGGTTATGAGTACACCGGACAGGACTCGCCGGGAACCTGCTAGTTGGTCTTATACCTGACGTCAGATGGCAGTTCCCAGGTGACATGTGTACATGTTAGTTCATCGACCTGAGATCGTCATTTGTCTCGTGTGAGTTCCCACTGTGCTTTGATTAATACCCTACCACGGCTCAAAGGAGTCGTGCAAACAGGTTTTAGTTGGGTGCAGTCCCGAGCCACATGGAGGCAGTGAGCGGATCTGCAGGGGTTCGTCTCTCCCGGTATTGGGGGTGAGATCGCGCTGTGTCTAGGAGAGCCATTACACAAAGCCCTCGGCCGAGGCAGGAGATTTACTAGTAGGTATTCCAGTAGTATCTCAGGGTGTTCTGGGCTACACTCCGACACGACTTGTACCGCCTTTGGGGGTCTGACTTTTACCAACCCCCTAGGCCCGACATGCGATGCTCATAGACGAACGGACCGGACTGTACGAATATTGTCACTGACAGGCTCAGTAGGGTGTCAGGATGAGTTCGCTCATCGGCGTCCCTTTTGGTCAATAGCTGGTGGCCCGTCACGTATTGGCTAATACCTCTGACGTGCTAGTGGTTAAATCCACAGCCATAGTATTGACGAGTCTTTAGAGTCCACCACACTTTCAGTTACTCAAGCTTTCGGGCGAAACGCTGTAGAGGCCGTATGGAGATATGGCAGGGTCCGATCAGATACGTGCGGTATTGCACGGATCAGGATCGGACAGTTTTGTACTAGTGGCCGTATAGTTATATGGCAGGGTTCGATCAGATACGTGCGGTATTGCACGGATCAGGATCGAACGGATTTTACTAGCCGGCTTTGGTTTAAGCCGGTACTAGTTTAGTACAGTGTAGATTTTGTCTCATGCATTTGTATCCGGTCGGAATACAGATGCGGGTGTGTATGCACAGTATCGGGGTTTTCCTGTAATTTATTACGGGACCAGTTTTCTGGAATTGCCAGTTTGCATTCCGTTCCGGCCGGTTTTCCTTTGTTCTTTCCCGGCCGGACTTTTAGGATGGAGGGTGTTATTTGCAAGTTTGCAAATAACATATTGTGGAGGTTTTATTTGTAAGATGATTATTTATGATAGCATCTTTTTGATACCATTCTTATCTTTCATCATCACTTGCTTTTTGGTGATTTGAGGTGATTAGAGGTTGATTTGAGTTTGTGATGATGTTGTTTGGTTGTGGTCACCACTTGTGCTCCTACACTCACCTCCCTTCATGCTTCATATTCATTCCTCCACCTAATTATTCTCACTTGATGAAAATGGTTGAAAAACATTTGAGAGAGAAAGAAGAAGAGAGAGCTTCTTCTTGAGAGTTTCATTTCTTGATCTCATTCATGCTAGAAAAATGCAAGCACCATTTTTCTTATCTCATTTCCTCCATCATCTTCAAATGGCAACAAACCCCAAATGAGACATAGCCTCTACACTACACATTCTACAGCATATCTTGAGCATGTCGAGTTGCCGGCTTCATGCCCGAGTTGCCTCGGTATCGAGGCGGGAGCCCGTAAAAGACGCAGGCGATGTGGTGCCCTTCCGGCGAGGAGGCGACGATGCGGAGACAAGACTTTCCGCGGGAGATCGGGACGATGACGAGAAGACCGGAGGACTCGGATCACTCGGTATACTTCTCTTCCCATCTCTTGTTAGCTAGCATAGGTTAATGGTTAACGATCCGGGTTTTCTTTGTCCGCGGTAGCGCCGGTTTCCAAGTAAGGAAAAATTTTGATTCCGCAATTTGGCCTCGGAATAGACGGCCGGGGCGCTGCCGTGGCGCAACATGGTATCAGAGCCACGCCATTAACCTTACCTAGCTTGTTCTAATGCGTTTTGCTTATCCGATCGACCAAAATTCCAAAAACCTCATCTTTGTTCACATCAGTTTTCTGTTGGAATTTTTTATTGTCTAAAAATTTTTCAGGTTGCAGAAAAATGATGTGCTGAAAAAGATAAGACTACTGTAGAAAAACGACAAAGTGATTCCCTAGTTGGAGCGTGGAACCGCGGCCAAAACCCCCTTTGGGCCGCGGTTCCGCCGCACTATGGTGAGCTCACTTGGTCATTTTTCTGCAGTTGCTTTATGGGCTGAAAATAGGGCTTTTGGAATATTAAATTTGGGCCCAGATCTTCTGTGACTGCTACAGTTTCACTTGGGAGCCCACTTGTTAATTGTTTGATTGATCGGATATTTTAAACACATTATTTCACAGTATTTACATTATATCTGCGACCGTGAATGTCACTTGATCGGTAAATCCTGTCTAACTGCTATAGCCCGGTTAGACGGATTTGCGAACGTGACTTTCACGTTGATGTTCTATGTTTATGCTGTGATGTTGCGGATCGGTCGTGGGGGATAGCCTGGATGCAATGCTAGTACAGTTTTGTTGTATTATGTACATTTGATATTGCGGGACGAGCGTCCGACATGTGGACTACCGTCACTGCCTGATTGTATTATTCTTTTGGGGCACGACTTGGTTGCGGTCGATGTACCCGGTGTATGTATATTTTACTTTCTGTACTAGGGTTGCCCCGCGGTGGGGTGCACGGATAGCCGGGTTCTGGAGGGCAACGGGCCCGCATCTCAGGGCATTGGGACGGAAGGGGCTTCAGTCCAGGATTGGCGGGCTATTCGCCGCACTCGTAGGGGGTTCAGGTTGACCCAGGAGGGGTGCCCAAGTTACCGGATTCCGTGAAGTGCTGGGTGGTCCATTCACGGTGCTGAAGGGGGCTGCCTCGCTTTAGGTTTTGGCGGGTGACTTGCCGCGCCCGTAGGGGTCTAGGATTTCATTGCACAGGCTATCCACACGACCAGGGGAACGTCGGGCTTCAGCAGCGGCTCTGTGAAACCCGGGGCTTCCAGATATCTGTATTGTTCTGTGATGCTGTACATTTCTGTGATGTTGCATTTTATTCACGCCTTGAGCGAAATACTATATATTGGTATATATATTAGTAGATGTTGTATATCTTTTTTCATCCGCGCTAGTCCAGTCCCCGCTCTGCCGTTAGTTAGCTAACCTAACGGGTGATGACGGGACCTAGTGGCGAATGCGAATGGCATATACGTACGTCAGTATATTTTCGTTCTTTGTGGTGTGATCAATTGATGGGACTGCGTTGATTCGGATCAATGCAAGCTAAACAAACCTATTCTGATGTTGTTGGAACACTTTTTCAAAAAGCTGTTATTGTAAGGACGTTCACTTTTGTTTTGCATCGTGGTATTCATTTGGAATATCCTGCTCCTCAGTCGACGAGGCAAGGGCCGAGATCCCTTCATCGGGAGTGACCCCTTGGACAGAAGTTTGCGTCAGGGCATTAACTTCACTATAGCCGATTACTTTTGCTTTGCATCGTGGTATTCAGTTGGAATATCCTGCACCTCATTCTACGGGGAAAGAGCCGAGATCCCTTCACCGGGAGTGACCTCTTTAGCAAAGGCTTTCGTCACTATATTTTTATAAAAACTATGCAGTTCCTTCAACGATATCAAGTTCATTACGTTAAAGGTTTTTCACCAAAAACCAGCCGTAGCCCTCCGTCATTTCCTACATGTATTATTTGGTATTCGTGCTGCGTTTGTTGACCTAGTCAAGACGTAGTGTTCGGTAGCTAAGTGGTACTTGTTTGTTGCATAAGTGGGATTGGTTAGGACAGTCGTGCGGCCTTGTTGACCTAGTCAAGGGCACGTACGGGTGGGTTTAATGCAATCCAGAATAATGACGGGTTGAACTTGACTGGCGGTTTATGGTTTGTTGACCTAGTCAAGGTCATAAACCGCTTGGGGTAAAAATCACATCGGGAGTTTCAAAAGAACTGAAACTTGCCAGGCATGCGCATACCTTCTGGAGTGTGATGACTTGAGTGGATTCCGTCAAGTTATCATGCGATGATAGTTGGATCCCGATTTCCACTGATGAGTTGGTTTACTCCTCGGGTGATCCCGACTAATTCTTCTTTCAGGTTTGGAAGAGAATTTGAGGTACAGTGGGAGGCTTCCAGATTAGATAAAGTGATAACCATTCTGATCTAGGTTAGAGTGCACGCTGAGTGTTTCTTTTCTCTCTCTTTGGCAGCGACCATTGACCCGACCCAAGACTATGACTCAGTGACTATGTTGACCGAACCTTCTTAACACTGGCTTTTGGATTGTCAGAGTTGCAGACCTCATTGCCACTCCTATTTTTACCCTTTTCTCCAGGACACCCCGTATTACTGCGAACGTCCACTTCCATTGGACAAAACCATCGTATGGTTATATACGAACTCGAAGGACTTCGAGGATGGTTTCTGGTTCTGGAGAAAACGAATAGGATTATTCAGTTGTCTTTTCTTTTCACCTTCTCTCATTGTGAGTACTCCTTGGTTTAGGAGATAGTACACCTATTATGCAAATTGGACAGTCTTCTTCCAAACCTTAGGCTGGTGCCAAACGGTGGGGAATGAAGAAAACCAATTAGCATAACGATGGTGTGCAGAAGGTATTAAGTTAAGACAAAGCAAGGGATTAGTAGGAGGGCAAAGTAAATTGCGACTGATATTCACGACCAAACCAAGTATTTCTTCGCCAATCCTAAATCACCTTTGTATTTCTCCAGGACACTCCGTATCACTACGAAGATCCACAGTTTATTGGATACTCCATCGTATGGTTATATACGAACTCAAAAGGAACTAGTTCCAGTTCGGGGATGGATTCTGGTCCAGGAGAAATAGGAATAAGGTTTATTCGGTTGTCTTTTATCTTCACCTTCTCTCGCTTTGCGAGTGCTCCTAGGATTAGGACAGTACACCCATTATGCTTATTGGATAGTCTTCTTCCAAACCATAGGCTGGTGCCGAACGGTAGGGAAGGAAGAAAACCATTTGGCCTAAAGGGGTGTGCAGACGGTATTGACTAAAGACATATAAAGGGATTTGGACAGGTGGCAAAGAATTATACGGTTATAGTTGTGAATCTGGATAATGGTAGAGGCATTACTAGGAATACCAGGATTCCCCACAGAAACATTTCAATGTTTCAGTTTCAACTATGTGCTGTTAAAAGAAGACTGATTTCCCGATTAGGCACTTGCTCCAGGGTATGTATTTACCAGGTATGATTCTCACATCTGTATGGTTTCACAGATGATGAGTGGGAGTAAGTTATTGGGAATTGGGTGATCATCCTCATTATATCGGGATTCGTTGTAATCGGTGATATTTGAGGAGATCATCTGGGCTGTTTGCCGGTCGGCAAATATTTGGTTTTGAATATCCGCTGTTGTGCACCAATTTCAAATTGATATATCTGTACGTCTATTTTCATAGAGTGAGATATACCTTTTGATATTATGTCGATGACATTTACCTATATCAGTGGATGGTTAGGTAAGGAGCATTAAACAGCGGTGTAATTCTTCTTAACCATAAGTACAGTTTTCAACCTACGACACACAGTGAAAGAGTTGTTAGACTCAGCGGACTTATACAGAGTATTGTATGTTGTCCAGTGTCCATTAGGACAGAGGGGTTGGTCCTCATACTATATTCTGTTTACTTTTAACTTCTCTAGTTCTTAGACATGTGCTTCGTGGAAACACAGGGTCTAAGTTTTGAGGAGTTATAGGTATTTGAATAGAGTAGAGAACCAGGTGTAGCAAGTATCGGGATTCTTCAAAGTGATCGAAGATGTAGATACTTGTGTATGGTATTCAGTTGATAGTAATGATAAAGAGAAATTGCTTCTCTTTCAGGTTACTCATAATTGGAAGCATTCCTAAGTTGAGTAACGCTGATCGGCCTCCTTCCATTTAGTTGACATGCACTGGAGACAGCTACATGATTTGAATCTGGTTCAATTAAATCAGTGCCTCTGGTTCTATATTGGATATAGAACAGTTCATATCTTGACATTGTTAAGGTACGGGGAGTTGTCCGGCTTATGCTTAAAACCAGACACTGGACAACTCAAGGCACGTTTCTGTAATGGCTGTTTGTGGGTTGACCTAGGCTATGACGAGGGTTGACTTTCTACCATCTGAAAGATCAATAGAAATATTGTTCTAGACTCGCCACAGTTTTATTAAAAATGGATTTTTTCAAAAACAGCAGTGGGAGTATGGTAGAACTGGAAGTGATTCCAGAACCGCAAACGATTACTGAAGATTTGATAAGGAACCTAAAGATTCAATCTGATTTGACATTCCATTAGCCACTCCGCAGATATGGTGGGTAACTTCAGGCACCCGAGAGGTACTCCGGTAGCCTCAAGGACGGTGACAGGGAAGTTCTTGTTTACCCACACTTGCCATTGCTGTTGTTCCAGGCTGCGAGACCCGGCAGGAGGATGAGTATAGCGTCGTTCTAAACTAGCTTTAGAAGTGCACGTCTATATGACTCTGGCAGAGGGTTGTCGTAGTCAGTGGGAGCAGCGGAAGCATTGGTGGACTTCATGCTTATGTCTATTTATAGACTAAAGCAGATATAGCGGAGTTAGATCATCTGTTTCTGATGTGACAGTCATGGGTTTGACGTCATCAGAATAGGGGATGGATCTGTTGAGAAGGTAGTAGGAAGTGATATTCCTATACTACGATCGGTTATACTTTGGTCGTCACACAGTGTTTTCTCCACATGGGACTTGGATATTATATCAGACATACTGGTTACTAGACCTATGGTTTTAGATCTAGATTTGGGTGGTTTCCCAATCAGGGTACCTTGACAGCATTCTATGAGTATTTAGAATGGACGACTCCTGGCAAGGTAATGTACCTGCAGGTAATGGAGTCACCCTCTCTAAAGGTGTCTTACAGACTAAAGGGGAGAGGGATACGCATGATTGACAGATCACTTGCTTAGGCAATTGAGTCAATCATGAGATGTCAAGTACCACACCAGATGTTGTTCTTGCAGTAGGTGCAATAAGTTGATATTAATCCAATCCTGGAAAAACAGTCGGAAGCAGTTTTAGAACATAAGTGAATGTTCTAGGGATATGATAACGGCTGCCTCCTTTAGGAGACGGTTATCACTCCAGGCTTCCAAGGTGACATGGACGACAAGGAGGTTGTCAGAGTTATAGTTCTCCCTCTGACGAGGGGCGGTATTTTGGACAGGTGGTCCAAGGCAATACTGAGGGTGGCATGGCGCAGGATACTGATTAAGTTCAGTTGACGATACAGTCTAAGAAGTTTGGATTTGGAGTTCATTTATGAACTAGGTCCCATCAGCCATCCAGACATTCCAAGACAGGTATTGCTCACTTCGGGAGATGGTTTTCTCCGCGAACTTGAGATATAGAGAGACATAGAAAGAAACTTCACAGCGGATCCACTCACTGAGGCTATTCCTCGAACGCAATAGTTTCGCAAACGAGCTTTGTGAGACTGACCAGTAGAGAAGTTGGGTGTTCGGTATCACACGGGCTGTGAGTATGCGACATCGCAATAATTAGCCTTGAGTGCAAGTGGGAGATTGTTGGAGATAGTGCCCTCAGAGTCAATTATTGGATCACAGGCACGTGATTGCAATGATTGAGGGAGGACCTATCCCGGTAGGACAGTCTTACTCGAGATGATAGTATGCTATCTGGTTTATCTTTATCATCGTGTACTGCTTTAGGTGACCTGACATGTCGCTATTACACGTTGATAGAGCCCCTAGGATTCTTGCTTGACGACCAACAGTATGATGGCGATCATATACGTGGGAGCTGGGGTCTATAAGCACATCCTTAAAAGGTCCCTAGTCGTGGGAGTTTCGAGACTGGGCATCGATACTCCATTAGTAGACTAGTGTATACAGTCGAGACCCCGACGAGGGGCGGTGGCCGGTCTCACAAGCCACTGGTGTCAGTTGGTTCACCTAAGATGTATACAGGTGCTCATTGGGTTATGAGTACACCGGACAGGACTCGCCAGGAACCTGCTAGTTGGTCTTATACCTGACGTCAGATGGCAGTTCCCAGGTGACATGTGTACAGGTTAGTTCATCGACCTGAGATCGTCATTTGTCTCGTGTGAGTTCCCACTGTGCTTTGATTACTACCCTACCACGGCTCAAAGGAGTCGTGCAAACATGTTTTAGTTGGGTGCAGTCCCGAGCCACATGGAGGCAGTGAGCGGATCTGCAGGGGTTCGTCTCTCCCGGTATTGGGGGTGAGATCGCGCTGTGTCTAGGAGAGCCATTACACAAAGCCCTCGGCCGAGGCAGGAGATTTACTGGTGGTATTCCAGTAGTATCTCAGGGTGTTCTGGGCTACACTCCGACACGACTTGTACTGCCTTTGGGGGTCTGACTTTTACCAACCCCCTAGGCCCGACATGCGATGCTCATAGACGAACGGACCGGACTGTACGGATATTGTCACAGACAGGCTCAGTAGGGTGTCAGGATGAGTTCGCTCATCGGCGTCCCTTTTGGTCAATAGCTGGTGGCCCGTCACGTATTGGCTAATACCTCTGACGTGCTAGTGGTTAAATCCACAGCCATAGTATTGACGAGTCTTTAGAGTCCACCACACTTTCAGTTACTCAAGCTTTCGGGCGAAACGCTGTAGAAGCCGTATGGAGATATGGCAAGGTCCGATCAGATACGTGCGGTATTGCACGGATCAGGATCAGACAATTTTGTACTAATGGCCGTATAGTTATATGGCAGGGTTCGATCAGATACGTGCGGTATTGCACGGATCAGGATCGAACGGATTTTACTAGCCGGCTTTGGTTTAAGCCGGTACTAGTTTAGTACAGTGTAGATTTTGTCTCATTGCATTTGTATCCGGTCGGAATACAGATGCGGGTGTGTATGCACAGTATCGGGGTTTTCCTGTAATTTATTACGGGACCAGTTTTCTGGAATTGCCAGTTTGCATTCCGTTCCGGCCGGTTTTCCTTTGTTCTTTCCCAGCCGGACTTTTAGGATGGAGGGTGTTATTTGCAAGTTTGCAAATAACATATTGTGGAGGTTTTATTTGTAAGATGATTATTTATGATAGCATCTTTTTGATACCATTCTTATCTTTCATCATCACTTGCTTTTTGGTGATTTGAGGTGATTAGAGGTTGATTTGAGTTTGTGATGATGTTGTTTGGTTGTGGTCACCACTTGTGCTCCTACACTCACCTCCCTTCATGCTTCATATTCATTCCTCCACCTAATTCTTCTCACTTGATGAAAATGGTTGAAAAACATTTGAGAGAGAAAGAAGAAGAGAGAGCTTCTTCTTGAGAGTTTCATTTCTTGATCTCATTCATGCTAGAAAAATGCAAGCACCATTTTTCTTATCTCATTTCCTCCATCATCTTCAAATGGCAACAAACCCCAAATGAGACATAGCCTCTACACTACACATTCTACAGCATATCTTGAGCATGTCGAGTTGCCGGCTTCATGCCCGAGTTGCCTCGGTATCGAGGCGGGAGCCCGTAAAAGACGCAGGCGATGTGGTGCCCTTCCGGCGAGGAGGCGACGATGCGGAGACAAGACTTTCCGCGGGAGATCGGGACGATGACGAGAAGACCGGAGGACTCGGATCACTCGGTATACTTCTCTTCCCATCTCTTGTTAGCTAGCATAGGTTAATGGTTAACGATCCGGGTTTTCTTTGTCCGCGGTAGTGCCGGTTTCCAAGTAAGGAAAAATTTTGATTCCGCAATTTGGCCTCGGAATAGACGGCCGGGGCGCTGCCGTGGCGCAACAGCTGTGCCCAGCCGGACTAACGACAACAAGGTTGTCGTTAGGTTTCTTAAAGAAAACATTTTCTCTCGGTTTGGGCACCCCCGAGCGATCATTAGCGACAATGGAACTCATTTCTGCAATAAGACTTTCGAGGCCTTGATGCGGAAATATTCCATTAATCATAAGCTATCTATGCCCTACCACCCCCAAACCTGTGGGCAAGTCGAAGTTTCAAATCGGCAAATCAAGCAGATACTGGAGAAGACGGTTTCCAAGAACCGTAAGGATTGGTCGTTGAAACTCACTGATGCCCTTTGGGCATTTCGAACTGCTTATAAGACCGATCTTGGCATGTCTCCCGATCGGCTTGTGTACGGAAAGGCTTTCCACTTCCCTGTGGAAATAGAGCATCACGCATTTTGGGCGATAAAAGAGCTGAATCTGTCTCTCGAAGATGTGGGCAGCCATCGGAAGCTGCAGTTGAACGAATTGAGCGAGCTTAGGGATGAGGCTTACAAAAACGCGGTTGTCGTTAAGAACCGAACGAATGTGTTTCACGATAAACACCTTTTGCGCAAAACATTCGTACCTGGTTAACAGGTACTGCTTTACGACACCCGGCTACATTTCCATCCAGGTAAGCTCAGATCTCGCTGGAAAGGGCCATACTTTGTGCAGAATGTGTATCCGCATGGCGCTGTGGATTTGGAGAATCCAAAGGACGGTTCATTTTTCAAAGTAAACGGACACCGACTTAAACCGTACCTTAGCGCCAAACCAACAGAGGAGCTCCTGGTCTTACAGGAGCCGGTTTACCCTGTATAATCTTCTTCTGCCTACCACCAAATTTCGGTTATCCAGCCAAGAACAGTGGACACTGTTCCAAATAAGTTTGGGGGGTATGTATATACCTTTTTGTATATATTTATGGATATTCTTTTCCATTTTTACTATTCTTCTTTTCTTTAAAAACAAAAACAAAAAAATGTGTATATCTAACCGACAATATTGACCCTTCAATGATCTCTTCATGCAATGACAGTGAGGACACTGTCCAGTTTAAGTTTGGGGGTACGCTCGGTACGCATTTCTAACCTTCGCATTCATATGTATATTTTGCATCTGCATACTAAAATCCATAAAATCCATAAAAATCAGAAAATTTTCTAAAAACATAAAAACTTTTCTGTCAAGTTAGCTAGTGGGAGAACTCAGATTCAACATTTCGATGGTTTTGTTTGATAAGATAAGAATAACTAAATCTTATTTTTAGATTTTGAAAACCTGAAAGATAACTCTCCTTTGAAGTTAACTATAGCTGATATACGTCTTTACATCACACTACACGTGTTGTGAGTTTTGGAAATTAGATGATAAGTTTATTATGTCTAAAAACTTTTAAATGGATAAATGATTTTCTGAGGATCAAATAGGTTTGTTCTGAAATAAGTAATATCAAGAATAGTTTATGAAGTGAAGCGAATATGAAGGAATGTTATTGATGCCTTAATTGGAACTAATTCTGAAAAATAACCCATCTGAAACTTAATTGGAATGATTACACACCTAACCCACTAAACATGTCTTTTATCCAAAAAAATAATTGAACTGCCGGTTATATCTCCGTTCGCATTGAATCATCATGATATTCACGATAAATTGTCTTTTGTTTTTGGGCCTAGGTAACTTGAGTAATTAAGTCCGCTGGGGTGTCTCTACACCTAATGCCCTAAAGCCAACTAATTGGGTGCATTGGCCCAAACCTCGTTAAGAAGCCTAGAAAGTCCAGATTAAAACAAAGTCAAGCAAGTGTTCTCTCCGAGTTAAAATTCCTAACGGTTCTTTGTGTGAGAATAATCTTGACAAAAGACAGGTTTTTATAAAAAAATATTTCTAGCGGAGATATGAAGGTTTTATTCTATAATAAAGACTATTGCACGTTCACAGAGGTGTGTATGAAATGAAAACAAGAAAAAGGTGGAGTGAAAAATAAGACCTAGTTTCCTGTTAAGGAAGATAGAAATTCTCAAATTGAAACCTTGCTGGAAAACGAAACTTGAAAAATACTTAACTCCTTATAAAACTTATGTGATCCTTTTAAAATTTTTATCTGGGCTTTATTTTGTGACATGATGACTTTAATCGATCCTTCTGGAACTTAACGACACTATTTGCACTGCACGTAAAGACATATAAAATCTTAAGTTAAATAAGAAGCGAGGTGTGAAAAATAAAGGTTCGATAGTCTAGACTTAGGATAATAGAATTGTTATTTTCTGAAACAAACCTTAGGGTTTGAATCATAGTTATTTTGCGAAACTAGCTTGACCGGATTTTGTAGGTAGTATCCGCTGAAAACCCTCAGGAGACAACACTCCTCCTACTAGGGACACATAGAGGTTTAAACGGCTTGTTGCACATGCTCAGTGCAATCGCGTTCCCTGCGAAAGTGAGGTTAGGAATTTTTTGAATAAATTGGCTTTGCTCGGGACGAGCAAATGATAAGTTTGGGGGTATTTGTTCATATCAGATTTTTGCATTTTTATACCGCCCAATTTTTATCACATTGCTTATCGGTCGGTACTCTTGAGCCGTGTTTGCTAGTTAATTGCAGGATACAGGTTCTCAGCTCTAAACAGTGAAATTCATGGAAAAGCACGACAAATTCCGGATTACTGCCAACCACAGATAAAACACGGGTCTCCGCTCTCTATCCGTATGTTGCCGCACACCAGTTTAAGGGACAAAATGGCAAATCGATGTCATTTTCATGCACAAAGCTCAATATCAACACAAGATCCAACATATCTACGCGGAGCTCAAGGAAATCATGGCAAAAGATCCACATCACATCACCTTTTGATCTACTGAAATTCTGGAAGAAATGTGAAGAGCTTCTGAGAAACAACATATACCACACTGAAGAGTACTGCAAACCAGGGAAAATCACCAAAATTGAAGGGTCAACCCCTCTTTATGGCCGCGGATCCGCAGCATAAGCGTTCTTAGGCCGCGGATCCGCGGCCCTATTGACTCGTCAAAGAGGTTTTGGGGGCAGATTGGTACTTTTATGTGGGGACAGATTGTTGCCCTAGGTTTTCAGTTTCCTTCCTATAAATAGCCCAGAACAATGCCAAGTGAAGGGTGCTTATTCTTGTGTAAAATTTTAGGATAGATTTTGTAGTCTTCTTCCTCTTTCATCTTCTTTCCATTAAAACTTTGTAGTGAGCTTTTTATGAGTGAAGGATGAATAACAGAGTTCTTTTTGTTACCATGCTTGTCTTGTTATGTTGTTAATGATAATTGCTTGTATTTTTCATTTGCTAATCTAGTTGTTGTTATTTATTATTTGTTTCTTTCTTGTTCTCTTTTTCTTTATCCTTAACAACAATGATGCTTAAGCTTGATCCTTACCAAGGTGAGGTCTCAAATGGCTAGTTGTAATCTTCTAATCTCTTTCTTTCTATCTTCCTCCTTTGTTGTATTTTCCTTTTTTCTTGTAATGGGTGAGTAGTTTTCTTACTTGTTAGGGTGGGATAAGGAAAGTTTGAGAGAAAGAAATCTCTTTCACTCTTTTCTTGCCCAACATCTTAATTCGGACTCCCGTTAATTGAACCACAATCCGCTCCCTACGGCACCCTATCCTACATGATAGCGATGATTCCTTAGTGAGACCGGTTGTGGTTGAATTAACCGGAGGTTAAGGCTGAGAGCCAAGAACGGACGGACAAGCACCAAAAGGAAGAACTTAAGCGTTGGAAAGCCTAGCTTATACTCGCAAGTTCCTTCCTAGTCGTGCTAATCCCCGTTGTTGCCGATTACCGTAACACCGATATTAAGAGTGGCAACGAAAGAAGTGAGCGACTCCTAACTCAAACTAACATAATCCTAACCCTAGCAAGCTCTCTTTATATATCATTTTAGCACATAGTTAATCTCAAAACAAACCTGGACATTTGGACTTAACTCGTTAAAGCACATAGAAAAAGATTCCCATCTCCCTGCGGACGACCTGTACTCAACCGGCTAGCTATATGCGAAACCGTCTTGATTGCGGTAATTAATTAAGCACGCAAAATCTACCAATCATGAATCTAGTAGGATTCCTCATCCACCTGAGAGATACTACGGTTTCCTCGGTGACGGTACGAGCGAGGATTGCATCATGGTAGACGATGGCCCAACCAGGTTTAGGCAGGCCATCACAAGTGGCGACTATGTTAAATGGCTGGATGCTATGCAATCAGAGATGGAATCCATATACACCAACAAAGTATGACTTTGAATATTGCACCTAAAGGGGTAAAACCCACAGGGAGCAAATGGATCTTAAGAAGATTCTTGGTGTAGATGGAAAAGTTGAGACTTTCAAAGATAGACTTGTAGTAAAAGGTTTTCGTTAATGACCAGGTATGGTTTATGATGAAACCTTTTCTCTAGTGACTATGCTTAAGTCCATCAGGATTAAAGCACGCATCGCGGAGTTGGAACATCTGTTTTGATGTGGCAGTCAAAGAGTTTGACTTCATCAAAATGGTAGATAAACCTTGTATATACACGAAGGTTGTAGAGAGTAAGGTTGTCTTCCACGTATTGTACGTAGATGACATACTCTTGATAGGAAATGGTTTTCTATGCTACACTCGGTCAAGCTCCTCTTATCATAAGGATTCTCCATAGAAGATCTGGATGATACTTACTACATCTTGCAGTTTATGATCTATGGTGATAGATCTAAGTGGATGTTGGGAGTGTCCCAAATCTAGGTACATAAACACCGTACTAAAGGGGTTTAGTATTGAAGATTCTATGCGTGGTGGTTCGCCCACTTACTCAGGAATCACTCTCTCTAAAAAGATATCTCCCGAGACTGATTTGGAGAGAGCTCGCGTGCAAGGGATACCTTATGCTTCGGCAGTAGGCTCTATCATGTATGCGATGTTATGTACCACACCAGATGTAGCTAACTCACCAGGAGTAGTGATCAGGAATCAATCAGATCTTGGGATAATCACTGAACAGCTATGGAGGATATTCTTAAGTACTTGAGAAGCACCAAAAGAATGTTCTTGGTTTGAGCTTCCAAAGTGATAAGGATGACTGATAGTCGGTCTCCGGTTTTGTCTTTACCTTCAGTGGAGGGACGGTATGTTGGAAGAGTTCCATGCTAAATACCGTGGCATACTAGACAATAAAGGCTAGATACATTGCAACCAACGATGCTACCAAAGTGGATATTTGGATAATTCTTGTTCATGAGATGAACATAGTTCCCACCATTGAGTGTATAATAATTGTTATTGTGACAACAATGGAGTTGTAGCTTTAGCCTAGGAACGCCGATCCCATCAGCATTCCAGACATATTCTGAGGACAGTATCACCTGATCATGGAGATGGTTGATCCCTGTACCCCTCCGAAAGACGCGGCGGAGACGCGGCGGATGTCTAGCCTGAATTTCGGGGCAGATGCTAATTGGTGCTATCCGTCCACCTCTCCGAAGATGCCAAGTTGATTTATGGCACCACGTATCGGAGGTTTAAACGGATGCGACCGATATAGCAGACTTCGTCAGATTCCCCCTCGTTTGAGGGGTTTTGATTGTGGGGACGCTCTTCCTTGCAGGCGCAAGCCCCTGCAGTTAATTACGCTACCTCATCGCGGTAGCAACTTTCTCCTTCTCCATATGGCCACTTCGTGTCGTGGGTGTTTGTTTTGTTTGTGGTTGCCCGTGGATCGTATACGGAGACTAATTTATGTTGTCACCCGTAGGGCGTGGATTAGTCCAAATCCGTATCTTCTTAGATTTGGGTTTTGGTTTGGGTTTAAGGATACGTTAGTCTTATTTAAGACTAAGATCAACTTAAACGTATGTTAAGGACACATTAGTCTAATTTTAGACTATGATCAACTTAACGGGATCATTTAGATCCAACAAAAGAGCATTTGGGCTCTATTGTTTAGTTTAGGGACATTGCGGCCCATAATTAGTTTAGGAATATTGTGGTCCAATGTTAGTTTAAAGACATCGCGGTCGAGATTAAGGACATCATAGTCCGTGGGTTTAAGGACTCCACAGTCCGTTTTTAGTTTTAAGACATCACGGTTGAGGTTAAGGACATCGTAGTCCGTGAGTTTAAGGACCTCACAGTCCGTTATTAGTTTTAAGACATCACGGTCGAGGTTAAGGACATCCTAGTCCGTGAGTTTAAGGACCTCACAGTCCATTATTAGTTTTAAGACATTACGGTCGAGGTTAAGGACATCATAGTTCGTGGGTTTAAGGACACCACAGTCCGTTGTTAGTTTTAAGACATCACAGTCGAGGTTAAGGACATCGTAGTCCGTGAGTTTAAGGACCACACAGTCCGTTATTAGTTTTAAGACATCACGGTCGAGGTTAAGGACATCATAGTCCGTGAGTTTAAGGACCTCACAGTCCATTATTAGTTTTAAGATATCACGGTCGAGGTTAAGGACATCATAGTCCGTGAGTTTAAGGACCTCACAGTCCGTGAAATGTATGGTTGTCGGGACCCGTCACCTCTTTGAAGACGTTGAGGAATTACAACAACACATATCAAAGGAGTGAAGAGATGTACCCTTGAACCAAGGTGAGTTAGTTGAAAGAGCAGATGTGCTCAATTCAAAACAAGTTGAGGACTTATGGCCAAAATTGGGCTAAGTCCAATTAAAATGTTTTAACATTTTATTTTTGTTCTGGCTATTAAGCTTTTATTTGGGCTCAGCCCTTTTTATAATGCTAAGCATTGATTTAGCTTCTGACAATGTTTGTCTTTTACTGAATGCTGAGCATTCATCATAGCTCTGGGGCTTATTCAAAGAACAATTTATGTTCTGCCCAAGGGCACATAAAACTATGTGGCGCACTTGGCACTAGCGCCAGTCGATGAGCGCAGTGCGCTATGGTTGAAGCGCTAGTGCGCTTGGCACTTTGCGCCAGATGTGAAGCGCTAATACGCTTAGCGCTTTGCGCTAAATGTAGAGTGCTGATGCGCTATAGTTGAAGCGTTGAGACGTTTGGCGCTGGTGCCATATAATGAGCGCAAAGCGCTTTTAGTAATTCAGCGCACACGTGAGGAGCACGTGGCGCGCTTAGCGCTGAGCGCTAGCCAATGAGCGCAGTGCGCTGTGTTTGAAGTGCTATTGCACTGCAGTGCTTTGCGCTAGATGAAGAGCACTAAGGCACTTCTAAATTAGGAGCACTAAGGCTCTTTTAAAATTAGAAGCGCTAAGGCTCTTCTTAGGTTAACTTTGCGCTCTGAAGATTATCTTCTTTTTGATAAGAGATTTTGTCTCAAGATTGTAATAACGAAGTTCTTAGTTTATAGGAGATATTTCAATCTCTTTTTGATGAAAGGCTTTGCCTTTATGGATCTGTGATCCTAAGAGAATTGAATAATTCTCTCCCCCCTTTTATAATGAGATGTTCATCATCTCAGAAAGACAATTTGTCTTATAGATCTATGATCTGTGAAGTAAGTACTTCTTTGTCTTATGATGAGATCTTTTTGATCTCTTTATAAAAGACCTTGGTCTTTGTAGATCTATGATCTTTTAAGAAGAGAATTCTTCTTTTTAATTATGAGATGATTTCATCTCTTTGTTTATCACCATTCTTTTTTTTTTTACCTTGAAGAAAATATCTTCTTTTACCGAGAGCTACTTCTTCTTCTTGAGATTTTCTCAAAGTTTATGGGGGGGTTCCTTCTTCTCAGACTTGAAGTCTTGGATCCTTTATATAGGGGAGGCTGATTTGTTGAATCAGTTAAAGAGATTTATTCTCCAATTAATTTGGGAATTTCCCCACCGTTGGATCCTTGATCCAAGGGCTTCTGATTTACAGAAGATAATCTTCTTGTTTTAACAAGATTGAGAAATCTTTCCTTCTTTACAGAATTTATTCTGTATTTTAGTGATTTTTAATCACGATTGGATCATTGATCCAACGGTGTTCCAAATTCAGGGCATAATCTTTTCTGTTTAGAAAGATTCAACAGAATTTTATTTTTGTTAACTGATGATTTAATCATATCCATTGGATATTTGATCCAACGGTGAGTAACATTTAGTTCCAGCGCTAGCGCTTATGCACTCTGCCCATGGTGCGCTTTGCCCATGGTACGCTAATTAGAGCGCAGCGCTCTTAGCACTAGCGCACACATACTTTGCACATGGTGCGCTTTTTGGAGCGCAGCGCACCTAGAGCTAGCGCCTATGTGCTTTGCATGGAGTGTGCTAGTTGTAGCGAAGTGCTTTTATAAAAGCGCAGCTTTTAATTCAAATTTTGAATTCTGAACAGAGCTTTGCTCTAATTGGAGAAACAAATGCCCCCCACCGTTGCACTCACGGGGCCCACACGTGGGTGCAGCGGTGGCAACATCTCGACTCTTGGATCACTCAAGGAACTGAAACGGTGCTTAGTGCCTATAAATAGGACCCTTGGCCCTTGAGATGACTCCTGTTCATCTTCAATCCTTCTTGAAAATTTATTTTCTTCTTCAGAGCATAGCTCTTCTTCTTAAGAATTTTTAAGGACAGAACTTTGTCGGATTAGGTAAAAGATTAAGTCTTTTTGAGACATCTTTTAGGGTTTCACCCATTAACAGAGTTTTGCTCTTCATAGATCTTTGATCTAAAGAAAATCCTTTTTAGGGTTTTATTAATAGAGCTTTGCTCTTTTGGAATCATAGATCTAAAAGGATCTTGCTTATGATTTCTTAATCCATTAATGGAGCTTTGCTCCTTTCAGATCATACAGAAGAACTCTAAGAGTTTGTTCATGGATCTTGAAGATCAAATTGAAATTTTATTTTTGATAGATTATTCCATCATCTTTTCAGAGTAAGGCTCTTCTTGAGGAATTTTATTCCTTCATCATTAGACTTTGACAGATGTCTGTCTAGTGAAGAGCGCTGCTCTCAATAGGAGTTTTACTCCTCTGCCCGAGGGATTTCTCATTTAATGAGAATCTCTTGAGGATTTCCTCATTTAATGCCAGCCTCATCCATTGATGAGGCTGTTTTATTAATCATGAACTGTCATCTAGATTTTGTGGGTCCCCTTTGGTCCCTTTTAACTGCATTGCAGTGTGGTATGGATTTATAGTACCTTGTAACAGAATTTAATTTATAGCATCGGTGGCTGAAAAATTCGTTCTTTTCTGCGCATGCACTATGTCTTCCGACACCTCCTTCCCATTCATTCGTTCAGAAGGCGGATTTCCTGAAACACCCGTTGACCGAGAGGTTTTCGCGCTGATAAAAGACCATGACCCGGAGCATAAGAGTCTTCATCTATGGGGTAAATGGTATGATCAAATTATCATGGGCCGACGGAGCTTTTCTTGTGCGACATCCTCGGAGCCTATTTCAGCGATTGCTTATGCAGATGCGCCTCCGATAAATTACACTGTGGAGGAGGTCAACTGGACTTCAGAAGGTCTCCTTCGGCCTTCTATTGCCGCAATACCCGTGCAGCCGCCGGTGGCTTTGGACATCCTAGGGCGACGCATATGTCAGGGCGAGTCACGCCCCTGGGGATAGCCGTACAATGTAGGACTAACTCCCCGTCACCCAGCCGGGTACTTGCAGTGGGCCCGGTATATTCTATCGGCGAGGAAGCCACAGTTGATGAAGCTCGGATTATATTCCGCCGTTTATGCTTCTTTGTTTCAATATTCCACACCCCCTACATGGTGGGTCAGGGCATTTCTGGAACAGTGGAACATCCCAACCCACACCTTCTTTGTATCAGATCGAGAAGTCTCCATTTCTTTGGAGGAGTTTGCAAAGGTCTCGGGTTTACCCGTTAGGGGGAAACATTATGAGGAATTGCTTCCCCCTGATGAGTATGTTTTCTCTACCAAATCGGTGGTAATGGGTCTTACTCCCGAGAATGCCATTCAACACAAATTTCCGAGCTTAATAAAGGTGTTGAATATGTACGAGAACCTCTCTCTCGCATTCAAAGGTCGTGTAGTTAGTTTTACGGCTTTTATCGCTGATTTTCTTCGCCCGGAAATATTGAAGGAAGAAGTCGAGAAATTCGCCAGTCTTGACGACCCCTTCGGCTTGGGTTTAGGCAATCTGCCAGCGGTGGAGGCGGATCAGAAGAGCTTCTTTCTACCTGATACCCCGGTCATCCCTTTTGCAGAACTGGCGGCTCCTGAGATCGACGAAGAAGCGTTCTTTTTAGGGTTCCTCGGGCTGCGGCTGAGTTGGTTCGCGCTTCCCATGCACCCTCGCCGTATGAGGCCGTCCGTCTTCTATCCTGCGCATCGGATGGTTGCTGAGATACAAGTGGCTGTGGGGATTGCTGGGTTAGCCCATATGTATCATGGCTTCAGCTTGGCGGCTGATACCACTGAGCCAGGGGTGCAGTCGGTAAACTTCCCGATGCATTATTTCACGTCATGGCTCGAGTTACACGTGCTAGGTGTCTTTAGCATCCACAAGAGGTTGGGTTTTTATGACAGGTGCAGGTTCCCTCGGATCATGCGACTGATTGGCGCTTCTATCGTGACTCCGACGCAACGGGAAGCTAGAGGCTTGCTTCTTCGCCCGCGCATGGTTGGGGCTGGCATGTCCTTTACTGATAAGGTTCTGACCGTCGGCCAAGAGTCGGGAAAGATAGTGCTGCCACTGCAGGACATATTTAAAGATGGGGCCTCTGTATTGAAAGCTCGGGAGATCCTTCATTTATACTCTATCAGACCGGGTTTCTTAGTGTTCAGGCAAAATGATGCGGCATTATTCATGAGATACAATCCGCACCATTTTGCCCAGCAGCTAAGTTACAATCAGGGCGTCCCACTTGAAGCCTTCTTGGCCGAACCTGCTGCTACCGAAGAGGGATTGCGGAGCGCACTACATCATTTCATGCGCTTGAACACAGGGTCTAACTTCTTTATCAGCGAACCGAGTTGCGTCCTAAAGGCTCTTAATGCGTACGTGGCATGGTATCAGCATTCAATAGGCGCCGTCATCAGCGAAGCGATTGTTGCTCGATCGTAAGGGTGCAGTGCCGGCTAGTGATCGAAATGTTCCTCTGAAGCGATAGAACATTGTTCATCCTCCCCTGAGAGAGGTCACTGTAGTTGAGCCTCCACACGTGATAAGCCCTACGCATGGGTTGCCCCCACCCAGCGTGCCTGAAAAAGAGGTGGCTGCCGCGTCCCCTGAGTCGGACGTAGGAAAAGAAATTGGGACTCGTCGTCCAAAGGCGTCTACCAAACGCAAACTCGTGTTATCGGCCACCGGTGCCCGTCCTCAGAAGAAAAAGAAACAAGTAATTTCTTTGGACACCATATTAGGCTCGACGCCCCCTGATCCGTCTAGGGAAGGCTTGAGCGAATATGGGACCAATGAGGGCTTATTCGGGACGCTTGATGATACCGATTTGGAGGCTGCCATCGAAGCTTCCAAACAGTCAGCCATCCTTGAAAAAGAACTGGCTGCCTTTGAGCAGTCAGGTATACTTTACCCTTATCTCTCCGTTATTCATTCTTTTATCATGCTTTGACTGACGCTTGCTATTTTAACAGGTGCCTCTACAGAAGAAACTATTGCTGCTTCGCTTAAAACCTTTGGAGAGGAGGAAAGGCTTCGCGTCTCATTGCCAATAGATGCTTCGCTTGAATGACCGATGACGGATACTGTATCGGTTCCGGATGTAAAACCCAGCTCTGATGATAATATCCCCTTGGCGAAGGTCCTGAAGAAGTCTCCTCTCTCTGTCAAAAACGAGAAGCAGCCCAAAAAGCAGACGGCAAGGGGAAAGAAGCGATCTTCTAGAGCCATTAGCTCTGGGCCAAAACGGGGGAAGAAGACCGTTGCTAGTCCACCAGACGACAGTCTTCTTTTCCCTGGTTCATCTACCGAGGAAGCTGCACAATTGGCTGAGACCATAAGACGCTCAAAGGATGAATCCCAGAATGTAAGGATCCCGAAGAGGCCTTATCCTGCCGTCATCGTTTATGAAGATCCTCCATCGATACAGCGGATATTCATAGATCGTTTAGAAGAAAGAGGCGAGAGAGCCCTTAAGCAGGCTGTCTCAGCCGACGCTGAGGATGCACTTTTATTATGGACCGGTGGACACGAGTCTATCCTCGAACCTCGGCGGGCATACCTCCTCAGGAAGGAGCGCCGGCTTGAACAAGCCATACGAGAAGCTCCTTTGTACATTGGTACACTTATATAACTTTTTGGAGTATTTTGCACTGCATACACACACACACACACACACACATCCTTATCCTCATGCAAATTTTGCAGGGACTTCGCTGATGGCAGAGGAGATGAGTTCAAGTCGCGCCCTGACTATGGACTCCGCAAATATCCCCGATGAGGCGCTAATCAGTGTGGAGGGGGTTGATACAATTGTTGTTCCTGCGATGGAGCTTCCCTTGGTGATTCCTGCTCCCCAGGTGATTGCTCCTCCAGAAGAGGCATCTTCATTGGCTGCGGGTTCAATGGATATCCCTGGAGACAGCTCGGAGACTGCGGGACAGGTAGTCAAGGCCACCATCCTTCCATTGGAGCCCATAGCGATGGTCACTGCTCCTCCACCGAAAGTTACTATACCGGTCTACCTCCCCGATGATGTGTCTGGGGGTACGGAGGAAGCTGCTGAAGCTGCTATCCCTCCAAACTAAAGTGGGAGGAGTATCGAAGGTATTGTTCCATGTTTTATTTTAACGATCTCTTCATTATTTGAACTTTTCTGTCTTTTCAGAGCTATGGGAATTGGCGGCGTCCATCACTGGCCTGTCTCCCAGGAAGTCTTTCCAGTGTCTGCTGGAACTGGCTGCTCCACAGGCGATATCCCCTCAGCGCATGATTCTATCTTCCGGACAAGGTTAGCATTGTTCGCTCCTTTCTCGATATTGTTACTTCTTTATGTAACAATGTTCATGTCTTCTGTAGTTCTGGAGGCTGATGATGAGGTTGAGGTCCTCGATGGGTCCGGAGATCTTCCAGACTCTTCTCGTATAAACGTGGGTAAGTAAAGTTTCGACGCCTTTACATCTGTCCTCTGTTTGCAACCTTCGCTGATCATTTATCAATCTTTAACAGCTCTGCCTACTTTTACCGCGTTGGAGACTCGCATTCTCATTCTGTCTGGCCCTTATGCGCTGCGTGCATCCGAACGTATGGCCAAGTCAAGCCTTCACTCCTTGTTAGAGTTAATCGAAGACCTTTGTGTTGGTAGCTCGCTCACGGCCGAAGAATTTGCCGCTGAAGCCAACGGTTCTCTCCCCTTTCTTGCCACTTATCACAGTGAAGCATTTGTGCAAGTTTGGGTCGAATTCTGTCATCGAGTGGAGGCTTGCTTGCATAGTCTTGAATGCGCACGCCTTCGGAGGTGGTGGCTACAAAGACAAGTTTGCAAGAGTTGATTAAGCGGTACGCCGCTAATACGCTTTCCTGTGAAAAGAGGCTCCGCCAAAAGTTCTCAGAGAGGAAGTTGGCTTCAACCGCGCTAGGGGAGCTTCAAGCCGAACTTACATCTAAGACCACCCGTGCATATAAACTTTGGCAAGAGATTTAAGCCATAATCAAGGACGTGGTGGCTGTTGATAAAGCTGTTATCTTTACCCGGACGATGGTTGATGCTCATAAAGCTACTGAGCATGAGCTTGAAGGCCGGCTTGCCTCGCATTAGGCCCAACAGTCGGAAGCGGAGGCCCGTCTCGCAACCATAGCCAATTTTGAAGCTGAGACCCAAGAAAGGAAGGATGAACTGATGAACCTTTTGAATCATCCGCCAGCTTGAAGAATTGTATATTTTTTATTCTTCTTTTGTACATACTCCTGAATGAGAGTATTTTTGGTTCTTTCATAAATTGTACTTTGTTTGGTTCATGAATAAAAGACATATTTTTCTTCTCAATGGTGCGTCCCTTTTTATTGAATGTGTTCTATGGATAGTCTATCTTGGTCTCCTTGCAGGACAACGATGGCTTAGGATTCAGGGTTAAGATCTGCCTCCTAAGACTTTTCAATTTTATGAGCCGTGAGGGTCTCATAAAGAATTTTCTCCCTACCGGTCGAGAGGATCCCGTAGGTGTAATTTCTCCTTAAGAATCGTGAGGATTCCTAAGTGTGTTTTTCTCTTGCTAGTCGTAAGGATCTCACAAGTGAATTTTCTCCCTTACGAGTCGTGAGGACCCGCAAGTGATGGGTGAGGTTATCATCATCCGCATTTCACGGAATCAGAAATTGCTCTGGATGCTTCCCACGGGTTCACTGCCGTGTTCTGCAAGGACCAGACTCCGCTCTGGACGTTTTCCAGGATACCGTAGTTTAAAGATCTCACGGTCGAGGTTAATGACATCATAGTCCGTGGATTTAAGGACTCCACAATCCGTTGTTTAGTTTTAAGACATCACGGTCAAGGTTAAAGACATCATCGTCCATGAGTTTTAAGGACCTCACAGTCCAATGTTAGTTTTAAGACATCACGGTCGAGGTTAAGGACATCATAGTCCATGAGTTTAAGGACCTCACAGTCCAATGTTAGTTTTAAGACATCACGGTCGAGGTTAAGGACATCATAGTCCGTGGATTTAAGGACTCCACAGTCCGTTGTTTAGTTTTAAGACATCACGGTCGAGGTTAAGGACATCATAGTCCATGAGTTTTAAGGACCTCACAGTCCAATGTTAGTTTTAAGACATCACGGTCGAGGTTAAGTACATCATAGTCCATGAGTTTAAGGACCTCACAGTCCAATGTTAGTTTTAAGACATCACGGTCGAGGTTAAGGACATCATAGTCCGTGGATTTAAGGACTCCACAGTCCGTTGTTTAGTTTTAAGACATCACGGTCGAGGTTAAGGACATCATAGTCCATGAGTTTAAGGACCTCACAGTCCAATATTAGTTTTAAGACATCACGGTCGAGGTTAAGGACATCATAGTCCGTGAGTTTAAGGACCTCACAGTCTAATTTTTGCTCTGGATGCTTCCCACGGGTTCACTGTCGTGTTCGGCGAGGACCAGGCTCCGCTCTGGATGCTTCACACGGGGTCATTGCCGCGCTCTGCGAGGACCAGGATCCGCTCTGGACGTTTTCCAAGGGGTCAGGAGTGACATAAGCCGCGTTCCACGTAGCCAGGAATTTTGCTCTGGATGCTTCCCACGGGTTCACTGCCGTGTTCGGCGAGGACCAGGCTCCGCTCTGGATGCTTCCCACGGGGTCAGGATTGACATAAGCCGCGTTCCACGTAGCCAGGAAGGGTTGACTTTATCCGCATTTCACGGAGTCGGGGTTTGACTTTATCCGCATTTCACGGAGTCAGGGTTTGACTCTTGGTCATCTGTGCACCGCCGAGTCATGGAACTGGGAGTTGCCTCTGTTCCACTTTGCTTGATGTTGTGTATTCCTGCAGAGATACTGATTTCTCTGCGGGTCGGCGCGAATCGAGATGCTCTCGTCAAGGACGCTGATTTCCTCGGAGTTGAGACGAATCGAGGTATCCCCGCAAAGACACTGATTTCCTTGCGGGCCGACACGAATCGAGATGCTCTCGCCAAGGACGCTGATTTCCCTGAATCGAGCTTTTGCCAAGGACACTGATTTCCCTGGAGTTGAAACGAATCGAGGTATTCCTGCAAAGATACTGATTTCTTTGCGGGTCGACGCGAATTGAGATGCTCTCGTCAAGGACGCTGATTTCCCTGAATCGAGGAGGTTGCCAAGGACACTGATTTCCTTGGAGTTGAGACGAATCGAGGTATCCCTGCAAAGACACTGATTTCCTTGCGGGCCGACGCGAATCGAGGTGCTCTCGTCATGGACACTGATTTCCCTGAATTGAGGAGATTGCCAAGGACACTGATTTCCTCGGGTTGAGACGAATCGCTATATTCCTGCAAAGACGTTGATTTCTTTACGGGTCGACGCGAATCGAAGTGCTCTCGTCAAGGACGCTGATTTCCCTGAATCGAGGAGGTTGCCAAGGACACTGATTTCCTCGGGTTGAGACGAATCGAGGTATTCCTGCAAAGATGCTGATTTCTTTGCGGGTCGACGCGAATCGAAATGTTCTCGTCAAGGATGCTGATTTCCTTGAATCGAGGAAGTTGCCAAGGACACTGATTTCCCTGGGGTTGAGACGAATTGTTTCCGAGACGGAGTGTTGATCCGGCGGAGAGGTCATTGGTTGACTCTAGGTTGTCTATAGATGGTAGATTCTTGGAACTAAGGACTTTTCCGTGGCTTCGTTTGTTGATGTGGCGTCTGCATTCGATTGGACTGTGAAGGAACGCCGTTGCTGACATTGCGTCTGCTGTATCGAGAAGAATGTCGCGGTTGTTTCTAGGTTATTGGTGAACCGTCGAGGCTTGGAACTAGGGACTTTGCCATGTCTCCGTTGTCGGTGTTGCGTCTACATCTTGTTGGAGGAAGAACGCTGGGGTGACATCGCGTCTGCTGTATAGAGACGAACGTCGAGGTGGTCTCTAGGTTGTTTTTGAACCGTCGAGACTTGGAACTGGGGACTTTCCCGTGGCTCCTATTTGTTTTGATCTTGGGGTCGCTTATTGAAATCTCGTCTGCATTCCGTTGTAGTGAGAAAAAACGCTGTTGTTGGTCTCCAGGTTGTAAATGTGGCCGTCGAGACTTAGAACTAGGGACTTTCCCGTGGCTCCGATTGTTTTGACCTTGGGGTCGCTTGTTGACGTCTCTTCTGCATTCCGTTGTAGTGAAAAGAAACGCTGTTGTTGGTCTCCAGGCTGTAAATGTGGCCGTCGAGACTTGGAACTAGGGACTCTGCCATAGCTCTATTGTTTTGACCATGGGGTCGTTTGTCGATGTCGCATCTGCATCCTGTTGGAGCAAGGAGAAGCGCCGTTGGTGATCTCTAGGCCGTCTATGAACCGTCGAGATTTGGAACTAGGGACTTTCCCGTGGCTCCGATTTGTTTTGACCTTGGGGTCGCTTGTTGACGTCTTGTCTGCATTCCGTTGTAGTGAGAAAAAACACTGTTGTTGGTCTCCAGGCTGTAAATGTGGCCGTCGAGACTTGGAACTAGGGACTCTTCCATTGCTCTGTTGTTTTGACCCTGGAGTCGTTTGTCGACGTCGTATCTGCATCCTGTTGGAGCAAGGAGAAACGCCGTTGGTTTGGGGATGTTTCCCCACCGTTGGATCTTTGATCCTAGGGTTTCTGTTTTACAGAAGGCAATCTTCTTGTTTTTAATAAGATTGGAAAAATCTTTCCATAACAGAATTTTAATTCTGATTAATTAATGATTTATCATTATTATTAGATCTTTTGATTTAACGGTGGGAAATTTTTAATTCCAGCACAGGCGCACCCGTGCTTTGCACATGGTGCGCTGCTCAAAGCGCAGCGCACTTTGTGCTAGCGCACCTACGTTTGACACGTGGCGCGCAGCGCAGACTACGCTAGTGCATCCGTGTTTGACACGTGGCGCGCAGCGCGCCTAGCGCTGGATCTGAAGCGTTGCTTCAATTTTTGAATTTTGAATTTTAAAACAGAGTTTTGCTCTGATTGGGGGAAACAAATTCCCCCTACCGTTGCGCTCACGTGGCCCACATGTAAGTGCAACGGTGGCGACATCTGCGCCCTACGATCAACTCAGAAGTTGAAGAGGCGTTTCAATGCCTATAAATAGGACCTTTGGTCTCTTAGATGATTTTCATCTTCTTCTTTGAGAATTATCTCTTCTTCAGAGCATTGCTCTCCTGTTTCAAAACTTTTCAAGAGTAAAAGACTCTGTTAAGATTTTAGGTAAAATTTAAATCTTTTAATAAACTAAGGTTTTACCCATTAACAGAGCCTTGCTCTTCATAGATCTTTGATCTAAAGAAAACCCTTTTAGGGTTTCATTAATAGAGCTTTGCTCTCTAAAAGGATTTTACTTATGATTTCTTAATCTATTAATGGAGTTTTGCTCCTTTCAGATCATAAAGAAGAACTCTTAAGAGTTTGTTCATGGATCTTGAAGATCAAAAATGAAATTTTATTTTTGATGGATCACCTTCTCAGAGCAAGACTCTTCTTGAGAATTTTATTCCTTCATCATTAAACTTTGACAGATGTCTGTCTAGTGAAGAGCGCTGCTCTCAATGGGAGTTTTACTCCTCTGCCTGAGGGATTTCTCATTTAATGAGAATCTCTTGAGGATTTCTTCTTTTAATGACAGCCTCATCCAATGATGAGGCTTTTTATTAATGATGAACTGTCATCTAGATTTTGTGGGTCCTCTTTGGTCCCTTGTAACTGCATTGCAGTGCGGTACGGATTTATAGTACTTTGTAATAGAATTTAATTTATAGCATGGGCGGCTGAAAATTCACTCTTTTTCGCGCAGGCATTATGTCTTCCGACACCTCCTTCCCGTTCATTTGCTCAGAAGGCGGGTTCTCTGAAGCACCCGTTGACCGTGAGGTTTTTGCGTTGATAAAAGACCATGACCCGGAGCACAAGAGTCTTCATTTATGAGGTAAATGGTATGACCAAATTATCATGGGCCGACGGAGCTTTTCCTGTGCAACATCCTCAGAGCCTATTTCAGCGATTGCTTATGCAGATGCGCCTCCGATAAATTACACTGTGGAGGAGGTCAACTGGACTTCGGAAGGTCTTCTTCGGCCTTCTATTGCCGCAGTACCCATGCAGCCGCCGGTAGCTTTGGACATCCTAGGGCAACGCATATGTCAAGGCGAGTCGCGTCCTTGGGGACAGCCGTACAATGTAGGACTAACTCCCCGTCACCCAGCCGGGTATTTGCAGTGGGCCCGGTATATTTTATCGGCGAGGAAATCACAGTTGATGAAGCTCAGACTGTATCCCGCCGTTTATGCTTCTTTGTTTCAGTATTCCACACCCCTTCATGGTAGGTCAGGGCATTTCTGAAACAGTGGAACATTCCAACCCACACCTTCCTCCTATAAGATCGAGAAGTCTCCATTTCTTTGGAGGAGTTTGCGGAGGTCTCAGGTTTACCCATTAGGGGGGAACATTATGAGGAATTTCTTCCCCCGGATGAGTATGTTTTCGCTACCAAATCCATAGTAATGGGTCTTACTTCCGAGAATGTTATTTAACACCAATTTTCGAGCTTGATAAAGGTGTTGAATATGTATGAAAACCTCTCTCTCGCATCCGAAGATCGTGGAGTTAATTTTACGACTTTTATCGCTGATTTTCTTTGCCCGGAAATATTGAAGGAAGAAGTCGATAAATTCGCCAGTCTTGACGACCCCTTCGGCTTGGGTTTAGGCAATTTGCTAGCGACGGAGGCGGATCAGAAAAGCTTCTTTCTACCTGATACCCCGTTCATCCTATTTACAGAGCTGGCGGCTCCTGGGATTTATGAAGAAACGTTCTTTTTAGGGTTCCTTGGATTGTGGCTGAGTTGGTTCGCGCTTCCCATGCACCCTCGCCGCATGAGGCCGTCCGTCTTCTATCCTGCGCATCGAATGGTTGCCGGGATACAAGTGGCTGTGGGGATTGCTGGGTTAGCCCATATATATCACGGCCCCAGCTTGGCAGCTGATACCACTAAGCCAGGGGTGCAGTTGGTAAATTTCCCGATGCATTACTTCACGTCATGGCTCGAGTTACACGTGCTAGGTGTCTTTGGTATCCATAAGAGGCCGGGTTTTTATGATAGGTGCATGTTCCCTCGGATCATGCAACTGGTTGGCGCTTCTATCGTAACTCCGACGCAACGGGAAGCTAGAGGCTTGTTTCTTCGCCCGCGCACGGTTGGGGCTGGCATGTCTTTTACTGATAAAGTTTTGACCGTCGGCCAAGATTCGAGGAAGACAGTGCTGCCACTGCAGGATATATTTAAAGACGGGGCCTCTGTGTTGAAAGTTCGGGAAATCCTTCATCTGTACTCCATCAGGCCGGGCTTTCTCGTATTCAGGCAAAATGATGCGGCGTTATTCATGAGATACAACCCACATCGTTTCGCCCAACAGCTAAGTTACAATCGGCGTCCCACTTGAGGATTTCTTAGCCGAACCTGCTGCTACTGAAGAGGGAATGCGGAGCGCACTGCATCATTTCATGCGCTTGAACACAGGGTCCAACTTCTTTATCAGCGAACCGAGCTGCGTCCCAACAGCCCTTAATGTATACGTGGCGTGGTATCAGCATTCAATGGTGTAGGGTTACTAGGCACTCTCACAACGGTCTATAAGGCATCAACCATGCCCGATTTAAAATTTAGACGTGCCGAACAACCCTAACCAAGATCTTTAAACTAGAGATTAGGCGAAACATAGCAAGTAAACAACTTTACTTCTAAGAGTTTGGGATTACAACCTTCGTAGTCCGGTCCTTCACTTCTAATGCTCCGTATTAAGGTCCCTTCGCTGCGATCATCGAGTACCCAGACTCTAGAGAGGCTCCACGAAGAGAAAGATGCATGCTTGCTTCCGATCTTTGATAACAAAGATGATCTACCTTGAAGTTTCTTTAACACAAGCTCTCACTCACAAATGAAATCAACACCCTAATCTAAATGGCTAGGATAGATTAGGATGATGAAGTAGGATTTTAGCTCTCATTTTTTTTTCTATTTCTCACTCAAAATCATCACTAAGCAAAAAGCTAGAAAGCTTTCAAGGAAGAAGAAGAAGAATCAATTTACTTTGTGATGAATAATGAATTGTGTTGATTATTACTTATGCAACCATGGTTGCTAATATAAAATGAGCTAACCTTTGTAGAGAGTTAACTAGGGTTGAGGGTGTGGTTTGGGTTACAAAATATCAACAAAATATCTTAGCTCATGACAAAAAGAAAAACTTCTAGAAGCTTCAAGAATGAGCTAACCCAAATCAAACCCTAACCTTGTTTAATCTCCACTAATCATGTTGCATTAGTAATTATAACATGTTACAATATTATATATCACATATATAATATATTTTGTAACAAAAGAAAATAATACAGTTAACATATAACGCATATATATCAATGTATTACCCGAGTGAGAAAATGAATCAGTAAGTGAGCTAATATTAGTTAATGTAATTTAATATATCAAATATATAATTATATATTAAATTATCAAATCAACACTTGATCCGATAATCCGGCTATTTCACAAATAACCGACTAATATAATCTGTATCAGTTCATCGAATCAACACTTGATCCGATGACCCGGCTATATCTCATATACCCGGCCGATATGTTATATCGTGAGAATCTAATACGGTATCACATACACGTATTGTTCTCGGTCCCGCACATATCACATATGTGCTCCTACTCCATTTTGCCTAAGCCAAGAAACCTCTGTGTAGGACTCTAAAGAATCGTCAAAACGCCGGCAGTAGGTGATGATCATATCAAACACCCACAAGCTGCAAGTGGTCAGCTAAACGTAACAGCCACCCAGGTATTGAGCGATCAGAAGATCAACAAGCAAGCCTGTACATTCTCCTGCGAATCCAATCAGTAACACTCCCGTAGAGTCCAGTCTCTTCGTCTGTCATGTCGCATATCTCGCCTAGGGGTGGTAAACGTCAGACCCCAGTAGCTTGATAAGTCGTGTCGATATGAGGTTTATAACAGTTTGAGAAACTACTGATAATACTTACCAGTAAATCTCAGCAACCCTGGCCAGGGATTTCTAGTTATAGCCAATCGAACACAGCGCAACATCAACTCCCTATACTGGGAGAGACGAATCCCCTCCTATCGCTCATTGCCTCCATGTGGTTCGGGACTGTACCCAAAAGCCACCTTTTTGCACGCCCTCTTGGACATGGTATGATGGAAATCAAAGCACAGTGGGAATCACACAAGACTCCATGACGATCTCGGATCTACAGACTAACCTGTACCAGTGTCACCAGAGAACTACCATCTGACGTGAGGTATAATACCATCTTGGAGTTCTCGGCGAGTCCGTCCAGTGTACCCAGTCTCCACTGAGCACTCGTATACCTTCTCTGATGTCAAACACCAATGGATATGAGATCATCTATCGCCCATCATATGGGTCAAGAAGCGCGTACGCTAGTCTACTCTGGTGTATCAATGCCCTGTCTCGATACACCCTTGACTAGGAACAGTTATAGGATGTACTCGTCGACTACCGTGGCCCTACTAGTATGATCTCATCATAGTCCTAGTAGTCGAGTACATATCCTAAGGGCTTTATCAACATGTAACATAGAGACAATTAGAGTACATGTTAAGATAAAGTACAACCAGATAGCATACTACCATGTCGAGCAAGAAAGTCCTCCCTATATATGTCCAAGCATCCATTACAATATACATCATATGTGCAGTAATGGCCACTAGGGCATACATATAACTAACAAATGGGCGCCGTCATCAGGGAGGAGAAACGATTGTTGCTCGATCGCAAGGGTGTAGCGCCGGCTGGTGATCGAAATGTTCCTCTGAAGCAACGAAACATTGTTCATCCTGCCCTGAGAGAGATCACTGTAGTTGAGCCTCCACACGTGCTAAGCCCTACGCGCGAGTTGCCTCCATCCAGCATGCCTGAAAAAGAAGTGGCTGCCGTGTCCCCCGAGTCGGACGTAGGAAAAGTATTTGGAACTCGTCGTCCAAAGGCGTCTACCAAACGCAAACTCATGTCATCGGCCCCCGGCGCCCGTCCTCAGAAGAAAAAGAAGCAAGTACTTTCTTTGGACACCATATTAGGCTCGACGCTCCCCGCTCCGTCTAGCGAAGGCTTGAGTGAATATGGGACCAACGAGGGTTTATTCGGGATGCTTGATGATACCGATCTGGAGGTTGCCATTGAAGCTTCCAAACAGTCGGCCATCCTCGAAAAAGAATTGGCTGCCCTTACGCAATCAGGTATACTTTACCCTTATCTCTCCGCTGTTTATTTCACTCTTCTTTTATCATTCTTTGACTGACGCTTGCTGTTTTAACAGGTGCCTCTACAGAAGAAGTCATTGCTGCTTCGCTTAAAACCTTTGAAGAGGAGGAAAGGCTTCACACCTCATTGCCAACAGAGGCTTCACTTGAACGACCGATGATGGATACCATAACGGTTCCGGAGGTAAAACCTTGCTCTGATGATAATGTCCCCTTGGCGGAGGTCCTGAAGAAGTCTTCCCTCTCTGTCAAAATCGAGAAGCAGCTTACAAAGAGGGCGGCGAGGGGAAAGAAGCGAGCTTCTACAGTCACTGGCTCTGGGCCAAAGCGGGGGAAGAAGACCGCTACTAATCTGCCGGAAGACGGTCTCCTTTTTCCGGGTTCATCTTCCGAGGAAGCCGCACAATTGGCTGAGGCTATAAGACGCTCACAAGACGAATCCGAGAATGTAAGGATCCCGAAGAGGCCTTATCCTGCCGTCATCTTTTATGAAGACCCTCTGTGGATACGGCGGCTATTCATAGGCCCTTTGGAAGAATGGGGCGAAAGGGCTCTTAAGTAAGCCGTCTCAGCCGACGCCGAGGACGCACTTTCATTGTGGACCGGTGGCCACGAGTCTACTCTCAAACCTCGGCGAGCATACCTCCTCAGGAAGGAGCGTCGGCTTGAACAAGCAATACTAGAAGCTCCCTTGCTCATCAGTATGTTCATGTATCTCGTTGTAATATTTTGTATTGCTTGTATACATACATACATACATACATACATACATACATACATACATATATATATATATATATATATATATATATCTTTATCCTCGTACAAACTTTGCAGGGACTTCGGCGATGGCAGAGGAGCTGAGTCCAAGTCGCGCCCTAACTATGGACTTCGCAGATATCCCCGATGAGGCACTAATCGGTGTGGAGGGGGTTGACGCAATTGTTGCTCCTGCGATGGAGCTTTCCTTGGTGATTCCTGCTCCCCAGGTGATTTCTCCTTCGGAAGAGGCATCTTCATTGGCCGCGGGTTCAACGGGTCTCTCTGGGGATGGCCCGGAGACTATGGGACAGGTAGTCAAAGCCACCGTCCTTCCATTGGAGCCCGTAACGATGGTTACTGCTTCTCCACCGGAAGTTATTATCCCGGCCCACATCCCTGATGATGTGCTCGGGAGCACGGAGGAGGGTGAGACAGTCGATGCATCCAGTGATGCCCTTGTTGTGGTCTCGACCGATGACTTACCAGGTAAATTTCAGGTTGTTGCTTTCTGTTTTATTCTGCAATCCCTTTTCCACCTTTTCTGATAGTACTTTTGTTTTGAATGCAGCTGCGGTGGGCATCGAGGTTGTACCACCCGAGGAAGCGCTACCAGTTACCGCTTTGACGGTGACCGCCCCTCCCTTTTCTCTTATATCTTCTCAGATGTTGGAAGGTGCGGATTCGTGACCCATCCGTCTTATTTTTTAAGCTGTATAACTTATGTACTGACGTTGCATTACTGTGTCCTTGCAGGAGTCCTTTTTGACCACCTATATCAGGTGCTGCACCCACACTTCTCCTTCTCGTCAGAGATTAGTCCGCCTGCTGGTGTCGGTGAGTATCTTTTCTAAACGACGTCCTTTCTTTAACGGGCAATCACATAATTGCTAATCCCTCTTTGTATTTCTTGTAGCCTTACAAATCAAAGGCGGAGACGAGGCTATCGTTGCGCCGCCAGTATTCCCAGCTCTGCCCCCTGTTGCAGCCGGTATAGTAGACTCTATTTTTCGTGTATTTTCTTTATTTCTTGAGCCGACATCTGACTATGATTTATTTTGCAGCAATCATATCGACTCCAGCCCCGTTCGAGTCTCGCAGTATGATGCCGGCAGGGCCCTTTTCTAGACGTCCATCCTCGAAAGGTGCCGCGAATAGTCTGTGAATGCTGAGCGACTATATTGAGGAGCTCGACGTGGAGACTCCCACATCTGGTGCGGATTTTTCCGCGGAGGTTAACCCTATACTGGCGACGCTCGTGAACTTTCATGGTGAGGGCATCGTTGAGTCTTGGGTTAATCGCTGCAGGGAAATTGAGGCTTGCCTGCATGAGCTAGAGCTTAGGCGTCCCGCCCCTGAGATTCAGGTTTTGAACTCCCAGCGGACCGCATGGGTCGAGCAGAGCGTGTCCTTCCTCGGCCATTTCAAACAAGAAGCGACCTTGAGGCGGAAGGAATGTGAGGAGGCTTCCGCTGAGTCTGTCCAATTACGTGTCCAGGTCGAAGCGAACGTCCGCTCAACTGAGAGTCATCTTTGACACCTTGCAGCAATGTATCTCGGACGGGCTTGTATTGAGACGGAAGCTCGACTCTATCGAGCGGGTTATGCAGAGTCACGAAGCTGCCCAACGGGAAATCGATGAGAATATTTCATCATGCTTGCGACAAAGGACTCGAATCGAAGCAGAGCTGGCCACGACAGCTGATCAAGAAGAGGGGCTGAGGGAAGTGCGCGAGCGGCTGATCCGACTATTGAAAGCGCTTCCCTCTCAATAATTGTTTTTTGTACCATTTGTAATTTTGAATAAAATGTATTCATTCTTTTACTCATTCATATGATGTATTTTGTACCCAGTTGAATTCATGAATAAAAGATACGTTTCTTTCGCAATGTCTTGTATCATCTCTCTGCTTTCTTCTTTTCTTTGTTATCAGCATGTCACTTTAGAAAGCATAGCCGGCAGATGATAGAGTGAGCATCTTGTTTTGGCTTCTTCGAGGGGTAGTGATGGCTTAGGAAGCAGGTTCAGATCTGCTGCCTAAGACTTTTCAACTTTATGAGCCGTGAGGGTCTCATAAAGACTTTTCTCCCTACGAGTCGAGAGGATCTCGTAGGTGTATTTTCTCCTTAGGAATCGTGAGGATTTCTAAGTGCGTTTTCTCTTGAGAGTCATAAGGATCTCACAAGAGAATTTTCCCTCTTACAAGTCGAGAGGACTCACAAATGGTTGTTTCACTCCTTGCCAAGATACGGCTTTCGAGAGTGCGGCCCATGAATAGTATGCAAGAGTCCATTTTGGACCGACTTGCAGGGCCCAGTACTTAGGAAACCGGTTCTTATCCCCATTGCTTAAGGCTTTTCCCTACGAGTCGAGACGAATCGAGAAGTTCTCGCAAAGACACTAATTTCCTCACGAGTCAAGACGAATCGAGCAGTTCTCGCAAGAATATCCTAACGTCACAGTTAACCTCTGCTCTTTACGATAGGGGTCCGTTAGGGTCTGTGGTACTAGGGTTTTGTCCGTCGTACCGTCGCGTTGGCTGATGTATTCCTTGATAGGCGATCTTGCTGTTCGAGTAGCCTTGCGACTGTCGTGTCTCTGATCCCTTCAGGGGCTGGACAAGACGTCTTCAAGCAATCCTCCTACAGTTTGACCGTCGGAAGAGCAAGCGTTAGGAATTTTGCCATGCCGCTTTTTACTTGAGGTTAGGCTCATTTTGGAGAGCCCCGATGAGTCATAACCATTCCGCGCTGGTGTGGGATGATCTCCGATAGTCTTTCAGGTTTTATATGAGTTGCCGTCAAGACCCTGAAGCTAGGAATTTGGCCTTCGCTTCGTTTGCTAGCATCGCGTCTGCTATATCGAGACGAATGTCGCGGTTGTCTCTAGGTTGCTGGTGAACCATCGAGATTTGGAACTAGGGATTTTGCCGTGGCTCCATTGTTTGATTGTCGCGTCTGAATCCTGCTGGAGGAAGAATACTGTGGTAACATTTCGTCTGCTGTATCGAGACGAACGTCGAGGTGGTGACCACTCCGTGCTAGTGTGAGATGATCTCCGATAATCTTTCAGGTTTTATATGAGTTGCCGTCAAGACCCTGAAGCTAGGAATTTGGCCTTCGCTTCGTTTGCTGGCATTGCGTCTGCTGTATCGAGACGACTGTCGCGGTTGTCTCTAGGTTGTTGGTGAACCGTCGAGGCTTGGAACTAGGGATTTTGCCGTGGCTCCGTTGTTTGATTGTCGCGTCTGAATCCTGCTGGAATGAGGAGGAACGCTGTTGTGGGTCTCCAAGCTGTAGACGTGGCCGTCGTGACTTGGAACTGGGTACTTTGCCATGGCTCCGTTGTTTTGACCGTGAGGTCTTTCGTTGACGTTGCATCTGCATCCTGCTGGACTGCGAAGGAACGCCATTGTTGATATTGTGTCTGCTGTAACAAGATGAATGTCCAGGTGGTGATCCTTTCGCGCTGGTGTGAGATGATCTCCGATAGTCTTTCAGGTTTTATATGAGTTGCCGTCAAGACCGTGAAGTTAGGAATTTGGCCTTTGCTTCGTTTGCTGGCATTGCGTCTGCTATACCGAGATGAATGTCGCGATTGTCTCTAGGTTGTTGTTGAACCGTCGAGGTTTGGAACTAGGGATTTTGTCGTGGTTCCGTTGTTTGATTGTCGCGTCTGAATCCTGCTGGAATGAGGAGGAACGCTGTTATGGGTCTCCAGGCTGTAGACGTGGCCGTCGAGACTTAGAACTGGGTACTTTGCCACGGCTCCTTTTTTTGACCGTGAGGTCTTTCGTTGACGTTGTATTTGCATCCTGCTGGACTGCGAAGGAACGCCATTGTTGACATTGCGTCTGCTGTAACGAGATGAATGCTGAGGTGGAGCCGGGATTTTGCAGTCACTTCGTTTTGTTTCGACCGTGAGGTCTTTTTGTCGATGTTGCATCTGCATCCTGCTGGACTGCGAAGGAATGCCGATGTTGCCATTACGTCTGCTGTAACGAGACGAATGCTGAGGTGGAGCTGGGGTTTTGCCATCACTCCGCTTTGTTTCGACCGTGAGGTCTTTTTGTTGACGTTGCATCTGCATCCTGCTGGACTGCGAAGGAACGCTGTTGTTGACATTGCGTCTGCTGTAACAAGACGAATGTCGAGGCGGTCTCTAGGTTGTCTGTGAACCGTTGAGATTTGGAACTAAGGACTATGTCGTGGCTCCGTTTGGTGATGTTGCGTCCAAGTCCTGTTGGAATGAGGAAGATCACCGTTTGCTGATTCTTAGGCTGTAGATATCGCCATTAAGGTTTGGAACTAGGGACTATGCCGTGGCTCCGTTTCGTTGTGTCGCTTCTTTGCCTTGCTGGCATAAGGAGGAACGCGTTGTTGGTCTTTTGGGATGCAGATGTGACCGTTGAGACTTGGCTCTCTTTCTGATGGAACTTGGTAGGATGATATGGTTCCCTCTTCATTTGCGCCCCAGGATTGTATACAGGGATTGATGTGATATCACCTGTAGGGCAAGAGTTTTATTTTTTTCATTTTTTTTATTTCTTTCCGCGATGCTCTATCATTTCAGCTTTTTATATCGCGAAGGTCGTGATTGCCCAATCATTTAGGCTATTTTTCGCGGTGCCCAATCATTTCGCCTATTTGTTTTATTCTTACTCGCTGCTTTTTATTGCGAGTTGCCCAATCATTTCGGCTATTTTGCATGCATACATTTTTACTTGCTGATCTGCAAGTTGCCCAATCATTTCGGCTATTTTTGTATGCATACATTTTTACTTGCTGATTTTGTTGCAAGTTGCCCCATCATTTCGGCTATTTCGTATGCATGTGCGGCTCGCTGGCTTTTTTTGGTTGCAAGCTTGGAATTGGACACTGATTTCGGTATCAGCACCGCTACAACTGGGATATTGCCAGGAGCGAATCATCATTTGCCCCTGTTAATGTCGAACAAAGGTGGCTTAACGAACAGGGTTAGGGTCCTGTCGACTAAGGCTTTTGACTTCATGAGCCGTAAGAGTCTCATAAAAGTATTTCTCCCTACGAGTCGTGAGGATCACGTAGGTGTGTTTTCTCCTTGGGAATCGTGAGGATTCGAAAGTTGGTGTTCTCTTATAAGTCGTAAGGATCTTACAAGAGTGTTTTCTCCTTATAAGTCGAGAGGACTTACAAGGGTTGTTCACCATGTAGACATACCCCTAGTTACGGATGGGACTTTGTTAGGGAAATGTTTATTCGCGTCCGTGGATTGTATACAAGGGTCAGCATTGAGCCGCTTATAGGGCAATGTTGGAGGTTGTGGTGGCCGCTTAAGAACAGGTTCAGATCCCTGTAGCCTAAGACTTTTGAATCCTATGAGCCGTGAGGGTCTCATAGGAGGGTTCTCCTTACGAGTCGTGAGGATCTCACAAGTGTAATTTCTCCTTAGGAATCGTGGGGATCCCTAAGTGTGTTGTTCCCTTGTGAGTCGTAAGGATCTCACGCAGGTGGGGACCTTTTCTCTCAATTGAATGGGCTCCCATGGATCGCGCATCCTAGTTTCTGGTTTCTCCTCACAAGGTCGAGAAGATCTTGCAAGCGTCTTTTAACGAGATTGCGCCTTTTCGGGTTTTCACAAAACTCGCCGGTAGTCCTGCTGTTTTTACTCACGAAGCATTTTCGGGTTTTCATCCGTGCCCTTTTCGCTTGTGGACATACCGGTTTTTTTACCACGTCACCCTGGGGATGCCGCGGGTTGGTAGTAGTTTAACGACGTTTCGGTCATATCGTACGATTACGCAGCTAGATTTTGCCGCAAATCTCCGCATGTTTTCTGTCGGAGGTGGACTGCTTGAAGAGAGGGCTGAGGGAGATTTCTTCGTCAGAGTCTCTTCCAAAGGTGATAACTTGCGATCCCTTGGTGTCGGCTATGTGACAGTTTCCAGCAGCTCTTTCGCGCTCATCCGTCGTGCTTTTCTATTCCCGACGAGCTTTGCACTTCACTTGTTGAACGTGTCGTCGATGGGCAACATATCCCTGCCACCAGTTTTTAAAGGCTATGCACTCCTCGGTAGGGTGTGCAATTCTCTGATGGTATAGGCAGAAGTTAGGATGTATGTCCGCTTCATCAAGACGCATATTGCCAGGGGAATTTCCTTTGAAAGAGGGCAACTTCATTCCTATTGCCAGGGCCCTGGCGAATCGTTTCCTTACTTTAAACTTGCTTTTGCTGGCGATAGGGATGCTTTGCTCCAGTTGGGGTGTCTCGACCTTTTCCTCCAATCGTCAGCGTTTGGCTTTTTCTAATATAGCCAGTTCACGCTCTCGATTGGATTTGCTTTTCTGACGGGCTTCGTTCAGTAGCAAGTCGATCATCTCGTTAGACGGTTCCAGGGTTTTTGGCTTCGATACTGCCCCTAGCTCTTTTATGCTGTCTTCTATAGCCAAGTGCGTTTCTACATTAGTTAATGCCAAATGAGAGATCATGTGGCAACTTGCCACATAGTCCTCGGATTTTTTTGATGAGTCATCCCTGTCGTTATTGTCGTCATCTCCGTTCTTAAGGATATTGTTGAGAAATTTTTGGAGTGTAACCAGGGTCCGCGCCTTCTGGTTGTATTCTTCCAGAGCGTCAATCTGTTTTTGCAGGTCTGTGCGCTTGTCACCAGGCTTCATGAGCTTCTTGGATTTCTTTTTCTCCTTTGAAGATTTTGACGGCTGGATGTGAGTGCTTTTTCTATCACCACCGATCTTTGGAGTTGGGCGCAGCTTCAGCATCCCTTCGATAATCTCTAGTTCGAGTAGATTCTTCCACCTGATCGCCGGGCATGTATGGGGATCCTTTAGCATTCTTTTCGTCTTGGATGAAAGAGTGACCTCCCATGGAGCTTCTTCTATGAAAGAGCATGATGCCCCCGGTGTATCCGTCTTCTTGGGAGTGTGTGGCCGAGGCGGGTTCACCTTCCAATTCTCGGATAATGCGAACTTGCCTTGTTGGTATTGGTCTTCAATCCAGCCTTTGAAGACGAAGCAATCTTCGATTGGATGGCTTACTGCTTGGTGGTAAGGGCAGTAATTAGGATTTTTGACATTACCTGGCTGCGACGGACATTTTGGATCCGGCAAATTTATGAGCCTGTTGCGCACTACCAGCTCGAACAGTCTCCTCGTTTTATCCTGGGGAAACAAGTAAGGACGTCCCAGTCTTTAAGTTGCTCGGCTGTTGTTAAGTGGTGGCAACGAAAGTTTCTTTTCCTTTCTCCTTTTCTTTCCGAGGATCCGTCTTTGAAGGAGATGGTCTATGACCCATCTGATCCATTTGGGCCAACTTGTCAATCAAGGCCTGGAACGTGGTCGGCTTAAAGAACATCATGAATTGGGAGATAGTCGACTGAGGGTCAAGGGTCCACATGAACATGCCCACGGAAGGAGCTTCTATGCGTTGTTCGCATCTCGACCATAGGTTCCGCCACCGGATTGCATACTGCATCCACGTCTCTCCCGGCTTTACTCTGGCGTTGATCAATGCCGTGATCGGGGTGCGTTCGCTGGCGCTTGCGAGCCGCTGAGTGAATAGCAACTCCATCTCTGTAAACGTTTTGACGGAGTCGTCGGGAAGCTCCGAGTACCATTCAAAAGCTGTGTCTGCTAAACTACCGACGAACTGGTGAAGTAGAAGTTTATCATCACCTCCAGTATTGCCGTAAAGAGCCCTGAACTGAGCGACATGTTGATGGGGATTGCCTGTCCCCTTGTACACATGGAATTTGGGGATCGTATATCCCTGCGGGTAACTTATTTGATCATACCATCCTGGATATGGTCGCCCAGTTTTAACGACTTGGCCAGCCGCTTCGTTCGCTCGGTGAGCTCGTATTTGTTGAGCTATATAATCATCGAGCGTGGCTTTTGAGATGGTTTCCTCCTTGGCTGCTGATAGAGCCGGCAGAGGGTTCGATGTCTCCCTTCTATTGTCTTCAATAATGATCGGAGGGTCTTCAGCTGGAGGATCCGGCGGTAACATCATCCCGGCCATGTCTTAGAAGAGAAGCGTCATTCGTTTTATATTAGCCGCTTGTTCTGCTACTTCTCTATCCTTCTTTTCGAGGACTCTGCGGAGGAAGTCAGCATCGGTTTCTTGTTCATGACGCTGCTCTGATGACACCTTCGGGCTTTCTTTTGGCCCGGTGAGTGCGGCCATTTGTGTTAGCATTTCCTGAAGCTTCTGTTGCTGCTCCTGAGCTTTTATCACGGATCGGGTGAGCGGTCGGTGACCCGTAGAAGCACGGCTTTCCTCTTTTCCGGAAGCCATATAAATAGTATGCACCATTATGCCCCCAGACTTAGGGCGTTTGGGCTCAACGTCATTGCGGTTCGCCGTGGTCATAGGGGCTTTCTCTGGCCTCCTTCTCTTGTGAGCATTTAACGTTGAGGGGGCCGTTGCAGCGGGCACCCAGGTAGTTGTCGTCCTTTGTGGCTTGACAGAACGGTCCTCTTCCTGCTGAACCTTCGCCTTTTTCTGTCGGCGAGAGTGATCTTGATCAATCACCGACTCCTGGACCTGTCGCTAGACTTTGTAGATTTTGGAGGATAGCCGCTGAAGGGGTTGCTCCGGCTTTGTTTCTGTAACATTCTTCATGGGTGGAGGAGATCTTTTCAGTACGGCAGTAGGAGAGTTCCTGCGCACCTTGTTCAGCAATTCAAAGCTGTTCCCGGTTGGAACAGCAGTATTGGCTTCCACCGTTGGGGCTGGTAGAGTTAGCCCAGAGGGGGAGTTGCCCCCAGCTTTCCTTACTCGGCGCCAGTGGCGACGTCGAGCGTGCCGAGCTGCTGGTATTGATTTAGCGATGGGGATGGCTTCGTCGTGCCTCTTATTTTGAAGAAGGGCTATTGCCAGCGTCAGCCTCTTGAAGACTAATGTCCGTTGAGTAGCAGTATCTAATCTGTCAAAGACAGACTTTGGAGCAGGGACAGGAGCCGGAGTGGGAGCCGGAACAGTCAGTCTTGTAAAGACCGACCCTTTGGTAGGAGAAGCTGCCTTGACGACTTCGGGAACAGGGATGGCTATCCTCTTCGGAATAACCTTTTTTGGAACTGCAGGCTTCATCATGGGCCCACATGAACTTTGGCCCAATCTGGCGAAGACTGAGGAGCTGGAGCTGGACGACCCGTTGAGAGGGGCCGCGGTAGTTGTAAGCCGATCAAAGACCGACTTCTTTGGAGCTTCTTGTGTTGGTATAGGAGTGCTGAAGCTCATTGGCAGAAGCATGGTCCCGAAAAACAATCCAGTGGTGGCCTGAGTGACCTGTTCCACCGGCATCATGAACAGGGAGGCCGCTTGGGGCCCATAAGCTATGCCTCCAGATGAGGCGGAGCGTGAGTTGCAATTGCAGTTGGAACACTTCACGCAAGTAGACGCCATTGATGTTTCGTTTTCTGCGCCAAGCAAGAAACCAAATCTTAGTACCTCGAACCCAAGGGAACCATATCAAACCGCGATTCGTTCGCGAATACGATACATGAAGCGTGGAGTGGAAAGAGGAAAAGGTCCCACCGGGCGTGCCAGAATCTGTTTACTGCCGAAAACCGGGAAGACAAACGTCTTGCCTGAATTTGGGGGCAGATGCTATTTGGTGCTATCCGTCCACCTCTCCGAAGATGCCAAGTTGATTTATGGCACCATGTATCGAAGGTTTAAACGGATGCGGCCGATGTAGCAGACTTCGTCAGATTCCCCCTCGTTTGAGGGTTTTTTGATTGTGGGGACGCTCTTCCCTGCAGGCGCAAGCCCCTGCAGTTAATTACACTACCGCATCACGGTAACAACTTTCTCCTTCTCCAGATGGTCACTTCGTGTCGTTGGTGTTTATTTTGTTTTTGGTTGCCCGTGGATTGTATACGGAGACTAATTTATGTTGTCGCCCGTACGGCGTGGATTAATCCAAATCTGTATCTTCTTAGATTTGGGTTTGGGGTTTAGGTTTAAGGATACGTTAGTCTAATTTGAGACTAAGATCAACTTAAACGTTTGTTAAGGATACATTAGTCTAATTTTAGACTAAAATCGACTTAACTTTTGTTAAGGACACGTTAGTCTAATTTTAGACTAAGATCAACTTAACAGGATCATTTAGATCCAACAAAAGAGCATTTGAACTCTATTATTTAGTTTAGGGACATTACGGTCGATTACCAGTTTAAGGACATGGTGGTCTAAGGTTAAGGACATCATAGTCCGTGAGTTTAAGGACCCCACAGTCCAAGGTTAAGGACATCATAGTCCATGGGCTTAAGGACCCCACAGTCCAGGTTAAGGACATCATAGTCCATGGGCTTAAGGACCCCACAGTCCAGGTTAAGGACATCATAGTCCATGGGCTTAAGGACCCCGCAGTCCAGGTTAAGGACATCATAGTCCATGGGTTTAAGGACCCCACAGTCCAGGTTAAGGACATCATAGTCCATGGGTTTAAGGACCCCACAGTTCGTGAAATGTGTGGTTGTCAAGACCCGTCACCTCTCTAAAGACGTTGAAGGATTACAACGACAGATATCATAGGAGTGAAGAGATGTACCCTTGAACCGGTGTGAGTTGGTTGGAAGATGTGTAGTCCAATTTGGGACTGAGATCTGTTAAATATTCATGAGCAGATGGGCTCAGTTCAATATAAGTTGAGGACTTATGGCCAATATTGGGCTAAGTCCAATTAGATTAAAATGTTTAACATTTTATTGTTCTGAGCTGTTGAGCCTTTATTTGGGCTTGGCCCTTTTAATAATGCTGAGCATTAGATCCTGATATTTTTTTTTGTCTTGTATTGAATGCATAGCATTTATCAGAACAATGTGTGTTCTGACAGCACGCTACGTGGCGCGCCAGGCACTTTGCGCCAATTAAAGAGCGCATTGCGCTTCTGTCAAGTAGCGCACACGAAAAGGACACGTGTCGCGCTTGGCGCTAAGCGCCAGATGATGGGCGCATTGCGCCAGTTTATGAGCGCATTGCGCTTTCAATTTACGAGCGCATTGCGCTAGTTTAGTGGCGCACAAGTGAGTGACACGTGGCGTTCTTGGCGCTGAGTGCCAGCCCATGAGCGCAGTGCGCTGTTTCAAAAGCGCAAAGCGCAAGTTGCATACGTGGTTGACACGTGGCACGTTTTGGTGCTGAGCACCGGTCCAAAGAGCGCAGAAGCGCTGTTCAAGAGTGCAAGGAACATTTCATGAGCGCAAAGCGCAATTGATCAATTTTATGATCTGTGAACAAATTTATGTTCTTTTTAAATGAGACTTTGCCTCAAGATTCAAGAACAACAGTTCTTATTTTTGAAAGGGCTTTGCCTTTGTAGATCAATGATCTGTGAATGAAGTAAATACTTCTTTTGTTTTTATGATGAGATCTTTTGATCTCTTTTTATAAAAGACTATGGTCTTTTGTAGATCTATGATCTGTGAATGAAGTAAATACTTCTTTTGTTTTTATGATGAGATCTTTTGATCTCTTTTTATAAAAAGACCTTGGTCTTTTGTAGATCTATGATCTTTTAAGAAGATAATTCTTCAATTTAATGAGATGATTTCATCTCTTTGTTCAAGAATCATTCTTTTTACCTTGAAGAAATGATTTTCTTTCAAGAGCTTGCTCTCTTTCTTTTGAGTTTTCTCAAAGTTTGTAGGGGGGTTTCTCCCTTTAAGACTTGAAGTCTTGGGGCCTTTATATAGGGCAAATTGATTTGTTAAATCAGTTAAAGAGATCTTTCTCTGATTGATTTGGGGATGTTTCCCCACCGTTGGATCTTTGATCCTAGGGTTTCTGTTTTACAGAAGGCAATCTTCTTGTTTTTAACAAGATTGGAAAAATCTTTCCATAACAGAATTTTAATTCTGATTAATTAATGATTTATCATTATTATTAGATCTTTTGATCTAACGGTGGGGAACTTTTAATTCCAGCGCTGGCGCACCCGTGCTTTGCACGTGGTGCGCTGCTCAGAGCGCAGCGCACTTTGCGCTAGCACCCCTACGTTTGACACGTGGCGCGCAGCGCAGACTACGCTAGTGCATCCGTGTTTGACACGTGGCGCGCAGCGCGCCTAGTGCTGGATCTGAAGCGTTGCTTCAATTTTTGAATTTTGAATTTTCAAACAGAGCTTTGCTCTGATTGGGGGAAACAATGTACACACACACACACACACACACACACTCACATACATATATGTGTGCATATATATATACACATATCCTCATATACGCACAAGAACATCGAATGTAAGCGTGTGTGCACGCGTGTGTGCAAAACATTACTCTAGGGTTTCGCGACTAAGAAACTAAGCTAAATGCATTATCATCCAATTACACTAAAATTTGACCCATGATCTCCTAAAACCTTTCTTGATAATCATATCATCTCACAATACACGTATTTATATAATTATAACGTTTTGTATACTACACTACGAAACTGTGGGGGTGCTATACGCCATCCACCCGATTTCCCCCGTAGATATATATCTACTCACCTTGATCCTTACTTACCGAAGTCGATGTCGCCATCCTCTTCATCGTCCGAAGTCTACGTGAGGGTACCTACATATCACATATATCGTATCGCATCAAAACGTCCAATTCAAAACCAAAACGACCCGCGAATCACACATAGGTTAAAACCTATGGTCTACTCACGCAAATCAATCAAACAACATCCGATATCGACATACAAACGCAAGTGACCGATACAAAACCATCAAAACTTCATGTCATAAACATCAAGGAATTCAAAGCAGCAACTCAAGAAAATGGTCCCAGATTTTGGTTCAGATGAAATAGGGATAAAGAAACAGTACTGGGGTGTAGTATATAGGGTATATGAGCTACAGAACAAATACTAGCACCAAATCCCACAATGTGACCGGCCACAATAGCCCCAAATCCGGCGAGCTCGGCCAATCCAGGGAGTTAGGGTCTCGTCTTCCCAGGGTGGTCTCTTAGTGGTCCATCTAGGTATCTGGGTTTGTTTGTTTTTCTAGTAAAGTTCTCAGATCACTCTAGATTCCCCGCATCCACAAATAAATCCTCAAAACCGACATAGAAGTTCTAAATTCAAATCTTAGGGTTCAGTTCAGGTTTGATCTGGGTTTTAGACACTAAGGGGGGTTTAAGGTCACCACCAAAGCTCATTAGCACCATCTCAACTCAAATAGATCCCTAACCTTCATCTAGGAATTTTCAAACCTCACTAAACCTCACTTAACCACTTCTAAACTAATATAGATGATAAAAGAAATGAAACCCTACACTTAAAGTGAAAGAAATACCTCATTTGGGACTCAAGAATCCCCTAGAGTATCAAAATCCTATTTTTCTTGGTTCCCCATACTTGTAGTGAGCTTGTGTACATTTTTAATGAAAGAAATGAGGGGTTTTGAGGTGTTTTTGGGGGTGAAGTGAGGTGGTGTAAGTGGTGGAGGGAGGAGGGCAGCCATGGTGAGAGGAGAGGGAAAATAATGATGAAGATGATGAAGAGTGAAGCCAAGACAAAGAACCCCTTACCCTCTCTCTTTTCTCTCTCATGCCCATACTCTTTTCTTTATTTATTTTCTTTTTCTTTTCTCTTTTATTTCTTTTCTCTTCATTTTTAAAAGCAAAACACTTAATATAAAGATGAAGACATGCTTCATATCATAAAATGTAACAAGTATATGTGACATACTATGGTGCATGTCATGCACAAACATGATAATGCATAATTAGTGAACATTAATCAAGTTTAAAAATAAACTTGTATATAATAAATTATATAATAATTCATAAAATGTCTAAATCTCACAAATTCTTTAGAAATCAACATTCAATGTAATTTTCCAATATTTATCCAATCTATTGGTATATAATCAAACCATAACATTAAAAATAATCTCCATTCATTACAATATTAATAATATTTATTATTTTAATTATTTAATTTCCCAAAAATAATATTTTATTTTTCTGAAATGTTACAATTCGGTTGTCTTTTGCTTTTACCTTCTCTCAGGCTTTGAGGGCTCCTAGGATTAGGAGAGGGTACATTTATTGCGCTTATTGGATAGTCTTCTTCCAAACCATAGACAGGTGCCAAAAGGTGGGGAAGTAAGAAAACCAATTAGCATAAGTATGGTGTACAGAAGGTAATAAGTAAAGACAAATAAAGGGATTAGAAAGAGGGCAAATTAAAATGCGACTACTATCATTCACGACGAAACTGCATATATCATCGCCACTCCTACTTCACCTTTGCATTTCTCCGGAATATTCCGTATCACCATGAAGATCCACATTTATTGGATACGCCATCGTATAGTTACATACGAACTCGAAGGAACTTGTTCCAGTTCGAGGATGATTTCTGGTTCAGGAGAAATAGAATAAGAATTATTCAGTTGTCTTTTTTCTTTTACCTTTTCTCAGATTGTGAGGGCTCCTAGAATTATGAGAGTACACCTATTATACTTATTGGATAGTCTTTTTCCAAACCATAGGCTGATGCAGAACGGTAGGGAAGGAAGAAAACCATTTAGCCTAAGGGTGGTGTACAGAAGGTAATGAGTAAAGACAAATAAAGGGATTTGGAGAGGTGGTAAGGAAATATACGGTTATAGTCATGAATCTGGTTACTGGAAGAGGAATTACTAGGAATACCCGGCAACCCCTTCGAAATATTTTCATGTTTCAGTTTTACTATGCGTTGTTAATTGAAAACCGATTTCCCAATTGGATCCTTACTCCAGGGTATGTATTTACCAGGTTTGATTCTCACATCTGTATGGTTTTACAGATGATGAGTGTGAGTAACTTATTGAGAATTAAGTGATTAAATCCTCATTATATCGGAATTCGTTGTAATTGGTGATATTTGAGGAAATCGTCTGGGGATTTGCCTGACGATAAATATTTGGTTTTGAATATCCGTTATTATGCACCAATTTCAAACTGAAATATCTGTACGTTTAGTATATAAAGTGAGATATAACTTTTTGAAATTATGTCCATGACATTTACCTATATCAGTTGATAATTGGGTAAGGAGTATTAAACAGCGGTGTAATTCTTCTTAATCATAGTACAGTTTTCAACCTACGACGCACAAGGTTTGAGTTATTCAACTCAAGGGACTTATACAAAATATTGTATGTTGTCCAGTGTCCATTAGGACAAAGGGGTTGGTGCTTGTACTATATTATGTTTACTTGTGACTTCTCAAGTTTTAGACAAGTATTTCGTCGAAATACAAGGTCCAAGTTTTGAGAAGTTATAGGTACAAGAATAAAGTAGAGAACCATGTGTTGCAAGTATCAGGATTCTTCAGTGTGATAAAAAATATAGATACTTGTGTTTGATATTCAATTGATAGTAATGGTTTTTGAGAACTTACTTCTCTTTCAGGTTACTCATATCTGGATGCACTCCTAGTTGAGTAATGCTGATCGGCCTCCTTCCATTTGGTTGACATGCACTGGAGACAGCTGCATGATTTGAATCTTGTTCCAATTAAATCAGTGTCTCTATTTCTATATTGTATTGTAACGCCTTAGATTTCGGTTAGTGTTCGTTTAGACGTTAATGCGGGTTTACTGTAAAAAGTGGGTTCCTCACATTTTATAACATTTAATTAATAATTTATTATTATTTGTTATAAGCATGCACGCACGTGTGCACGTAAATGTGAGTTTTGTTTGTGCTGATCTAGTTCTTAGCAATCTTGACACTTAATATAATCCTTGTTTAATCCACCCTTTGCTTAATCCTTGATCTTTTGTGAGTGAGAGAGAGAGAGATATTTTCTTTTGGGTGATGTGTAGTATGAAAGCATTAATGAGAAGGCATGGTTAGCATTTAATGATGTGGTTACACTCACCTCTCACTTCATCCTACACCCACCTCCCTCTCTCTCTCATTTCTCTAACTCATTTATTCTCTCATTCCTCTCTCATCAACTGAGCACTCTCTCATTTCTACACAAAATCCATCACAAATTCATAAATCTTCACAAAAATCCAATCTTTTTCTTGGATTTGCCTCTTGGATGCTTTGGAGTGTGCAAAGCTTGGATCTTTAAGTTCTTTTGTGTAGGTAATGATTCCTTTCTGTTCTTTAAGTTAATTTTGTGTAGCTTAACTTGTTAGTTTTAGTTTTTATCGTGTATCATATCGTTTCGGGTAAATATCGTATTTTTAGTGTTTTGTTTGGGTCTCGGATGATCTGCTGTTAAACCAAGTATTTGTTGCAAAAGTTGGCATGACAGTAACCTAGTGTTGAGACCTAGAACCTACCCTCAAAATACGAGTCAATTCCACCATGAAACGGCTGCAGATTTAATGGTTCTGGCCGCAATTTGCGACCAGAGTAGGGACTAGGGTGGTGAGTTTTTGGATAGGGGTCTCTGGGGTTATTTGTAGTCTCATGGTACTTGCAATTTTTACAAATTATTAGCACAGAAAAATCTGGGGACACTTTGCGTATTACTACTGTTTCATTTCGCTCGATACGTTATCCGATACGATGCGTGTTCCGTGTTGTTGTTGTTCTGAGTTGGTTTCGTAGTGTCGCTTAACGCGTTAGCTACAACACGAACCCTTTAGAGTATGTATGTGTGTCGTGTTGGTCCGTGTAGATTGTATGTGTTTTGGGTCTATTATTAATATATACTTGTTTTATTGTTTTAATGTTGCTGGTTCGCAGGTGGGGAATTCAGACACTGCTACAAAGGGAAAACAGATGGTAGACTTCACCTAGCCAGGAGCGTTGGTGGGTAGATTTAACATCTACAGGGGAATCGCCCGCATGGCATTATGCATCTGGGCTAGAGATGTTATTTTTGTCGCATATTCTATGTCATATTTAGAATTGCGCATTCACCCTAATGCTTAGTTATTGTTGTGCTTGGACTAGTATCCTTAGGACACTGCACTATTATTGACGATTCATGTTGCACGAGCACTGATTGTATGTCATACACACCGTCAATAATTGCCATGTCACGCACAACCCAGTTATAGATATGATATTGCTTGGTTAGGGACATTGGGACATTGATTTATATTTCTTATCGCATTGACATATAGCATACCTGTATACTTACATGCTTACATTTATGCCTTGACATACTTACGTGCTAGATACCTGTATACTTATAGAGTATTGTACCATTAGCGATAGGTACATACACACTTTATGCCACAGCTACAGGTATACGTTGCACCCATATTTCACTTATACCCAGAGGGTATACTACATCATTACTTATAGGTAGATACATATATCTTGCTATACCTTATTGTTTACACATATATCTGGTTATAGCTACATGTTTACCTTTACTTGATATTATTTAAACTTGGATAAATTAGGAACCGCATGATATTTATATTAACTTGTTGCAGTTAATTAGCGGCTTTTCTTTTATATGCTTACATTTCAGTCTTATGTTGCATATATTATATTCATGGATTTTTTCGCATTGAGCTATGGATTTTTCATGATGTTTTCTAGATTTGGGAACCGTGGGAGTTCATGAAATTATGCATTATTTGAAAAACCCAGTTTCCCTTGATATGATATTTCAGCATCCACCATGAGATTTATCGGTTCTGATATATATATATACCCTTGCGAAGAGGCGTTGAGGCCGTATGAGGGTACATGGTGGGGCCCGGAGGTACCCCGGGGCAAGACAATTGATGGACCTTGCCGATTGAGCCTGTCAGGGGAACCATACCATCCGGTGACGTTACCTATGACTCGGCGGTTATCATGGGGATACCGACGGGAGTCATGTACGTATGGATACGTCGAAAGGAGAGGGTCAGAGCTAGGCACTCGAGCTTTCGGATAGCGTGTGATACGTACCTATCAGGGGGCCAGTCTTGGTGACAGCACCTGATAGATCAGCATTTCTGTGTCGATACTTGACACATTGGTTTCATGATATTTCTTTTTACTCCTAAGTATATATAACAGTGGAATGGGACGTTGTTATATATGCCTTTACACCAATATTAGTGGAATAGGACGCTAATATATGTGTATTGATATCAATTCATATACATCATCATATTTATTCATGCAAATATACCTAGGTTATAAGAGATTCACTTGATATTAGATTTAGGACATATGATATTTGCTTGATATTGTACGTAAAGGATATATGAGATTCACTTGATTTTGTACATTCAGGATATAGGAGATTTATTCGATATTGTACATCAAGGATTTGTGAGACTTATATGATATGAGAGCCAATTTGCGGGCTGATTTGAGGAAATTGGGATTTGGATTTGTCTTGATGGATTATGATCCTACCACGATATCAGGATTCCGTGGAAACAACATATTTCATTCCATACTCCACATTTATTGTTTATGCACTGTTTCATGTATTAGTAGTACTTGTTAGTGTACCTCTCATGACTGTTGCATTTACATACCTTCATTTATATGCTTTGCTTCATGTGTAGTTGTACCTGTTAGTGTACCTTTCATGATTGTTGCATATATACATTTTCATATCATCATTGCATGATTATTGCATACTGATTGTCATATATTATTGCTTCATGAATTAGTTGTACCTGCTAGTATACTTTTCATGATTATGGCATTCATATGACCTTTTATTGCTATTAATTGCATATGTTAGATTCACGTTGTACGTGCATACTTGCGATTACCTGCATATGTTATTTACTATTCACGAGTTGGCAACTCACCCCCGTTGTGCCACAGTTGTTTTGCAGGGTGTTCCCCAGAGTAGTCGAGGCAGACTATTCATCTATTTGATCATCTTTTGCTGCGGATACCGCTTCAGCTCATAGTGTGCAGCTTTGCTTAGGTGGGTTTGTAGTTATCCGTATTGTTGTATTGTATATTCGTTGTATCCTTATACTCTCCATCTACTATATTTTCATGTTGACTTAGAGACTTGGTGATGACGATATTGTATATTATTTTGTGACTTATTGTCTTTTATACAGTTTCCTTTTATCGTCTTTTATTTCTTCGCTACGGCGTCGTATATTTGTTGTAGTGGTTGTTTTCTGTCTTTGGGCGTGTATTTGCTCCCGTTTGGGGATGCTTTATTTATATTTTTGTTGTACCCATTTTTGGGGCTAGTTTTTACAAAGGAGGTGCTGCCAAAATTTTAAAGGAAGAAAAGTGACTTTTAAAGAATTTGGGTTGTAATTTCAAAGACTTTTAAAAATGTTTCTTATCTTATCTTGTCTTTTATTGGTTTAGATTTCTGGGTTTTGGCTTTCTTTTACTACGTTACGCCTGTAGACGTTACGTAGTATTAGGGCCGTCACGTGCCAATTTCGGGTCGTGACATGTATATAGAATGGTTCATATCTTAACGATATTAAGATATATGGAGTTGTCCGTCTTATGCTTAAAACCAGACTCTGGATAACTCTAGGTACGTTTCTGTAATGGCAGTTTGTGGGTTATCCCGGGCTATGACGAGGGTTAACTTTCTACCATCTGGAAGATCAATAGTGATATTGTTCTTGACTCACCACAGTTTGAATAAAATGGACTTTTTCAGAAAACAGTAGTGGGAGTATGGTAGAACTGGAAGTGATTCCAGAATCACAAACGATTACTGAAAATTTAATAGAACCTAAAGATTCAATTGGGTTTGACATTCCATTATCCACTCCGCAGATATGGTGGGTAACCTCAGTCGCCCGAGAGGTACTTCGGTATCCTCAAAGATGGTTACAGGGAGGTTCTTGTTTACCCAGACTTGCCATTACTGCTGTTCTAGACTATGAGACCCGGCATGAGGATGGGTATAGCGTCGTTCTAAACTAGTTTCAGAAGTGCACGTGTATATGACTCTGCCAGAGGGTTGTTGTAGTCAGTTGGAGCAGCGGAAGTATAGTGGACAAGTAGCTTATGTCTATTTATAGACTAAAGCAAGTGTAGCAGAGATAGATCATCTATTTTTTATGTGACAGTCATAGGATTTAACTTCATCAGAATAAGAGATGGATCTGGTAAGAAAGTAATAGGGTATGATGTCCTGGTATTTGGATGATATACACTTTGTAGGAAGTGAACTTCCTATACTACAATCGGTTATACTTTGGTTGTCACACAATGGTTTCTCCACAAAGGATATGGATATTATATTAAGCATTCTGGTTACTAGATATATGGTTTTAGATCTAGATTTGGGTAGTTTCCCAATCTGGGTATTTTGATACTATTCTAAAGGTGTTTTAGAATGGACGACTCCTAGCATGGTAGTGTACCTACAGGTGATGGAGTCACCCTCTCTAAAGGTGTCTTATAGACTAAAGGGGAGATGGATGTGCATGATTGGCATATCACTTGCTTAGAAAATTCAGTCAATCATGAGATATCAAGTACCACACCAGATGTTATTTTTTCACTAGCTGCAATAAGTTTATATATTAATCCAATCCTGGAGAAACGTTCGGAAGCAGTTTATGAACATAAGTGGATGTTCTAGGGATATGATAAAGGCAGCCTCTTTCGGGAGACGGTTATCATTCCAGTCTTCCAAGATGACCTGGATGACAGGGTGACTGTCGGAGTTATAAGTTTTCCCTCTTAACGAGGGGCAGTTGTTTGGACAGGTGGTCCAAGCGGATACTGAGGGAGGTGTGACGCAAGATACTGATTAAATTCAGTGGACGATACAGTCTAAGAAGTTTGTTGGATTTGGAGTTCATTTGTGAACTAGGTCCCATCAGATATCCAGACATATTCTAATACGGTATTGCTCATTTCGGATGATGGCTTTCTCCTCGAACTTGAGATAAATAGAAACATAGAAAGAAACATTGGAGCGGATCCACTCACTGAGGCTATTTCTCGAGCCCAATAGTTTTACAAACGAGCTTTGTGAAACTGATTAGTAGAGAAGTTGGGTATTCGGTATTGTTGGAGATAGTGCCCTCAGAGTCAATTATTGGATCACAGGCACGTGATTGCAATGATTGAGGGAGGACCTGTCCCTGTAGGACAGTCTTACTCGAGATGATAGTATGCTATCTGGTTTATCTTTATCATCGTGTACTGCTTTAGGTGACCTGACATGTCGCTATTACACGTTGATAGAGCCCCTAGGATTCTTGCTTGACGACTAGCAGTATGATGGCGATCATATACGTGGGAGCTGGTAGTCTATAAGCACATCCTTAAAAGGTCCCTAGTCGTGGGAGTTTCGAGACTGGGCATCGATACTCCATTAGTAGACTAGTGTATACAGTCGAGACCCCGACGAGGGGCGGTGGCCGGTCTCACAAGCCACTGGTGTCAGTTGGTTCACCTAAGATGTATACAGGTGCTCATTGGGTTATGAGTACACCGGACAGGACTCGCCGGGAACCTGCTAGTTGGTCTTATACCAGATGTCAGATAGCAGTTCCCAGGTGACATGTGTACAGGTTAGTTCATCGACCTGAGATCGTCATTTGTCTCGTGTGAGTTCCCACTGTGTTTTGATTACTACCCTACCACGGCTCAAATGAGTCATGCAAACAGGTTTTAGTTGGGTACAGTCCCGAGCCACATGGAGGCAGTGAGCGGATCTGCAGGGGTTCGTCTCTCCCGGTATTGGGGGTGAGGTCGCGCTGTGTCTAGGAGAGCCATTACGCAAAGCCCTCGGCCGAGGCAGGAGATTTACTGGTAGGTATTCCAGTAGTATCTCAGGGCGTTCTGGGCTACACTCCGACACGACTTGTACCGCCTTTGGGGGTCTGACTTTTACCAACCCCCTAGGCCCGCCATGCGATACTCATAGACGAACGGACCGGACTGTACGGATATTGTCACTGACAGGCTCAGTTGGGTGTCGGGGTGAGCTTCCTCATCGACGTCCATTTTGGTCAATAGCTGGTGGCCCGTCATGTATTGGCTTATACCTCTGACGTGCCAGTGGTTAAATCCACAGCCATAGTATTGACGAGTCTTTAGAGTCCACCACACTTTCAGTTACTCAGCTTTCGGGCGAAACGCTGTAGAGGCCGTATGGAGATATGGCAGGGTCCGATCAGATACGTGCGGTATTGCACGTATCAGGATCGGACAGTTTTGTACTAGTCGCCGTATAGTTATATGGCAGGGTTCGATCAGATACGTGCGGTATTGCACGGATCAGGATCGAACGGTTTTTACTAGCCGGCTTTGGTTTAAGCCGGATCCTAGTTTAGTACAGTGTAGATTTTGTCTCATTGCATTTGTATCCGGTCGGAATACAGATGCGGGTGTGTATGCACAGTGTCGGGGTTTTTCTGTAATTTATTACGGGACCAGTTTTATGGAGTTGCCAGTTTGCATTCCGTTCCGGCCGGTTTTCCTTTGTTCTTTCCCGGCCGGACTTTTCCGATGGAGGGGGTTATTTGCAGTTTTGCAAATAACACTTTGTGGAGGGGTTTCTTTGCATATTGTATTGATTATGATGGCTTTCATATCTTGCACATTGACTTGCTTTTTATTGTGATTGAAAGGGTATGGGTTGAATAGTAGAACAAGCATGGTTCATGTTTGTTTATGGTCACCTCTTGACTTCTCCTACACTCACCTTCCTTCTAGCTTCATATGGTTTTCATTCCTCCACCATTCTTCTTCTCACTTGATGATAAGTCTTTCATGGTTGTGAGAAGAAGAAGAGAGAGCTTCATTCATGAGAGTTTTCTTTCTTGATCTAGTTTCCATGCTAGAAAAATGCAAGCACCATTTTTCTAGTCTTGATTCCTCCATCATGGCAACTTAACCCCATTGAGTCAAAGCATCTTCTACACTACATTCTACAGCCTATCTTGAGCATGTCGAGTTGCCGGCTTCATGCTCGAGTTGCCTCGGTATTGAGGCGGGAGCCCGTAAAAGACGAAGGCGATGTGGTGCCCCTTTCCGGCGAGGAGGCGACGATGTGGAGCCAAGACTTTCCGCGGGAGATCGGGATGATGAAGAGAAGACCGGAGGACTCGGATCACTCGGTATACTTCTCACCCTATCTCTTGATCGCTAGCATTAGGTTAATGGTTACGATCCGGGTAATTGTCCGCGGTAGCGCCGGTTTCCGAGCAAGGAAAAATTTTGATTCCGCAATTTGGCCTCGAGTAAGACGGCCGGGACGCTGCCGTGGCGCAACATGGTATCAGAGCCACGCCATTAACCTTACCTAGCTTCGTTTGATGTGTTTGCGTTTCCGATCGACCGAAATTTCCAAAAACCGTATTTTTAATGCACATCAGTTTCTGTCGAAATTTTTTGGAGTCTAAAAATTTTTCAGGTGGTCTCAGAATGATGTGCAGGGCATTGTAAGAAAACTGCAAAATTTTGGTGAGACAAATCCTCCGTACTGCCGCGGAAGCGCGGCCGTAACCCCCTTTTGGCCGCGCTTCCGCCGCAGTTATATGGGATTGTGTGTGTTTTTTTTTTTGCAGTGGGCTTATGGGCTTCAATTAGGGTTTTTGGAATATTAAAATTGGGCCCAGGTTTTCTGTGAGTGCTACAGTTTTGATTGGGGGCCCACTTGTTAATTTTTGGTCAATCGGAAAATTTTAAACACATTATTTCACAGTGTTTACATTATATCTACGACCGTGAATGTCACTCGATCGGTAAATCCGGTCTAACTGCTATAGCCCGGTTAGACGGATTTGCGAACGTGACTTTCACGTTGATGTTCTATGTTTATGCTGTGTTGTTGCGGATCGGTCGTGGGGGATAGCCTGGATGCAATGCTAGTACAGTTGTGTTGTATTATGTACTTTTGATATTGCGGGGCGAGCGTCCGACATGTGGACTGCCGTCACTGCCTGTTTGTATTATTCTTTTGGGACACGACCTGGTTGCGGTCGATGTACCCGGTGTATGTATATTTTACTTTCTGTACTAGGGTTGCCCCGCGGTGGGGTGCACGGATAGCCGGGTTCTGGAGGGCAACGGGCCCGCATCTCAGGGCATTGAGACGGAGGGGGCTTCAGTCCAGGATTGGCGGGCTATTCGCCGCACTCGTAGGGGGTACAGGTTGACCCAGGAGGGGTGCCCAAGTTACCGGATTCCGTGAAGTGCTGGGCGGTCCATTCACGGTGCTGAAGGGGGCTGCCTCGCTTCAGGTTTTGGCGGGTGACTTGCCGCGCCCGTAGGGGTCTAGGATTTCATTGCACAGGCTATCCACACGACCAGGGGAACGTCGGGTTTCAGCAGCGGCTCTGTGAAACCCGGGGCTTCCAGATATCTGTATTGTTCTGTGATGCTGTACATTTCTGTGATGTTGCATTTTATTCACGCCTTGAGCGAAATACTATATATTGGTATATATATTAGTAGATGTTGTATATGTTTTTCATCCGCGCTAGTCCAGTCCCCGCTCTGCCGTTAGTAAGCTAACCTAACGGGTGATGACGGGACCCAGAGGCGAATGCGGATGGCATATACGTACGTCAGTATATTTTCGTTCTTTGTGGTGTGATCAATTGATGGGACTGCATTGATTCGGATCAATGCAAGTTTAAACAGACCTAATCTGATGTTGTTGGAACATTTTTCAAAAAGCTGTTATTGCAAGGACGTTCGCTTTTGTTTTGCATCGTGGTATTCATTTGGGATATCCTGCTCCTCAGTCGACGAGGCAAGGGCCGAGATCCCTTCACCGGGAGTGACCCCTTGGACAGAAGTTTGCGTCAGGGCATTAACTTCACTATAGCCGATTACTTTTGCTTTGCATCGTGGTATTCAGTTGGAATATCCTGCACCTCATTCTACGGGGAAAGTGCCGAGATCCCTTCACCGGGAGTGACCTCTTTAGTAAAGGTTTTCGTCACTATATTTTCTAAAAAGGCTATGCAGTTCCTTCAACGATATCAAGTTCATTACGTTAAAGGTTTTTCGCCAAAAACCATTCGTAGCCCTCCGTCATTTCTTATGGGTATTATTTAGTATTCGTGCTGCGTTTGTTGACTCCGTGAAGGCGTAGTGTACGGTAGCTAAGTGGTGCTTGTTTGTTGCATAAGTGGGATTGGTTAGGACAGTCGTGCGGCCTTGTTGACTCCGTCAAGGGCACGTACGGGTGGGTTTAATGCAATCCAGATAATGACGGGTTGAACTTGACTAGGACTCTTTGATTTGTTGACTCCGTCAAGGTCACTTGAGTCCTAGGGGTAAAAATCACATCGGGAGTTTCAAAAGAACTGAAACTTGCCAGGTATGCGCATACCTTCTGGAGTGTGGTGACGTGAGTGGATTCCGTCACGTTATCATGCGATGATAGTTGGATCCCGATTCCCACTGATGAGTTGGTTTACTCCTCGGGTGATCCCGACTAATTCTTCTTTCAGGTTTGGAGGAGAATTTGAGGTACAGTGGGAGGTTTCCAGATTAGACAAAGTGATAACCATTCTGATCTAGGATAGAGTGCACGCTGAGTGTTTCTTTTCTCTCTCTCTGGCAGCGACCATTGACCAGACCCTAAGACTATGACTCAGTGACCAAGTTGACCGAACCTTCTTAACACTGGCTTTTGGATTGTCAGAGTTGCAGACCTCATTGCCACTCCTACTTTTACCCTTTTCTCCAGGACACCCCGTATTACTACGAACGTCCACTTCCATTGGACAAAACCATCGTATGGTTAGATACGAACTCGAAGGACTTCGAGGATGGTTTCTGGTTCTGGAGAAAACGGATAGGACTATTCAGTTGTCTTTTCTTTTCACCTTCTCTCAGGTTGCGAGTACTCCTTGGTTTAGGAGATAGTACACCTATTACGCAAATTGGATAGTCTTCTTCCAAACCTTAGGCTGGTGCCGAACGGTGGGGAATGAAGAAAACCAACTAGCATAACGATGGTGTGCAGAAGGTATTAAGATTAAGACAAAGCAAGGGATTAGTAGGAGGGCAAAGTAAATTGCAACTGATATTCACGACCAAACCAAGTATTTCTTCGCCAATCCTAAATCACCTTTGTATTTCTCCAGGACACTCCGTATTACTACGAAGATCCCAGTTTATTGGATAATCCATCGTATGGTTATATACGAACTCGAAAGGAACTTGTTCCAGTTCGGGAATGGATTCTGGTTCAGGAGAAATAGGAATAAAGTACATTCAGGTGTCTTTTATCTTCACCTTCTCTCGCGTTGCGAGTGCTCCTAGGATTAGGACAGTACACCCTTTATGCATTTTGGATAGTCTTCTTCCAAACCATAGGCTGGTGCCGAACGGTAGGGAAGGAAGAAAACCATTTGGCTTAAAGGGGTGTACAGAAGGTAATGACTAAAGACATATAAAGGGATTTGGAGAGGTGGCAAAGAATTATACGGTTATAGTTGTGAATCTGGATAATGGAAGAGGCATTACTAGGAATACCAGGATTCCCCACAGAAACATTTCAATGTTTCAGTTTTACTGTGTAATGTTAAAAGAAAACTGATTTCCCGATTAGACACTTACTCCAGGGTATGTATTTACCAGGTATGATTCTCACATCTGTATGGTTTTACAGATGATGAGTGGGAGTAAGTTATTGGGAATTGGGTGATCATCCTCATTATATCGGGATTCGTTGTAATCGGTGATATTTGAGGAGATCACCTGGGCTGTTTGCCGGTCGGCAAATATTTGGTTGTGAATATCCGCTGTTGTGCACCAATTTCAAATTGATATATCTGTACGTCTATTTTCATAGAGTGAGATATACCTTTTGATATTATGTCGATGACATTTACCTATATCAGTGGATGGTTAGGTAAGGAGCATTAAACAGCGGTGTAATTCTTCTTAACCATAAGTACAGTTTTCAACCTACGACACACAGTGAAAGAGTTGTTAGACTCAGCGGACTTATACAGAGTATTGTATGTTGTCCAGTGTCCATTAGGACAGAGGGGTTGGTGCTCGTACTATATTCGGTTTACTTATGGCTTCTCTAGATATTAGACAGCTGTTTCGTGGAAACACAGGGTCTATGTTTTGAGGAGTTATAGGTATTTGAATAGAGTAGAGAACCAGGTGTAACAAGTATCGGGATTCTTCAAAGAGATCGAAGATGTAGATACTTGTGTATGGTATTCAGTTGATAGTAATGATGAAGACAGATTGCTTCTCTTTCAGGTTACTCATAATTGGAAGCATTCCTAAGTTGAGTAACGCTGATCGGCCTCCTTCCATTTAGTTGACATGCACTGGAGACAGCTGCATGATTTGAATCTGGTTCAATTAAATCAATGCCTCTGGTTCTATATTGGATATAGAACAGTTCATATCTTAACGATGTTAAGGTATGGGGAGTTGTCCGGCTTATGCTTAAAACCAGACTCCGGATAACTCAAGGCACGTTTCTGTAATGGCTGTTTGTGGGTTGACCCAGGCTATGACGAGGGTTGACTTTCTACCATCTGGCAGATCAATAGAAATATTGTTCTAGACTCGCCACAGTTTTATTAAAAATGGATTTTTTTTTTCAAAAAACAGCAGTGGGAGTATGGTAGAACTGGAAGTGATTCCAGAACCGCAAACGATTACTGAAGATTTAATAAGGAACCTAAAGATTCAATCTGATTTGACATTCCATTGGCCACTCCGCAGATAAGGTGGGTAACTTCAGGCACCCGAGAGGTACTCCGGTAGCCTCAAGGACGGTGACAGGGAAGTTCTTGTTTACCCACACTTGCCATTGTTGTTGTTCCAGGCTGCGAGACCCGGCAGGAGGATGAGTATAGCGTCGTTCTAAACTAGCTTTAGAAGTGCACGTCTATATGACTCTGGCAGAGGGTTGTCGCAGTCAGTGGGAGCAGCGGAAGCATTGGTGGACTTCATGCTTATGTCTATTTATAGACTAAAGCAGATATAGCGGAGTTAGATCATCTGTTTCTGATGTGACAGTCATGGGTTTGACGTCATCAGAATAGGGGATGGATCTGTTGAGAAGGTAGTAGGAAGTGATATTCCTATACTACGATCGGTTATACTTTGGTCGTCACACAGTGGTTTCTCCACAAGGGACTTGGACATTATATCAGACATACTGGTTACTAGATCTATGGTTTTAGATCTAGATTTGGGTGGTTTCCCAATCAGGGTACCTTGACAGCATTCTATGAGTATTTAGAATGGACGACTCCTGGCATGGTAGTGTACCTGCAGGTAATGGAGTCACCCTCTCTGAAGGTGTCTTACAGACTAAAGGGGAGAGGAATACGCATGATTGACAGATCACTTGCTTAGGCAATTGAGTCAATCATGAGATGTCAAGTACCACACCAGATGTTGTTCTTGCACTAGATGCAATAAGTTGATATTGATCCAATCCTGGAGGAACAGTCGGAAGCAGTTTTAGAACATAAGTGAATGTTCTAGGGATATGATAACGGCTGCCTCCTTTAGGAGACGGTTATCACTCCAGGCTTCCAAGGTGACATGGACGACAAGGAGGTTGTCAGAGTTATAGTTCTCCCTCTGACGAGGGGCAGTATTTTGGACAGATGGTTCAAGGCAATACTGAGGGAGGCATGGCGCGGGATACTGATTAGTTTCAGTTGATGATACAGTCTAAGAAGTTTGGATTTGGAGTTCATTTATGAGCTAGGTCCCATCAGACATCCAGACATATTCTAAGACAGGTATTGCTCATTTCGGGAGATGGTTTTCTCCGCGAACATGAGATATAGAGAGACATAGAAAGAAACATCCCTGCGGATCCACTCACTGAGGCTATTCCTCGAACGCAATAGTTTCGCAAACGGGTTTTGTGAGACTGACTAGTAGAGGAGTTGGGTGTTCGGTATCACACGGGCTGTGAGTATGCGACATCGCAATAATTAGCCTTGAGTGCAAGTGGGAGATTGTTGGAGATAGTGCCCTCAGAGTCAATTATTGGATCACAGGCACGTGATTGCAATGATTGAGGGAGGACCTGTCCCTGTAGGACAGTCTTACTCGAGATGATAGTATGCTATCTGGTTTATCTTTATCATCGTGTACTGCTTTAGGTGACCTGACATGTCGCTATTACACGTTGATAGAGCCCCTAGGATTCTTGCTTGACGACTAGCAGTATGATGGCGATCATATACATGGGAGCTGGTAGTCTATAAGCACATCCTTAAAAGGTCCTTAGTCGTGGGAGTTTCGAGACTGGGCATCGATACTCCATTAGTAGACTAGTGTATACAGTCGAGACCCCGACGAGGGGCGGTGGCCGGTCTCACAAGCCACTGGTGTCAGTTGGTTCACCTAAGATGTATACAGGTGCTCATTGGGTTATGAGTACACCGGACAGGACTCGCCGGGAACCTGCTAGTTGGTCTTATACCAGATGTCAGATAGCAGTTCCCAGGTGACATGTGTACAGGTTAGTTCATCGACCTGAGATCGTCATTTGTCTCGTGTGAGTTCCCACTGTGCTTTGATTACTACCCTACCACGGCTCAAATGAGTCGTGCAAACAGGTTTTAGTTGGGTACAGTCCCGAGCCACATGGAGGCAGTGAGCGGATCTGCAGGGGTTCGTCTCTCCCGGTATTGGGGGTGAGGTCGCGCTGTGTCTAGGAGAGCCATTACGCAAAGCCCTCGGCCGAGGCAGGAGATTTACTGGTAGGTATTCCAGTAGTATCTCAGGGCGTTCTGGGCTACACTCCGACACGACTTGTACCGCCTTTGGGGGTCTGACTTTTACCAACCCCCTAGGCCTGCCATGCGATACTCATAGACGAACGGACCGGACTGTACGGATATTGTCACTGACAGGCTCAGTTGGGTGTCGGGGTGAGCTTCCTCATCGACGTCCATTTTGGTCAATAGCTGGTGGCCCGTCATGTATTGGCTTATACCTCTGACGTGCCAGTGGTTAAATCCACAGCCATAGTATTGACGAGTCTTTAGAGTCCACCACACTTTCAGTTACTCAGCTTTCGGGCGAAACGCTGTAGAGGCCGTATGGAGATATGGCAGGGTCCGATCAGATACGTGCGGTATTGCACGTATCAGGATCGGACAGTTTTGTACTAGTCGCCGTATAGTTATATGGCAGGGTTCGATCAGATACGTGCGGTATTGCACGGATCAGGATCGAACAGTTTTTACTAGCCGGCTTTGGTTTAAGCCGGATCCTAGTTTAGTACAGTGTAGATTTTGTCTCATTGCATTTGTATCCGGTCGGAATACAGATGCGGGTGTGTATGCACAGTGTCGGGGTTTTCCTGTAATTTATTACGGGACCAGTTTTCTGGAGTTGCCAGTTTGCATTCTGTTCCGGCCGGTTTTCCTTTGTTCTTTCCCGGCCGGACTTTTCCGATGGAGGGGGTTATTTGCAGTTTTGCAAATAACACTTTGTGGAGGGGTTTCTTTGCATATTGTATTGATTATGATGGCTTTCATATCTTGCACATTGACTTGCTTTTAATTGTGATTGAAAGGGTATGGGTTGAATAGTAGAACAAGCATGGTTCATGTTTGTTTATGGTCACCTCTTGACTTCTCCTACACTCACCTTCCTTCTAGCTTCATATGGTTTTCATTCCTCCACCATTCTTCTTCTCACTTGATGATAAGTCTTTCATGGTTGTGAGAAGAAGAAGAGAGAGCTTCATTCATGAGAGTTTTCTTTCTTGATCTAGTTTCCATGCTAGAAAAATGCAAGCACCATTTTTCTAGTCTTGATTCCTCCATCATGGCAACTTAACCCCATTGAGTCAAAGCATCTTCTACACTACATTCTACAGCCTATCTTGAGCATGTCGAGTTGCCGGCTTCATGCTCGAGTTGCCTCGGTATTGAGGCGGGAGCCCGTAAAAGACGAAGGCGATGTGGTGCCCCTTTCCGGCGAGGAGGCGACGATGTGGAGCCAAGACTTTCCGCGGGAGATCGGGATGATGAAGAGAAGACCGGAGGACTCGGATCACTCGGTATACTTCTCACCCTATCTCTTGATCGCTAGCATTAGGTTAATGGTTACGATCCGGGTAATTGTCCGCGGTAGCGCCGGTTTCCGAGCAAGGAAAAATTTTGATTCCGCAATTTGGCCTCGAGTAAGACGGCCGGGGCGCTGCCGTGGCGCAACAGGTATCACACGGGCTCACGTATGCGATACCGCAATAATCAGCCTTAAGTGCAAGTGGGAGATTGTTGGCTATAGTGCCCTCAAGTCAATTATTAGATCGCAGGCACGTGATTGAGGGAGGACCTATACCGGTAGAACGGTCTTACTCGAGATGATAGTATGCTATCTGGTTTTTCTTTATCATCGTGTACACGCTTTAGATGATATTACAGATCACTATTACATGTTGATAGAGCCCATAGGATTCTTGCTTGACTACCAGCAGTAATATGGCGATCATATACGTGGGAGTTAGGTGGTCTATAAGCACATCCTTAAAATGTCCCTAGTCATAGGAGTTTTGAGACCGGGCATCGATACTCCAAGAGTAGACTAGTGTATACGGATCGAGACCCCGACGAGGGACGGTGGCCGATCTCACAAGCCATTGGTGTTAGTTGGTTCACCTAAGATGTATACAGGTGCTCATTGGGTTATGAGTAAACCAGACGGACTCGCCGGGAACATGCTAGTTGGTATTATAGCTATTGTCAGATAGCAGTTCCCAGGTGACATGTATACAGGTTATTCTGTCGACCTGAGATCGCCATTTGTCTCGTGTGAGTTCCCACTGTGCTTTGATTACTACACTACCATGGCTTAAAGGAGTTGTGCAAACAGGTTTTAGTTGGGTACAGTCCCAAGCCACATGGAAGCAGTGAGCGCATCGTCAGGGGATTCGTCTCTCTCGGTATTGGGGGTAGATGTCGTGGAGTGCACGGATGGCTATCACCAGAAATTGTTGGCCAAGGCAGTCGAGAATTACTGATTCAGATCAATAGTTTTTCAGGTGGTGATGGGCTTCATACCGACACTAAATGTCCCGTTATTATGGGTCTAACTTTATCCACCCCCTAGACTCGATATGTGATACTCATAAAAAAAACGAACCGGACTGTACGGAGATTGTCACTGTCAGGCTCAGTAGGGATACAGATGAGTTTGCTCGTCGGCCTTTCTTTCGCTCAATACCTGGGTAGCCGTTACGTACAGCTAGTGCCACTGACGTGCTTGTGGTTAAACCCACTGCCAGCGTATTGACAAGTCTTTAGAGTCCCACACAGAGGGTTTTCACGGTTCAGGCGATATGGTGTTAATGATGTATGTTGGTACATACAGGTGTCCGATTAAATATGTGTACAGGCTGCACAAACTTTAATCGAACGGTTGATAATACTAGCGGCTTAGGATTGAGCCGGATTATTAAATCAGGTTTTGATTTAATAATTTATCTCTCTATATATGTGTGTGTGTGTGTGTGTGTGTGTGTGTGTGTGTATTCTAGTATTATTGTTCACTATTCATTTTCTCTCTCGGCTATTCGTATTTTTGTACGAATATGCGTATATATATTTCGATACATGTACCGGGTTGTATTCGTATTTATACGGAATTGCTTCTAGAAGTGGACACCTCATTTGTACGATTTTCTTTTTAGGAAATCATTTGTTTTACAAATGAGGCGGAGGGTGAGTTGGCATGAGTATGGACTTGGCATGTAGAGAGGTATGTCATATATTTGTTTATTGGAAAAATGAGAGGAGATATTTTGGTGTGCATGAGAGAGGGGCAGCCATGATTCTCTACATGGCTTACTCATTTATTTTTCTTCACTTGCTTCATTACATTCTCACTTGGAGAAACACTTAGCATATTTTCGTTAGTTGCTCATGCCACTTGTTTCCTCACCTCTTCTTCATCTTCTAGGGTTGCTCTTTGAGCATTTGTGATGAGAGAAAAATAATAGTGAGATAATCCTACACGTCAATTCTCCATTGCTAGCAACTTTGGAGCGTCAGTTGCGTCGCTAGGCGAGGCTGGAACTTGCACCGTTTTCCTCGGGTGGATCATCATGGATGGAGGAAGACCGGAAACCAAATCCGATCCGCAACACCTCAAGGAGCTTGGAATGGTAGAAGACCGAAGGACACGATCTATTCGGTATAACTATCTAACTCCTAGTTTACATATTGCGAGTATAGGGTTTTTGGTTCGATCTTGCGCGGGTTTTGTTAGCGCCAAAGTTTTGAAAATTTTTGTTCCGCATTTGGCCACGGTTTGATGGCCGGGGTGTTAGTTATATGTATGCCCTGGAGGCCATTACTATACATGAGATGTATATTGTAGTGGATGCTTGGACATATATAGGGAGAACTTTCTTGCTCGACATGATAGCATGTTATCTGGTTACTCTTTATCTTAACGTGTACACTGTACACTGATTGTCTCTCTGTTACATGTTGGTAAAGCCCTTAGGATGTGTACTTGACTACCAGGACTATGATGCAGATCATACTAGTGGGGCCATGGTAGTCCATAAGTACATCTTTCAAGGTCCCTAGTCGTGGGTGTATCGAGATGGGGTATCGATATACCAGAGTAGACTAGCGTATAGCTTCTCGACCTATATAGATGGGCGATGGATGATCCCATATCTATTGGTGTTTGACATCAGAGATGATATACGGGTGCTCAGTGGAGACTGGGTACACTGGAAGGACTCGCCGAGAACTCCCAGATGGGATTATACCTCACGTCAGATAGCAGTTCTCTGGTGACACTGGTACAGGTTAGTCTGTAGACCCGAGATCGTCATAGAGTCATGTGTGATTCCCACTGTGCTTTGATTTCCACCTTACCACGTCCAAGAGGGCGAGCAAAACGGTGGTTTTTGGGTACAGTCCCGAGTCACATGGAGGCAATGAGCGATAGGAGGGGTTTCGTCTCTCCCGGTATTAGTGGTTGATATTACGCTGTGCTCGATTGGCTATAACAGAGAAGTCCCTGGCCAGGGCTGGTTTAGAAATTTACTGGTAAGTGTTACCAGTAGTTTCTCGACCCGTTATGAGCCTCATATCGGCATGACTTATCGGTTATTTGGGTCTGACGTTTACCACCCCTAGACTTGATATGCGACATATCAGACGAGGAGACCGGACTGTACGGTAGTGTCACTGTCAGGCTTTTGCAGGAGTTGGAGCGGGCTTGCTTGCTGATCTTCTGATCGCTCAATACCCGGGTAGCCGTTACGTCCAGCTAGTACCGCTGACGGCTTGTGGGTGCTTGATGTGATCATCACCTACTGCCGGCGTATTGACGAGTCTTTAGAGTCCTACATAGAGCTTTTACTGGCTCAGGCAAAACGAAATAGGAGCGCATATATGATATGTGCGGGACCGAGAATAATGCGTGTATGCGATACCGTATTCTATTCTCGCGACTTTTGTATCGGTCGGTTATATGTGATATAGCCGGGTTATCGAATCAAGTGTTGATTCGATAAGTTGGTATATTTAGTGTTAGTCGGTTATATGTGATATAGCCGGATTATTAAGTGTTGATTTAATAATTTAGTGTATAATTGTATATGTGATATACTAATTTACATTAACTAACATTGGTTCACTTAAGCATTTGTTTTTCTCACATGAGCACAACTTAATTTATATGTGATATATATTAAATTGTGTTTTGTTTGTATCATGGTTGTTGATACACACTACATGGGTGTATGAGACATACACCATGCTAATTATGATGTTGGATTTAGTGTTTTAAAGTAATTACAAAATTAGTGGATTATTGGAAAAAGGCATGAAGCTTATGGAAGCTTATGGATGCTTTGACCAAGTCCACTAGGTTTGTTTTACTTTAGATATTTGTTAATCTAACCATTCTAATTAGCTATGGTAATGTCTCTACATGAGTTAGGATATGATACAAACTCACCCATGGTTCACTCTCTCTCTTGATTAGTTTTGATTCTCATTTTTCTTGAGCTCAACTTCTTCCTCCTTCAAAAAGCTTGCTAGGGTTTGAAAAAGAGAGAGAAATATTGTGAGAAAAGAAATTCTAAAGTGCACCCATTTCCTATTTCTCCATCCTCTACTAGATTAGCACTTTAGTATAGGGTGTTTGCTTCACTTTGGTGAAGTAGTAGCTTGAGTTCGTATTCTCTCGACGTAGATCATCTTCGACCTCGAAGACTTCAAGCAATACCGTTGCATTCTTCTCATGGAGCCGTCCAAGAGTCCGGGAGCAACATGATCGCAGCGAAGGGACTACTACAAGGAGCTTATGAAGTGAAGGACCGATCTACAAAGGTTGTATTTCGATTTCACTTAGATTTAAATGGTTTACATTAGTTTCCGTATTAATTTCTAGTTATCGATTCTAGTTTAGAGTTTCTTGAAACGGCAAAAATTTGAAAATGGCATGGACGATACCTCCCGAAATCTTGTTGCCGTCGATGGGAACCCTACAGTGGTATCAGAGCCTAGCTAGGAAATTATAAGAATAATATTAGATTACGAACACGAACAAACTTCGAACTTGAAACCCTAAAATCCATGTTTCTGTCGATTTTAAAACGAGCCCTAAAATTTTTTTAAACAAGTACAGAGTCATATATAGGTGATAACATGAACACTGATGAAATTTGAAGGCATTCTGTGCAGTTTGGGCCGGCGAGACCTCCCCATACCGGTCCAATCCGAGCCCCCCTCCAAATTTTTCCAGTGTTCTGTTACATAGGTTTTGGTGCTTCAGGTGTTGTTTATTTTTGCTAAATTGTCATGTGATGCTAATTTACTATAATAACAAATCGGAGTGTTTCGTAGTCGTATTTTAACTGTTTTCGGGTAACTTTAGACGTTATTAAAAAGTTCAATCGGATGTCAAATACCCACTTTTTCCCTTATCGGAAAATTTTTCAAGTGTTGGATTTTTCCGTAGTTAAAAAGTTTTCAAAGATCATGCAAGTTATGCGATAGACCCTCTAGAAGAACAAAACCTTAACTCGATTATGTGACCGTCAAAACCGCCACTGAACCCTCGGGTTTGTGGTGGTTCAGCGGTGCCACATGTGAGGCGTTGGTTTGGCCCTTCTACGGCTGGTTCATTGGTGCTGTGGCGTGTGCTGAATTACCTTAAACTACGCTCAAGTTTTGAGATTTTTGGGTAATTTTGGGTGTTTAATGATTCGATTGAAATGTTTAACATCGTTTAGTTTTTTCTGTAATGTGATATAATATGTGGAATTCATATTGTTAGGCATGAAATGCGAAGTATGTGATATTTCGGATTTATGATGTCTAAGGTGTTTATGGATTCCAAATGTTGTAGTTTTACAGTTTCTTTTCTGCGACCGTAAGTGTAATATGTGATATCGCCGGTTTCGTTGCTATATGTCAACGACAATTGGGATGCACATATTTACTTACGTTGATGACATGTGATATTATGTGTTGCTGGATATGTTATATTGGACCGTCGCGTTTTGAATAGCCGGGGGGTTTTATGTGAGATGAGAGTTTTTCATTTTCATTCATATAATATTAAATGTATGTAATATTCTTTTATTGGGGCACTTCCGGGTTGAGGATGATGTCACCATTGATGTATGTTATTTACTTTTCCGCACTAGGATAGACCCAAGGAGGAGAGCACAAGTAACCGGGTTCTAGAGTACAGTGGGAGACCAACTCGAGGAGTCGAGTCCGGGTCTCCTAACTCTAGAATTGGTAGGGTTGCTTGCCGCTCTCGTAGGGGTCTAGGGGTGTGGGTTTGGCTATTCATCGCGACCGTGGAATCCGTGTTTTATAGAGGCTCAAAATAAAACACGGGCCTCCTTGTATATCCAATATTTCATATGTTTCTTCTGCTGCGATATCTGTGATGTGATCATTTGATATGTTGAGATAAATACTGTATATAGTATATATGATATATTATATAGAGGTTGCTTATGTTTTACACCCGTGCTAGCCCTGTCCCGCTCTGCCGTTAGTTACCTAACTTAACGGTGCATGACGGGACATCGTGGCAAATGCGGATGGCATAAGTGTACATCGTATTTATCTGTGATGTTTAGATGACTTATATGATGGGACTTCATTAATGTGATTAATGAAAGAAAAGAAACCTAAAAGATGTTGTGGAATCGAATTTTCAAAAACAGGTAGCTACAGTTCTTGCTTTGCATAGCGGTGTTCCTTGTAGAACATCCTGCACCTTATTCGATAAGGAAAGGGCCGAGATCCCTTCACCGGGAGTGACCCCTTTAGCAATAACTGGTAGATGCTACAACCCTCGGTTTTGTTTTTGATTGCTTTTATAGTTTTTGCTTTGCATAGTGATATATGTGATATATCCTGCACCTCATTTGACAAGGAAATAGCCGAGATCTCTTCACCGGGAGTGACCTCTTTAGCGAAACTAGCAAAAGCCTAAAAAACACTCCATTTTAAAATCATTTGATTCTACAACGATATCAAGTTCATTACGCAATAGATTTTCAGAAAAACCGGACGTAGCCCTCCGTCATTTCAGATAGATACTGCTGAGTATTCGTGCTACGTTTGTTGACTATGTTAAGGCGTAGTATACGGTAGCTAATTAGTGTTTATCTGCTTATGCATATGATGCAGATTGGATTAAGGTAGTCGTACGACTTTGTTGACTATGTTAAGGTTTGTGCGGGTGGGTTTAATTCAATCAAGAAATGACGGGTTGAACTTGGCTAGCGCTTATGATTTGTTGACTATGTTAAGGTCATGAGTTGCTAGGGGCAAAATATTATCAGGAATTTCAAGTGTTGAAATTTGCAATGAGATTGCATACCTTCTATGAAATAGTTGGATCCCGATACCCACTGCGAGTAATTATTACTCCTGGAAGAGTTTTACACATTACAATTAGCTGATCAAGTAGGTGTCTAGAAAGGTGTCAACGGGGTTACGCCCCTGGGAAAATGAGATTTATTTTAATTAGATCCGTGCGAAAGTACGGGGAACCTCCCTCAAAGTACCGGCATTGGCCTGGCTGAAATAATGGCGAACTTGTAGGGTGTAATTAATCACGGCTAGTCTTTCCTTTTAGGGTTTGAAGGAAGATTTGATAAAAACAGTGGGAGCCATCCTAATTAGATAAAATAATAACCAATCTGATCTTGAAAGAGCGCACGCAGAGTGTTTTCTTCTCTCTCTCTCTCCAGGTAGCGACCATGTCACGCCTTAATCAAGATAATAATATGGATGTATTGACCGAACCTACTTGTTATACTGTGTCGGGGAACGTTGGTCCCGCTCCAACTTATAATTGTTATAAGACCGAGCAGGAAATAGCGGGTTACCAGGATTCCCGTGCCGCCCAAACGAAAAAAGTGTATGATGATGCATCTTCTTCGGGTGTGTTCATTACCGAGAACTGTTTCTCAGTATCTTCTACGTCCTAGGTATGAGATACCGGATCAGGATCCCGCATATGTAATCTGTTACATGGGCTGCAGATAGGTAGAGAACTGAGAACGGGTGATAAAATTTCAAGAGTTGGAAACGGTCCAATTATTGCAGCCAAGATGTTGGCAGTTATCACCCTGTATTACCGAAATACATTGATTCTGAACGAATGTTATTAGATACCGAACCTGATATACAACATCATATCAGTCTCTTTATTTAGTAAAGAAGGATATAATTTTGCATTGTTGGATAATGTTTTAAACATTTGCTATATCAAATGTTGATCGGTTCAGGCACGTTATCTAAAAGCATATACGTTCTAAATCAAACCACAATTCTTAACGTACAGAACACACACAAGAGGAAGAGTTCAAAAATGAATGAATCCTTCTTGAGGCATTATAGACTAGGTCATATCAATGCGACCCGACTAGCTGAAGTTACATAAAGATGCATCTTTAAATCAGTTTGAATTTACATGTTGTGAAACTTGCCAGTCATGTCACAAAGATAAGATGAGCATAGCTCCGTTTAATGGAAACAGAGAAAGAGTTGGTGAACTCTTGGGATTGATACATGAAGATGTATGTAAGTCCCCAGTCTACACATGCCAGGTCTGGTTCTTTGTACTTCATTACATTCACTGTTGATCTCTCAAGATTCGGACATATGTTCCTGTTGACACACAAATCTAAACCTTTTGAAAGTTAGAAGTAGAGAACCAAAACGGGTATAGGTATTATGTCCTTTGATGAGATCAAGGGGGGAATACTTGAGAACGGAGTTCCTGGACTATTCTAAAGGAGAATGAGATTCTCTCTCAGCATTTCTCCTCCGTATACACCACAGCACAACGGTGTATCGGGGCGGAGCAATTGCACCCTATGAGATATGGTGCGCTCTATGATGAGTACTACTGAGTTGTCTGTTTCCTTTTTGGGCATTATGCACTTGTGAAGCTGCATACCTATTGTATAGGGTTACAACCAAATCAGGTGCCTACCACTTCATATGAGATATGGTATGGGAAGAGCGTATCTCTTAAGTAAGCTAAGATTTGGGGTTGTCCGGCCTATGTCTAAAAGCAAAATCCGGACAAGCTCGAGGCAAGGTCATTTCTGTAGAAGTTTGTTGGATATCCCAAGCATTTGCAAGGGAATATCTTCTACCACACCGAGAAACAAAAGGTGTTTTGTTTCTCGGCATGCCACCTTTTTAGGAAAAGGAATTTATTTTGGAAACAAATTAGTGGTCATGAGATAGAACTGGAAAGAGTTCCAGCTATACAAACTACAGCTGATGATTTGGTAGAACCGGAGGATTCAATAGCTCCCAACGAATCTCAACCTCTCCGCCGATCTGGTAGGGTTCCTCACCCATCTGAGAGATACTTTGGTTTCTCTATGACAGTGGGAGCGAGGATTTTATCATGAGATGATGACCCAACTGGTTTCGAGCAGGCCATCAGGAATGGGGACTCTGTGAGAATGGCTGGATGCTATGCGATCTGAGATGGAATCTATGTACACCAACGAAATATGGACTTTGGTTGCTATATCTAAAGGGTTAAATCCCCATTAGGAGCGAGTATATCTTGAGAAGATTACTTGGTGTATATGGAAAAGTTGAGACTTTCAAAACTAGACTTGTTAAAGGTTTGCATCATCGACCAGGTGTGGCTTATGATGAAACCTTTTCTAAGTGCCTATGCTTAAAGTCCATCCAGACCCTACCTGCCACTGCGACATACCATGAGTACGATATCTGGCGGTTGGGTGTCATGACTACTGTTCTAAATAGCGATTTAGAAGAGAGCGTCTATAAGTACACAGCCAGAGAGCTTCGTAGACAGTGGGAGCAGCGGAAACATGTGCAAGTTTCTTTACAGGTTAAAGCAGGCATCGCGGAGTTAGAACGACTGTTTTGATATGGTAGTCAAAACGTTTGACTTCATCAAAATGGTAGATGAACCTTGTATATACAAAAAGGTAGTGGAGAGTAAGGCGGTAATCTTCGTACTGTACGTAGGATGACATACTCTTGATAGGAAAGGTGTTTCCTATGCTACACTCGGTCAATCTCCTCTTATCACATTGATTCTCCATATAGGATCAAGGTGATACCTCCTAGATCTAGGGTTTTGGATCTATGAGATAGATCTAAGTGGATGCTAGGATTCTCACTAGGTGTAGTGAGATGGTATCAATCGATCCTGGGGAGAATCACTGGAAAGCTTCCACGGTGGTAAGGTCGACTGAATGTCAGTCACAGGCATTGTCTTTACCCTCAGTGGAAAGACGGTATGTTGGAAGAGTTCCAAGCTAGATACCGTGGCATACTAGACGATAAAGGCTGGATACATCGCTACCAAAGATGCTAATAAAGAGGAAGTCTGGGTGTATATTAGTTCATGAGATGAACTTCGTTCCTTCCATTGTGTGACAATGGAGTTGTGGCTTATGCCTAGGAACGCCCTTCCAATCAGTGATCCAGACATATTCTAAGGCAGTATCACCTGATCATGGAGATGGTTGATCTCCAGGGGATTGAGCTTAGGAGAGTAGACTCATAGGACAACACGGTGGATCCACTCACAAAGGCCTTTTCCCAGAGAGAGACTTTTATGGGATGGTTGGGTATGTGATACTACAACCACTGCTATCAGATGGCCTTAGTGCAAGTGGGAAATTGTTAGTTATATGTATGCCCTAGAGGCCATTACTATACATGAGATGTATATTGTAGTGGATGCTTGGACATATATAGGGAGGACTTTCTTGCTCGACATGATAGTATGCTATCTGGTTACTCTTTACCTTAACGTGTACACTGATTGTCTCTCTGTTACATGTTGGTAAAGCCCTCAGGATGCGTACTTGACTACCAGGACTATGATGCAGATCATACTAGTGGGGCCATGGTAGTCCATAAGTACATCCTTCAAGGTCCCTAGTCGTGGGTATATCGAGACAGGGCATCGATATACCAGAATAGACTAGTAGCTTCTCGACCCATATAGATGGGCGATGAATAATCCCATATCCATTGGTGTTTGACATCAGAGATGATATACGGATGCTCAGTGGAGATTGGGTACACTGGACGGACTCGCCAAGAACTCCCAGATGGTATTATACCTCACGTCAGATGGCAGTTCTCTGGTGACACTGGTACAGATTAGTCTGTAGACCCGAGATCGTCATAGAGTCTTGTGTGATTCCCACTTTGCTTTGATTTCTACCTTACCACGTCCAAGAGGGCGTGCAAAACGGTGGTTTTTGGGTACCGTCCCGAGTCACATGGAGGCAATGAGCAATAGGAGGGGTTTCGTCTCTTCCGGTATTGGGGGTTGATGTTGCGCTGTGCTCGATTGGCCATAACAGGGAAGTCCCTGGCCAGGACTGCTTTAGAGATTTACTGGTAAATGTTACCAGTAGTTTCTCGACCTGTTATGAGTCTCATATCGGCATGACTTATCGGTTATTGGGTCTGACGTTTACCACCCATAGACTTGATATGCGACATATCAAACGAGGAGACCGGACTGTACGGTAGTGTCACTGTCAGGCTTTTGCAGGAGTTGGAGTGGGCTTGCTTGCTGATCTTCTGATCGCTCAATACCCGGGTAGCCGTTACGTCCAGCTAGTACCGCTGACGGCTTGTGGGTGCTTGATGTGATCATCACCTACTGCCGGCGCATTGACGAGTCTTTAGAGTCCTACATAGAGGTTTTACTGGCTCAGGCAAAACGAAATAGGAGCGCATATGTGATATGTGTGGGACCGAGAATAATGCATGTATGCGATACCGTATTCTATTCTCGTGACTTTTGTATCGGTCGGTTATATGTGATATAGCCGGGTTATCGAATTAAGTATTGATTCGATAAGTTGGTATATTTAGTGTTAGTCGGTTATATGTGATATAGCCGGATTATTAAATCAAGTGTTGATTTAATAATTTAGTGTATAATTGTATATGTGATATACTAATTTACATTAATTAACATTGGTTCACTTAAGCATTTGTTTTTCTCACATGAGCACAACTTAATATATATGTGATATATATTAAATTGTGTTTTGTTTGTATCATGGTTGTTGATACACACTACATAGGTGTATGAGACATACACCATGCTAATTATGATGTTGTGTTTAGTGTTTTAAAGTAATTACAAAATTAGTGGATTATTGGAAAAATGCATGAAGCTTATGGAAGCTTGTGGATGCTTTGACCAAGTCCACTAGGTTTGTTTTACTTTAGATATTTGTTAACCTAACCATTCTAATTAGCTATGGTAATGTCTCTACATGAGTTAGGATATGATACAAACTCACCCATGGTTTACTCTCTCTCTTGATTAGTTTTGATTCTCATTTTTCTTGAGCTCATCTTCTTCCTCCTTCAAAAAGCTTGCTAGGGTTTGAAAAAGAGAGAGAAATATTGTGAGAAAAGAAATTCTAAAGTGTACCCATTTCCTATTTTTTCATCCTCTACTAGATTAGCACTTTAGTATAGGATGTTTACTTCACTTTGGTGAAGTAGTAGCTTGAGTTCGTATTCTCTCGACGTAGATCATCTTCAGCCTCGAAGACTTCAAGCAATACCGTTACATTCTTCTCATGGAGCCATCCAAGAGTCCGGGAGCAACATGATCGCAGCGAAGGGACTACTATAAGGAGCTTATGAAGTGAAGGACCGATCTACAAAGGTTGTATTTCGATTTCACTTAGATATAAATGGTTTACATTAGTTTCCGTATTAATTTCTAGTTATCGATTCTAATTTAGAGTTTCTTGAAGCGGCAAAATTTTGAAAATGGTATGAACGATACCTCCCGAAACCTTGCTGCCGTCGATGGGAACCCTACACAGAGCGCCGGCAAAACCCAACAAGGTTCACCTCTTGAATCAACGATGGTTATCTCTAGAATCCCCATATGATGTTCCGACATAGCAATCGGAACATTCACGGTATTACATGCTCTGGTTCATAAAATTAGTATTGCATGACTGGAACCCTAATCAGGGCCGATAGGGCCGATAGTTGCAATCGTGTGAAGAGTAAAGTGTCAAGCAGAGTAAAGTGTCATACAAAGAAAAGTGCATGCCAAGACAATGGTGGACACCTTTGAATCCGTGTACGACACCTCTTAAGTCTGCATAAATGTCGGAATTCACCGGAAGACGTTAGTGAATTCATACATCAACTTGACATGACAAGTGTTGACACGACCATGACAATATGTTTTATGAGTAGAATATTTCATGATTAAAGCTTATTATCATTATTAATCCACATACCACAATAGTTACTGTCATATCACTCGACACACTTGCTGTTTAAATTATAATTCTCTTTTTCATGCATTCTTGTTATTTTATATCGCCGTATGTTTCTGTTTGATTGAAATGTCAATCAGATTTAAATCTAGATAGGGACAAGACGACTATCGACGATCAGGATCCGTCAGCCGAGGACCTTTCATACTTTCAGCCTCCTTCGGAGTATTAGTCTTTCCTTTTTTTATTGATGGCTTTATATTATGTATCTTGTATGTCTCATGTTTTGAAGGCACTTTTGTATTCGTTTGAACTTGTTACCCTAGTGTAAATCTTGATTACCTTGTTTAGTAAATATTGTTGTTAGATTGGATTTTATATTTCTTGCAATACACTCCTATATTGACAGACATTTAGCGTGTGTATAACAGAAAGGAGTGTTTCTCGGTATAGATATGTCGCGGGCATCGTCACTTCCTCGCTACCGTTTTATTTAATTTTGGAAAGCAGGGCGTGACAAAAAATTTGGGATTTTTGAAATATCACGATTTTAATGTGCTATAGTAAACAAAATATTGGTAAACAAATTAAAAGAGTAAAATAATTTGAGATTTTCTAAAATTTCGCTTTTTTCTTGGAGCAATATGTTAAAAAACCAAAGAAAACAGAAAAAATGATGTTTTTGAAAATTACGCTATTTTCATGAGGCAGCGTGCAAAATATTGTAAATTTGAAGAAATAAATAGTTTTGATGTTTTTGTAAATTTCGCGATTGTCATGTATTATAACATTCAAAATATTATAACGCTAAATATAGCGGAAAATTTTGAGATTTTTGAAATTTTTGCGATTTTCGTTTACTATATCATGGAAAATATTAAAAACCAAACCAAAGGAAAAATATTATGATTGTCTTGTGTTATAACATGCAAATATTGAAAGACCGAAGAAAAAGATTTAGATTTTTAAAAATTTGCAATATTTTTTGTTATGGCATTCAAAATGTTGAAAATTTAAAGAACATAAATAATTTTGGATTTTTGTACATTTCAAGGTTCTCATGTACAATAACATGCAAAATATTGCAAAACTCGAAGAAAAAAGAAAATTTTAAGATTGTTAACATTTTCGAGATTTTTAAAAAATTTCATGATTTTTCGTATGATATAACAAAGAAAATATACCCATGAGTGTCGTTCATGGAAAAATCTTCTCTACAAGCCCCTTGCAAGTATTTGGATGGGTTTTGAAATTTGTGCAAATCTTTTTTGCACACTCCATATACGAATTTACAAGCCCTTGCAGAGAAGTTTTTCCGTCATTCCCAATGTATAATCTAGAGACAAAGGATTATAATTTTTTAGTAATTAAGATAAGATTCTGTAGTCAATCGCTCTAACCCTCAACTCCAACCAAGTCAATTATATGAGGTAGTTTAGGGTTTAAAGCGACACATACATAGCATCAAATCAAGTTGTTTGAAAAGCGTGCATTATAAAATAGAGGAACATATGTTTCTCATTTTTGTTTCAAATGCTTGTGTATTGTTAAAATTTGGAACTTCGGATCACAGGCTTATACAGAAAAATCTGAATGCATGACAGCACAATCACACCATAAAAATTAAAATGACACCTAGCATGACGTATCAAAGTAACTTCTGCCTTTAATTTTTGACATTCTTATTATGTTTCCGAGAGCTAAAAAAAATTGGGAAACGGCCGAGCATCAAAGTTTTCATTAGTAATTAACTCGAGACATTTTATCTTCTTAATTTGGTTCAGGGTCATGCCACATAATAGGCTATATTTGGTTTGAATCTGCCATTGCTTTTGGGGTGTGTGTGTGTGTGTGTTCATTTTAGTGTATTGTAGGCTTGTAGCACACAAATTTCTTGTGGTTAGAGATGTAACAAAGTATGTTTATATATCTCGGAAATGCAATTGCAAAGGTATCACATAGAATTAATACATTACTTGCATTAATTATCATGTTCTATATTTTGTGTGAGGCTCACACAGAGAGTGCATTGCTTTCATTTATAATCACCACTAGTCCCTCTGCATGCTGCTTATTTATATTGTTTACAAATTTCATACTTCAGACAACCATTGATGCTAATCATGACTTTTTTTTCAATGAAATTAATTGCTACATGCTTGTAAAATTTTTTAAAAAATTATTCTGATTTTGCATATATACATATATAATTGTAAAATTTGAATTTTTTATTCTGATTTTGCGTTTTGTTTGGTTATTTCGTTATATATATATATTATGCATGAGATGTTTTGGATAAATATTTATGTATTCATGTGTGCTATATATATTATCCTGTACAGGATGGAAAGAAAACTGAAGAACTAATTTTTTTTTAAAAATATTTTTTATATGCTCCTACGGTTATGACCGTGGGGGCAAGTGGATGTCTCTACCGTTGTAACCGTAGGGGGATAAATATCAGTTTTTCTGATATTTTGCCCTTACGGTTAGCACCGTAAAGAGATAAATATCAGTTTTTCTGATATTTAGTCCCCCACGGTCACCGTAGGGCTTTTGCTTGCCTCCGCAGTTACAACTGAAGAGGCATATTAAAAAAAATTTAAAAAGCTAATTTATAATTTTTATACTTATGCCTATGTTAGAATCCGTAGGGGCAAATATATGCCCCTACGGCTATAAGGGTTAATAAAAAAATTAAAATAAACTAAAAAAATATAAACTTAGCCCTTATTGTGCAATCCGTAGGGGAAAAGGGATGTCCTACAGACTAAACCGTGAGAGCAACATATTATTATTTTTTAAAGATAATTTGAAAATAAAAAATGCCCTTACAAAATAAACCGTAGGGGCTATAACGACCCTATTTTTACTATAATATTTTTTAATAAATAAAAATATACTTATTTCGAAATGACAGGTTTTATAAAAAAAATATTTGAAAGATTTTTACAATATTTAGTTTGATCTATTTAATATAAAGAATTTATTCTATTTTGTGTTGAAAGTAAAATTTTGGAAAGAGAATTTGTTTTGTTTGAAAGGAAAAAAAATTATTAAATGAAAATGGTTTATTTCGTTTCATTTTTAAATTATTCTCTTTTGAAACTCCGGATATATTTATTTCTATTTAATTCTATATAATAATAACCTTATAGCTCATTGGTTAATTCATCGCATTGTTATTTCATAGAACACATGTTTGAATCTTTGGTCTTGCAATTATTTTTATTTATTTTTTTAAACTCTCTTATAAGCTACACCCTCTCGCATCTTACCTTTATATTTTTCTCTCTCTTAAAAATTTAGAAAGAAAAAAAACTCATCTTTTTCTTCCTTCCTCACAAAATATTATTCAATTTCCTTCGTCCTCTTTATCTAGAGTTCTCGAATAAGAACACGATGAATTTTTTAAGAAAGCCTCGCTTGTAATATGAAGCTATCGGCGGATACATAAGCCCGGTGACAATTTCGGTTTGTGTTTGTAAGTCCCCTCTTTCTCTTCTCCTTCTCACACTCTTTATCTTGTTTACTCCTTTCGTCTAGACTTGCATGATTATCGGTAACCTTTATTTGATTTTTATTAAAAGAAATTAGCTATGAAAAATATGTGCATGAATAATTGTCTATATATTCTACATGTTATATTTAGATGCTTATGGTATTTATGTGCAGTCTATAGTAATTGTCTCAAGTCAAAATCTTTCCTTTAAATGAAAGTAATGTTTTAACGGTATCTTATTCGAATTTAAAAATTATATATGTGAAAGGTTTTATGGTAGTTTTATAAAAAGTCGTATATATTTCTTTTATAACCCGATCGTGTGATTGAAATTTCGATGATATCCTACAATTAGTGACATGAGTTTTATAGAATCATTAGTGTATTTGCTCATGTATATTCTCAATTAGAATATTAGCAAATATAAAAAAAACAAATTGCAAATTAATAACATGATTTTATCGTTTTTAAATACAATCCCAAATACCTATATCTTTAAAATAATTTTTAGAAATTAATCCCATCTTTGGAGATCCTAGGAAAATTAGATTAAATACTACATGGAATTTCAAATTTTTTGTAAAATTTTTAGATTAGATAGAACAACGGTTTAGAAGTTACCTAGTTTTTATTCGTTGTTTTTTAAAACCAGAAAACTGCTTTTAAGGTTCTCCTTCGAGAAACCATAACTCTATCATCGGTGATCCAAATTAAGTTTTTCTAGATGTTTTGGATATTTAGATCAAAAGATCTAGATTTTATTAGTTTTAAGGTTTTCCTGAAAATATATGTAAAATATAGAAAACTGCGTTATAATATTTAGTGACGAATCTGGACAGAATTTACCCTGATTCTCATACTGTTTCTAAATTGGACATAACTCGAATACCCGATATCCATTCGTGACAAACTTTAGATGTGTAAATGTACAATTGACAGAACTATAATTTCCTGTATATTATATTACTTAGAAATATATGAAACAACCCAATGTAGGTTTTGCAATACAATATATAGTTGCTGTCCAAAAATCAAAATTCTTGTTTTAAATGCTGATATTAAAATGATTGTAACTAGAGTTTCAGTAGTCCAAATCGCGTAAACCTTAGTTGTTTGGATATCTACACCGAAAAACCTATAAATTTCTAATAATATTCGTAACCTGAAACCTGATGGAAATTGACTCAAACTGTATTTTAAAAATATGTGTCGGTGCTGAATAGATTCTGATCTGTTTTGCGCGACGATACGAAAACGGGTATATCTTCCAAGACGATAGTCATATTAAGGCGCGACTGGAACTCACGCTTGCACAACACTTAGATCTATATTTCTTTTTATATTCGGTATTCTATTGACTTGAGTAAATAGTTGTATATAGCATTTATTTACAACATTGTTTACGGTAGTTACTTGAACATTATACCTGTATCATCTTATACTATATACCGCTTGCTTAATGTATATACTTGATTTAAATGAATAAAGCTATTGCATACTTGACTCGACTTGACCCAAATCATGAATATATAATGACTTGATATGAACACTTGACATGAATACATGAACACTTGACTTGAATACTTGAACTTGACATGAATATTTGAACTCGACTTGACTCTTGAACTTGTACTCTTCTTACGTATTCATGGATCTGAGCAAGACTTGTAATCATAACTATAAATTTACATACGCAGGGTGTTAGGATAGTTTGAATATGAATCCAACAGAATTTTAGAAATCTCATTACTAAAATAACGTTGTTATGGTATCGAGCTGAAACGGTACAAATAACGTCGATATGGTACCCGGCTGAAACGGTACAATTAACGTTGATGTGGTACCGGCCGTAACTGTTAGGAATATGTATGCCCTAGAGGCCATTATTGTATAATATAGTGAATGCTTGGACATATATATAGAGGACTTTCTTGCTCGACATAATAATATGCTATCTGGCTGCTCTTTATCTTAACATGTACACTTGTATTATTATACCATCTCTCTGATACATGTTGATAAAGCCCTCAGGATGTTAGCTTGACTACCAGGAATATGATGCGGATCATACTACTGGGACTTATGTAGTCCACAAGCACATCCTTTAATTGTTCCTAGTCGAGAGAGTATCGAGACAGGGCATTGATATTCCAGAGTAGACTAGCGTGTATGTTTCTTGACCCTATAGGAGGTGATGGTTGATCACATAACCATTGATGTTTGACATCAAAGATTGTACACAGGTGCTCATTAGAGAATGGGTACACCGAACAGGACTCGCCGAGAAATCTTAGATGGTACGATACCTATCGTCAGATAGCAGTTCTCTGATGACACTAGTACTGGTTAGTCTGTAGACCCAAGATCATCATAGTGTCTTGTGTGGTTCCCACTGTGCTTTGATTTCCTCCCTACCACGGCTCAAAGGAGTCGTGCAAACAGGTGGATTTTGGGTACAATCCTGAGTCATATGGAGACAGTGAGCGATAGGAGGGGTTTCGTCTCTCCCGGTATTGGGAGTTGATGTTGTGCCATGCTCGATTGGCTATAACAGTAAGTCCCTGGCCAGGGATGATGAGATTTACTAGGAAATGTTATCGGTAGTTTTTCGAACCGTTATGAACCACAAATCGGCATGACTTATCAAGTTACTGGGATCTGACGATTCCACCCCTAGACTTGATATGTGACATATCAGACGAAGAGACCGGACTGTACGATAAGTGTTACTTATAGGCTTCATGGGAGTTTGGACAAGCTTTCTTGTTGATTTTCTAATCGCTCAATACCTGGGTAGCCGTTACGTCCAGCTAGTACCGCTGACGGCTTGTGGGTAACTGATGTGATCATTACATACTGCTGGAGTATTGACGAGTCTTTAGAGTCCCACACAGAGGTTTCATAGTTCAAGCAAAACTAAGTAGGGCACATATGTTGATATGTGCGGGAGCCTGATTAAATACGAGTATGAGATACTGTATTCTACTCTGGCGACATTTGATATCGGTTAGGTTATATGTGATATAACTGGATTATTGAATCAAGTGTTGATTTGATAATGTGACATACAGATAAATGATATTAGTCGGTTATATGTGATATAACCGGATTATTAAATCAAGTGTTGATTTAATAATTTGATATATATTTATATTTAATATAATTATATATTAACTAATATTATTGCTCACTAATTATTTTCTTCTCTTAATATATATTAATATATATATATATGTGTGTGTGTGTGTTATATATATATATATATATATATATATATATATATATATATATATTATGAGCATGGATTTTCTATTTTAAGATAATAGAAAAATGAGGTGGAAAGGGAGAGATATTTGTGGCATGGGTGTAAAGCATGGCTCATGCTATTTTTTATTAGTTTGGCTTCACTATTGAATCATGGTAGCTATTTTATATTGAGAGATATTCCATACTTCAGTAAGTGAGGTTTTTTATTGAGCCGTTCTATACACAACACAAGTGGCTAGCTCATTCTTTAGCTCCCTCCAGCTTCTTCATCATCCTCCTCCAAAGTCATACCCCTCACATGAGTTGTGAACCCTAGGACTTTAGAGATTACTTAGTGAGATAAAACCCCTACTTCATCATCCTAGTCTAGATTAGCACTTTAGACTAGGTTGTTTACTTCACTCATACTAGATTAGTGAAGAGGTTGCTTGATCTAGAGAAACTTCAGGTGGATCATCTTCGACATGAGGGTCACGAAGCAAGCTCGATCTTTCTTCAGGTAGAGCTACGAAGAGTCGTAGGGACTACTACCTGGAGCTTTAGAAGAGAAGGACTTGGTCTATAAAGGTTGTAGTCTCCATCTCTTAGTATAGAACTTGCTATATGTTCATATAAACCCTAATAATCTAGTTAGATCCTAGATTAGTGTAGCTTAGCACCCAAAATTTTTTAAAATAGCATGCTTGATGCTTTTATTGACCTTGTGGTGGTGCTAGGATACACTTTCATGGTATCAGAGCCAAGCTAGAACATTAGGGGAAGTCTTTACGACGTTAAAGTGTTCGATGGAGTTTCGAAACCCATATTTTGCTAAGTTTCTGTCCATTTTTCAAAAGTTGAAATTTTCGAGATTAAAAATATGCAGAAAATTGTGCAGGGTATTTTATGGAGCCCTAAGAAAAACGAGACCCCCTCTCCACTAAACCGCCGCGTAATCGCGGCCTAACCCATGTTTTGGCCGCGGTTCTGCCGCAAGTTTATGGAGTTGAGGGTTCGTTCTTTTTGTGCTGCTCCATTGTGATATTTGGCACTTTCTGGGTATTTCTAGTGAGGTTCAAGTTGTTGAGATCTCTGTGATTTGTGGGTGTTTGATAATTCGATCGAAATGTTTAATATCGTCTAGATTATTATGATATGTGATACGATATTTGGAATCCACAATAATTAGTTTTGTGAAAACTAGTTACTGTTTGGTAAATCTAGAGTTTTAGTCTCGGTTCATCGATTGCCACGAAGTTTTGATTCGGATCAAAATTCTGTCGCAATCGCGTATAGTTTGCGAACACTCATCGGAAAACACTACTAGATAGCCACATCTCTAGCCCCGATAAAGTGACTGTAGGAGAACCCCGTTGCCAAAAGCATCCACTCAGGTGCTCGCGGCCACGGTATTCCGCCTAAGTGCACTTCATCGACGGCATCGGGGGTGCGGCCATCTACTAAAATTCCCGACGAGCATTCGATCAATTAGTCGGGGATCTTATTGAATTACCCGACTAAGTTATTGGAAAGTATTTTCGATTTGAGACTAAAATGCAATGTTTATAGGTTAGGCATGAGATTCGGAATATGAGATATTCCGGGTTTATGATGTCTAAGGAATACGCGGATTCTAAATATTGTAGTTTTTCATTTCTTTTCTGCGACCGTAAGTGTAATATGTGAGGTATACCCGATCTCGTTGTTATATGTCAACGGAATTCAGGATACGCATATTTACTTACGTTGATAATATATGATGCTATGTGTTGCTGTGATATGTTATATTGGATCGTCATGATTGAATAGCCGGGGGTTTTTGCGTGAGATAAGAGTTTTTTTTATTTTTATTCATGTAATAATTTGTATGTAATATTCTTTTATTGGGACACTTCCGGGTTGAGAATGATGTCACCATTGATATATATTATTTACTTTTCCGCATTAGGATAGACCCAAGGCGGGGAGCACAAGTAATCGGGTTTTAGAGTCCAGTGGGAGACCATCTCGAGGAGTCGAGACCGGGTCTTCTAACTCTAGAATTGGCAGGGTTGCTGGCCACTCTCGTAGGGGTCTAGGGATGTGGGTTTGTCTATTCATCACGACCGTGGAATCCGTGTTTTTTTACTGGCTTAATTTAAAATACAGACCTCTTAGTATATCCAATATTTCATATGTTGACTTCTGCTGCTTGAGTTTTGTGATATGATCATATAACTGCGTAAGACGAATGCTCTCTTTATATATGATATATATAATAAACGTTGCTTATGTTTTGCACCCGCGCTAGTCCATCCCCCGTTCTGCCGTTAGTTAAGTAACCTAACGGTGCATGACGGGGCCCCGTGGCGAATGCGGATGTCATAAGCGTATGTTCTATTTTCGTTTATTTTCTGTGATGTTTAGGGAAATATAAATGACGGGACTTCATTAATGAGATTAATGGAAAGAAAAGAAACCTAAAAATGTTGTAGAATCAAAATTTTCAAAAAGCTAGCTCTAGTTCTTGCTTTGCATAGTGGTATTCCTTGATGAATATCCAGCACCTCATTCGATGAGGAAAAAGCCGAGATCCCTTCAACGGAAGTGGCCTCTTTAGCAAAACTAGCAAATGCTACAAGCCACTTGGTTTTGTTTTGATAACTTCTCTAGTTCTTGCTTTGCATAGTGTTATTTCTTGATGAATATCCATCACCTCATTCGATGAGGAAAGAGCCAAGAACCCTTCACCGGGAGTGACCTCTTTAGCAAAACTAGCAATTGCTACGAAAACCACTCCTTTTCAAAACATTAGATTCTACAACGATGAGTTCATTACGATAAAGGTTTTCTTCAAAACTAGTCGTAGCCCTCCGTCATTTCAGATAAGTACTATTTAGTATTCGTGCTGCGTTTGTTGACCATAGCCAAGGTGCAGTGTACGGTGGCTAATTAGTGCTTATCTGTCGCATGTGATGTGATTGGATTAGGGTAGTCGTACAGCTTTGTTGACCTTAGCCAAGGATCGTACGGGTGGGTTTAATTCAATCATGAAATGACAGTTGACATTGGCTGGCGCTTATGATTTGTTGACTATAGTCAAGGTCATAAGTCGCTAGGGGTAAAAACAGATATTGGGTATTTCAAGTGTTGAAATTTGCAATGAGATTGCATACCTTCTATGAGATAGTTAGATCCCGATACCCACTGCGAGTAAGTGTTTCTCCTGGGAAAGTTTTCCACTTTACAATTAGCTGATCCAGTAGGTGTCTAAGAAAAGTGTTAACGGGGTTATGTCCCTACGGAAACGATGTTATCTAATTAGTTCCATGCGAAATCATGGGGAGACTCCCTCGAAATACAAATACCTGCCTGGCCGACCGATTGGCGAACTTATAGGGTGTAATTAATCCCGGCTAATTTTACCTTTTAGGGTTTGAAGGAAGATTTGATAAAAACAGTGGGAGACATCCTGATTAGATAAGATAATAACCAATCTAATCTTGCAAAGAGCGCACGCTATAGCGTTTCCTTCTCTCTCTCTCCACGTAGCGACCATGACACGGCTTAATCACGATAATAATATGGATGTATTGACCGAACCCACTTATTATACTGAGCTGGGAAACGTTGGTTCTGCTCTATCTTATGACTGTCATAAGTCTGAACAAGGAATAGGGGAATATTAGGATTCACACGCAACCCGAACGAAGAAAGAGCATGATGATGCATCTTCTTCGGGTGTGTTTGTTACCGAGAACTGTTTCTCAGTTTGCTCTACGTCCTGGGTATTGGATACCGGATCAGGATCCCACGTATGTAATTCGTTACATGGGTTAAGAAGAGATAGAGAACCGGGAAAATGTGATATGTCTCTCAACGTAGGGAATTGAGCAATTGTTGCAGCTAAAGCAGTTGATGAATATCACCTAGTATTAGCAAATGGTAATACAATGATTCTGAACGACTGTTATTACGCACCAAACATGATGTGCAATATTATATCGGTTTGTTTATTACATAAAAAAGGATATAACTTTGTATTAGAGAATAATGTTATGAACATTTTCCTAAATAAAGTGTTGAATGGGTTTGGTGTGTTATGTAATGATATATACGTTCTAAATCAAACTACAGTTCTAAACATACAGAACACACATAAGAGGAAAAGTTCAGAAATGAACGAAGCCTTCTTGTGGTATTGCAGACTAGGTCATATCAATGCGACAAGACTAGCTAAGTTACATAAAGATAAATATTTGAATCGGTTCGAATTTAGATCTTATGAAACTTGCAAGTCATGTCTGAAAGGGAAGATGACCAAAACTCCGTTTACAAGACACGAAGAAAGAGCTACTGAACTCTTGGGCTGATATATAGTGATGTATGTAGTCCTATGTCTACACATGCCAGGAATGGTTTCTCGTACTACATTACATTCATCGACGATCTCTCAAGATTCAGACATATGTTCTTGTTGAAACACAAATCTAAAGTTTTTGAGAAATTCAAGGAATATAAGAACGAAGTAGAGAACCAAACGGGTAAAAATATTAAAATCCGACGATCTGATCGTGGAGGAGAATACTTAAGCACGAAATTCCAAGACTACTTAAAAGAGAATAGGATTCTCTCTCAGCTTACTCTTCCGTATATACCATATCACAATGGAGTATCGAAGAGGAGAAATTGCACTCTATTAGATATGGTGCGCTCTATGATGAGTAATGCTGAGTTACCTATTTCCTTTTAAAGTTATGCACTTGAGACAGCTTCATACCTATTGAATAGGGTTCTGACCAAATCAGTGTCAACCACTCCATATGAGATATGGAATGGGAAGAAACCATCTCCTAAACGAGTTAAGATACGGAGTTGTCCGGCCTATATTAAAAAGCAAAATCGGGACAAGCTCTAGACAAGGTCTGTTTTGTGCAAGTTTGTGGGATATCCAAAAGATTCATATGGATATATCTTCTACCATACTGAGGAACAAAAAGTGTTTGTTTCTCAACATGCCACCTTTTTAGGAAAAAAATTTCTTGTGAAATAAATTAATGGTAATTGTTCCCTATGGAAAAATAAATAATAAATAAAAAAGCATTGGGAAAATTCCCCAAAGGGAGCATCACGTACCCACACGTGATGCGTCTTGGAGCCAAAATTACAAGCATTACACTTAACAAATGGGACTGAAGTTGGTGCTCACGTGCCACACGTGAGCACCTATATACAAAATATATAGGCGCCTTCATAAAACAACTAGCAGGCAAGAAGGCGCATCACATGCCAACATGTGATGCTCTTCTTTGAGACTGCTGCATATAGGCAAACCGGCCTAATGCCATTGGGTCACGTGCTACACGTGAGGATTTCTAATATCTCCTGACCCGATAGAATTAAATTCTATATAAAAGGAATCAGAACCCTATTTTGGAAATATTTTCCCAATCTATCTAAACAAGAAAGATTGTGCTCTGTAAATCAGAGTACCGTTGGATCAAAAATCCAATGGTGATTAAAAATCACCAAGGTGCAGAATTAAATTTTGATTGAGGAAATACTCCTCGAATCTTTCTGAACAAAAAAGATTGTGCTCTGTAAATTAGAGCACCGTTGGATCAAAGATCCGATGGTGATTAAAAATCACCAAGATACAGAATAAATTCTATGTAGGAAAATATTTTCTCAATCTTGTTAAATACCAGAAAAATGTCTTCTGTAAAACAGAAGTCCTTGGATCAAAAATCCAACGGTGGATAAATTCCCCAAATCAATTAAGAAATCTCTCAATAGGAGATTTCCTTAACTGAATTAACAAATGTGCCTCCACTATATAAAGACTCCAAGACTTCTAGTCTTAGAGAGAAGAACCCCCCCCCCCTAAACTTCGATCTCAAAGAGAAGAGAAAAAAAAAAAAAAGAAAGCTTTAAGGAGAAGAATTTTCTTCAAGGTAAATAAAATAGAGATCAGAGCATCTCAAGGGTTTAACCCTCATAAAAAGAACATAGTTCTTTCCTCGGATCTGAGATCCATGAGACAAGTCTCCCCCAAATGAGAATTAATTCTTACAGGGATGAATTTGTTCTTAGGGATCGAAGATCCAAGGAAAAACGGAGAATTGAACTCTTCAGAAAATAATACATAAGAAAAACCCAGCGCCAAGCGCTACTCAATAAAAGAGTGCTTAGTACTCAATAGTTGGCGCTCAGCGCCAAGCGCCTCACGTGCTTCTCACGTGGGCGCTGCTCAATAAAAGAGTGCTTAGCACTCAGTGGTTGGCGCCAAGCGCCCCACGTGCCACTCACGTGGGCGCTGCTCAATAAAAGAGTGCTTAGCACTCAATGGTTGGCGCCCAGCGCCAAGCGCCCCACGTGCCACTCACGTGGGCGCTACTTAATAAAGTGTGCTTAGCACTCAATGGTTGGCGCTCAGCGCTAAGCACCTCACGTGTTCCTCACGTGGGCGCTGCTCAATAAAAAGTGCTTAGCACTCAATAGTTGGCGCCCAGCGCCAAGCACTATACGTAACCCTCACGTGGGCGCTACTTGACATAGAGTGCTCTATACTCATCACACAGAGCCCAGCGCCATAAAGAGTGTTCAACACTCACAAAAAACAAAAGAAAAAGAAGTAAAGTGTGAGCGTCAGAACCCACATAAATGCTTAGCATTGTGTGCACAGAGAAAGGACTGTGTCCTAGCAAGTGTCTAACACTTTATTCAAAAAGAAACGACAAAGACTAAGTGGGCTGAGCCCAAGTTGGCCAAACTCCTAATCAACCGAGCCCATATGCTCTTTATTTTTCCAAACTGGTCTTAGTCCCAAACAAGACCATCGATCTTTTAACGAATATCCATTGGTTCAAGGGTACATCTCTCCACACCTCTGATACACGTCGTTGTAATTCTTCAACGTCTTCAGAGAGGTGGAGGGTCCCAATAACCAATAACTCTTGGTATACCCCCAAACCAACAAACCATAAACCCTTTGGACCGCAATGTCCTTAAAACTAAACTCCATGGACCGCAACGTCCCTAAAAACTAAATTGCGGACCACAACGTCCCTAAAAACTAAATTCCATGGACCGTAATGTCCCTATACTAAATTCCATGACCATAACGTCTTTAAACTAAACCTTTTGGACCGCAATGTCCTTAAAACTAAACTACATGGACCGCAACATCCCTAAACTAAACTCTATGGACTATGATGTTCTTAAACTCCACAGACCATGATGTCCTTAAACCCAATGGACCGCAACGTCCCTAAACTAAACTCTATGGACTATGATGTCCTTAAACTCCAGGACTATGATGCCTTTAAACCATGGACCGTAACGTCGCTAAACTAAACTCTATGGACTATGATGTCCTTAAACACCATGGGCTATGATGTCCTTAAACCCAATGGACCGTAACATCCCTAAACTAAAACGATAGAGCCCAAATGCTCTTTCAATGGATCTAAATGATCCTAAAACCTTGTTAAGTAGATCTTAGTTTAAAATTAGACTAACGTATTCTTAACAAACATTTAAGTTAATCTTAATCTCAAACGAGGTTAACGAGCCTTAAAACCACCAAACCCAAATCTAAGAAAATACGGATTTCGACTAATCCCCGGCCTACGGACGACAACATAAATTAGTCTCCATATACAATCCACGGGCAACCTAAAACAAAACAAATACATATGACACGAAGTGAACATCTGGAGAAGGAGAAAATGGTTACCGCGATGCGGTAGCGTAATTAACTGCAGGGGCTTGCGCCTGCAGGGAAGAGCGTCCCTACAATCAAAAACCCTCACAACGAGGGGGAATCTGACGAAGTCTGCTACAACGGCCGCATCTGTTTAAACCTTCGATACATGGTGCCATAAATCAACTTGGCATCTTCAGAGAGGTAGACAGATAAATCCAAATAGCATCTGCTCCCAAAATTCAGGCCAGACGTCCCAACGTCCCGGTCGCGTCTTTCAGCGGCGAACAAATTTTGGCAAGCCTGGTGAGACCTTTTCCTCTTTCCACTCCACACTTCGTGTGTCTTGTTCGCGAACAAATCGCGGTTTAATATGGTTGCCTCTGGATTCGAGGTACTAAGATTTAGTGTCTTTCTCCGTGCAGAAGAGAAGATGGCGTCAATGGCTTCCAACTGCACCAACTGTAACAACAACTCCCACTCTGTCCCGTCTGGAGGAGTAACTTACGGGCCTTAAGCGGCCTCTATCTTAGCAATGCCGGTGGAACAGGTAACACATGCCACCACTACATTGTTCTTCGGGACCATGCTCCCACCAATGAGCTTCAACGCCCCAGTACCATCACAGGAAGCTCCAAAGAAGTCGGTCATTGATCGGCTTACCACTACCACGGCCCCTCTCAATGGGTCGTCCAAGTCCAACGCCTCGGTCTTTAACAGACTAGGCCAAAACTCAAGTAGGACCGTGAAGAAGCCTGCAATACCTGAAGGAGTTATCCCGAAGCGGATAGCCATTCCATCTCCAGTAAATGAAGTCATCAGAAGGGTTTCTCCTGCTAAGGGATCGGTCTTTGTAAGACTGACCATCCCAATTCTTGCTTCGGGTGAGGTCGTTACAAGTGCTCCCCATGCCCAAAAGTCGGCCTTCGCAAGATTGACTATTCCCCCTCAGCGGACGTCTGTCTTCGATATGCTGACACCGACAACAACTTCTCATCAGTGTAACAACTCCAATTTTAGTGTACAAAAAATTTGTTTAAAAGTGAATGTATACTTGGAGTATTTTTAATTCATGTGAGTACTATAAGTAATTGTTTTGCTTTTTAATAGCAAGAAGGAGCTTGTAGCTCATTCGTAAGACCTTGCACTGCTGAACCAAAACACCAGAGTTCAAAGCCCATCCCCGATATTATTTTTAAATATATTTTCTTTTAAATTTTTAGAATTCTAAGAGTCTACACGTGCATAACTCATAAAAACCCCACATCACACTAAAAACAAACTGGACCAAGGGGAAGACCAAACGACGACGGCCACTTGACGGCGATCCCCGGCCCGACTCGGCCTGACTCGGCCGCCGCCGGCCGAGCTCGGTCGGATCGGGTGGGTCCAACATGAAAGTTCTGTCTTTTGGTCTTCTTAACTCTCCTGTACACTTTAAATTTTCTGAAAATTAACAGAGCCCTTTAAAATCTTAATAAATCCAATTTTTGATACAATTTAATACATTTTTTCTTCACACCCTTTCATCTACCCTAATCCTAGTTTTACCCTATAAATACCACCCCTAAACACACACCCCTCACTCACAATTCTGTCCAAACTCTTAAGAAAACTCTCTAGAATTTTAGTGTGCAATTGGAGTTAGCGAAGGGCGAATCTCCGGCAAAATTCCGACGACAACCCTAGGAGCTCCCAGCGACGAAACGATGCATCGGCGCCTCCTACCGCTTCCTCTCCCTCTTCTCTTGACTCTAAACCCGTAAGTCCCACCCCCCTCTTCTCTAATCTATTCTTAAAACTGCTTTTACTAAAACCCGACGGAAGCGGAGTTAAATCCGACTTCCGATTCGATTTTTTGTAAAGTTCAATTTTCCTTAATACAACCATACTAAACTCCTACATCTTGATTATTAATCATTAACAAAACATGTTGAACAAGTTTCCTAGCAAAATAATCCCTATTGCAATTTTTATCGTACTTTTTCAGTAAAATACCATGTAGTATAGTTTCGACTTTAAAACATCATTAATCTTGCTATACTTAGATAGATCACAAGGTAATGACTTACCTCTTCACAACACTCATATGCAACATAGCCCAATACCTTTTGGAAAATGTAGATTCGGGAAATACCGTTTTACACAAAACTATCTTTAACTTATAAAAAACCGTTTTCTACAAGATTACGTATTTTTACAAATCTTTGCAAAGCGCCGCTGTAACCCATTTTTAGGGAACCCGTTCGGGATGGTGCAGATTATCGCACATCATCGGGCTTAATAGTGCGAGATTCAGACCTCCGCAAGGAGCATTCGATCTCGAGAGATTTAAAATACAAATATCTTAAGAAAATGAGATTTCTAGAAAATAATAAAATTATATATATATATATATATATATATATATGTATTATCAAAATACCTATTTTTGATATAATATAAATATTCCAACTTTTCTAAATCAAAAGAATCACTTTACATGAAAATATAATATCATGAATTTCCATCCAAGTTCAATATTACAATTAAATACCCTATATTATGAAATTAGGTTATTTTCACTAGAAATATCACAAATATAAAATCTACATCTATGACAACTCTAAAGACGATAATTAAATACTTAGGGTGTATTTTAAAAATTATACAAAAGTATTTTAACATATAACCCCTTCAAGTTCTATAAATTACCCTAAGGACCCTAGTAAATATAGATTTAAGCGGGACCAATCTCTTGAGCCTCAGAGAGTCGGAGAAGTGGGTGCTTGCCTATTTAAGGTAGACAACTTAACAACGGTGTTATCAACACGGTAATCGTCTTTGAAAAAGACACAAATCCTGCAGCCCATGTGCAGCGGTTACCGATAACATCAAAACTTAATTCAGGATTTCAATTTCTCTTTCTAATTTTCTGACTCAGACTGAGTCTCATTATAAATAATATGACTTGAATATGATTCAAGTACAATCTACAATCTACAATTCAATATGAATCCATGAATACATATATTCAATCTATTCAATCTATATTGACTGAACCGAACCATGGATATACATCCATTTACATGATTCTACTGTTACATCCATTTACTGATATCATAGTTTCGACAAGTCATCCAATTATACTATCTATATTACAAGACAATACAAGTTATAATACAAAACAAACAATACAATCAAGACATCACGGGGTTGAAGGGGTAGATTGGTACGGAAGGTGTTAGAAGTGGCACGAGACTGCAAGACTTAAGACACCTAACCTGTATTTCCGTTGCTGTTGTACAGTGGCATAAACGGTTCCTTATACTCCTGTTGCCCTTAGTCTCTGGCATATAGAGACTCCTCTCGTATACACTGGCATCTTTCTGTACCAAACTACAAACAACAGCGTTAACCATATAATACAACTTTAAAAGCTACTTTCTCTATCTGTCTATTCTATTTCTCCCTTATTTTTGGGACTTACCGATCGATTGTTCGCTGACGACATTCCTTCTCTTTCTTCTTTGGAATGTCGTAAGGTGATCTGGACACTCAGGAGATCGAGCCTACCAGCGAGGACTTGGATCAGCTAGCCTACAACCCAGAGCTTTAGATTCACTTGTACACATTTCATTTCAGTACTTTCCATTTCTGTTATGCCATTGTTTAGGCGCTGCTTTCATTCAGATGTATTTACTTTTCCATACATTGTACAAAAGAATGTTAATAAATAAAGTTGTTGTTCATTACATTTGTCTCTTGTGTACATTTCTTTTTATTGCTTAGTTACGCTTAGCGTATTTACTTCTGAGTAAATACGTAGCGGCCTCGTCGCGCCCTCTGCCCATACACTGGGAAGCGGGGCGTGACATACACGGTCCATAACAAAGGCTCAGGAGCAACAGAAGAAACTCCAGGGGATGCTGACAAAGATGGCCGCACTCACTGGGCAGAAAGAAAGCCCGGAAGCGCCGTCGGAACAACGCTAGGAACAGGAAACCGATGCCGAGTTCCTTCGAAGAATGCTTGAAAAGAAAGATAAAGAAGCCGCGGAACAAGTGGCTAATATAAAACAAATGGCGCTCTTATTTCAAGATATGGTGGGGAAGATGATCCAGCCGGACCCTCCAGTCGAAGATCCCTCAATAATCATTGAAGACGACAGAGGGGAGACATCAAACCCTCTTCCGGCTTTATCAGCAGCCAAGGAGGAGACGATTTCCAAAGCTGCCCTTGATGACTGGACGACCCTATCCGGGTTGGTACGATCAAACCCTCTTCCGGCTTTATATAGCTCAAAAAATACGAGCTCATCAGGCGAGCGAAGCGGCTGGCCAAATCATCAAGACTGGACGACCCTATCCGGGTTGGTACGATCAAATTAAGTACCCGCCAGGATATACAATCCCCAAATTCCATGTGTATAAGGGGACGGGTAATCCACACCAGCACGTTGCTCAATTCAGAGCTTTGTGCGGTAATACTGGGGGTGACGACAAACTGCTGCTTCGCCAGTTTGTTGGCAGCTTGTTGGAGACGACATTTGAATGGTACTCCGAGCTCCCGAATGACTCTGTCAAGACATTTGCAGAAATGGAGCTACTGTTTACACAAAGGTTCGCAAGCGCTAGCGAGCACACCCCGATCACCGCATTAATCAACGCTAGAGTGAAGCCGGGAGAAACCTGTGTTCAATACGCCATTCGGTGGCGGAACCTATGGTCAAAGTGTGAACAGCGCATAGAGGAAGCTCCTGCCGTGGGCATGTTCGTAGGGACACTCTGTAAGGTTCCCTAGCACGACAGCAAGGTTTCGGGAGGCATCGTCCATGCTATTTTCAAAAAATTGTCATGCTAAACAACCCTAATCCTAGAATCTTTAACTAGAGATATAGACAATATAAAATGTAAACTACTTTATATCTAGAGAACAAGAATACAACCTTTGTAGACGGTCCTTCTCTTCACTTGCTACGTGTAGTAGTCCTGCGACTCCACTAGGCTTCTCTTGAGACTTTGAACGAGCTTCCTCCGATGACCTTCGTGCCGAAGATGATCCACGTGAAGTCCCTCCAAATCAAGCTATCTTTACACTAAACTCTTTAGCGTATGAAACACGCTACACTTGATCTTTAGTCAAGTATAGGATGATGAAGTAAGGGATGTTATGAGCTCACAAGTTTGTGTTCAAACTTCATGATTCACATCACATGTGAGGGTTGAAGCTTGAGCCATGACAAGAGGAGGAAGAAGAAGCTAGAGAGCAACCATGGGAGCAACTCAAGAAAATTGGCCAAGTGTTGAGAATGAGCTAGAATGAATGCCAAGTCTTGATCCCTCACTCATTCAAGCATGGAATTATGAAATATAAAATTGCAACCATGCTTGAATAGTGAGTCAAGATGAATAAACAAAAGTAAATCCCATGCTTGCAATCATGCTTTCATTTTCCACCTCATTTCTATTTTCACAAAATAGAAATTTAAATACCATGCTTCATTATTATTGTTATTGTTATTATTATTATTATTATTATTATTATTATATATATATATATATATAATGGAGAATAATTAGTGAGCTAATGATATTAGTTAAGATATAATTATATCACATATAATATATATCACATTATGAAATCAACACTTGATCTAATAATCCGGTTATATGATATATGACGGACTAATATCATTTATCTGTATATAACATTATCGAATCAACACTTGATTCGACAATCTGATTATATCATATATAACCGAACCGATAACAGATGACTGCCAGATTACAATACGGTATCACATACTCGTATTTAATCAGGCCCACACACATATCACATATGTGTCCTACTTCGTTTCGCTTGAACCAGAGAACTTCTGTGTGGGACTCTAAAGACTCGTCAATACGCCAACAGTAGGTGATGATCACATCAGTCACCTACAAACCGTCGGCGGTACTAGTTGGACGTAACGGCTACCTGGGTATTGAGCGATATGAAGATCAACAAGAAAGACTGTCCACAGTCTCCATGAAGCCTATCAGTAACTCTATCGTACAGTCCGGTCTGTTCGTCTGATATGTCGTATATCATGTCTAGGGGTGGAAATCGTCAGACCCGAGTATCGTGATAAGTCATGCCGATGTTTGGCCTATAACGATTCGAGAAACTACTGATAACACTTATCAGTAAATCTCGGCAGCAGCCCTAGCCAGGGACTTCCAGTTATAGCCAATCGAGCATAGCGCAACATCAACCCCCAATACCGGGAGATACGAAACCCCTCCAATCGCTCATTGCCTCCATACGACTCGGGACTGTACCCAAAATCCATCTGTTTGCACGTCTCCTTTGAGCATGGTAGGGAGGAATCAAAGCACAGTGGGAGCCGCACAAGATTCTATGACGATCTCGGGTCTACAAACTAACTTGTACCAGTGTCACCAGAGGAATGCTACCTGACGATAGGTATACTACCACATAAGAGTCTTCGACGAGTCCTGTTCAGTTTACTCAGTCTCCACTGAGCACCCGTATACCATCTCTAATGTTAAACACCAATGGATGTGGGATCATCCATCACCCATTATATAGATCAAGAAGCGTATACGCTAGTCTACTCAGGAATATCGATGCCCTGTCTCGATATTCTCTCGACTAGGAACAATTAAAGGATGTACTTGTGAACTACCCTGGCCTCACTAGTATGATCTCCATCATAGTCCTGGTAGTCAAGTACATATCCTAAGGGCTTTATCAACATGTGAGAGCAAGACGGTATAAACACTAGTCTATATGTTAAGATAAAGATAACCAGATAGCATACTATCATGTCGAGCAAGAAAGTCCCCTCTATATATGTCCAAGCATCCACTATAATATACATCATATGTACAATAATGGCCTCTACGGCATACATATAACTAACAATCTCCCACTTGCACTAAGGCCAGTTGTTGTAGTATCTCATACCCAACGTCCCAAAAGTCTCTCGAATAGCACTTGGGGAATTGCCTCGGTGAGTGGATCCGCTGTGTTATCCTCTGTGTCAACTCTCCTGACCTTGATCTCCCAGAGATCAACCATCTCCCTGATCAGGTGATACTGTCTAAGAATATGTCTGGATCGCTGACCTGACCAGGGTTCCCAGGCCAAAGCCACAGCTCTATTGTCATCCCAATACACAGGTATTGGATGCCCAATGGTAGGAACCAGGTTCATCATATGAACCCTATTCATCCAAAAAACCTCTTTGGTAGCATCGTTGGTAGCGATATAATTGGCCTTTATCGTCTAGTATGTCACGGTATCTAGCTTGGAACTCTTCCAACATACCGTCCCTCCACTGAGGGTAAAGACAACGCCTGTGACTGACTTTCAGTCGAACTTATCACTCTATAAGCTCAAACCAAGAACATTCTTTTAGTGCTTCTCAAGTACTTAAGAATGTCCTCCACAGCTGTCCAGTGATTCTGCCAAGATTCGATTGATTCCTGATCACTACTTCTAGTGAGTCAGCTACATCTAGTCTGGTACATAACATTGCATACATGATAGATCCTACCGCCGAAGCATAGGGTATCCCTTGCACGTGAGCTCTCTTCAAATCAGTCTCGGGAGACATCTTTTTGGAGAGAGTGATTCCTGAGTGAGTATGCGAACCACCACGCTTAGAATCCTCCATATTAAACCCTTTAGTATGGTGTTAGTATACCCGGATTTGGGACACTCCCAACATCCACTTAGATCTATCATCATAGATCATAATCTACAAGATGTAGTAGGTATCATCCAGATCTTCTATGGAGAATCATCATGATAAGAGGAGCTTGACCGAGTGTAGCATAGGAAACCATTTCCTATCAAGAAGAGTATGTCATCTACGTACAATACGTGGAAGACCGCCTTACTCTCTACAACCTTCTTGTGTATACAAGGTTCATCTACCATTTTGATGAAGTCAAACTCTTTTGACTGCCACATCAAAACAGATGTTCTAGCCCCGCGATGCTTGCATTGATCCTGATGGACTTAAGCATAGCTTTGAAAGTCTCAACTTTTCCATTTACACTAAGAATCTTCTCAAGATATTTTTGTTCCCAATGGGTTTTACCCTTTCAGGTGCAACATTCAAAGTCATACTTTTTTGTTGTTGATGGATTCCATCTTTGATCGCATAGCATTCAGCCATTTCACAAAATCTCCACTTGTGATGACATGTATGAACCTAGTTAGGCCATCATCTACCATGATGCAAACCTCGCTCCTATTATCACCGAGAAGACCATAGTATTTCTCAAGTGGATGAGGAACCCTACCAGATTTGCGGAGAGGCTGAGATTCGTTGGAGACTATTGAATCCTTTGGTTTCACCAAATCATCAGCTGTTAGTTTGTCAACCTGGAACAACTTCCAGTTCTACCTCATGTCCACAAATTTCTTCACAAGAAATTCCTTTTCTAAAAAGGTGGCATGCTGAGAAACAAAACACCTTTTGCTCCTCAGTTAGGTAGAAGATATACCCTCGCAAACGTTTAGGATATCCTAACAAACTTACAACTGACCTTGCCTCGAGCTTGTCTGGATTTTGCTTTTCAACATAGGCCGGACAACCCCATATCTTAACTCGTTTAAGACATGGTCTCTTTCCATTCCATATCTCATATGTAGTGGTAGGCACTGATTTGGTTGAAACCTCATTCAATAGGTATGCAGCTTCTCAAGTGCATAATACCAAAAGGAAATAGGTAACTCAGCAATACTCATCATAGAGCGCGCCATGTCTCATAGGGTGTGATACCTCCGCCCCGATACACCGTTGTGCTGTGGTGTATTCGAAGGAGTAAGCTAAGAGAGAATCCCATTCTCCTTTTAGAAACTCCAGGAACTCCATGCGCAAGTATTTTCCTCCTTGATCATATCAAAGGACTTAATACTTCTACCTGTCTGGTTCTTAACTTCAAGCTTATATTCCTTGAATTTCTCAAAAGTTTCAGACTTGTGTTTCAACAAGAACATATGTCCGAATCCTGAGAGAAGATTAGTGAATATAATGAAGTATGAAGAACCAACCTTGGCATTTATAGACATAGGACCGTATACATCATCATGTGTCCGTTCCAAGAGTTCAATAACTCTTTCTCTGTTTCAAGTAAACGGAGCATTGGTCATTTTACCTTTGAGACAAGACTGGCAAGTATCATAAGATGAAAATTCGAACATATTCTCATATTCATCCTTATGTAACTTAGCTAGTCATGTCACGTTGATATGACCTAGTCTACAATGCCATAAGAAGGATTCGTTCATTTCTGAACTACTCCTCTTGTGTGTGTTCTATATACTTTGAACTGTGATTTGATTTAGAACTTATATGCTATTACATAACATGCCTGATCAAATCAACTCTTGATTAAGGAAAATGTTCACAACATTATCCGCCAATACATAATTATATCCTTCTTTAACTTAGTAAAGAAAATGATGTAATGTTGTATATCAGGTTCGATATATAATAACATTAGTTCAGAATCAATGTATTTGGTAATACAAGGTGATATGTGCCAATTGATTTGGTTGCAACACTTGCACCATTCTCTAACACTTAGAGATGTATCACCATTTCCCAGTTCTCTACCTTTCTGTAGCCCATGTAACATATTACATATGCGGGATCCTGATCCGGTATCACATACCCAGGACGTAGAGTGTATTGAGAAACAGTTCTCTGTAACTAACACACCCGAAGAAGATGCATCAACATGCTTATTCTTCGTCTGGGTGGCGTGGTAATCCGGATATTCCCCTATTTCCTGCTCGGACTTATAACACTTTTAAGTTGGAGCGGAACCAACGTTCCTCTGCTCAGTATAACAAGCGGGTTCGGTCAATACATCCATATTATTATCTTGATTAAGGCGTGACATTGGTCGCTACTAGGAGAGAGAGAAGGATAATCACTTTGCGTGTGCTCTTTGCAAGATTAGTTTGGTTATTTTCTTATCTAATCAGGACATCTCCCACTATTTTTATCAAATCTTCCTTCAAACCCTAGCCGGGATTAATTACACCTTACAAGTTTGCCAATCTTTCATCCAGGCCAGTGCCTGTACTTTGAGGGAGGTTCCCCGTGCTTTCGCACGGACCTAATTAAAATAAACCTCGTTTTCCCAGAGGCGTGACCCCGTTAACACATTTCTGGACACCTACTTGATTGGCTAATTGTGATGTGTAAAACTCTCCCAGGAGTAACTCTTACTCGCAGTGGGTATCGGGATCTAACTATCTCATAGAAGGTATGCAATCTCATTGCAAATTTCAACACTTGAAATTCCCGATATAATATTTTGCCCCTAGCGTCCTATGACCTTGACGCAGGCCAACAAACCATAGTCCGCTAGTCAAGTTCAACTTGTACATTTCTTGATTGAATTAAACCCACCTGCACGACCCTTGATGCAGGCCAACAAAGTCGCACGAATACCCTAATCCAACCGCATCATATGCAGCAGATAAGCACTAAATAGCTACCGCACACTACGCCTTGACGCAGGCCTACAAACGTAGCATGAATACTAAACATTACTTATCTGAAATGACGGAGGGCTACGTCAGGTTTTTAAGAAAACCTTTTGCGTAATGAACTTGATATCGTTGCAGAATCGAGTGATTTTAAAAAGGAGTGTTTTTTAGGCTTTTACTAGTTCTGCTAAAGAGGTCACTCCCGGTGAAGAGATCTCGGCTCTTTCCTCATAGACTGAGGTGCTGGATATTCTACAAGGAATACCGCTATGCAAAGCAAGAACTAAAAAGTCAATCAAAAACAAAACCGAGTGGGTTGTAGCATTTGCTAGTTTCGTTAAAGAGGTCACTCCCGGTGAAGGGATCCCGGCTCTTTCCTTATCAAATAAGGTGCTGGATATTCTACAAGGAATACCGCTATGCAAAGCAAAGATTAGAGCTACCCTTTTTGAAAATTTGATTCTACAACATCATTTTGGTTTCTTTTCTTTCATTAATCTCATTAATGAAGCCCCATCAATTATGCTTCCTTAACATCACAGAAGAAACGAAAATACAACGTGCGCTTATGCCATCCGCATTCGCCACAGTGTCCCGTTATGCACCGTTAGGTTACTTAACTAACGGCATAGCGGGGCGGGACTAGCGCGGGTGCAAAACATAAGCAACATTTATTATATATCATATAATAAAGCATTCGTCTCACGCATATAAAGTGATCACATCACAGAATATCAGCAGCAGAAGATAACATATGAAATATTGAATATACTAGCAATTCCGTGTTTTAAATTAATCCTATATAAAACACGGATTCCACGATCGCGATGAATAGCCAAACCCATATCCCTAGACCCCTACGAGAGCGGCAAGCAACCCTATCAATTCTAGAGTTAGGAGACCCGGACTCGACTCCTCGAGATGGTCTCCCACTGGACTCTAGAACCCGGTTACTTGTGCTCCCCGCCTTGGGTATATCTTAATGCGGAAAAGTAAATAATATACAACAATGGTGACATCATCCTCAACCCGGAAGTGCCCCAATAATAGAATATTACATACAATGAATTTTACATGAATGAAAATAAAAACTCTCATCTCACATAAAACCTCCGGCTATTCAAAACACGACGATTCAATATAACATATCCAAGCAACACAAAACATCTCATGTGATCAAAAAGCCAGACGATGTTAAACATTCCGATCGAATCAACAAACACCCAAAATTTCCCAAAAAGCTCAACACTTGAGCGCGGTTTAAAAATACTCAGAACATGCCGCAGTACCTATGGACCAACCGTAGAAGGGCCAACCTTTGCCTCACCTATGGCACCGCGGAACTACCGCAACCCGAGGGTTTGGCAGCGGTTCTTACTGTCATAGAATCGAGTTAGGGTTTCGCTCTTATAGAGGGTCCATTGAATCACTTGCATGATATTTGAGTGTTCTTTAACTGTGAAAAAATCCAACTCTTGGAAAATTTTCCAGCGAGGGTTAAAGTGGGTATTTGATATCCGTTCGAACTTTTTAACACCGTTTAAATAACCCGAAATATAGTTAGAATCACGACTATGAAACACTCCAAATTGCCTTTATAGAAAATTAACATCTCATGAAATTTTAGAAAAAACAAACAACATCTGAAACACCAAAACCCAGAGACCAGAACACTGAAAAATACGAAGCCCAGATAACACTATTTGGCCGGCCTGCTCGGATTTTAGGGGCTTGTGCTCGGGTCAATTCCGGTGGAATGGGTTCATATTTGCTCAGTGTTCATGTTTCATCTAATATAACATTCTGCAGTTGTTTAAAAAAAAATCGACGACTTTAAAAATCGACAGAAACTGTGTTTTAGTGTTTCAAGTTTCGGAGCAGTTTCTGTTTCGTAATATAACAAACATTGTCTAAATCTTTAACTTGGCTTTGATACCACTGTAAGGTTCCCTAGCACGACAGCAAGGTTTCGGGAGGTATCGTCCATGCCATTTTCAAAAAATTGGCATGCTAAACAACCCTAATCCTAGAATCTTTAACTAGAGATTTAGACAATACCAAATGTAGACTACTTTACATTTAGAGAAAAAGAATACAACCTTTGTAGACGGTCCTTGTCTTCACTTGCTCCATGTAGTAGTCCCGCGACTCCACTAGCCTTCTCTTGAGACTTTGAACGAGCTTTCTCCGATGACCTTCGTGCCGAAGATGATCCACGCGAAGTCCCTTTAAATCAAGCTATCTTTACACTAAACTCTTTAGCGTATGAAACACACTACACTTGATCTCCAGTCAAGTGTAGGATAATGAGGTAGGGGATGTTATGAGCTCACTAGTTTGTGTTCAAGGTTCATGATTCACATCACATGTGAGAGTTGAAGCTTGAGCCATGACAAGAGGAGGAAGAAAAAGCTAGAGAGCAACCATGGGAGCAACTCAAGAAAATTGGCTAAGTGTTGAGAATGAGCAAGAATGAATGCTAAGTCTTGACCCTTCACTCATTCAAGCATGGAATTATGCAATATAAAATTACAACCATGCTTGAACAGTGAGTCAAGATGAATAAACAAAAGTAAATCCCATGCTTGCAACTATGCTTTCATTTTCCACCTCATTTCTATTTTCACAAAATAGAAATTTAAATACCATGCTTCATTATTATTATTATTATTATTATTATTATTATTATATATATATATATATAATGAAGAATAATTAGTGAGCTAATGATATTAGTTAAGATATAATTATATCACATATAATATATATCACATTATTAAATCAATACTTGATCTAATAATCCGGTTATATCATATATGACCGACTAACATCATTTATCTGTATATCACATTATCGAATCAACACTTGATTCGACAATCTGGTTATACCACATATAACCGAACCGATAACAGAGGACTGCCAGATTACAATACGGTATCACATACTCATATTTAATCAGGCCCACACACATATCACATATGTGTCCTACTTCATTTCGCTTGAACCAGGGAACTTCTGTGTGGGACTCTAAAGACCCGTCAATACGCCAGCAGTAGGTGATGATCACATCAGTCACCTACAAGCCGTCAGTGGTACTAGCTGGACGTAACGGCTACCCGGATATTGAGCGATATGAAGATCAACAAGCAAGCCTGTCCACAGTATCCATAAAGCCTATCATTAACAGTACCGTACAGTCCGGTCTCTTCATCTGATATGTCGCATATCATGTCTAGGGGTGGAAATCGTCAGATCCCAGTAACGTGATAAGCTATGTCAATGTCTTGCCTATAACGGTTCGAGAAACTACTGATAACACTTATTAGTAAATCTCGGCAGCAGCCATGGCCAGGGACTTCCAGTTATAGCCAATCGAGCATAGCGCAACATCAACCCCCAATACCGGGAGAGACGAAACCCCTCCTATCGCTCATTGTCTCCATACGACTCGGGACTGTACCCAAAATCCATCTGTTTGCACGTCTCCTTTGAGCGTAGTAGGGATAAAATCAAAGCACAGTGGGAGCCGCACAAGACTCTATGACGATCTCGGGTCTACAGACTAACTTATACCAGTGTCACCATAGGACTGCTATCTGACGATATGTATACTACCATATAGGAGTCCTCGGCGAGTCCTGTTTAGTGTACCCAGTCTCCACTGAGCACCCGTATACCATCTCTGATGTCAAACACCAATGGATGTGGGATCATCCATCGCCCATCATATGGGTCAAGAACCGTATACGCTAGTCTACTCAGGAATATGGACGCCATGTCTCGATATTCTCTCGACTAAGAACAATTAAAGGATGTACTTGTAAACTACCCTGTCCCTACTAGTATGATCTCCATCATAGTCTTGGTAGTCAAGTACATATCTTAAGGGCTTTATCAACATGTGAGAGCAAGACAGTATAAATACCAGTTTACATGTTAAGATAAAGGTAACCAGATAGCATAATATCATGTCGAGCAAGAAAGTCCTCTCTATATATGTCCAAGCATCCACTATAATATACATCATATGTATAATAATGGCCTCTAGGGCATACATATAACTAACACCCTCGACCCACAGGCAACCATATCTCAATTTATGATGTTCTTCAAGCCGACCACCTTCCAGGCCTTGATTGATAAGCTGGCCCAGATGGATCAGATGGGCCATAGACCATCCTCCTCGAAAACGGAGCTTCGAAATGAAAAGGGCAAAGGGAAAGCGGCCTTCATCGCCAACGCTCAACAACAACCGAGTGACCCGAGACCGGTTGTTTGCCAAAGTAACAATCCGCGATCCCTCGATAAAGTTGAGACGTCCTTACTCATTTTCACGGGATAAAACAAGGAGACTGTTCAAACTGGCAGTGCGCAACGGGCTCATCACTCTGCCGGATCCAAGACACCCATCGCAACCTGGTGATGTCAACCATCCTAACTATTGCCCTTACCACAGAGTAGTGGGTCACCATATCGAAGATTGCTACGTCTTTAAAAACTGGGTTGTAGACCAGTACCAACAGGGTAGGTTCGCGTTGTCTGAAAACTGGAGGGTAAACCCGCCACGACAGCACACTCCTAAAAAGGTGGACACGCCGGGGGCATCATGCTCATTTATAGAGGAAGCTCCATAGGAAGTTGTTCTTACGGCTAAGACCAAGAAAATGATGAAGGATTGTTCTCCGCCGAAAGACGCGGAAGACAAACATCTTGCCTGAATTCGGGGGCAGATGCTTGTTCCCCGCCGAAACACGAAAACACGACCACGTAGGTCCGTCTTGCCTGAATTTCGGGGCAGATGCTATTTGGTGCTATCCGTCCACCTCTCCGAAGATGCCAAGTTGATTTATGACTCCGTATATCGAAGGTTTAAACGAATACGGCCGATGTAGCAGACTTCGTCAGATTCCCCCTCATTTTAGGGCTTTTTGATTGTGGGGACGCTCTTCCCTGCAGGCGCAAGCCCCTGCAGTTAATTACGCTACCGCATCGCGGTAACCACTTTCTCCTTCTCTAGATGGTCACTTCATGTCGTGGGTGTTTGTTTTGTTTTTGGTTGTCCGTGGATTGTATACGGAGACTAATTTATGTTGTCGCCCGTAGGGCGTGGATTAGTCCAAATTCGTATTTTCTTATATTTGGGTTTGGGGGTTAGGTTAAAGGATACGTTAATCTCATTTGAGACTAAGATCAACTTAAACGTATGTTAAGGATACGTTAGTCTAATTTTAGAATAAGATCAACTTAACAGGATCATTTAGATCCAACAAAAGAGCATTTGGGCTCTATTGTTTAGTTTAGGAACATTGCGGTCTATTAGTTTAAGGACATTACGGTCCAAGGTTAAGGACATCATAGTCCGTGAGTTTAAAAACCTCACAGTCAAGGTTAAGGACATCATAGTCCGTGAGTTTAAAGACCTCACAGTCAAGGTTAAAGACATCATAGTCCATGGGCTTAAAGACCCCACAGTCCATGAAATGATTGGTTATCGAGACCCGTCACCTCTCTGAAGACGTTGAAGGATTATAACGGCAAATATCAAAGGAGTGAAGAGATGTACACTTAAACCAATATTGATTGGGAGATCTGTAGTTCAGTTTGGAACTAAGATCAATTAATTAGATTATGAGCACATTGGCTCAGTTAAATCTGAATTGAGTACTTATGGCCAATCTGGGCTAAGTCCAATTAAGTTTGAAATGTTGGCCCTTTACTGGACTATTGAACATTTGTCTGGGTTCAGCCTCCCCATTATTTAGCAATGCTAAGCAGGGGTTTGGGGGCTCTGACAACATTTTGTCTTTGGCTGAGCACTAAACATTATAGCTCTGGATTTTAAGGTTCATTTGAAGGGGAGATTTGCCTCTGGAACACATAGCCAATTTGGGCTAAGCTGGTTTTAAAATAGTGTTAAGCATTAGAGGACATCTAGCGGTTACGTGTCCTCACGTGATGTATTTAAAATAGTGTTAAACACTGTAAACAACATGCTCAAAATAGTGTTAAACACTAGAAAAGAAGGGGTCACGTGGGGTCACGCGAGGCGCCTGAAGATGGGGCCAGACCTCCTTTATTTTACTCTCAAATTTACAAATAAGTGTTAAACACTTTTAATCTTCTGGCCATCATGTGTTGGCATATTGATTATTAAAGTGTTTATTAAGGGTCACGTGGGGACACGTGAGGATGCCCAAAGTCTATTCTGCCTTTGGCTTTGTTCCCTTTATTTTGAGGGTCACGTGTGAGCACGTGAGGCATTGCCTCCAAGTTTTTCTTTCTCATTTTAAGGGATCTGTTTTAGGGGTCACGTGGGGGCACGTGACCTAGTTTTGTTCTTTCTTTTCTGGTCATTGAGGATGGGGGTCACGTGTCACCACGTGACCAAGTTCTTTACATACATGGAGGGTTTCAAGTCTCTTGTTTTAAAAATTAAATTCTATGTAGGGTTAAACCCTAATTCTGTTTTAGAGGAATTAAATTCCTATGTATGTGGAAGAATTAAATTCTCATATAGGGTTAAACCCTAATTCTGTTCTAGAGGAATTAAATTCCTATGAGTTTAGGAGAATTAAATTCTCATATAGGGTTAAACCCTAGTTCTCTTTTAGAGGAATTAAATTCCTAAACTCGATTCTCCCTCTAAGTTTTGGATCTGCATGGCAGAATCTCCCCGATGAGAATTAAATTCTCAACTTGTGGCTAGATTTGCTTCTACAGATCTTCAACCAGAGGAAGAACTAAGTTCTTATTCAGAAGAGTTAAACTCTTAGATTGAGAATTAAATTCTCTTTTTATTTTATGGAGCTTAGATCTCTTTCCCCTTTCTCACCTAGGGTTTCTTTTCTCTGAAAAGATCTTCTTTTCTCTCTTGAGAATTAAATTCTCCTCTCTTTTTCCTCTCTGTTGTTGTTTTTCTCCAGAAAATCAAAATTTCAAAGATCCCTTCTCTTTTCTTCGTGGCTCCTATTTATAGGAGAAAGAAAAGAATCAATTTGTTCAGTGAATCTTTCATTGAAAGATTTTGGTTGTTTTGTAACTAACTTGATCTTTTAGATCACTCAGTGAATTTTATTCATCATTGGATTTTTGATCCAGAAGATATTCTGTTTGTTATTCTTAGTGAATTTCAGGAAAATCTTTCCTTGTATAAAATCCTTCCATAAATTAGTGATTTTTAATCACCATTGGATATTTAATCCAACGATGCTCTATTTTACAGAGAACCATCTTTTTTGTTTGGAAAGATTTAAGGAAATATTTTCCTAGTTAGGGTCTTTGATTTCCCTCAATTAGAGTTTAATTCTATTAGTTCAGAAAGCTTTTAAAAGTCTATCACGTGTTGGCACGTGATCCCATTATTTGATTATTAAATAGAATTTAATTCTATTGATTAAAGAGCTTAGGAGCCCATCACGTGTCGACACGTGACCAGAATTTAATTCTGTTTTTAGGGAGCTGAGGAATCATCACGTGTCAGCATGTGACCTTTGGTCATGTGTGAGCACGTGACGCCTCATTGAGGTTTTTCCTTGCTGTTTTGTTACATTTTTGTTTGACTGGAATTTAATTCTATAAATTAGAGATCACAGGAACCTATTACGCGTTAGCACGTGACCCTTGGTCATGTTTGAGCACGTGATACCCCATTGGGGAATTTCCTGATATTTTATCAGGGAACAAATGCCCCCACAGCGTTGTTGTCACGTATTTGCACGTGAGTGCAACGTTGTCACCTTTGTGACCGTTGGATCTGTCTAGGGAATACGGGAGATGAACCGTTCCCCATCACATCCTATAAATGCAGGAGTCCCTTCATAAGCGCCTCCACTTTTTCCATCTTCTTCCTTGTTTGTTTTTCTCTGAGAATTTAATTCTCTTTCCCAGAGCTTAGTTCTCTGATTCAAAAATTTTCAGAGTTTAACTCTGTCAACAAAAGATTCCCTTTTCAGGTAAGAATCTTGAACGGTCGAAGAACTTTTTGTAGAAATCTTTGTTGGATTTTAAATCCATACCAAGGGTTTTTCCCTTTCAAAGAACCCATCTTTCTAAGTTCTTTAAAGATGTCCAATCTTTAAATAATAAACCCCTTTTGCTAGTGTTTCTCTGATCTTAAGGGATTGATGATGATACTTGTCCTCCCTCTGGAATTTAATTCCACCTCCAAGAGTTTAGCTCTGCCAATTTTCTGGAAATTTAATTCCCTTGTTCAAAAGGAATTTAATTCCTCTAAAGAACTTAGTTCTTTAAAAGAAGATTTCTTGGAATTTTTCTTCCTGAGTTGTTCTTTGCAAAAAAAAAAAGGTTTTCAGAAAGATCCCCCATGATTTGCATGGGGTTCTGCAGTAAGTCTTCTCTCTCTGTGGAATATGTAGAGTTGTTTGAAATCCACTGTTCATTTATTGAGAATCTTCCTTTTGTTCTCATAATGATTGCTTGGCCTCGTTATTAGTGAGCCGCCATCTTGATTTTGTGGGGCCCATGTGTTTTGTAACCAATGGTCCTATAAAATAAGTCCTTTGTCGCTTTCTTCCACTGTCTTTTTTATATATATACATTTATAAACATATATATATGCACGTGTTGGCTTCGCTTAACAGTTTCCCTTTCTTTTATTTCAGGAACAATGGCTTCTCTCCCATACTTTCCCTTTACTCGCTCGGAGGCTGACTTTCCTCAGTCACCGTCTGATGAAGAGGTGATGGCGATGATCAAGGCTCATGACCCGAATTGCACCAATCTACTTTTATGGGGGACCTGGTACGGTCATATCATCCGCGGTCGCCGCAGCTTTCTTTGCGAGATACCGATAGAGCCTACCTATCCCTTTCTGCCGATGGATCATCCAAGGACCGTCTTTGCTGTGGAGATGCTGAATTAGACCCCTACGGGACGGTTTGAGCCATCAACAACTGGGATTCCGAACCATCCTGTGCCGGCTATAGACATCTTAGGGCGCCGCATTTGCCAAGGCGAAGCCCAGCCATGGGGTCAGATTTACAAAGTAGGGCTTACCCCTCGACATCCCACGGGCTACCTTCTCTGGGCCAGTTATATCCTGTCCACCCATCGTGCGCAACTGCAGAGGGTCGGACTCTATCAGGAGGTATATGCGTCTCTCTTCCACTATCAGTCCCCCCATGACTGGTGGGTTAAGGCCTTCTTAAACCAATGGAATCTTCCCACCAACACCTTCTTTTTAGGGGACCGCGAAGTTTCAATTTCTCTGAAGGAGTTTCGCGAAATCTCAGGGTTGCCGGTCAGGGGGACGCTCTATGAAGAACTACTGCCTCCCAATGAGTATGTCTTTGAAACTGAGCCTGCTATGCTTAACGGCCTGTCGACCGAGAATGCCGTCCGCCATAAGCGCCCAAGTTTAATCAAGACTCTGAGCATTTTTTAGAAGCTATTCGCAGAGTCAGAGGAGCAGGGCGTCACTTTTAAAAGCTTTATTGCCTGCTTCCTTCGTGAAGATGTCCTATCAAAGACGGCTCCGAAGTTCACGTATATCAATGACCCTTTTGGGTTCGGTTTGAATAAGCGGCCGGCTAAAGAAGAGGACTTGCCGCAGTTCTACGTTCCCATCATGTCGGCCGTATCTTTCGAGTCGATCGCAGCTCCTGGTATGGATGAGGAGACTTTTTTCGTGGGCTTCATCAGTGTTTGGCTCAGTTGGTTTGCCATTCCCAAGCACCGTCGTTTCATGAGAGCCTTAGTTATTTACCCCGCTCATCGCATTGCCGAGGGGGCGCGACTAGCTGTAGGTATTGCGGGGCTGGCGCATCTGTATCATGGGCTAAGCGCTGCGGCTAGTACCTCAACCCCAGGCGTAGATGTGGTAAATTTCTCTCTTCATTACTTTACGTCCTGGATTGAGATGCATGTGCTGGGGGCATTTGCTGCGCACCAAAGACCCAGCTTTTATGACGCTTACACTTTTCCACGACTCATGCGGCTGGTGGACGCTTCTGCTCCTGACCCGACTCAGTCTGGGGCTATTCGCGTGCTGATTAATCCCTATGCCAATACAGGTGGGATGGTATTCAACGATCGAGTCCTCTCTGCTCCCTCAGGACCGATTCAACAGCTCTGCGACTCGTCAAAAGAAGGAGTACCTTCTCTGAAGCCCAGGAAAGCCATGCACCTATATTCGATCAGACCAGATTATCTGGTATTTCGTCAGAACGGTGCGGACCTTTTTATGCGGTACAACCCATACCGCTTTGCTCGGAAACTCGAATATGACCAGGGCGTCCCCTTTGAGGCATTTACAGTGGAGCCTAGCCCATCGTCAGAAGTTGTTCGTGACGCCGCTCATCACTTCGTGCGGCTGAATACTGGCTCTCGCTTTGTGATTCCTGAAGCTGATCATATTCCTCGATGTGTGGGGTCCTTCACAGGCTGGTACCTCCACCTAGATAGTCCAATTATTGCCGAGGAGGGGAGGGTGCTCCTCGGATATAGGGCTCCCACTCTGATCCAAGCCATGGGAGTTCCGCCGTGACCGCGTGCAGCGGTTCGCCCTCCCTTGAGAGATACTAGCGTCGTGCTTATTCCGGAGGCGGTGGAAGTGGATTTAACTCCCACAGTTGGTATGCCACTGCATACTAGAGCTTAATCAAGGGCCAATAGGGCACCAGTAGCAGTGTCATCAGCTGCGGCATCGGCAATGGTCGTGTCGTCATCGGTAGCACCGCCGTGCGAGGACATTGAAGGTGAAGTGGGTCAACGCCGTACCAAAGCACCAAGGGGAAGGAAGCGATCGTCTTCGGCGGTTAGTTCTGGGCCCAAGAGGCGGAGAAAGACGGTCACCAATCTGCTCAACTCTTTAGTGGAATCCAAGCCTATTCTTCAAGATGAACCACTAGCCATGCAAGAATCGGATGGAGGTCTACTTTCCCGGGTTCATCTGCCGAGGAAGCCGCACAATTGGCTGAGGCTATAAGACGCTCACAGGATGAATCCGAGATTGTAAGGATCCCGAAGAGGCCTTATCCTGCTGTCATCTTTTACGAAGACCCTCCATCGATACGGCGGATATTCATAGGTCTTTTGGAAGAAGGGGCGAGAGAGCCCTTAAGCAGGCTGTCTCAGCCGATGCCGAAGATGCACTCTCGTTGTGGACCGGTGGCCATGAGTCTACTCTCGAACCTCGGCGAGCATACCTCCTCAGGAAGGAGCGTCGGCTTGAAAAAGCCATACTAGAGGCTCCTTTGCGCATCGGTATGCTCATATATCTCTTTGTAATATTTTGTACTGCTCATATACATATACATATATATATATATATATATATATATATATATATATATATATATATATATATCCTTATCTTCGTGAAAACTTTGCAGGGACTTCGGCAATGGCGGAGGATCTGAGTTCGAGTCGCGCTTTGACTGTGGACTCCGCAAATATCCCCAATGAGACACTAATCAATGTACAGGGGGTCGATGCAACTGTTGCTCCTGCGATGGAGCTTCCTTCGGTGATTCCCTCTCCCCAAGTGCTTGCTCTCCCGGAAGAGGCATCTTCGTTGGTCGCCGATTCAATGGATCTTTCTGGGGATGGCCCGGAGACTGGGGAACAGGTAGTTGAGGCTACGGTCCTTCCGCTGGAGCCTGCAATGGCGGCCACTGCTCCACAATCGGAAGTTATTATACCGTCCCACGTCCCCGATGATGTGCCTGGGGGCATGGAGGAGGCCTCCGAAGCTGCTATCCCTCCAGTCCAGATTGGGAGAAGTATCGAAGGTAGCCTTCTATATTTCATATTAATAATCTTTCCATTATCTGAACCTTTCTATCTTTTCAGAATTGCGCGGATTGCCGGCTTCTATTTCTGATCTGTCTCCCAGGAAATCTTTTCAGCGCCTGTTGGAGATGGCCACTCCGCAGGCGATCTCACCTCAACGCATCGTCCTCTCTTTCGGGCAAGGTTAGTGTCGTTTGCCCTCTCCTCACGGTATTATTGTTATTCTATATAATGACATTGATGTCTTTTACAGTTCTGGAAACCGATGACGAGGTTGAGATTCTTGACGGGCCTGGGGAGCCTTCAGACCCTTCTTGCATGACTGTAGGTAAGTAAAGTCTCAACGTTGTTCCATCTGCTCTTTGCTTACAAGTCTCGCTGATTGTTTATAAATCTTAACAGCTTTACCGGTTCTTACCACGCTGGAATCTCGCATCGTCATGCCACCTGACCCCTATGCTCTACGTGCCTCGGAACGGACGGAAAAGCTAAGCCTTCACTCCCTATCCGCCCTGATTAAAGACCTTCGTGTCGGCAGTCTGATCACGGTCGAAGCGTTTGCCGCTGAAGCCAACGGTTCTCTTCCCTTTCTTGCCACTAACCATAGTGAGACATTAGTGCAAGTCTGGGTTGAGTTTTGCCGGCAGGTGGAGGCCTGCTTGCATATTCTTGAATGTACATGCCTTCCTTCAGAGGTTGGGGCCGTGAAGGCGAGCTTACGGGGGCTGATTGAGCGGTGTGCTGCGAACATGATATCATGCGAGAAGAGGCTCAGCCACAAGTTTTCGGAGAGGGAGCTGACTTCCAAAGCGCTGAGGGAGCTCCAAGCCAATCTTACGGCTAAGACCACTAGGGCATATGAACTTTGGCTGGTGCTTCAAGAGGCTATCAAGGAGGTGGTAGCCATTGATAAGGCCATCATTTTTACTCGTGAAATGGTCGAAGCCCATAAGGTTACTGAAAAAGAGCTTGAAAGTCGGCTTGCCTCATACCAGGCCCAACAGGCTCAAGCGGAGGCCCGTCTTTTGACGATAATGAATCATGAAGCCGAGGCCCAGCGGAAAAGTGATGAACTGGCAAATCTACTAAATCGTCCGCCGGCTTGAAGAATTGTATATATATATTTTTTATTCTTCTTTTGTACATACTCCTGAATGAGAGTATATATATATTTTTTTATTCTTTCATAAATTGTACTTTGTATTCATTTTGATTCATGAATAAAAGACATATTTTGCTTCATGATGGTGTGTCCGTTTTAGTAAGTGCATTCTGTGGATGATCTATTTTGATTTCTTTGTAGGACAGCGATGGCTTAGGATTCAGGGTTAAGATCTGCCTCCTAAGACTTTTCAACTTTATGAGCCATGAGGGTCTCATAAAGAATTTTCTCCCTACAGGTCGAGAGGATCCCGTAAGTGTAATTTCTCCCTAGGAATCGTGAGGATTCCTAAGTGCGTTTTCTTCTGAGAGTCGTAAGGATCTCACAAACGAGTTTTCTCCCTTACGAGTCGAGAGGACCCGTAAGTGATGGACGAGGTTGACATTATCCGCACTTCACGGAGTCAGGGGTTGCTCTGGATGCTTTCCATGGGGTCAGGATTGACATAGGCCGTGTTCTGCGAGGACCAGGCTCCGCTGTGGACGCTTCCCACGGGGTCAGAATTGACATAGGCCGTGTACCACGAAACCAGGATTTTGCTCTGGATGCTTCACACGGGTCAGGATTGACATAGGTCGCGTTCTACGAAACCAGGATTTTGCTCTGGATGCTTCCCACGGGGTCTGATTGACATAGCCGTATTCTGCGAGGACCAGGCTCCGCTCTAGACGTTTCCCACGGGGTCAGGACATGGGCCGTGTTCCACGAAATCAAGATTTTGCTTTGGATGCTTCCCACGGGTCAGGATTGACATAGCCATGTTCTGCGAGGACTAGGCTTCGCTCTGGACGTTTCCCATGAGGTCAGGATTGAAATAGGCCGTGTTCCACGAAACCAGAATTTTGCTCTGGATGCTTCCTACGGGGTCTGATTGACATAGCTGTGTTCTGCGAGGACCAGGATCTGCTATGGACGTTTCCCATGGGGTCAGGATTGACATAGGCCATGTTCCACGAAACCAGGATTTTTCTCTGGATGCTTCCCACGGGGTCTGATTGACATAGCCGTGTTCTGCGAGGACCACGCTTCGCTCTGGACGTTTCCCACGGGGTCAGGATTGACATAGGCCGCGTTCCACGAAACCAGGATTTTGCTCTGGATGCTTCCCACGGGGTCTGATTGACATAGCCATGTTCTGCGAAGACCAGGCTTCGCTCTGGACGTTTCCCACGGGGTCAGAATTGACATAGGCCGTGTTCCACGAAACCAGGATTTTGCTCTGGATGCTTCCCACAGGGTCTGATTGACATAGCCGTGTTCTGCGAGGACCAGGCTCCGCTCTGGACGTTTCCCACGGGGTCAGAATTGACATAGGCCGTGTTCCACGAAACCAGGATTTTGCTCTGGATGCTTCCCACGGGGTCTGATTGACATAGTCGTGTTCTGCGAGGACCAGGCTCTGCTCTGGACGTTTCCCACGGGGTCCGGATTGACATAGGCCGTATTCCACGAAACCAGGATTTTGTTCTGGATGCTTCCCACTGGGTCAGATTGACATATCCGTGTTCTGCAAGGACCAGGCTCCGCTCTGGAAGTTTCCCACGGGGTCAGGATTGACATAGGCCGTATTCCATGAAACCAGGATTTTGCTCTGGGTGCTTCCCACGGGGTCCGATTGACATAGCCGTATTCTGCGAAGACCAGGATCTACTCTGGACGTTTCCCACAGGGTCAGGATTGACATAGGCCGCGTTCCACGAAACCAGGATTTGCTCTGGATGCTTCCCATGGGGTCTGATTGACATAGGCGTGTTCTGCGAGGACCAGGCTCCGCTCTGGACGTTTCCCACGGGGTTAGGATTGACATAGGCCGTGTTCCACGAAACCAGGATTTTTCTCTGGATGCTTACTACGGGGTCTGATTGACATAGCCGTGTTCTGCGAGAACCAGGCTCCGCTCTGGACGTTTCCCACGGGGTCAGGATTGACATAGGCTGTGTTCCACGAAACTAGGATTTTGCTCTGGATGCTTCCCACGGGGTCTGATTGACATAGCCGTGTTCTGCGAGGACCAGACTCCGCTCTGGACGTTTCCCACGGGGTCAGGATTGACATAGGCCGTGTTCCACGAAACCAGGATTTTGCTCTGGATGCTTCCAACGGGGTCTGATTGACATAGCCGTGTTCTGCGAGGACCAGGCTCCGCTCTGGACGTTTCCTACGGGGTCAAGATTGACATAGGTCATGTTCCATGAAACCAGGATTTTCCTCTGGATGCTTCCCACGGGGTCTGATTGACATAGCCCTGTTCTGCGAGGATCAAGATCCGCTCTAGACATTTCCCACGGGGTTAGGATTAACATAGTTCGTGTTCCACATGACCAGAAAAGGTTGACTCTCGGTTGTTTGTGCATCGTCGAGTCATGGAACTGGGAATTTTTCCGCAACTCCGATTTGCTTGATGGTGCGTCTGTTGTAATGAGACGAATGTTGAGATGATCTCCAGGCTCTCTGTGAACCGTTGAGATTTGGCTTCTTCTTCTAATAGAGCCTGGGGAGGGAAGGTGTGATTCCTTCTTTGTTTGCGCCCCTGGATCGTATACAGGGATTGATGTGATATCACCTGTAGGGAAAAAGGTTTCATTTTATATATTTTTCTTTCCGCGATGCTCTATCATTTCAGCTTTTATATCGCGAAGGTGGCGATTGCCCAATCATTTCGCTATTTTTCGCGGTGCCCAATCATTTAGGCTGTTTGTTTTATTTACTCACTGCTTTCTATTGCGAGTTGCCCAATCATTTCGGCTATTTTGCATGCATATATATATTTTTTTACTTGCTGATTTGCAAGTTGCCCAATCATTTCGACTATTTCATATGCATGTGTGGCTCGCTGGATTTTCGCTGCAAGCTTGGAATTAGACACCGATTTCGGCATCAGCACCGCTACAACTGGGATATTGCCAGGAGCGAATCATCATTTGCTTCTGTCGATATCGAACAAAGGTGGCTTAGCGAACAGGGTTAGGATTCTGTCGATTAAGGCTTTTAACTTTATAAGCCGTAAGGGTCTCATAAAGGTATTTCTCCCTACGAGTCATGAGGATCTTGTAGGTGCACTTTCTCCTTAGGAATCGTGAGGATTCCTAAGTGTATGTTCTCTCATAAGTAGTAAGGATCTTACAAGAGTATTTTCTCCTTATAAAACGAGAGGAATTACAAGTGTTGTTTGCTGTATGAGCATAACCCTAGTCACGGATGGGACTTTGTTAGGGAAATGTTTATTTGTGCCCATGGATTGTATACAAGGGTCAATGCTGAACCACTTGTAGGGCAGTATTAGAGGTTGTGATGACTGCTTAAGAACAGGTTCATATCCCTATAACTTAAGGCTTTTGAATCCTATGAGCCGTGAGGGTCTCATAGGAGGGTTCTCCTTACGAGTCGTGAGGATCTCGCAAGTGTAATTTCTCCTTAGGAATCGTGGGGATCCCTAAGTGTGTTGTTCCCTTGTGAGTCATAAGGATCTCACGCGGGTGGTTTCTCCTCACAAGGTCGAGAGGACCTTGTAAGTGTCTTTTAACGAGGTTGCACCCTTTTGGGTTTTCACAAAACTCGTCGGTAGCCCTACTATTTTTACTCACGGAGCCCTTTCAGGTTTTCATCCGTGCTCATTTTGCTTACGGACATACCATTTTTTTTTGTTAGCCTCGGGATGCTGCGGTCCGTAGTAGTTTATCGACGTCTCGGTCAACAACCAGTTTTAGGACATAGTGGTCCGTCGTTAGTTTAAGGACGTTTCGGTCCGACGCCAGTTTTAGGACATAGTGGTCCATTGTTAGTTTAAGGACGTTTCGGTCCCAAAGCCGGCTACTACTTTATAAAGTTTGGGCTTAGGAAGATAGCAAGCGGACATAGGCGTCGTCATCTATCGTTGACCTAGGCCGTGACTCGTCAGGCATAGTACTTTTTCAAGAAGCGATCGTTTATTGGCCGGAAAGGTCTTTCACCATGCATGTCCATGAGTAGGTAGGCTCCACCCTGGTAAACTTTGTCTATGGTATACGGGCATTCATAGTTCGGCTCGAATTTCCCCCTCTTGGTACGATTAGGGATCATAGGTCTTTTGACCACTAGCACGAGTTCGCCTTAGCGGAATGTTCTCGGCCTAGTCAATCTCTCATATGAGCACGTCATCTTTGCTTTATAAGCCTCCAGATTTTATTGCACTATGAGCCGGGTTTCATCAAGGGCATCGAGCTCCTCAAGCCGAAGGTGAGCATTTTCTTCGTCTGTTAGCTCGTAGTGAACTGCCACTCGTAGAGAGGGTAGATCTATCTCGAGGGGGAGTACCGTTTCCGTACCGAATACCAACGCGTACGGCGTTGTGTTCGTGGCCATTTTGAAAGTAGTTCGATACGCCCAGAGAGCTTCATGCAGTCTCTCGTGCCAGTCCTTCTTATTTCGAGACACCGTCTTTTTTCACGATCTTCGTCAAGGTCTTGTTGAAAGCCTCAGCTAGAACGTTAGCTCGAGGATTATAGACTGAAGAGTATCTCCAGTCTATGTTATGTTGTTGTGCGAAGCGGCTGATCTTGTGACTTCTGTAGGCCGGCCCGTTATCAGAGATGATCCTTCGCGGGGTTCCAAACCGATAAATGACGTGCGTCTTGAAGAAATGGAGGATATTCTCCATCTTCACTTCCCTCAGCGGTACTGCTTCTGTCCACTTGGAGAAGTAATCAGTTGTCACCAAAATGAATCGATGTCCTCTGGACGATGCTGGTTCGATGGGGCTGATTATGTCAGTTCCCCACATTTCAAACGGCCAGCTAGCCACCATTGGATGCAGTGGATTTGGATGATGATGGATAAAGTCCCCATGAATCTGGCAAAAGTGGCATTGCTTTGCGTATTTGAGACAGTCTTGGATCATTGTGGACCAATAATAGCCCATCCTTTTGATCTTCAACTTCATATTCGACCCGGCTTGATGAGAACCGCAGAGTCCGTCGTGAGTTTCTTGGACGACTCTCCTTGCCTCTTCAGGTCCCAGGCATCTTAACCACAGAGAATCAAATGATCTCTTATACAGAGTATTATTAACAAAGGCGAAAGATAGAGCTCGTTTCATGAGCTGATGTCTTGAGGACGCATCTTCAGGCGTTCGACGGGATTTGAAGTAGTCTATAAAGACTTCTCTCCAATCCTTAGCCTTTCCTGGTCTTTTATTTGCAGAGTCGTTTGCTCGATCGCTCCCTTTTCTTCGGGCAATTCTGGAGATATTTCTGCCGGTGTAAGAACCCGACAACTTTGCACAACTATCCTCACGTCATCGAGGTTCTCGTCGGCTAATTCTTTAGCAAGCTTGGCTAATGCATCCGCTTTACTATTTTCCACCCACGGTATGCTTTCCAGAGTGTAGGAAGGAATTTGAGTCGGCAGTTGCTGTACTCTCCCGCCGTACTTCACCAACTCTGGCTTGCACGTTTGATAGTTGTCATTTACTTGACTAACGACCAATTGGGAGTCCCCGTATATGAGGAGGTTTTCAATTCCCATGTTGATAGTGATCTCGAAACCTGCTATCAACGCTTCGTACTCGGCTTCATTATTCGTCATTAGGCAGTGTGCTTTGGCATTTGTGATCCCAGACGAAAGGAGCCCCTTTCTTCATTAGGTGACTGTATGGGCGGCACTTGCCGGAGAGATTGGCTATAAATCGCTGGATATAAGCGAGCTTTCCTTGGAGAGACCGCAGTTGCTTGAGAGTCCTTGGAGGAGGCATTTCCATGATCGCCTTGATTTTTTATGGGTCTATCTCGATACCTCGATGTCTTACGATGAACCCTAGGAATTTTCCCAAGGAAACTCCGAACGCGCATTTGAAAAGGTTCATCTTCAAGTTGTATTTCCGAAGGCGCTGGAACACGATCTTCAGATGCTTTAAATGTTCCTCGTATGATTTGCTTTTTACTACGAGGTCATCGATATAGCATTCGACGATTTCATATATGAGGTCGTCAAAAATCTTCGTCATGGCCCTCTGATAGGCGGCACCGGCATTCTTTAAACTAAAAGGCATCACCTTATAGCAGAATATGCCCAAAGAGGTCCGGAAAGCGGTATGCTTCTGGTCCTCGGGATGCATCTGTATTTGATTGTATCCTGAAGGGCCGTCCATGAAGGAGAAAACTTCGTGGGTGGACGTGTTATCTATCATCGACTCAGTGACCGGTACTGGAAAGTCGTCTTTTGGACAAACTTTGTTGAGATCCCGAAAGTCCACACATATGCGCACTGTCCCATTTTTCTTCATCACCGGGACGATGTTAGCGATCCAGTCAGGATACTGAACTTCTTGGATAAAGCCAGAATCGATTAACTTCTTGACATCGGCATTGATGCTCATCTCAAGCTCGAGTCGCATTCTTCTCAGTGCTTGTTTGATCGGCTTGATGTCCGGAGATATCGCCAATTTGTGGACGGCTATTTCTGGATCCAATCCAGGCATATTGGAATAGTTCCATGCGAAACAGTCTTTATACTGCATGAGCACGTCTTTTAGCGTAGCCACCCTTTCTTCAGACAATAGCTCACTAACGAATGTCGGCCGCGGGTCACTTGCCATCCCCAAGTCAATTTTCTTGAGGTTATCTGCAGTAGTATGTATCCTATCTTCCAGCTCTTTTAGCGCCGGTGGAAATTCTGAGATCATCTCGTCATTATCGTTTTCGAAGCACCAGGGGAGATCAGCCGTATCTTCCCATATTCTTTCTCCCGACACCGTTATCATGTGACAGGTGCGAGATAGCTTCCAAGATCGATGTTGATCCGGTTCTACTCTCGTGGCTTTCGGTTCATACTTCTCCGGCGGGGTTACCCTCCAGCTACTGGATAAAGCGAACTTGCCGAGTTGGTATTGGTCTTCGACCCAGTTCTTGAAGGTGAAGCAGTCTTCAAGAGGGTGTCCTATTGCTCGGTGATAGGAGCAATAGTCGGGATAAGAGACCTCGTTCGCTTGCTCGGGGTGCTTGGACTCCGGGAGTGTCATCATCGATGCTTTACGATGAGATTGAATATCTTCTTTGTCTTATCTTGGGGAAAAGAATATTCCCGACCCATTTTCTTTATGAGGGACGGATCCCGGCTACTCGACTCTTGCTCGCATGGCTTTTTAGACCCGCTTGGCTGCTGTCGAACGTTTTTTCCGTTCTTTGGTTTATTTTTGCCTCTGCCCCGGGTCTTTTGTATGACGGGCTGGCGACGAAGAGCATTGTCATTCTCCTCGGCCTGCTGAAGGAGGCACTGCGTCCTGCCTTTCTCGTAAATGGCCATTTCACGGTTATGGTCATCCCGGACCATTTGACCCGCTTCCCTTATTAGCTTGTCCATCCGTTCTTCAAACGATGGACTTGGCATTTTGATGGAAGGATCTCGTTTTGGTTCAGGGTCAGTGTCTTTTAACAGGGTGTCTCCTTCTTCATCGAAGTCATGTATGACGTAGCTACCATGGACTCGTTCCCGTTTCTTGGATTGGACATATCCAAGCCCGATCATTTCCATTCTCCCGTTAGGCAACTTTCGCTGAGTTCCGGGGACGTCCCAGATCCTGTTGTAGAACCGAGCTTGTCGAGCAGTCTGTCTGAAAGGTACCCCTTGGCGCTTCAATAGCCTTTTTAAGGCTTCTGTGTAATATCTAGGCAGACGGATGGGCTGGAGCCTATCAAGTGTAGAATCCGCACCATGCCAAATTTCTTTCTCCACTTTGGTTTTCGTGGATTGATAAAAGAGGATCACCTTTTCATCTCTTCGTCTGGGAGGGACGTAGAATGTCTGCAGTTCCTGAACACTATATGAATTAAGTGCATCGAGCTCTTTGTAATGCTCCCGCGGAACCATGGCGATTTACAAACTCCGATCATCATTAGCGAGGGCTTGCATTGATGGCCGGACAGAAAATACGGCATTGACTTCATCTTTCGAATCGCTGCCGAAGATCAACATAGGGGTGGATGGTCCTGGTTTGTTGCATTGGGGCGGACCTGAATAAACTATCTCTTCTTCCTCCTCGGTATCACTCCCGAAGACCGGAATAGTGGTGAAAGCTTTGTTCTTCGATTTGTGACATCTTTCTGTGTCCTCAAAATCTGGTAAGAAGTATTTTGCATCTTCGTACTTTCGGACTTTATTCACGGAGAATGGGTTCAACTCCCCCGTCACAGTGTACTCGAGATCATCTTTGAAGTACTTCATACACTGATGTTGTGTAGAAGGGATCATGTTGTACTCGTGTAATCAAGGCCTGCCAAGCAAAGCATTATAGCATGTCTTGGCGTCAATGACATGAAACTTGATGTCTGTGACAAGCAGCCCAAAGCGTAGTGTCAATATTATAGACCCAAGCATCCGTGATGACTGGGAGTCAAACCCGGAGATGGTGATTTTATCGCGAGCGAGGTGCTGAACGCTCATGCAGATTTCCTTCAACACTCTCACATTGAGAAGATTGACGGAGGACCCATTGTCAACCAGGATTTTTCCTATCTTGATATCATGACAGTATCCGGAGACATAAAAGGGACGGTTATCCTCGCACGTCCCGAGGAGGAGATCTTCATCGCCAAAGGTGATATCGGCTGTGTGCACTTCTTCCAGCTCGTTCTTCATCTTTTCTTCGGCGAGGAAAGCTTGAAATTGGTCGGGCTCTTGTAATGCCCTGATCAGAGAATCTCTCGCTTCTTTGGATAGCAGAAGGGCGTCGAGAATGCTGAGCTGCGAGGGTATCTTCCTCAGGTGTGAAAGAACGTTGTAATTGACCTTAATTTTCTTTGGCGGGTCCTTAGCTGTCAGCTCTTTAACGACTTGGTCATCAAGGATGATATCCTCATGGACCTTTTCTTTCCCCTTATCTTTTCTATTTGACCCACTGTTTGAGGGCCCAAGATTCTTTTCGGGCAGCGTACGATTGTCCAGCTGAATATTTTCACAGGTCTTCGGTTCTTTCTCTTTTCCCGTGGTGGATTCTTTAAAGAGAGGGCCAAGAGTCATTTCTTCGTCAAAGTCGCTCCCGAAGGTGAGAACTTGCGATCCCCCAGCGTCGACCATATGACAGTTGCCGGCAGTTCTTTTGCTCTCCTCGGTCGTATTTCTTTGTTCCCTACGAGTTTTGCGTTTCATCCGCTTGAAATGTTGTCAGTGAGCAACATATCCCTGCCACCATCTTTTAAAGGCTATACACTATTCAGTAAGGTGCGCAATTCTTCGATGATATAGACAATAGTTAAGATGTATATCCGCTTCACCAAGAGTGTTTCCTTCGGAGGGTGGCAGCTTCATTTCCATCGATATGGCTTTGGCGAACCTCTTCCTCGTCTTGAACCTGCTTTTATTTGCGACGGATGTACTTTGATCTGGTGGGAGTGTTTCAACCCTTTCGTCCAGTCGCCGGTGTTTGGCTTTTTCGAATATGGCCATCTCACGCTCTCGAGCAGTTTTGCTTTTAAGAAGAGCTTCGTCCAGGAATGCATCAATCATTTCGTCTGACGGCCCTAGAAGTTCCGGCTCAGGATCTGCCCCCAGTTTCTTTGTGTAAGGAGCTTCTTCATCATCTATCGACGAGTGAGAGATCACATGGTAACTTGCCACATAATCTTCATATTCATCTGATGAGTCTTCTCCATTGTCATCATTTCCATCCTCAAAGATGTGGCTGAGAAATTCTTGGAGTGTGACTGGAGTCCGCGCTTTTTGATTTTATTCTTCCAACGCGTCAATCTGTTTTTGCAGGTCCGTGCGCTTGTCACCAGGCTTCATGGGCTTTTTGGTCTTCTTCTTCTTCCTCGAAGACTTTGACGTCTGGGTGTGAGCGCTTTGGCTATCAACACCAATCTTTAGAGTTGGGCGTGGTTTCAGCATTCCCTCGATGATCTCAGGTTCCAATGGATTTTTCCACCTAATCGCCGGACATGTTTGGAGATCCTTTAGCATTCTTTTAGTCTTGGCTGAAAGAACGACCTCCCATGGAGCTTCTTCAACAAAAGAGCACGATGCCCCCGGTGTGTCCCCCCTTTTAAGAGCATGTGGTTGAGGTGGGCTTACTTTCCACTTCTCAGACAGTGCGAATTTGCCCTGTTGATACCGGTCTTCAATCCAGCCCTTGAAGACGAAGCAATCTTCAATTGGATGGCCTATCGCTTGGTGATAGGGGCAGTAATTGGGATTATTAGCCTCGCCGGGTTGCAACGATCGCTTTGGATTCGGCAGATTGATGAGCCTGTTACGCACTGCTAGCTCGAACAATCTCTTCGTTTTGTCCCGGGGAAACGAATAAGGGCGCTTCATCTTCTCATTATAGAATTGCCGTCTTTCGTCTAGGCGATCAGTTAGTTTTGGGCCACTGGGATGCTGTTGAGTATTCACGACGAAGGTCGCCTTCCCTTTACCCTTTTCGTTCCGCGGCTCCGGCTTTGAAGAAGACGGTCTATGACCCATCTGGTCCATTTAGGCCAGTTTGTCGATCAAGGCCTGGAATGTGGTCGGCTTGAAGAACATCATGAATTAGGAAATAGTTGCTTGAGGTTCAAGAGTGCCTACGAACATGCCCATTGCCAGCGTTTCCTCGATGCGTTGCTCACATTTTGACCATAAATTTCGCCATCGTATTGCGTAATGCACCCACGTTTCACCTGGCTTCACCCTGGCATTGATCAAAGCCGTTATTGGGGTGCGTTCACTAGCACTCGCGAAACGCTGGGTGAATAGTAGCTCTATCTCCGCAAATGTCTTGATAGAGTCATTTGGAAGTTCAGAATACCACTCGAACGCCGTTTCCGACAAGCTACCAACAAACTGGCGGAGCAGAAGTTTATCATCACCTCCAGTGTTGCCGCACAAGGCTCTGAATTGAGCGACATGCTGATGTGGATTCCCCGTCCCTTTATATACGTGGAATTTAGGGATCGTATATCCCGGCGGGTACTTTATTTGGTCATACCAGCCTGGATAGGGTCGCCCAGTCTTAACGACCTGTCCAGCCGCTTCGTTTGCCTGGTGAGCTCGTATTTGCTGAGCAATGTAATCATCTAGAGCGGCCTTGGAGTTGGTCTCCTCTTTGGCTGCTGAAAAAGCCTGAGGAGGGTTCGATGTCTCCTCTCTATCATCTTCAACGATGATCGGGGGGTCTTCAGCTGGAGGTTCTGGTTATAACATCATCCCAGCCATGTCTTGGAACAAAAGAGCCATTCGTTTTATATTGGCCGCCTGCTCTGCAGCCTCTTTTTCTTTCCTCTCGAGCATTCTTCGGAGGAACTCAGTATCAGTTTCTTGTTCCCGACGTTGTTCCGAGGTTTCTAGATTTTCTTTTGGCCCGGTGAGTGCGGCCATTGCAGTCAGCATCTCCTGAAGTTTTTGCTGCTGTTGTTCTTGAGCCTTCGTTATCGATCGGGTAAGTGGTCGATGACCCGTAGAAGCACGGCTTTCTTCTTTTCCGGAAACCATATAAACGGTATGTATTACCATGCCCTCAGACTTGGGGCATTTAGATTCATTGCTTTTGCCGTTCACCGCGGTCACAGGGGCTTTCTCCGGCCTCCTTCTCTTTTGAGCGGTTGACGTTGAGGGAGCCGTTGCAGCGGGCACCCAGACGGTTGTCGCCTTTGGTGGCTTGACAGGATGGTTTTCTCCCTGTCGAGCTTTAAGCTTCTTTGGACGGCGAGAATAGTCCTGGTCAATCACTGATTCCTGAACCTGTCGCCAGACTTTATAAATTTTGGAGGACAGCCGCTGAGGGGGCTGCTCCAGCTTCTTTTCTGTAGTAATCTCCATAGGTGGAGGAGATCTCTTCAACACGGCAGTCGGAGGGTTCTTGCGAACCCTCCTAAGCGGTTCAAGGCTGTTCTCAGTTGGAACAGCAGCGTTGATTTCCACCATGGGAGCTGGTGGAGTCAGTCCGGAAGGGGAATTGCCCCCAGCCTTCCTTACTCGGCGCCAGTAGCGACGCCGAGCGTGTCGTGCGGTTGGGATTGTCTCAGTTGTAGAGGTTACTTCCTCATGCCCCCTGTTTTGGCGAAGGGTTGTCGCCGGCGTCAGCCTCTTAATGACCGGTGTCCGTTGAGAAGTAATATCCAACCTGTCAAAGACAGACCTTTGGGCAGGGGAAGCGGCTTTGAGGACTTCGCCTGGAGCAAGAGCCGGAACAGTCAGTCTTGTGAAGACCGACCCTTTGGCAGGAGAAGCCGCCTTGACGACTTCGGGAGCAGGGATGGCTATCCTTTTTGGGATAAGCTTTTCTGGTATCGCGGGCTTCTTCATAGACCCAACTGAGCTTTGGCCCAGTTTATCAAAGACAGAGGCGTTGGAGCTGGACGGCCCGTTGAGAGGGGCCGCAGTAGTTGTAAGCCGATCAAAGACCGACTTCTTCTGAGCTTCTTGTGTTGGTACAGGAGCGCTGAAGCTCGTTGCCAGGAGCATGGTCCCGAAGAACAATCCAGTGGTGGCCTGAGTGACCTGTTCCACCGGCATAGCGAAGATGGAGGCCGCTTGGGGCCCGTAAGTCACTCCTCCGGATAGGACGGAGCGAGAGTTGCATTTGCAGTTAGTGCAGGTTGAAGCCATTGATCTTCTGTTTTCTGTACGGAGCTAGACACCAAATATTAGTACCTCGAACCCAAGGGCAACCATATCAAACCGCGATTCGTTCGCGAACACGACACACGAAGTGTGGAGTAGAAAGAGGAAAAGGTCCCACTGGGCGTGCCAGAATCTGTTCCCCGCCGAAACACGAAGACGCGACCGTATAGGTCCGTCTTGCCTGAATTTCGGGGCAGATGCAATTTGGTGCTATCCGTCCACCTCTCCGAAGATGCCAAGTTGATTTATGACACCGTATATGGAAGGTTTAAACGGATGCGGCCGATGTAGCAGACTTCGTCAGATTCCCCCTCATTTGAAGGGGTTTTGATTGTGGGGACGCTCTTCGCTGCAGGCGCAAGCCCCTGCAGTTAATTACGCTACCGCATCGCGGTAACCACTTTCTCCTTCTCCAGATAGTCACTTCGTGTCGTGGGTGTTTGTTTTGTTTTTGGTTGCCCGTGGATTGTATACAGAGACTGATTTATGTTATCGCCCGTAGGGCGTGGATTAGTCCAAATCCGTATTTTCTTAGATTTGGGTTTGGGGGTTGGGTTTAAGGATACGTTAGTCTCATTTGAGACTAAGATCAACTTAAACGTATGTTAAGGATATATTAGTCTAATTTTAGACTAAGATCAACTTAACAGGATCATTTAGATCCAACAAAAGAGCATTTGGGCTCTATTGTTTAGTTTAGGGACATTGCGGTCTATTAGTTTAAGGATATTACGGTCCAAGGTTAAGGACATCATAGTCCGTGAGTTTAAAGACCTCACAGTCAAGGTTATGGACATCATAGTCCTTGAGTTTAAACACCTCACAGTCAAGGTTAAGGACATCATAGTCTATGGGCTTAAGGACCCCACAGTCCATGAAATGATTGGTTATCGGGACTCGTCACCTCTCTGAAGACGTTGAAGGATTACAACGGCAAATATGAAAAGAGTGAAGAGATGTACCCTTAAACCAATGTTGATTGGGAGATCTGTGGTTCAGTTTGGAACTAAGATCAATTGATTAGATTATGAGCATATTGGCTCAGTTAAATCTGAATTGAGGACTTATGGCCAATTTGGGCTAAGTCCAATTAAGTTTGAAATGTTGGCCCTTTGCTGCACTATTGAACATTTGTCTGGGTTCAGCCTCCCTATTATTTAGCAATGCTAAGCAGGGATTTGGGGGCTCTGACAACATTTTGTCTTTGGCTGAGCACTAAACATTATAGCTCTGGATTTTAAGGTTCATTTGAAGGGGAGATTTGCCTCTGGAACACATAGCCAATTTGGGCTAAGCTGGTTTTAAAATAGTGTTAAGCACTAGAGGACATCTAGCGGTCACGTATCCTCACGTGATGTATTTAAAACAGTGTTAAACACTGTATACAACATGCTCAAAATAGTGTTAAACACTAGAAAGGAAGGGGTCACGTGAGGCGCCTGAAGATGGGGCCAGACCTCCTTTATTTTACTTTCAAATCTGCAAATAAGTGTTAATCACTTTTGATCTTCTGGCCATCACGTGTTGGCACGTGATGGGTATCCATGTATTGATTATTAAAGTGTTTATTAAGGGTCACGTGAGGATGCCCAAAGTCTATTCTGCCTTTGGCTTTGTTCCCTTTATTTTGAGGGTCACGTGTGAGCACGTGAGGCATTACCTCCAAGTTTTTCTTTCTCATTTTAAGGGATCTGTTTTAGGGGTCACGTAGGGGCACGTGACCTAGTTTTGTTCTTTCTTTTCTGATCATTCAGGATGGGGGGCACGTGTCACCACGTGGCCAATTTCTTTACATGCATGGAGGGTTTCAAGTCTCTTTGTTTTAAGAATTAAATTCTCTGTAGGGTTAAACCCTAATTCTGTTTTAGAGGAATTAAATTCCTATGTATGTGGAAGAATTAAATTCTCATATAGGGTTAAACCCTAATTCTGTTTTAGAGGAATTAAATTCCTATGAGTTTGGGAGAATTAAATTCTCATATAAGCTTAAACCCTCGTTCTCTTTTAGAGGAATTAAATTCCTAAACTCGATTCTCCCTCTAAGTTTTGGATCTGCATGGCAGAATCTCCCCGATGAGAATTAAATTCTCAACTTGTGGTGAGATTTGCTTCTGCAGATCTTCAACCAGAGGAAGAACTAAGTTCTTATTCAGAAGAGTTAAACTTTTAAATTGAGAATTAAATTCTCTTTTTATTTTATGGAGCTTAGATCTTTTTCCCCTTTCTCACCTAGGGTTTCTTTTCTCTCTTGAGAATTAAATTCTCCTCTCTTTTTCCTCTCTGTAGTTTTTTTTCTCCAGAAAATCAAAATTCCAAAGATCCCTTCTCTTCTCTTCTTGGCTCCTATTTATAGGAGAAAGAAAAGAATCAATTTGTTTAGTGAATCTTTCATTGAAAAATTTGGTTGTTTTGTAACTAACATGATCTTTTAGATCACTGAGTGAATTTTATTCATCATTGGATTTTTGATCCAGAAGATATTCTATTTGTTATTCTTGGTGAATTTCAGGGAAATTTTTCCTTGTATAAAATCCTTCCATAAATTGGTGATTTTTAATCACCATTGGATTTTTAATCCAACGGTGCTCTATTTTACAGAGCACCATCTTTTTTTGTTTGGAAAGATTTAAGGAAATATTTTCCCAGTTAGGGTCTTTGATTTCCCTCAATTAGAATTTAATTCTATTAGTTCAGAAGGCTTTTAAAAGTCTATCACGTATTGGCACGTGATCCCATTATTTGATTATTAAATAGAATTTAATTCTATTGATTAAAGAGCTTAGGAGCCCATCACGTGTCGACACGTGACCAGAATTTAATTCTGTTTTTAGGGAGCTGAGGAATCATCACGTGTCAGCATGTGACCCTTGGTCACGTGTGAGCACGTGACGCCTCATTGAAGTTTTTCCTTGCTGTTTTGTTACATTTTTGTTTGAGTAGAATTTAATTCTATAAAGTAGAGATCACAGGAACCTATCACGCGTTAGCACGTGACCTTTGGTCACGTGTGAGCACGTGATACCCCATTGGGGAATTTCCTGATATTTTATCAGGGAAAAATGCTATTTGGTTTTATCCGTCCACCTCTCCGAAGATGCCAAGTTGATTTATAGCACCGTATATCGGAGGTTTAGACGGATGCGGCCGTTGTAGCAGACTTCGTCAGATTCCCCCTCATTGTGTGGAGGGTTTTGATTGTGGGGACGTTCTTCCCTGCAGGCGCAAGCTCCTGCAATTAATTACGCTACCGCATTGCGGTAACCACTTTCTCCTTCTCCAGATGGTCACTTTGTGTCATGTATGTTTGTTTTATTTTTGGTTACCCGTGGATTGTATTCGGAGACTAATTTATGTTGTCGCCCGTAGGACGTGGATTAGTCCAAATCTGTATTTTCTTAGATTTCGGTTTGGGTTGGGTTTAAGGATCGTTAGTCTTGTTTTAATCTAAGATCAACTCAAACGTTTGTTGAGAATACGTTAGTCTAATTTTAGACTGAGATCTATTCAACAGGATCATTTAGATTCAACAAAAGAGCATTTGGACTCTATTGTTTTAGTTTAGGGACATTGCGGTCCATTGGGGTTTAAGGACATCATAGTCCGTGACAGTTTAAATACGTCATAGTCTGTGTGGTTTTGGTTCAACCGTTTGGGGATACACCAAAAGTTATTGGTTATTGGGACCCTCCATCTCTCTGAAAACGTTGAGGAATTACAACGACATATATCAGAGGTATGAAGAGATCTACCCTTGAACCAATGTCCCGACTGGAGGGATGGGGTGGTAGCTCATTAGCTGTCTTCAGGGCTGAGATCAGTTTTGGAGATCCTGAGCATGAAGGGCTCAATTGATGGTCCTTGGAAAATTTGGTCTGAGTCTGGCTAATATTAGCCTTTCATAGTGTTCAACACTAATATATATTCAGCGTTCACGTGCTCCCACGTGAAGTGTTCAAATTAGTGTTAAACACTAAAATTCAGAGGCGCTCATGTGGGGTCACGTGAGGCGCTTGAAGTAGTATTAATACTTTAAGAATTTGAGGCGCTCTTTCTTTGGTTTTATTCCCTTGTTCTTTTCTGAGCGCTGAGTGCTATTGGGTCACGTGAGATTACGTGAGGTGCCCAAAAATGGAAACTGCCTTTGATTTATTCCCTTTTTGCTTTGTAAGTGCTAAGCACTACTTGAGGGTCACGTGGGGTCACGTAAGGCGCTCCAAAAATAGGGTTTATTCCTTTTTCTTTTTTATAAGTGCTGAGCACTTCTCAGGGGTCACGTGGGGTCACGTAAGGCGCTCCAAAAATAGGGTTTATTCCCTTTTCTCTTTTATAAATGCTGAGCACTTCTTAGGGGTCATGTGAGGCGCTCCAAAAATAAGGTTTATTCCCTTTTCTCTTTTATAAGTGCTGGGCACTTCTTAGAAGTCACGTGGGATCACGTGAGGCGTCCCAAAATAGGGTTTATTCTCCTTTTCTCTTTTATAAGTGCTGAGCACTTCTCAGGGGTCACGTGACTAGATCTCATTCTTTCCCTCTTTGTTCCTCAAAGGAGCTCACATGGGATCAAGTGAGCTTTTATGTAACGTTTGAATGCTAATGAATCATCAGGTTGTTCTATGGTTCCGAGGGATCAAGTTCTCCTTTTGTTCTTTGTAGGGATTAAATTCTTTTTGAAGGGTTAAACCCTAGTTCCAGAGGAATTAAGTTCCTATATGTTTTGTTAGAGTTAAACTCTTTTGGATTCAGTTCTTTCCTCTAGGTTTTGAATCTGCATGACAGAATATCCCTGATGAGAATTAAATTCTTAACTTGTGGGGAGATCCGCTTCTGCAGATCTTAACCAGTGGAAGAACTAAGTTCTTTTAGAAGAGTTAAACTCTTGGTTTGAGAATTAAATTCTCTTTTTGTGGGAGCTTTTGGGAGGGGTTCCCCTTTTTTAGAGAATTAAATTCTCTCTCTATTTTTCTTCCCCTCTCCTTCTGTCTGTCTTTTTCTCCTCTCCTTGCTCCTATTTATATGAGAAGAAAAAGAATCAATTTGTTAAGAAAATCCATCATTGAGAGATCATGATTGATTCCATGATCTTTTAGATCAATTGGTGAATTTTATTCACCATTGGATTTTTAATCCAAAGGCTCTCTGTTTAATAGAGAAGATTTCTTGTTTGTTTAACAAGATTATGAATATCTTGTTAGTTTTAACAAAATTAGAATTTTATTCTATCATATCCTTTTAATTTAAGAAGATCAAAAATATATTTTCTTAATATGGATATCTTGTTAACATAGAATTTTATTCTTGTTATAAGATTAGGAAAATATTTTCCTATGATAGATTTTTATTCTATCAAATGATCACCGCTGGATTTTTGATCCAAGGGTCCTCTGTTTAACAGAGAAGATCTTTCTAGTTTAAGGAAGATTAAGAAAATATTTCCTAAATAGAATTTAATTCTAGAATTTGATAGGAACATTTTTAAATTAGGGTGCTCACATGCTCTCACGTGTTTAACACGTGACCCCTAGTGTGGGTTTTAGCCTGTGTATGTTCAGAGCGCTCACGTGAGGTATGTTTGGCACTTGGTTATTTATATTCAGCACTCATATGCTTTTCATATGAGCGCCCACGTGTTTTACAGGTGATGCCTATTTTTTAAGGATTCTCCCCTTTTTTTGTAAGGGAACAACTAGCTCTTGGCCGAAAATTTTTGCGGGAACAAATGCCCCCCACTACTTTGCCCACGTAAGCATGTACATGGGTGAAGTAGTGCAGAGTTACGCATGGCAATAGAATTGAGGGTTTAGGGGACAAGTTTAGAGTCCTTGTAAGCCTAAGACTTTTGTCGAGACGAGTCGAGAAGTTCTCGCAGGAACATTATTTTCCCTACGAGTCGAAACGAATCGAGATGTGATGACTTAGGAAACAGGTTCAAATCTGCCGCCTAAGACTTTTCAACTTTATGAGCCATGATGGTCTCATAAAGACTCCCTACGAGTCGAGAGGATCCCGTAGGTGTATTTTCTCCTTAAGAGTCGTGACAACTCCTAAGTGTGTTTTCTCTTGAGAGTCATAAGGATCTCACAAAAGAATTTTTCCCGCTTTCAATTCGAGAGGACTCGTAAGTGGTTGATGAGTTGACCTACTCCCGAGTCAAAGCATTGCTTCGACGGGGAGGTCGAGGGTTGACTTTGGCCGTTTTCCACCGGGTCAGGATTGACTTTAGCCGTGTTTTACGGGGTCAGGATTGACTTTAGCCGTTTTCCACGGGGTCAGGATTGACTTTGGCCGTGTTCCACGAGGTCAGGATTGACTTTGGCCATTTTCCACGGGGTCAGGATTGACTTTAGCCATTTCCCATGGGGTCGGGATTGACTTTAGCCGTTTTCCACGGGGTACGGGGTCATAGATTGACTTTAGCCATATTCCACGGGGTCATAGATTGACTTTGGCCGTTTTCCACGGGGTCAGAATTGACTTTGGCCGTTTTCCATGGGGTCGAGATTGACTTTGGGCGTGTTGCACGGGCTCAGGATTGACTTAGCTGTTTTCCACGGGATCGGGATTGACTTTGGCCGTTTTCCACAGGGTCAGGATTGACTTTAGCCGTGTTCTACGGGGTCAGGGATTGACTCTAGGTTGTCTGTGCACCGTCGAGTCCTAGAACTGGGGACTTTGTCGCGGCTCCGCTTTGCTATTGTTGCTTCTGCTGTAACGAGACGAATGTCGAGGTGGTCTCTAGGTTGTCTGTGAACCGTCGAGATTTGGAACTAGGGACTTTGACATGGCTCCACTTTGTTAACATTGCGTCTACTGTAACGAGACGAATGTCGAGGTGGTCTCTAGGTTGTCTGTGAACCGTCGAGATTTGGAACTAGGGACTTTGCCATGGCTCCGAGGTTGATTTTCGCGTCCGAATCCTGCTGGAATGAGGAAGAACGCTGTTGTGGGTCTCCAGGCTGTAGATGTGGCCGTCGAGACTTGGAACTAGGGACTCTGTCGTGGCTTCGTTTTGCTGACGTCGTATATTCCTGCAGAGACACTGATTTCTCTGCGGGTCAACGCGAATCAAGATGCTCTCGTTAAGGACGTTGATTTCCTTGAATCGAGGTTTTTGCCAAGGACACTGATTTCCTCGGAGTTAAGACGAATCGAGTGATTCCTGCAAAGACACTGATTTCCTTGCGGGTCGATGCGAATTGAGATGCTCTCGTCAAGGACGCTGATTTCCCTGAATCGAGGTTTTTGCCAAGGACACTGATTTCCTCGGAGTTGAGACGAATCGAGAGATTCCTGCAAAGACACTGATTTCCTTGCGGGTCGACGCGAATCGAGATGCTCTCGTCAAGAACGCTGATTTCCCTGAATCGAGGTTTTAACCAAGGACACTGATTTCCTCGGAGTTGAGACGAATCGAGAGATTCCTGCAAAGACACTGATTTCCTTGCGGGTCGATGCGAATCGAGATGCTCTCGTCAAGGACGCTGATTTCCCTGAATCGAGGTTTTTGCTAAGGACACTGATTTCCTCGAAGTTGAGACGAATCGAGATATTCCTGCAAAGACACTGATTTCTCTGCGGGTCGACGCGAATCGAGATGTTCTCGTCAAGGACGCTGATTTCCCTGAATCGAGATATTTGCCAAGGATGCTGATTTCCTCGGAATTGAAACGAATCGAGGTATTTCTGCAAAGACACTGATTTCTCTGCGGGTCGACACGAATCGAGATGCTCTCGTTAAGGACGTTGATTTCCCTGAATCGAGATTTTGCCAAGGACACTGATTTCCCCGGGGTTGACTTGTTTCCGAGACGGAGTCATTGGATGACGTATTTCCGAAATGGAATCATTGGCTGACTCTAGGTTGTTCGTGAACCGTGGAGTCTTAGAACTGGGGACTTTGCCCTGGCTCCATTTGGTGATGTTGCGTCCGAATCCTGTTAGAACGAAGAGGATCACCGTTGCTGATTTTTAGGCTGTAGATGTTGCCGTTAAGATTTGGAACTAGGGACTTTGCCATGGCTCCATTTCGTTGTATCGCTTCCGTGCCCTGCTCGCATAAGAAGGAACGCCGTTGTTGATCTTCTGGGATGCAGATGTTGCTGTCGAGATCTGACTTTGCCCTTTGACAGAGTTTATTGGGACATGTGGTTCCCTTTCGTTTATGCTCATGGATTGTGTACAGGGGTCAGTATGGACTCACCTGCAGGGAAAAAATTTCATTTTTTTATCTGTATTTTTTTGTTTTCTTTCCGCGATGCTCTATGATTTCAGCTTTTTGTATCGCGAAAGTCGCGATTGCCCAATCATTTCGGCTATTTTTCGCGGTGCCCAATCATTTCGGCTGTTTTTTTTCTTTTTACTCGCTGCTTTTTATTGCGAGTTGCCCAATCATTTCGGCTATTTTTGTATGCATATATTTTACTTGCTGATTTTGTTGCAAGTTGCCCCATCATTTCAGCTATTTTACATGCATTTTTTTTTTCGAGTACGGAACTCAAGATCTGATACCAATATTAGCATCAGTATCGCTGCGACTGGAATATTGCCAGGAGCGAATCATCATTTGCCATGAAAGGACTTGGAACTTGATACCGATGTAGGCATCAACATCGCTACAACTGGGACATTTCCAGGAGTGAATTATCATTTGCCTTTGTCGATTTAAACAAAGATGGCTTAGCAAACAGGGTTAGAATCCTGTCGACTAAGGCTTTTGACTTCATGAGCCGTAAAGGTCTCATAAAGGTGTTTCTCCCTACGAGTCGTGAGGATCTCGTAGGTGTATTTTCTCCTTAGGAATCGTGAGGATTCCTAAGTGTGTGTTCTCTTATAAGTTGTAAGGATCTTACAAGAGTGTTTTCTCCTTATAAGTCGAAAGGAATTACAAGTGTTTGTTCATCAAATGAGAGCATTCCTTGTCGTTGGTGGGACTCGGCAAAGAAATGATTATTTATGCCCGTGGATTGTATACAAGGGTCAGTATTGAACCGCTTGTAGGGCAATCTGAGAAAGGTGATGGCTTAAGAACAGGTTTAGATCCCTGTGGCTTAAGGCTTTTGAATCTTATGAGCTGTGAGGGTCTCATAAGATGGTTCTCCTTACAAGTCGTGAGGATCTCGTATGTGTGATTTCTCCTTAGGAATCGTGGGGATTCCTAAGTGTATCGTTCCTTTGTGAGTCGTAAGGATCTCACGCAGCTAGTTTTCTTCTTATAAGGTCGAGAGGACCTTGCAAGTGTCTTTTAACGAGATTGCGCCCTTTCAGGTTTTCACAAACTCGCCGATAGCCCTGCTGTTTTTACTCATGAAGCCCTTTTGGGTTTTCATCCGTGCCCACCTTGCTTATAGACGTACCCTTTTTTTTGCGAGTATGGAACTCAAGATCTGATACCAATCCTAGCATCAGTATCGCTATAACTGGAATGTTTCCAGGAGCGAATCATCATTTGCCGTGAAAGGACTTGAAATTTGATACCAATTTAGGCATCAGCATCGCTACCACTGGGACATTGCCAGGAGCGAATCATCATTTGCCTCTGTCAATTCGAACAAAGATGGCTTAGCAAACAGGGTTAGGATCCTTCGACTAAGGCTTCTGACTTTATGAGCCGTAAGGGTCTCATAAAGATGTTTCTCCTTACGAGTCGTGAGGATCTCGTAAGTGCGTTTCTCCTCAGGAATCGTGGGGATCCCTAAGTGTGTTTCTCCCTTGTGAGTCGTAAGGATCTCTCGCAGGTATTTTCTCCTTACAAGGTCGAGAGGACCTTGCCAGTGTGCATGAATTTTTTACGAGACTGCGCCCTTTCGGGTTTTCATACTCGCCGGTAGCCCTGTTGTTTTTACTCATGGAGCCCTTTTGGGTTTTCATCCGTGCCCATTTTGCTTGTGGACATACCGTTTTTTTTTTGGGGTTAAGTGGGATATTCCACTTGACTGCAGGACTCGTTTGTAAGCCCCTTGATATCCTTTCTATTCTTTGAGAAGAAAGGACCATCTTACGTACAGATTCTTCCTCCAGTGAGAAATATGCCCCCTGTGTATACCTCGGGGGGAGCGAGTACCCATGTCGTCGCTATTTTGGTGACAGGTTGTTTCAAAGTCGCTCTTTTTTTTTGTTGAGCGTCAGCGACAAATACCACCTTACCTCCGCTTTTCATTTATCTTCATCAGATGATGAAGGGTCTTGACTCAGATGATCCAATCGAGTCATTTTATCCATGAGCTCTTCGAAAGCTATCGAGTTGAAGGGGTCCATATACGAGGACGCCTTTGAATTTGGGTCAAGGGTGGCTATGAGCATTCCCATGGCTGCAACTTCATCGATGCGTTGCTTGTATTTGACCAGAGATTTCGCCATCGGGTAACACATTGAACCCAAGTCTCATTCGGTCTAACCCTTTCATTGACCAGTGCCGTCACGGTAGTGCGTTTATTCTTACTAGCGAATCTCTGACAGGAGGGCATCTCCATTTCGTCGAAGGTATTCATGGAGTCATTTGGGAGTTCTGCATACCATTCGAAGGCAATGCCCGCCAGACAGCCGATGAACTGTCAGAGGAGAAGTATATCAATATTGCCACACATGGGTTCAAATCGCGCAATGTACCGGCGAGAATTCTCAGTTCCTTTGGACATGTGGCACGTTGGAAGTGTGTACTCTGGCGGGTACTGTATTTGATTGTGCCATGTCGGATACAGTCAACCAATCTTGATTGATCTATTTGCGGCTTCACTGGCGTAGTAAGCTTCGATTCGCTGAGCGATATATGTGTCCAGCTTTTCTTTTAGGAATCATTTCCTTCTCAATTGTTGATGAGGTTCGTAGAGGATTTGAAATGTCACCTTTGTCTTTAAGAGCGACTACCGGCAGTTCATTCACTTGTGGTTCCGATTGAACCATCATTCCAGCCATATTCTGAATCAGAAAGGCCATCTGATTCATTTTAGTGGACATTTTTTCTGCTTCTTTATCCCTCATTTTCAGAGCGCGCTTTAGGAAATAAATATCTGACTCCTTCTCTATTCTTTCTTCGAGTGCATCCTCGGGACTTTCCTTAGGCGATGGATTAGCGTTTGCTGCCGCCTGAGCAAGCATCTCCTGCAGATTTTCACGTTGCAGTTGAACTTTTGTCACGGACCGAGTTTGAGGTCGGTGACTAGTAGAAGCTCAAACTTCGTCTTTGGAATTCACCACATAGACTATGTGAACTACCATGCCCCCAGGCTTGGGGTGCTTGGAGTTTTTGGCCTTTGGAGTTTGCTTCGGGCACTTGAGCTTTATTGGGCCTCCTTTTTGTGAAAAGCAGCTTTGGTTTTAGGAGGAACCGCTATATCAGGATCCGTCTTGGTATGAGTCCCCTTGTATTTGAAAGAGAATTTGTCAGAATTCGGCTAACGTTTAGGGGAAGAGCCGCAGTTGACGACAGAGACCTTCACTTGCTTCCGCACTTTATATATAGATGAGGAAAGTTGCTTTAGGGAGCGAACTGGTTTCTGCTCTCGTAGGATCTCCATGGACTGCGGAGATTTCTTCAATATCGCGGTAGGAGAATTTTGTCTGACCCTTCACAACAATTTGAAGCTGTTCCCGGTTGGAACAACATTCACCACTGGGGTTGAACAGGACCATACAGAGAACTGCCCCAGCTCATTTTGTATGATGACGATATCGACGTCGAACATTTCTTACGGACGGGATTTGATTAGCCTCAGGATTTTGCCGAGCCTGCCCCTTATTTCCTTTAGGAGCTTGAATATTCTGCCCCCTGCGTCGACCTTGGTCCTTGGCAGGTGCCAGTTGTTTGAGAACTGATTCCGTCGGCAAAGTTGCAGCTTAGGGAACCAGCCTGTGGAAGACAGACTTCCTCTAGGATTCCTCCATCGGCGTTGAGGCACCGAGGGTGGGAGGTGGGAGCATCGACCCAAAGAGAAGCCCGTTGATTTCTTGAAAAGCCGGATTGCAGAGATTTGAGCATGCAAGTGGCCCGTACTTGACTCCACCAGATATGACAGAGCCTGAGTTGCTAAGGTGGGAGCAAACGCCATTCTTAATAGAGACGAAATGCCGGCTTCAGTATCCCCTCCCCTAAGGGCAACCACAAACATATATACCGCGATTATTTGATTGCGGAAAAACACGACACACGAAATGTGGAGTGGAAAAAGGAAAAGGTCCCACCGGGCGTGCCAAAATCTGTTCGCCGCCGAAAAACGCGGAAGACAAACGTCTTGCCTGAATTCGGGGGCAGATGCTATTTGGTTTTATCCGTCCACCTCTCCGAAGATGCCAAGTTGATTTATGGCACCGTATATCGGAGGTTTAGACGGATACGGCTGTTGTAGCAGATTTCGTCAGATTTCCCCTCATTGTGAGGGGTTTTTAATTGTGGGGACGCTCTTCATTGCAGGCACAAGCCCCAACAGTTAATTACGCTACCGCATCACCGTAACCACTTTCTCTTTCTCCAGATGGTCACTTCGTGTCATGTATGTTTGTTTTATTTTTGGTTGCCCGTGGATTGTATACGGAGACTAATTTATGTTGTCGCCCGTAGGGCGTGGATTAGTCCAAATCCGTATTTTCTTAGATTTGGGTTTGGGTTGGGTTTAAGGATCATTAGTCTTGTTTTAGACTAAGATCAACTCAAACGTTTGTTGAGGATACGTTAGTCTAATTTTAGACTGAGATCTACTCAACAGGATCATTTAGATCCAACAAAAGAGCATTTGGACTCTATTGTTTTAATTTAAGGACATTACGGTCCATTAGGTTTAAGGACATCATAGTCCGTGACAGTTTAAAGACGTCATAGTCTGTGTGGTTTTGGTTCAACCGTTTGGGGATGCACCAAAAGTTATTGATTATTGGGACCCTCCATCTCTCTGAAGACGTTGGGGAATTACAACGACATATATCAGAGGTATGAAGAGATGTACCCTTGAACCAATGTCCCGACTGGAGGGATGGGGTGGTAGCTCATTAGCTGTCTTCGGGGCTGAGATCGGTTTTGGAGATCCTGAGCATGAGGGGCTCAATTGATGGTCCTTGAGAAATTTGGTCTGAGTCTGGCTAATATTAGCCTTTCATAGTGTTCAACACTAATATATATTCAGCGTTCACGTGCTCCCACGTGAAGTGTTCAAAATAGTGTTAAACACTAAAATTCAGAGGCGCTCACGTGGGGTCACGTGAGGCGCTTGAAGTAGTATTAATACTTCAAGAATTTGAGGCGCTCTTTCTTTGGGTTTATTCCCTTGTTTTTTTCTGAGCGCTGAGCGCTATTGGGTCACGTGAGGCGCCCAAAAATGGAAACTGCCTTTGATTTATTCCCATTTTGCTTTGTAAGTGCTAAGCACTACTTGAGGGTCACGTGGGGTCACGTGAGGTACTCAAAAAATAGGGTTTATTCCATTTTCTCTTTTATAAATGCTGAGCACTTCTCACGGGTCACGTGGGGTCACGTGAGGCGCTCCAAAAATATGGTTTATTCCCTTTTCTCTTTTATAAGTGCTGAACACTTCTTAGGGGTCACGTGAGGCGCTCCAAAAATAGGGTTTATTCCCTTTTCTCTTTTATAAGTGCTGAGCACTTCTTAGAAGTCACGTGGGATCACGTGAGGCGTCCCGAAATAGGGTTTATTCCCCTTTTCTCTTTTATAAGTGCTGAGCACTTCTCAGGGGTCACGTGACTGGATTTCATTCTTTCTCTCTTTGTTCCTCAAAGGTGCTCACGTGGGATCACGTGAGTTTTTATGTAACGTTTGAATGCTAATGAATCATCAGGCTGTTCTTCTATGGTTCCGAGGGATCAAGTTCTCCTTTCGTTCTTTGTAGGGATTAAATTCTTTTTAAAGGGTTAAACCCCAGTTTCAGAAGAATTAAGTTCCTATATGTTTTGTAAGAGTTAAACTCTTTTGGATTCAGTTCTTTCCCCTAGGTTTTGAATCTGTATGATAGAATCTCCCTGATGAGAATTAAATTCTCAACTTTTGGGGAAATCCGCTTCTGCAGATCTTAACCAGAGGAAGAACTGAGTTCTTTTAGAAGAGTTAAACTCTTGGTTTGAGAATTAAATTCTCTTTTTGTGGGAGCTTTTGGGAAGGGTTCCCCTTCTTTAGAGAATTAAATTCTCTCTCTATTTTTCTTCCCCTCTCCCTCTGTCTGTCTTTTTCTCCTCTCCTTGCTCCTATTTATATGAGAAGAAAAAGAATCAATTTGTTAAGAAAATCCCTCATTGAGAGATCATGATTGATTCCATTGATCTTTTAGATCAATTGGTGAAATTTATTCACCGTTGGATTTTTAATCCAAAGACTCTTTGTTTAACAGAGAAGATTTCTTGTTTGTTTAACATGATTATGAATATCTTGTTAGTTTTAATAAAATTAGAATTTTATTCTATCATATCTTTTTAATTTAATAAGATCAGAAATATATTTTCTTAATATGGATATCTTATTAACATAGAATTTTATTCTTGTTATAAGATTAGGAAAATATTTTTCTATGATAGATTTTTATTCTATCAAATGATCACCGCTGGATCTTTGATCCAAGGGTCCTCTGTTTAACAGAGAAGATCTTTCTAGTTTAAGGAAGATTAAGAAAATATTTCCCAAATAGAATTTAATTCTAGAATTTGATAGGAACATTTTTAAATTAGAGTGCTCACATGCTTTGCATGTGATTGGCAAAAGCACTCACGTGTTTAACGCGTGACCCCTAGTGTGGGTTTTAGCCTGTGTATGTTCAGAGCGCTCACGTGAGGCATGTTTGGCCCTTGGTTATTTATGTTCAGCACTCATATGCTTTGCATATGAGCACCCACGTGTTTTACACATGATACATGTTTTTTGAGGATTCTCCCCTTTTTTTTTAAGGGAACAAGTAGCTCTTGGCCGAAAATTTTGGCGGGAACAAGGATCTTCAAGTATGTCCGCCGATCAAGTGGAAAAGCCCGCTAGAGCCAGAGATTATTGAAGAGATGTTGAAACCGTGCCCAACGCCGAGAGTTGGTAGCGATAGGAAAAATACCCAGGCCCAGCCGTCAAAGTCTTCGAAGAAAAAGAAAAAGACCAAGACGCCCGTGCAGCTTGACAACAAGCGCACGGATCTACAAAAGCATATTGACGCACTGGAGGAATACAACCAGAAAGCGCGAACCCCAGTCACGCTCCAAGAGTTTCTCAACCATATCCTTGAAAGTGGAGATAACGACAATGATGAGGGAGACGACTCGTCAGAAGAACCCGAAAATTATGTGGCAAGTTGCCACATGATCTCTCATTCGTCGCTAAATAACGAAGAAGCTCACTCGGCGTTTGAAAATAACATAGAGGGGCTGGGGGCAGAAGAAGTGCCAAAATTCTTGGATTATGTGACAAGGTCTATCAAGGGGGAGCCTACTTGCTCATGTATATGCATGGAGAAAGACCCTTCCGGCCAATAAACGGCCGATTCCTTAAGAAATACTATGCCTGACGAGTCACAGCCCAGGTTAAGGATAGATGACGATGCTTGTGTTCGCTCGCTGTCTTCCTGAGTACCAAACTTTGTAAGTGCTATCCGGCAAAACTTCGCCACAGAAACGTACAACGGACCGAAACGTCCCTAAACTAACAATGGACCGAGATGTCCTAAAACTAACAGCGGACCAAAAAGTCCATAAACTACTACGAACTGCAGCATCCTTAGGCTAACGCGGAAAAAAAACGGTATGTCCATAAGCGAAATGGTCACGGATGAAAACCCGAATGGGCTCCGTGAGTAAAAAACAGCAGGGCTACCGGCGAGTTTGTGAAAACCCGAAAAAGCACAGACTCGTAAAAGAAATTCATGCACACTTACAAGATCCTCTCGACCTTGTAAGGAAAAAATACCTGCGTGAGATCCTTACGACTCACCAGGGAGCAACACACTTAGGAATCCTCACGATCCCTAAGGAGAAAATACACTTACAAGATTCTCATGACTTGTAAGGAGAATTCCCCCCCTATGAGACCCTTACGGCTCACAGGGTTCAAAAGTCTTAAGATACAGGGACTTGAACCTGTTCTTAAGCCATTATAGCCCCCAAATTGCCCTACAAGTGGTTCAATACTGACCCTTGTATACAATCCGCGGGCATAAATAAGCGTTCCCTCGCCTAACTCCACCGATGGTGCGAAATTCCCTCATTTGGTGAACAACACTTGTAAGTCCTCTTGACTTATAAGGAGAAAATACTCTTATGAGATCTTTACGACTTATAAGAAAGAACACCGCTTAGAAGTCCTCACGACTTCTAAGGAGAAAATACACCTACGAGATCCTCACGACTCGTAGGGAGAAATACCTTTATGAGACCCTTACAGCTCATGAAATCAAAAGCCTTAGTCGACAGGATCCTAACCCTTTTTGCTAAACCACTTTTGTTCAAGTTAACAAAGGCAAATGATGATTCGCTCCTGGCAATCTCCCAGTTGTAGCGATGCTGATGCCTAAACCGGTAATAAATTCCAAGTCCTTTCACGGCAAGTGATGATTCGCTCCTGGCAACTTTCCAGTCGCAGTGATGCTGATGCTAAGATTGGCATCAGATCTCAGGACCATACTCGCAACAAAATCAGCGAGCCAAAAATACAAAAAATATATATAGCCGAAATGATTGGGCAACTCGCAATAAAAAGCAGTGAGTAAAAAAATATTTATCCGAAATAATAGGCACCGTGAAAAATATCCGAAATGATTGGGCAATCGCGACTTTCGCGGTATAAAAAGCCGAAATGATAGAGCATCGCGGAAAGAAATAAAAAAAATGAAAGAATGAAACTTTTGCCATACAAGTGAGTCCATACTAACCCCTGTATACAATCCATAGGCATAAACAAAAAGGGAACCACATTTCCCCACCAGACTCTGTCAAAGAGAGAGTCAGATCTCGACGGCAACATTTGCATCCCAGCTGATCAACACGGCGTTCCTTCTCAACTCCATCAAGATGCAGACGTAACGTCAACAACCGACCTCAGGGTCGCAACAAAGCGGAGCCATGGTAAAGTCCCTAGTTTCAAATCTCGACGGCCATATCTACAGCCTAGAGACCAACAACGGCGTTCCTCCTCATTCCAGCAGGATACGGATGCGACATCACCGATCGGAGCCATGGAAAAGTCTCGGGTTCCAAGACTCTACGGTTCACAGATAACCTAGAGTCAACCCCGACACCGCAGAAAGCGGAGCAAGTCAGTCAATGACCTCCGTCTCGGAAACAAGTCAGCCAACGACCTCCTCGTCGGAACAAAGCTTCGACCCGGAAACAAGTCAGCCAATGACCTCCGTCTCGGAAACAAGTCATCCAATGACCTCCGTCTGGGGAACAAGTCAGCCAATGACTTCCGTCTTGGAAACAAGTTAGCCAATGACCTCCGTCTCAGAAACAAGTAGGCCAATGACCTCCGTCTCGGAAACAAGTCAGCCAATGACCTCCGTCTAGGAAACAAGTCGACCAACCCTTAGGTAAATTAGTGTCCCTGGCAAAACCTCTTGATTCAGGGAAATTAGTATCCTTGGCGGGAACCTCTTGATTCGTTTCGACCCGCAAGGAAATCAGTGTTTTTGCAGGAATCTCTTGATTCATCCCGACCCCAGGGAAATCAGTGTCCTTAGCAAAACCTCTCGATTTAGGGAAATCAGCGTCCTTGGAAAAAACCTCTCGATTCAAGGAAATCAGCATCCTTGGCGAGAACCTCTCGATTCGTTTCGGCCCGCAAGGAAATCAGTGTCTTGCGAGAATCTCTCGATTTGTCTCAATCTGCGGGGAAATTAGTATCCCTGCGCATAAAGAAAATTCTCTTGTAGGATCCTTACGATTCTCGAGAGAAAACGCACTTAGGAGTCCTCACGACCCCTAAGGAGAAATTACACCTACGAGAACCTCTCGACTCGTAGGGAGAAAAGCCTTTATGAGACCCTCACGGCTCATAAAGTTGAAAAGTCTTAGGCGGCAGATCTGAACCTGTTTTCTAAGCCATCACTGCCCTACAAGAAGATCAAGATAAACTACATATGGGCCACATTCACCAGAGTTAGATGCAAACATGAGATATAAAAATATATATATGTCTTTTATTCATGAATTCAAAGTAAATACAAGATACATGTCATAAAAAGAGTCAAAATGGATACAAAATATTCTCTCATTCAGAAGTGAATATAATAAAAGGAGAATATACAAAAAAATCTTTAAGCCGGTGGACGGTGCAATAAGTTCGTCAGTTCATCCTTCTTCCGCTGGGCCTCGGATTCAAGCTTGGTTATTGCCACAAGATGGATCTCCGCCTGAGACTGTTGAGCCTGATACGAGGCGAGCCGACTCTTAACCTCCTTTTCAGCAACTTTATGAGCTTCAATCATCTTGCAGGTAAAGATAACAACTTTATCAATAGCTACCACCTCCGTGATAGCTTCTTGAAGCACCCGCCAAAGTTCGTACGCACGAGTGGTCTTAGCAGTGAGTTGAGCTTGAAGTTCCCCCAAAGCATTTGAAGCTAGTTCCCTCTCCGAAAATTTCCGGTTGAGCCTCTTTTCGCAAGACTGAAGATTAGCGGCGCACCGCTCAACCCACCCCCGCAGGCTCACCTTGGCAGTTAAGAGCTCGGAAGAAAGGCGTATACACTCGAAATTATGTAAGCAAGCCTCCACCCTGCGACAATACTCAACCCAAATATGCACCAATGCCTCATCATGATAAGCAGCAAGGAAGAGCAAAGAAGTATTGGCTTTGGCAGCAAATCTTCGGCCGTAACAGAATTTCCAGTACAAAGATCTTCAATGAGAGCCGCTAGGGAGTAGATGCTTTGCATCGCCATCCTTTCAGACACACGCCGGGCATAGAGACCCGGTGGCATGAAGATTCAAGATTCCAATGGAGTTAGGGTTGGCAGAGCTGTCAAGATTTATGAACGGTCAGTAAGAGTCACAAGCATGGAATAGACAAAGCAATGCCAAAGGTAAAACCATACTTACCCACAGTCATGCAAGAGGGGTTTGAGAGATCCCCAGGCCCATCGAGGATCTCGACCTTGTCATCGGCTTCCAGAATTGTGGAGCACATATTAGCGTTATTATAAAGAATAATAATAAAACGAAAGGGGTCAAAGAACACCAACCTTGCCCGGAAGAAAGGACTATGCTTTGCGGGGGTATCGCCTGTGGGGCAGCCGTACCAAACAAACGCTGGAAGGTTTTCCTGGGAGATAGATCCATGATGGAGGCCACCATTTCCCGCAATTCTGAAGGAAAGAAGGGTAACAGAGGGATCGTTAAAGCGAAATATAGAGTATTACCTTCGATACTTCGCCCTCCTTGAACTGGAGGGATGGCAGCTTCGGCAGGCTTCTCCACACCCTCGGGTACATCGCTGGGGATATGGGCCAGTGAGGCAGCTTCCAATTGAGGAACAACAGTCGCCACCGAGAGCTCCAAGACAGGACTAACGGCTCCGACAACCTCTTCTACACCCTTCAGAGCGCCACTAAATATGTCCATGGGATTTGTGACCGGTAAGGTAACCTCTGTTGAAGAAAAAGACATCAAAGGGACCTCAGCCACCACCGGGAGCTCCAAGACAGTACTAACGGCTCCGGCAACCTCTGCTACCCCTTCGGTGCATCACTAGAGATGTCCATGGGAGCTGAGGCCGGTGAAGTCACCTCTGCTGGAAGAATAGACACTGGAGGAACAGAAGTTACCACCGGAAGTTCCACAGCAAGAGCGGCAGCTTTAATAGTCTCCTCTACACCTTCTGGTGCATTAAGGGAGATATTCGTAGAATTTGCAGCTAAGGCCCGATCCGGACTCGAACTCGTTTCTACTGCAGAAGTCCCTACAAAATTTTCGCAAAGATAAGAAGATATGAGAAGCAATACAAACTACTTTCCAAAAGAAAAATAAGGAAAACGTGCATACCGATATGCCAGGATGCCTCTATTATAGCTTTTTCAAGCCGTCGTTCCTTCCTGAGGAAATGCGCTCGCCGAGGTTCGAAAGCAGATTCATGGCCACCGGTATTCAATGCCAGCTCATCTTCGGAAGCTGCTGAGATAGGCTGCTTAAGGGCTATCTCGTCTTCCTATCGCAGAGGACCCATATGTACTCTCCGTAGCGATGAAAGATCTTCGTAGAAGATAACCGGAGGGTAGGGCCTCTTCGGGATGTGCACATTCTCAGTCTCATCCTATGAACGCTTTAAAGCTTCAGCCAATTGTGCGACTTCTTCAGCAGACAAGCCAGGGTAAATGAGACCATCATCCGGCTCTTGCATCGATATTGGATCGTCTTGAACAATAGGCTTGGATTCCAGCAAAAGATCAAGCAAGACAGCAACTGTTTTCTTCCTCCTTTTTGAACTGGAGCTAACGCTAGAAGAAGATCGCTTCCTGCCCCTCGGCGCTTTGGCGCGACGTTGGCCAACTTCGCCTCCAGTATCCTCTTTTGGCGGTACTACCGGTGATGACACTGCCATTGATGACGCCGCAACTAATGGAACTACTGCTGGCGCCTTATCGGAAGCCTTTGCCTGGGCTCTAATGCGCATTGGCATACTAACTATGGGAGGAGTCGATTCCGCATCCGCCGCCTCAGGGATAAGTAAGGCACCGTTACCCCTTAATGGAGGGCGAACCACTGTCCGTGGTCGTGGCGGAACGCCCGTGGCTTGGGTCAGGACGGGAGCTCTATATCCGAAGAGTATCCGCTTCTCCTCGGCAATGATGGGACCAACTCGATGATGGTACCAATCCATAAAAGACCTCACACACCTTGGAATATAGTCGGCCTCGGGGATCACGAAACGAGAGCCGGTGTTCAGCCGCATGAAGTGATGGATGATGTCACGAACAACTTCCAGAGACAAGCTGGGCTCCACCAAAAATGCCTCGAAGGGAACACCCTGGTTATAACCCAATTACCGAGCAAAACGGTGCGGATTATACCGCATGAAAAGAGCCGTATCATTTCGATGGAACACCAAATAACCCGTCCTAATCGAATACAAGTGCATAATTTCCTTAGGCTTTAAGGATGGTGCTCCCCCTTTCGATAAATCGAATAGCTGTTGAACAGGACCCGAAGGAGCAGAGAGGACTCGATCGTTGAATACCATCCCACCTTCATTAGCATATGGGTTAACCAACACACGAAGGGCCCCTAGCTGAGTTGGATCAGGAGCAGAAACATCCACCAACCTCATGAGCCGTGGGAAGGTGTAAGCATCATAGAAATCTGGCCCCTGATGCGCTGCGATTACCCCCAATACATGCATCTCAATCCACGACGTAAAGTAGTGGAGAGAGAAACTCACAACATCTACACCCAGGGTCAAAGTATTGGCCGCAACGCTCAGCCCATGGTATAAGTGCGATAGCCCCGCGATACCCACGGCATGTCGTGTCCCTTCAGCCACGCGATGAGCAGGATAGATGATCGAAGCTCTCATGAAGCGACGATGCGTTGGAACGGCAAACCAGTTAAGCCAAAGGCTGATAAAACCGACAAAGAAGGTCTCTTCATCCATGCCGGGAACCGCAACCAAATCGAAGGACATGGTCGACAAGATCGGGATGTAAAACTGCGGTAAATCTTTTTCTTTGGCCTGCAGTTTACTTAGCCCAAACCCAAAAGGGTCGTTAATGTTCGCAAACTTTGGAGCCGTCTTGGACAAAGCATCTTCGCAGATAAAGCAGGCAATGAAGCTCTCAAAAGTGACGCCATAACCTTCCGACGCCGCGAACAGTTTCTCAAAAATAACCAAAACCTTGATTAAGCTAAGGTGCTTATGGCGGACGGCGTTTTCAGTCATCAAGCCGGCATCGTCTCAAACACATAATCGAGAGGCAGCAACTCTTCATAATGCTCTCCCCTGATTAGTAGTCCCGAAACCTCGCGAAACTCTTCCAATTAAATAGAGACCTCGCGATACCCTAGCAAGAAGGTGTTGGTGGAAATATTCCACCGGTTCATAAAAGTCTTAACCCACCAGACATGAGGGGACTGATAATGAAAAAGGGACGCATACACCGCTGATAGAGCCCGACCTTCTGCAATCGTGCACGATGGGCGGACAGGACATATCGAGCCCATGGAAGATAGCCCGTTGGGTGGCGAAGGGTAAGCCCTATCTTATAAATTTGTCCCCAGGGTTAAGCTTCACCCTGACAAATGCGACGCCCCAAAATGTTTATGGCCGGCAAAGGCTGATTGGATATCCCAGCTGTCGACGGCTCAAGCCGGCCTATAGGAGTCCAATCAGCCACCTCCACCACAAAAGCAGTCTGTGGACGCTCCATCGACAAAATTGGACGAAGAGGCTCTGTTGGCACTTCGCAAATAAAGCTGCGGCGGCCCCGGATGATATGCCCATACCAAGTTCCTCACAAGAGCAAACTGGTACGGTCCCTGTCATGGACCCTGATCATCGCCATTGCTTCTTCGTCCGACGGCGATTGTGGAAAAGCAGCGTCCGGGCGAGTAAAAGGAAAGTAAGGAAAAGAAGCCATTGTTCCTGAAATAAATGGAGGAAAAACTATTAATGCAACTTATACGTGTGTGTGTGTGTGTATGTATAAACAGCAGAAGAAAACAACAAGAAGTTTATTCCATGGGACCATTGATTGCAAAAATAATGGACCCCACAAAATCAGTATGACGGCTCGCCAATCACGAGGCAGGGAAACCATTGTGAGAATAAAAAAAAGATTCTCAACAAATGCATATTGGAGTTTAAACGACTTGGGACATCCTCACAAAAGAACACCCATTACAAACTCTGTCAAATAGGTAAAAAATAAAGGAAAAATCCCTTGAAAAGATTCTCAAGAGCGCCAGGGAATAAATTTCCCAAAGGGCCTCTAGATCTTTTAGAGCTAAGCTCTGTAATAAGGAATTAAATTCCTTTTAAACAATGGAATTAAATTCCAAGGATCTTAAAAGATCGGTGACAGGGTAAAACCCTAAGAGGAGGATCAACAATCCATATTGATTCAAGATCTTAGAATCTACAAAAAAAATGTGTGATTTGGATCTTTAAGAAATCAATCTAAGAGAAGAGCAACGCTCTGCCCCGGATTTAAAATCCACGATGAAAAGAACAAAAAGGGGGGTTCCATTCATAATCCTTACCAAGGAAAAAGTTTTAACAGAGTTTAACTCTGCGATTCCAGTAAGCAGAGAACTAAGTTCTGAAGAGGAGAATTAAATTCTCAAGAAAATAACTAAGGAAGAAGATGAAAGAACAGTGTCTGCCTAAAGACCAAACCCTTGCATTTATAGGACATGACAAGGGCGGTTCACCTCCCCGTTCCCCTAGGCAATCCAACGGCTGTAAAGGCGACAGCGTTGCACTCACGTGCAAGCCACGTGAGAACAACGCTGTGGGGGCATTTTTTCCCTATGGAAAAATAAATAAAAAATAAAAAAGCATTGGGAAAATTCCCCAAAGGGAGCATCACGTGCCCACAAGTGATGCGCCTTGGAGCCAAAATTACAAGCATTACACTTAACAAATGGGACTGAAGTTTGGGCTCACGTGCCATACGTGAGCACCTATATACAAAATATATAGGCACCTTCATAAAACAACTAGCAAGCCAGAAAGCGCATCACGTGCGAACACGTGATGCTCTTCTCTGGGACTGCTGCATATAGGCAAACCGGCCTAATGCCATTGGGTCACGTGCTACACATAAGGATTCCTAATATCTCCTGACCCGACAGAATTAAATTCTATATAAAAGGGATCAAAACCCTATTTTGGAAATATTTTCCCAATCTTTCTAAACAAGAAAGATTGTGCTCTGTAAATTAGAGCACGGTTGGATCAAAGATCCAATGGTGATTAAAAATCACCAAGGTGCAGAATTAAATTCTGATTGAGGAAATACTCCTCGAATCTTTCTGAACAAGAAAGATTGTGCTCTGTAAATCAGAACACCGTTGGATCAAAGATCCGATGGTGATTAAAAATCACCAAGATACAGAATAAATTCTATGTGGGAAAATATTTTCCCAATCTTGTTAAAAACAAGAAAAATGTCTTCTGTAAAACAGAAGTCCTTGGATCAAAGATCCAACGGTGGATAAATTCCCCAAATCAATTAAGAAACCTCACAATAGGAGATTTCCTGAACTGAATCAACAAATGTGCCTCCACTATATAAAGACTCCAAGACTTCTAGTCTTAGAGAGAAGAACCCCCCCCCCCCATAAACTTCGATCTCAAAGAGAAGAGCAAAAAATAAAAGAAAGCTTTAAGGAGAAGAATTTTCTTTAAGGTTAATAAAATAGAGATCAGAGCATCTCAAGGATTTAACCCTCATAAAAAGAACATAGTTCTTTCCTCGGAGAGATCCATGAGACAAGTATCCCCCCAAATGAGAATTTAATTCTTACAGGGATGAATTTGTTCTTAAGGATCGAAGATCCAAGGAAAGAACAGAGAATTGAACTCTTCAGAAAATAATACACAAGAAAAACCCAGCGCCAAGCGCTACTCAATAAAAGAGTGCTTAGCACTCAATGGTTAGCGCTCAGCGCCAAGCGCCTCACGTGCTCCTCACGTGGGCGCTGCTCAATAAAAGAGTGCTTAGCACTCAGTGGTTGGCGCCCAGCGTCAAGCGCCTGACGTGCCACTCACGTGGGCGCTGCTCAATAAAAGAGTGCTTAGCACTCAATGGTTGGCGCCCAGCGCCAAGCGCCCCACGTGCCACTCATGTGGGTGCTACTTAATAAAGAGTGCTTAGCACTCAATGGTTGGCGCTCAGCGCCAAGCGCCTCACGTGCTCCTCACGTGGGCGCTGCTCAATAAAAAGTGCTTAGCACTCAATGATTGGCACCAAGCGCTACACGTGACCCTCACGTGGGCGCTACTTGACATAGAGTGCTGTACACTCATCACACAGAGCCCAGCGCCATAAAGAGTGTTCAACACTCACATAAAACAAAAGAAAAAGAAGTAAAGTGTGAGTGTCAGAACCCACATAAATACTTAGCATTGTGTACGCAGAGAAAGGACTGTGTCCTAGTAAGTGTCTAACACTTTATTCAAAAAGAAACGACAAAGACTAAGTGGGCTGAGCCCAAGTTGGCCATACTCCTAATCAATCGAGCTCATGTGCTCTTTATTTTTCCAAACTGGCCTTAGTCCCAAACAAGACCACCGATCTTTTGACGAATATCCATTGGTTCAAGGGTACATCTCTCCACACCACTGATACATGTCGTTGTAATTCTTCAACTTCTTCAGAGAGGCGGAGGGTCCCAATAACCAATAACTCTTGGTATACCCCCAAACCAAAAAACCATAAACCCTTTGGACCGTAATGTCCTTAAAACTAAACTCCATGGACCGCAACGTCCCTAAAACTAAATTGCGGACCACAACGTCCCTAAAAACTAAATTCCACGGACCGTAATGTCCCTAAACTAAATTTCATAACCGCAACGTCTTTAAACTAAACCCTTTGGACCGCAATGTCCTTAAAACTAAACTACATGAACCGCAACGTCCCTAAGCTAAACTCTATGGACTATGATGTCCTTAAACCCAATGGACCGCAACGTCCCTAAACTAAACTTTATAGACTATGATGTCCTTAAACTCCACGGACTATGATGTCTTTAAACCATGGACCGCAACATCCCTAAACTAAACTCTATGGACTATGATGTCCATAAACTCCATGGACTATGATGTCCTTAAACCCAATGGACCTTAACATCCCTAAACTAAAACGATAGAGCCCAAATGCTTTTTCATTGGATCTAACCTTGTTAAGTAGATCTTAGTCTAAAATTAGACTAACGTATCCTTAACAAATATTTAAGTTGATCTTAATCTCAAACGAGGTTAACGAGCCTTAAATCCACCGAACCCAAATCTAAGAAAATACGGATTTCAACTAATCCCTGCCCTACAGGCGGCAACATAAATTAGTCTCCGTATACAATCCACGGGCAACCTAAAACAAAACAAATACACACGACACGAAGTGAACATCTGGAGAAGAAGAAAGTGGTTACCGTGATGCGGTAGCGTAATTAACTGCAGAGGCTTGCGCTTGCAGGGAAGAGCGTCCCCACAATCAAAAAAACCCTCACAACGAGGGGGAATCTGACGAAATCTGCTACAACGGCCGCATCTGTTTAAACTTTCGATACATGGTGCTATAAATCAACTTAGCATCTTCGGAGAGGTAGACAGATAAAACCAAATAGCATCTGCCCCCAAAATTCAGGCCAGACGTCCCAACGTCCTGGTCGCGTCTTTCGACGGTGAACAGTAATGAGGTAGAGCTGGAAGAATTTCCAGCTACACAAACTATAACTGACAATTTGGTGGAACCGGAGGATTCAATAGTCCCCGACGAACCTCAGCCACTCTGTAGATCTAGTAGGGTTCCTCATGCACCTGAGAGATACTACGGTTTTCTCATAGACGGTGGGAGCGAGGATTGCATCATCGAAGATGATGATCCAACTAGTTTTGAGCAGGCCATCACAAGTGGGGACTCTGTGAAATGGCTGGATGCTATGCAATCTGAGATGGAATCCATGTACACCAACAAAGTATGAACTTTGAAAGTTTCTCCTGAAGGGGTAAAACACATTGGGAGTAAGTGGATCTTTAAGAAAAAAATTGGTGTAGATGGAAAGGTTGAGACCTTTAAAGCTAGACTTGTAGCAAAAGGTTTTCGTCAACGACCAGGTGTCGACTATGATGAAACCTTTTCTCCTGTCACTATGCTTAAGTCCATCAGGATCCTACTTGTCATTGCTGCATACCATGACTACGAAATCTGGCTGATGGACGTCAAGACCGCTTTTCTAAATGATAGAAGAGAGGGTGTACATGACACAGTCAGAGGGCTTCGTAGACAATGGGAGCAGCGGAAAGGTGTAAAAGCTGCTTAAATCCATTTATGGATTAAAGCAGGTATCGTGGAACTGGAACATCTATTTTGATGAAGCTATTAAAGAGTTTGACTTCATCAAAAATGTAGATGAACCATGTATATACATGAAGGTTGTAAAGAGTAAGGTTGTCTTCCTCGTATTGTACGTGGATGACATACTCTTGATAGGAAACGATATTTCAATGCCACACTCGGTCAATCTCTTCTTATCACACAAGTTCTCCATGAAAGATCTGGGTGATGCCTCCTACATCCTGAGGATTAAGATCTATAGAGATAGATCTAAATGGATGTTGGGATTGTCCCAATACAGGTACATTGACACCATACTAAAGAGCTTTAGTATGGAAGATTCTAAGCGTGTTAATTTACCAGCTTGTTTAGGAATCACTCTCTCCAAAGATATGTCTCCCAAGACTGATTTTGAGAGGGCTCGCATGCAAGGGATACCTTATACTTCTGCAGTCGGTTCTATCATGTATGCGATGTTATATACCAGACCGGATGTAGCTTACGCGCTAGGTGTAGTGAGTAAGTATCAATCAGATCCTGAGGAAAAGTACCGGATAGCTGTGAAGAATATTCTTAAGTACTTGAGAAGGACTAAAGAGATGTTCTTTGTGTATGGTAACGGTGAACTCCACGTGGAGTCCTTTATCGATTCGAGTTTTCAGAGTGATAAGGACGACGACAAGTCGGTCTCGGGTTTTGTCTTCACCCTCAATAGAGGGACGGTATGTTGAAAGAGTTCCAAGCAAGATACCATAGCAGACTCGACGATGGAGGCTGAATACATCGCTGCTAACGATGCTGCCAAAGAGGCTGTCTGGATGAAGAAGTTCATTGCTGAACTTGGTGTGGTTACATCCATTAAGTATCTAATACCTGTGTATTGTGATAACAATGGAGTTGTGGCTTTGGACAAAGAACCCCGGTCCCATCAGAGATCCAGACATATTCTTAGGCGGCATCACCTGATCCGGGAGATAGTAGATCGTCGGGAGATCGAGGTCAGGAGAGTTGACATGAAGGACAACGCAGTGGATCCACTCACGAAGTCCCTCCCCCAGGCACAGTTTGAGAGACTTTTTGGGATATTGGGTATGAGATACTATAACAACTGGCCTTAGTGCAAGTGGAAGATTGTTCGGAATATGTATGCCCTAAAGGCCAGCAGTCGAGTCTATCATTATATGATGTTATGTACCAGACCGGATGTAGCTTACGCACTAGGTGTAGTGAGTAGGTATCAATCAGATTCTGAGGAAAAGCACTGGACAGCTGTGAAGAACATTCTTAAGTACTTGAGTAGGACTAAAGAGATGTTTTTGGTGTATGATAACGGTGAACTCCAGGTGGAGCCCTTTACCGATTCGAGCTTACAGAGTGATAAGGACGACAGTAAGTCGGTCTCGGGTTTTGTCTTCACCCTCAATAGAGGGGCGGTATGTTGGAAGAGTTCCAAGCAAGATACTGTAGCAGACTCGACGATGGAGGCTGAATACATCGCTGCTAACGATGCTGCCAAAGAGGCTGTCTGGATGAAGAAATTCATTGCTGAACTTGGTGTGGTTACATCCATTGAGCATCTAATACCTGTGTATTTTGATAACAATGGAGCTGTGGCTTTGGACAAGGAACCCCGGTCCCATCAGAAATCCAGACATATTCTTAGGCGGTATCACCTGATTCGGGAGATAGTAGGTCCTCGGGAGATCGAGATCAGGAGAGTTGACATGAAGGACAACGCAGCGGATCCACTCACAAAGTCCCTCCCCCAGACACAGTTTGAGAGACTTTTTGGGATGTTGGGTATGAGATACTATAACAACTGGCCTTAGTGCAAGTGGAAAATTGTTAGAAATATGTATGCCCTAAAGGCCAGCAATCAGGTCTATCATGTATGCGATGTTATGTACGAGACTGGATGTAGCTTACGCACTAGGTGTAGTGAGTAGGTATCAATCAGATTCTGAGGAAAAGCACTGAACAGCTGTGAAGAACATTCTTAAGTACTTGAGTAGAACTAAAGAGATGTTCTTGGTGTATGATAACGGTGAACTCCAGATAGAGTCATTTACCGATTCGAGCTTCCAGAGTGATAAGGACGACGGTAAGTCGGTCTCGGGTTTTGTCTTCACCCTCAATAGAGGGGCGGTATGTTGGAAGAGTTCCAAGCAAGATACCGTAGCAGACTCGACGATGGAGGCTGAATACATCGCTGCCAACGATACTGCCAAAGAGGCTGTCTGGATGAAGAAGTTCATTGCTGAACTTGGTGTGGTTACATCCATTGAGCATCTAATACCTGTGTATTGTGATAACAATGGAGCTGTAGCTTTGGCCAAGAAGCGCCGGTCCCATCAGAGATCCAGACATATTGTTAGGCGGTATCACCTGATCCGGGAGATAGTAGATCGTCGAGAGATCGAGGTCAAAAGAGTTGACACGAAGGATAACGCAGCGGATCCACTCACGAAGTCTCTTCCCCAGACACAGTTTGAAAGACTTTTTAGGATGTTGGGTATGAGATACTACAACAACTGGCCTTAGTCTAAGTGGGAGATTGTTAGGAATATGTATGCCCTAGAGGCCATTATTGTATGATATAGTGGATGCTTGGACATATATATAGAGGACTTTCTTGTTCGACATGATATTATGCTATCTGGTTGCTATTTATTTTAACATGTACATTTGTATTATTATACTATCTCTCTGATACATGTTAATAAAACCCTTAGGATATTAGCTTGACTACCAGGACTATGATGCGGATCATACTACTGGGACTTATGTAGTCCACAAGCACATCCTTTAATTGTTCCTAGTCGAGAGAGTATAGAGAAAGGGCATCGATATTCCAAAGTAGACTAGTATGTACGTTTCTTGACCCTGTAGGGGGCGATGGTTGATCCCATAACCATTGGTGTTTGACATCAAAGATTGTACACATGTGCTCATTAGAGAATGGGTACACCGAACAGGACTCGCCGAGAACTCCTAGATGGTACTGTACTTATCGTCAGATAGCAGTTCTTTGGTGACACTAGTACATGTTAGTCTGTAGACCCGAGATCATCATAGTGTCTTGTGTAGTTCCTACTGTGCTTTGATTCCCTCCCTACCACGGCTCAAAGGAGTTGTGCAAACATATGGATTTTGGGTACAGTCTCGAGTCACATGGAGGCAGTGAGCGATAGGAGGGGTTTCGTCTCTCCCGGTATTAGGAGTTGATGTTGTGCTATGCTCGATTGGCTATAACAGTAAGTTCTTGGCCAGGGCTGATGAAATTTACTGATAAGTGTTATCAGTGGTTTCTCGAACCGTTATGAGCCACAAATCGGCATGACTTATCAAGTTACTGGGGTCTGACGATTCCACCCCTAAACTCGATATGCGACATATCAGACGAAAAGACTGTACTGTATGGTAAGTGTTACTTATAGGCTTCATGGGAGTTTGGACAAGCTTGCTTGTTGATCTTCTAATGGCTCAATACCTGGATAGCCGTTACGTCCAGCTAGTACCACTGATGGCTTGTGGGTAACTGATGTGCTCATTACCTAATGCTGGCGTATTGACGAGTCTTTAGAGTCCCACACAGAGATTTCATAGTTCAAGCGAAACGAAATATGGCACATATGTTGATATGTGCGGGAGCCTGATTAAATACGAGTATGAGATACCGTATTCTAATGTGGTGACATTTGATACCGGTTAGGTTATATGTGATATAACCGGATTATTGAATCAAGTATTGATTTAATAATGTGATATACAGATAAATGATATTAGTCGGTTATATGTGATATAACCGGATTATTAAATCAAGTGTTGATTTAATAATTTGATATATATTTATATTTGATATAATTATATATTAACTAATATTATTGCTTACTAATTATTTTCTTCTCTTAATATGTGTGTGTGTGTGTGTGTGTGTGTGTTAGTTATAATTATGAGCATGGATTTTCTATTTTGAGAAAATAGAAAAATGAGGTGGAAAAGGAGAGATATTTGTGGCATTGGTGTGAAGCATGGCTCATGTTATTTTTTATTAGTTTGGCTTCACTATTGAAGCATAGTAGCTATTTTATATTGAGAGATATTCCATGCTTCAATAAGTGGGGTTTTTTATTGAGCCACTCTTCACACAACACAAGTGGCTAGCTTATTCTTTAGCTTTCTCCGTCTTCTTCATCCTCCTCCTCCAAAGTCCTAACCCTCACATGAGTTGTGAATCCTGGACTTTAGAGATTACTTAGTGAGCTAAAACCCCTACTTCATCATCCTAGTCTAGATTAGCACTTTAGACTAGGTTGTTTACTTCACTCATATTAGATTAGTGAAGAGATAGCTTGACCTAGAGGAATTTCGGGTGGATCATTTTCGACACGAAGGTCGCGAAGCAAGCTCGATCCTTCTTCAAGTGGAGCCACGAAGAGCCATAGGGACTACTACCTGGAGCTTTAGAAGATAAGGACTTGGTCTACAAAGGTTTTAGTCTCCATCTCTTAGTATAGAACTTGCTATATGTTCATATAAACCCTAATAATCTAGTTAGATCCTAGGTTAGTGTAGCTTAGCACCCAAATTTTTTTAAAATAGCATACTTGATGCTTGTATTGACCTTGTGGTGGTGCTAAGATACACTTTCATGGGTACATCACGAATTCATGAATGAGGGCCCACAATTCTAAGCCTCTGAGGCCTTACTCATAGGTTTGAAATACTTCAACGATGGTTAGAGTTCCGTTACTTTTGGACCCGTGTTTCCTTACTCCTGAGGCCCTACCCTTGAGTTTGAGAATACTTTTAAGATTAGTTGAAATTCACACTTCAACTCACGTTAGTAAGCTTACTTTTTAGTGATCTCTTTAGGACACATTGACAGTACACTTCAATTCACTATACCTACACTATACGGCCATGCTATACATGTTTGCTATGCTCATATTATATTGCCATACTTGCATAGTTACCTTTAACATTATTATGTTATATCTTTTCATATTTTATTTCCATTCATACCATATAATATGTCACCTTTCATTTCATTTATATGCATTCACATCCTTCCTTTCTTGGGGGCTTACTGAGCGCAAGTTCGCTGGCGGGTATTCCACCATCTTTTGTTTCTTTGGAATATTAATCAGATGATTTAGAGACTAAGAAGCTGGAACCTGCTATTGAGGATTTCAACCAGTTTGTATCACAAGCCGATCTTTAGTTTCTTTCAGCTTTTACTTTCAGTATGTCATATATTTAGGCACTTCCATTTTATGTTTCTTATTCAGACATCATGTATCAGTTTCAACTCTCTAAAGTTTGGAATGTAAATATATAAATTTGGATTTTATTCTTTTGTTTATTCTTGTTATTTTATGTTACTTATAGACGCTCAGCGTATTTATTGCGAGAAATGATCTTCTCGAAATAAATATATCGCGGATCTTGTCACGGGCCGTTACCGCTCTTTTGAAAAGCGGAGCGTGACAGGGCAGAAGCTCCTACGGTGTTAACCGTAGGAACAAAGTTTTAACCGTGGGGGTATACACTTGCCCCCTCCCCTTTTGCCCACACGGTTACTAATTTAGCCCTTACGGTCGTAGGGGCAGTGATTTCCTCCCACGGTCATAACCATATAGGGACATCCCATCTTTGTAGTAGTGTACTGAGTTCTCCAATAGCTTAAATCTCAATCCCGCCATCTCAAGAAAGTCTCCACCTCTTATAAATTACATAGAATCCCCAACTTCTCCAACTATTGAAAGAACATTGCACAATTTTTGGAATCAAATAACCCTAGAAGCTATAATGAATTTCTTGAAACAGAAAACTATAATGGTTAAGTGAAATATCTAAAACTCATGGTCTTTTAGTGCAAATACGAAACTTAAGATGTGGTATGACGTAAGTGTACTGTCAATAATACCCTTTTTCTATAATAAATAGTCTTCTTATTTGATATGGTTTGATAATTAACATTATAATTTTATAAATAATGTTATAGTCGAATATATAAAGTTACTAAAATAGAATTTATATAACTTGAGAAAGAATAAAGCTGATATTTTTGAAGGGAAAAAATCTGTCATTTAGAATACATATGGGCTTAAAACATTCGTATTAATTTTCGAAGTACTGTGTTCTTTAACGATTTTGGAAATACGGGGATTTAAAATTAAGTTGCTTCTTAAAACTGGACCAGGAAACCATTTTCCCTTGAAATTATAGTAGGTCGATTTTAAGAAATAAATATGAAATGAGAATTTTTATTTTTAAAAAAAATCATCTGGTGTAGGTTAACTGCAAGTTATTTGAGATTCATAAGCTAATTAAAGAGAAAGAGCTAGCTTGGAATAGGTGTATCGTTCATAGAGGAACTCATATAGATGAACAAGCACGAAAACAAATAAAGATTTAAGAGGCTACTGCCCCAAAACTTTCGATAAATGCATACAATCTCTACCAGCTGACAAAAAACTTCTAGTATTCATCTTTCAGTCCGTATCTCTTTGAATATATAAAGTCTTGGTATATTTTTTCTGCTTATCAAAATAGATGCACGGCTAAAATTTCTTCCAAATTATTAATAATTGCTCTAAATTCTAGGCCAAAATTGTGTAGATTGATTCTATGATTGCTAAGTTTGGAATGTACACCTACATTATTGCTATGGATTTTTCAAAGCAATTTTTAGCACATTTTTGCCGATTTCAAGACTTTTCATCTATTCATTTATCTTTTCCTATTCAATTTTCTTTTTCTCGTTTTTAGGATATTAATTAAGAGCTCTAATCTCCCAAACCAATATGGAATATTACTTTTGAATATTGCCTCTTCAAATAAAAAGTATTTTTATAGATTACCCTTTTTTGGGTTTCAAAATATCAAATTTGTCTATGCATGTTGAGCAAAGAACAGCAAGAAGTCAGGTTACAAAATTGTTAAACCTAAATCAAGAGTATAAAGAAGTTTTGCTATATCATCCAATTAATTTACAAGTATTCGACATAGCCTCTCATCTCATGCTATTTTGAAGCACTTACTTTTTTACTATTCAATTTAGAATTTTAAAAATAATTATAGTATATCTTTTTCGGCCCTATAAAAGACAAACCCTGATATCGTCTCTATAGATGAATCTAAATCTTAAAATCAGCTCAGTTGTGTAATGTGCAAAAAGAGAGTTAATTTTAATATATAAAAACAGTTTTGATATAGAATTTATAAATATAATATTAGTGTTAGATCCTTGTATACAATAATAATGATAGGAAAGCAAAAGGTAAATGTTATATTACAATATTATAAAGATTAAATTAGTTTTCTAACACAAATAAATAACCACTATCAATTCCATTCTGACTGTTTATCGAACCTAGCAGAATTCCTCAGAAAATTCAAACTCTATAATGAATTTCTTAACACAGGAAATTATAGTGGTAACATGAAATATTTGAACCACATGGTATTTTACTGCAATATATGAAACTCAAGATACTAATCCAAAATAAACTGCAATCAATTGTATTTTTTAGTATAATTTAGCTTAAAACGAATGTCTCATACTGCAAACCAAAACAGCTAGTAATTTTCAATCATTTGAGCGGCTATCTATTCCAGATACGGTAAGAGAAACAAACACTTGGCATTCTTTTTCTGTAACCAGCTTTTTTTGCGAGAAACAAACACTTGGCATTCTTTTTCTGTAACCAAAATAGTCCTCTAAAAAAATTATTCAATATCAACCTCAAAATTATTCAATATCAACCTCAGTTGTCGGTGATGACAGAGTAAGAAACTAAGAATATCCAAACAAACAAGAGATACACTTTAAAACCACAATCAATAACATATAGCAAACAAGTTACAGTCAGCGGAGATTGTTAATGTTAAAAATTTGTCGAAGTATACATCTTCTGCAGTGGATCTTTGATTAAAAAAAATGTGACAAACTGGGTAAATATCCCAAAGAAGCCAAGCAGCAGGTGACCATTTTTGCTTTGCATACAAGAAAAAAGATATAATAATTAGGTTTTGCTAATGGGTTTTGAGACTTCTAATCACACAACATAGAACCCAGAGAGAGAGAGAGAGGAAAAAGAAATCATATATCTTCATCGCTGTCATTGCCAAATACGGATGGGACCTTCGGAGGCAATTTTGGCTTCTTGATGGTGCAACCAGCCGAGTTCTGTGTAAAAATTACGTCAATACAACATGATAACTATTTAATGGGAAACCTGTTTATTCAGTGTCAAAATTAGTGCATCATCCATAAGGATCCAAATATATTGGAAACCCAACTTCATATCATTCAATCTGGTGGAATAATAGTTTAGGATCATACTATTTTACAAATAAAAATAAAGCATTTGGTTCTCTTTCTAACCAAAAAAAATTGTCATTGGTGTGATGAAATGCTTAATTAAAATAATGTTTACAACACACGCAGTTTCCACAACCCTTCAACAACAGTACTCTCAATGCATATAACCATATATCCTGACTGCACAGTGTACACTCAAAGGATGGATAGAAAGAAAGTGATTTACTGCAGAAAAGCTACCAAACAACCTGAATTGTATATGTACTGCTGTAATTTTATTGCTTTAAAATCACCCACCAGAAAAATTGGTAAAAAAATAGCCTATTATCCACCATCCTTTTAAGGCAATAATCTATAATCTGAGTATGTCTGAAATCCTAATGGGTTGGGAGGTTGGCAGGGCTTGAGAACTGTGAAAAGTAGGCTGGAAGTTTAACACATGTAACCAACAAGGGGAGAGAACGCCATTCCTATTTTATTGGGGAAGGGAATGAAATCAGGATGGGTTGAACCTTATAACTCAAACAGAAATTCATATAATTGTACGTCGGTGTAGAAAATTCAAGATATGAGTATATTGATGAGCATGATCTGCACTGCAAGCAAGCAAACAAATATCACATGTTTTTGCTTCCAATTACCTAAGTTTAGGTCCGCAAGGCATGCGATATGAGAATCAAGTGTGTTGCTGTAATCAATTTTCATCCAATCTTGAATCCTTGGAAAGTGTCAACCTACGCATACTACTGGTTATTGGTTCATAACTAAGATACTAGTAGGCTCTTCAACCCCATGTTTCCCCTTTTCAAACATTAGGATTCCATGGTGCTATGTTTGGCGTTGCGAAGAATAATTACAATATGGACATATTTCCAATGGATTGTAACTTTTAAATAATAAAAAAGGCTGTCAATTATTAGTAAGCTAACAATCAGAAGTATAACATAAACATACTTCAATTCTATAGTAATCGAAGTAATTGTTTAAGTTTTTAAAAGTTGCTGGTAATAAGTTTTTAGGCTTTGAAATGGCTGAGTGTTCTACCCAACATCATATTTCACTCCACTGCAACGTTCCAAAGAAATGTAAACGCTATCATACGTCATTCCGTTCCTGGTAACAAACCATGTTCCTATATTCCTTACAGGTTCAATGGCGTACCCATTTTAGGTACCTTGGTTCGCAGATGTTTGCAACCAGCTGGTGGAAAATTTAGCCCATGGAAATATGTTAGTATTTTAGACTTTAAGGTCTTGAAAATGTCAATTGAAGAATTTGTACTTGCTGTGGTCAATAAATGGCCAATTTCTCAGATGAATTGAGAAGTTTGATAAAGAATAGATTGTTGATGGGAAAATAAAGCAGATTTTTAAGCTGGAGAGAGGAATTCTATCTGTTATCATCTATAGAAAGAATATAGGTTTCTGACAATAAATCAAGCATATGAAACATCAGATACAAATTCCAAGAATAAAGGAGATTGAAAATCTTGAGATAAAGCTCATCAAAAAAATCCTTAGAAATCCTAGAACAAAAAAAAGCAAGGGTAAAAAAGCAGGTGGCACCCTTGCAACAGCTTTTGCAGTAGAGGAGATCAAAATAATTTACATTCCTCTAATGTTTTAGGAGAAAAAGAAAAGTCAGATCCCAGACAATTTGAGGAAGGCATCCCCCAATCATTCATGCTATCTCTTAATGAAATGGGTGTCATCCGTACTAGTATTTCTTAAGAATTTGTTTGGCCCTGCAAGTTTCCCAGCATACCATCTCCTACACTTTTTGACCGAACCCTACTGTTTTTGAGGTATTCTGGCAACTCCCAAACTAAGAATGTAGAATTTGTATCAAAATCTCCCTTTCAGCTACCGCATAAAGAATTATGTAGTATTGGAAACTTGCCAAGGAAAATGGATTCGAAGTAAATTTAAAAAAGCTGAGACTCACGAACTCTAATTGTGCCATGATAATTCATTATAAAAATATAGAAACAAGAAGAAGAAGAAGAAGAAATGAATCGAGCTAGCGGTAGTTGATCGAGTTAAATGATTTCTGTTCATAAAAAGAAATTATATGCCATATATGTATACAAGAAGAAAACAATTTTTCAATACTAACCTTGGAAGCACCAAGTTTAGAGAACCCAAACTTCAAAGTGTGTCGCCGGTCTTGATCTACAAGTGCAGTACCGCTCAATGGTTTACCACAATCTTTAGGAGCTTCAGATTGTTCTTGCTGTTGTTGCTCCTGTCTTTGCTTGTGAGCATCTGCCCTAAAATATTTTTAAAAAGGAAACAAAGGAGCAGATTGTACTGTTATGAACCTCGCATAAAAATCAGTATATGTTTGTTTTTTGAGTAAAAAAGAATACATCTGAGCAAACTTCGCCATTTCCTTCTCTTGGCGTAACTGTTCCCTTTTCTGTCTGTCATCTCGACTACTTCCACCATGCATTTCTCTCATTTCTTTAAAACGCTGAAAAGTAATACAACGTGGTGTAAGGGTATAAGTTCAACTTTTAAGGCCAATTCTTTTAGGACAAGACTTTTGTATCTATAAATACAATTTTTTTTACATTGCTACGAGTAAAGTAAAACAAAATAAAGGAAAGCTAGAGATGGTGTGGAAAAATTTCTTCTAAAAGAAAGTGTATAGACACAACAGATATCATTCTGGAGAGTAACATATAAGAAAGTAGCGAGGTGTGTGCATGAAATAAAGGATCAACACTTCTTCAAATATCAGTCGTATTGCCTTGTATATCGGATCAGGAACCCTCACGATACAATAAAAAAATATAATTTTGTCGATATATCAGGCAATATTTTATAAAATGGTGGTATGGACTGATATATTGGCTATAAATGATATAGCATACACCTACCCAATACGATTCTCCGATATCCGCCGGTATGCAATATCTAAAACCTCGATATTCTATTAAGTCATTCATGAATAAATTAAAGAAACGAAGATAATAAGCAATGTATATGAAGAAAAGAGATCAATTATCAAATTTAGGACACATACCTTTAATTGACTGTATCACAAAAATGAGAACATATAATTAACACGAAATATGACAAACAATAAGGTGAAGGACAGTCAACAAGTTAGAAATTACTTCTAAAGCTTGTGATTCTTTTGATAGCCTGTGAGGGTTAACAAAAAGGTTCTTCAGTATGCAGAACAGGCTAAGATGAGGAAAAAACAAACTTGCACTCACATGTTACACATAGTAGGTTAGATTTGTTCTGATGCTCAAAGAATAAAAGTCAAATTAAAAAAAGATAAATGTCATCAAGAAAATATTTGTAAAATTTATAGTAAGAGAGGATAGGGATTAGTTGTCACATGATCATAAAACAGAGTATATTACCTTTCTGTGATTGTGATCATATGAGCTTAGGTGACCTTCAAACTCTATCGCCAATTTATACTGTTTGTTGCAGAGACTGCAGTAGAATACTTTCTTTATTTCCTTGACCTCAGTTTGGATTTTCTGCTCACGCTCTGCTATAACCTGGATTGTCAATCATTTGCACGAAGCAGGCAATAGAAGCCACCAGGTAATAAAAAGTGCACGAAAAGCTCAAGACCCTTGAAAGTTGATGTTCCCTTATAAATGATATATGCTGCCTACTATTAGACGTAGGTTTGAACAAGAGCCAAACATCAACTTCAGAGCTTCTCACAATGAAAATTATGCAGATAAGTAAAAACAAAGACATACCTCACGCTTCTTTGCAAGTTCCTCTGTCTCTTCTAATTCAATGTCGAGTTTTCTTCGTTGTACATTTTCTTCAGATGTAAAAAAATCATCTTGCTCCTGTTTTCCGACGCCCAACTTTGGATCTCTTATACCAGCTTTAATTGGCTCGACTATGCCTGTATCCCAAAACGAAGACGAAATAGAACTGTAAACTATTGAACATATTGCATTCAAATTGATGGACGTTTAGTTAAGTTAATCATGATCTTTATTAGGCTAAGAGTATCCAATTACCCTATAATATAATATTACTACCCAATTGAAAATTGCAAGAGTGCTTTTTGGAATAAGCAATAGCCCAGTAGATGACTAGGTGCAAATGACTGACAACTAAGTGGAACTTCCACCAAAATGGGAGTAAATACCATCCTGTAGACATCATATTGGATGAAAAGGCAAGAAATGATAAACAAATAAATGACCAATATGTGGTTCACAACAGGCCTAAAGAGCACAAATTCTGATAATTGAAATTTGAAAACCTGTTCAGCCCAAAGTATCCGCGGTTTTGCAGAACATTTGTTGGGTGTCAATTTGCTTTTCTTTTTTGATAGTTTACAAATATTGTTGAAGCAAATAAAACATTAACAGAAGGCAAATCTCCATTGTCGGAGAAGGAAGTAGTTGCAACAAAAGTAAAGCCTACAGACTACAGAAGCCCCAAACTCCAAAATACAGCCAAACTATCTAAAAGGTGTCAATAAGTAGAAACTTGACCAGAAAAACATAAATCAAAAGAAAATGGTAGAAAACTTGCATGGATGCCTCCTAACCTATGATTGGGGGATATGGACAAGGATGTTAGCAACATGAATACACTTATCAGGTACAAGAGTATCTGAATTTATTTTATGGGCGCGCACTATGTTAGTGACCGTATGTATATCATGTGTTCTTATATGTAGCCAAGGTGATGGATGTCACATAAAGAACAAACAACTAATTTAACGATAATGCATGCTCTTTGTAATTTGCACATAATATCAACATGCCTCTGAAAAGCAAAAGTGTATTGTAATATTAAAACTAGTTTTCTAAGTATGCCATGTCCTTCGATTAAAATTGTTACATTTTTGTAGATAGCTTACTAGTGTAAAGTAATACTAAAACACGTTCTTTTCTCTGATCTCTGTCCCCCCTAAAATCATAGCTTTTGAGATTACATTGCAATCCTTAAGAGCTTAGGTGATCAACCTCTGACTCTACCATTATTGTTGATTTGCAAATCTTGGTTCTTAGTCGATAAGCAATAAATATCAAATTATTAAAGGCCCTCTTGACGTTAAACATAGTAAATTAGCTTGAATTACCAAAGGAACCAATGCTACTAACTTCCTAGTCAATGTTCAATATCTTTACAATTGAAACAGTTTGGATGGTTCCGCATTTTTTATAAGAATATCACAATGTTGGTATTGGTGGTCAAAAAAATTAGTTGGGAATTGCATGGAAGAAAGTTAGAACGATTGGTGAAGTTTTGACATTTTTTAAATAATTGATGAAGATTAAATCATTCCAACTTGAAACTTCTAGAAAGAAGAAGTTTATGCTACCAAAATATTTTAAATAAGGGTTTTTTTATATTGCTCCCTCGAAAATTGAATATTTTCAAAAACCCCACTCACATATGACTAATTGCCTGTAGCCTACGTGAAAATCTTAACCCAACTAAAAAACCCACCCCGGGTCACTTTGAGTTGGTCAACGTTTTTTGATCATCTAAAGCTGCCGTTATAGGAGGTAAAAATACTAAAATACCATCATCTTCTCCCTTGCCTCCTCTCGCATCCTCATCGACCGCTGCCTTCTCCATCAGCCTCCTCTTCTCCCTCACCCTCCCCGTTTGCCTCCTCGTCGACGCCCCTCTTGCATCCTCATCGACCGTTGCCGCCTCCATCAGCCTCCTCTCCTTCGCCAGCCTCTTTTCCTCCCTCCCCTCCATCATCTCCGCCACCACCATTATCACCTGAATCCATCACCTCCATCACCAGCCAAATCTTCACCACCATCACCTGCAAAATCTCCGTCACTAGCCAAATCACCGTCTCCGTCAACACCGTCACCATCAACAAACTCTCCACTGCCATCATTGTCACATCACCAACCAAATCTCCATTGTCACCATTATCGCCATCGACTAACTCTCCACCACCTTCACCGTCACCTGTACGATTTCCATCGTCTCCATCACCATCGCCAGTTGACTATCCGCCTCCATCTTACTATCCACCGGTGAATTGCCCGCCGTTACCGCCACCATCATCATTACCAATACCAGCACCATCTATCGGCTCCCCACCGCCGCCATCACCAGCACAATCCACGCCACCACCATCACCATCCGTTTCCACATCTCCATTGTCACCATCACCAGCCAAATCCCCACCACCACCATCGGTCAACTCCCCGCCGCCGCCGCCATCTTCTAACTCTTCTCTCCTCTATCACCTACTGGAAATTCACCATCCCCGCCATCATTAGTTGTATCCCAATGCCAACGCCAACGCCACAACCATCTTCACCACCATCACCATTGACTAACCCTCCACCACCGGAACTTTCTCACCTGGACTGCCATCACCACCTTCACCAACTAAATCTCCACCGCCATCCTCACTAGACAAATCCCCTCCTCTACCGACACCACTATCATCACCGCCGCCGCCGTCACCTGATCTCCGTTGCTGCCATCATTAGGAATTGATGTTGAGGTTTGATAAGGGGACGGCGGGTGAGGCCGGAGGATGATGGTGAGGGGCAGCGGCAGTGGGTGCAGGGAGGAGGTCGACGGCAAGGAAAGCGGGGAAGAAGAGGATTGAGAGGAGAGAAGGGGGAGAGATGGGTGAGGGGAGCGCAGAGAGGGGGAGACGTGAGGGTATTTAGGTATTTTTACCCTTCTAACTAACCATGATTAAGAGATAGGTTAACAGAAGCCTACGGGAGTTGGGTAATTAGTTGACGAAGACTTTTCGAGTGGAGTGTGGATAAATAGTCATATGTGGGTGGGGTTTTCGAAAATAGTCAATTTTCGAGACGGCAATATCAAAAAAACCTTTAAATAAATATGTTACTTGAATCAATAGTTAAACTTACGTAAATAACTTTAAAATGGTTGGATTTTGGATAATCGTTGTCAGTTATTAAACATAAGCATAACAAATTGTACAGAGGTTGTTGAGGTGTAAATTAGCATCCAACTTTTAATTAGTTCCGTAATTAAAAAAAGTTTGTTGAGATAAAAAATTTAAGCCAATCCCATATGGTTTCTTGCATTGGATTATACCAAACATCAAAAACATTTTCTTTTATATTAAAAGTAAACCCGAACAACCACAACTATATTTATTTTTGTTGATTGGTTTATTCTAATGGATAAAAGATTTCAACTATAGAGCACGGCTATCTACTTTGAAAATTGATTATTCGAGTCCTTCATAAAAAGATTTCAATCAAGAGCTTTAATTCTTTGAGAAATTTTTTTTTGTTTTTCCACACAAAAAAAAACCCATCATATGAATGTATGGTGCTCTAAAATCTCTAATCCTATAGGGTTGTGACGTTGACTCTTTGATTAGAGAAAGTATTTATTCTCACCCCATAAATTAAGGTTTGCTCTTTCAGTTCACAAAAGGCACACATAAACATGTACTTATAATATGAAAAATATCTAAATATTTCACCATGTCAATCGGCGATCCCCTTAAGTAGACTTAAACTACCACTTTATTAACATGCAAGTTCCACCTATGTTGAATTTCCAAAAGTCCCAAACGAACAAATTTAAGAAGACATAAATCAATATTGAAAATAACGATAGCGTAAAGCATAGCATTTCACGTCCAAATAGCAAAGAGGGCAAATAATGTAAAGTGTAGCGTAAGTTATATTGCTTATTACTTCCTCCGTCCCAAATTATAGGTTCTAATTTCCTTTTTAATTTGTTCCCAAATTATGGCATCTTTCTAATTTTGGAGTATTAGTCATTTGTTAATTTCCTGTAATGTTAAATGCTTTGGTGGGTATTCCTAAACATTGGGACAAGTATAAAGAGAAGAGTGTTACATGAAAATTTATTGATTGTTTAAATATTACACCAAAAGTTATTGAGGGTCAAAAATGGAAAGATAATATAGGAATGTGATTAATCAGTAGAATTAATACCATTTTCTTAAAATTTGTGTTATTTCTTATTAGGACTTATAATTTGGGACAGCGGAGTAATATTTTAATTTAATAAATATAAATATTGTTATACTAAATATAAAAAATAGATAAATAGTCTAAATATTTTTTTTAAATCTAAAAAACTTACTAGCATACAAACAATTTTCCTAAAGTTTAATCTATAACATTACAATTCTCAACCATCAATAGTTCATAAGAACGTTGCATACATGTCCTTAATATATAAATTTTAAATAGACATTCAACTTGAGTATCTAGGAAATAAAATAACATAAGTGGGGCAACCCCTTCCTCGTCGATTTGGACTAATTAAAAACAAAAACCGTTGTTACTCAAACACTAGTAAGGCAACCTATCTCGTATTCATTTCAAATACAGAAAGGCAAAAAGCAAATGAAAAAAGTGATAACAAAAATAATTGTATTAAACACTCATAAGTGATCGTAGACGATTAAAACTAGTTTCGGATTGGATCTGATCACCTGAAATGCCTCAAAATTGGCTGCAGCGGCGAAGGGGATGGCCGGCGAGGGACATGGTTGAGGAGATCGAGGGGGTGCTGGGGAGAGGAGAGGCGCTAGAGGGAGAGAAAGAGACGCTTCTACTGCTGTCCTAGCTTTTGAAAATAGGTTTTATTGTTGGATTTATGGATCCAAGTCAGGTTTATTAGTAAAGTACCCAGTAAACCCCTTCTGCTACATCGCTTAAATAGCTTAAGTTACAAAGCATGCTATGTAGCGTGCGTTTAAATACGCTATGTTGGCTCGCTATGTAGCAGAATGGCTACGTTATGCTACGTAGCGAGCTATTTCTGCTATGTAACGCGCTATTTTCAACATTGCATAAAATAAATTTATGAAACAACTCTACCCCACATAAATTATCTTTACCCGTTTATTATATGCAAGTCCCATCTACATCCTTAACCACTCCACCTAAAATTAGCATTTATTGATTAAATTTTTAGCATGAAACTAATAAGACCTTTATGTTACAATACAATCCATTACAAAGTCCCTCTAAACATATTTATAGCAGTTTATTTTCTTAAAAATAATTGCAATAGAACTTTACTTTCTCCTTTACAAAATTACGATTGTTCCTTCTCTGTGTACTTTTTTAGGTAGAAAAAAAATACATTAATCAGCTATATTGTTTGAGTATTAATAAAGTTCAAGATTATTCGCACCCAATCTGTGATAAACAATGTTATAATTTATTTCACATTCATCGCACAGGAGCCATAAATCTACTCCTAGAGAACCTATTTTATCAGTTGAGTCGATTCACCCAATATTAGTTATTGGTTAGATTACTAGTCTCAACTAATATCTAATTGAGAAAGACTCGACCCAAAAAAAAAAATACTCGTACCGTTTTTTCGGCCAAACCCGACTAAATTATAATCAAATTGGCATGCTCATAACCCATACGATATAATCCATACACATAAGTTATCAACTGACTCTTTTTGGTGTTCATAACTCCTGACAAAGGGGTTTTCTTATAGGGCCAGTCCTGTAACAAATTGTTCGTTTGTTTGCTATATAAATGCATCAATAATAAAAGTTGAACTTGTTCCCTTTGCTTGTTTTGTCTCAGAAGTCGGTAGCCCTATGATAATTTTTTTGTAAGGCTTGCCCAGAAATGATTGGAAGATGCTAATTTATATAGTTTTAAAAACTATTATCCTTTGGTCACTTTTTACTTAATAGCATAACAGAGAGGAGATAATAAATAACATCAAACGTATCAAATAATTTTATTTCTGATCTTATAGATACTTTCATTACCAAAGGTTCCATGTTGCCTGCAAAGATGGAACACTTAGTTGTAGCCGGCTTGATTATAATAAACATTGTTCAAGTAACGTTTAGTTAAGATTTATCTGTAGTTGTGCGTTATCTAATAAAACATAGATACGGTCTGTTATGTTGTACTTCTCAAAACAATAAACCCAAAAGATCAGAGTGAAATGTATTGCCAAGGTACGTGTTGGAAAGCTTTGTGCGGATATATTGTGGCAAATATCAAAAACCCCAGATGAGTGGATGGAAAATCCAATGGGCTGATGTTGAAGATCAAATGCTGAGGTAATTGGTCGGTAGATGGAGTTGGAATTTGATTCAAGAGATCTAGATAAGCTCGTCTTTTCTGTGCTTCAGACACAATAATGGTTTTAGATTGTTAAATTCCATTGTTTTCTAACAGTTACAAGCGTGAGTTCATGTATAATAAGACGAAATTGATTTAGATCAAATTAGAGGAATGAAAGACTCGTCTATGGTAAGGGTACAAGGGACTTCTGAGTATGAGGGAGATCTAGGCCTCTAAATGGGCCCTGTCAAATTTGATATAACATATGTTTCAGATCCAAACCCGTTTATCCATCCATTTACTCAAGGTTCTATATGTGGAAAGATCCATATCTGTATCCATTACTAATCATCACAATTTCCTAGCAACACCTTGTAATTGTGAAAGATAAGGTGCTCATTGATTCATCATCCTTCCAGCTCATATGCATGTGCATTGAGGGGTTTTCATTGACTTTTTTTTCATAGGTTGTGTCAAAAATAATTGTCCCAAGTGGGAACAAAGATAGGCTTTGTTTTCTGTATCTAGCTCACAATTAGCTTGTAATCGGCTGTATCATGCTAAAAAAACATTCAAAATCAATTCGCCACTTCAAGAAGGGTTTTGAAATAAGCATAAAAGATGTTAAACGGTTAATTTTCTAAATAAAACAAGGGAAAGCAGTAGCATAGAGAACTTCAAGGCAGGTATATAGTATCATGTGGAATTCCTCCATCAAATACAAAGTAAAAAAACATGCTTCCATTCTCTTGGCTAATAACTAAAAAGATGAACTTTAATTACAGGGCCTACTGAAAGTTTCCATCACATTCATGAATTGATGTTGGAAAATCAAAGGGATATTAAATGTATTGAGAACAATTGTGACTAATAAATAAACTAGTACTATCATAAGTTGCAAGCCAGCAGATCCAACAGATTAAAGACCTATAAGCACGCCAGATAAATACTTTCCTAGGAGCAAGAAGCATTGCATAGAATGCCATGATCCAGTTCAAGAACTGCTTACCCAAAAGCTTAATTATGACTAACCCAAAAGCTTAAGCTATACTGTGGGCTAACAATGTATGTCTAGCTAAAATATCACTTCTCTGGTTCACATTAAAAACCCTAGGCAGAACCACTCACCTGTAAAAGCATAATATAAAAGACGTGGAAATATAATTTTTTTGAAGTTGGTGAGGTTTGAAACCATCAACATCTTGAAGTTTCTTGCTCTGATACCCATGTTAAGAACCAATTTACCCAAAAGCTTAACCTATTGTTGTTAGCTAGCAATGTTTATAAAGCTAGCATAGCCAACATAAAAGCATGAAATAAAATTTGCTAAACTAAATTACCTTGCTCATCCTTGCCAAGGCCCTTTCCTTTCCAACCCATTTTTTGCAAAAGCTGATACCCTATATTGGATGATGTGAGTTGAGTATCCAATGATGCTTGCTCCAGATTCTCCATATCCAGATTTTCTGTGGGCCTATGGTTAATTGGCAAGCGGAAATCTTCCCCCCAATCCTCAGTGAAAGAATTAGAATAAGCCTGTAACACCAAAGAAACACTGGGACACTATATAAACACACATCAAATGTCAAGAGCAAAGGAATATATGTGAATATATAATTAGTAGACATGCCAAACAGAAGAAGCATGCTTACAGCTAAATAGAAAATATTTATGTGCTAAATGAAACAGTAGAATTTGCCTGAAAAAAGAAATGCCGACCTACAGGAAAGCAATAACAGAAGCTTAAAGTATATACTTAGAAAGCATTTAACAATAGCATTCCTCAATTACATATTATTGATCTCTAACTTATAATGAAAACTCCTCGACATGACAAGAGGGTTTGCAACTGTTCTTAATTCAAAGCCTCATAAAAAGCCAAGTGGCATTCTCATAGGAAAAGAAAATCAGTATGAAAGAACATGTGTGCATGTTTTTAAAAGGGCAAGTCCTACACTAAATATCTTGCATCGAGACCTCTAACTTTCTGTTCAAATATACTCGTACTGAGTCTAGATGTTTAAGTTTACAGAGGGGGGGGGAAATCGTATGTTACATGGCATTCAGAAAATAGATTACTTTGCGCGTGCCAAAAAATACCTAGTAATGAAAGAAAGTAACAAGGACATATAGGCTTAAACGCTGATTACCATTCCATCGTCGCTCAGATGGCTATCTTGAATTTTTGTATCTTGCCTGACACCATTATGCATGTCATCCATTTGAAATTTCCTATAAATTGAAGCAGTACAAATTCAGTAGACTTACAGAACAAGTATTCCAACATAACAGAAAAAATAAATCATGAAAAAACAAGAAATATACACAAATAACTTCAAGGATATTTACTGCATTGCACACGGACTTTGTAGGAGAAAACAGTAATGATGAACTAATATAACAATTTCATCTTAAAAGGTAGAGATGGAGTAAAAAATATATATGAGGATTTTTAGTTAAAATTTTTGAAATTAAAGCATATGTCAAATATTTATTAACGAATTAAAACATATACCATTATTGCAGTAAAGAATTAAATCCTGCACACATGTGAACATGCATAGTAAAAAATAAATAATGAAGGAACTATAGGTCGATGATTCAATCTATAATAGACTTTAGGTACTATGAAGTGCTTTAATAGTATTAAACAGTATATATATAAGGAATGGGAAAGTCATAGGATATGATGATACCCTTTGAAGTTTAAACGGAGACAAAAAGCTTGGTATAACTAACCAAGTCAATTAACAAATGTTTAGGCTATGATAATAACTAATGAATGGAGAAGCTCTTTTTACTCATTCATAAGAATACAATTATATAACAAGAGGCTGTTTGGGTGGGTGTAGTTGGAGCCCCATGCATTTCCAACCACACCGAAATTTAAAAACAAGTGTTCGGTTTCAAGTAGTTGTTACTTCAACATGTAGTTGAAATAACAAATAGCGTTAAAAATCATGAAGTTGGCTAACTGCAACTATACTCAAATTGAACACTTTTGCAACTCTATGTGTTAGAACACAAAATACAATAGAAAGGAAGTTATTACGTTATAACTACATCCAAACAAACACATGTTCTGCAAAACATGTAGTTAGAAATACATTTTAACCAAACAAAGGAATAAACTTACAACTTCGGTATCTGGATCTACACTAGTTGGAAATGCACTGTTATCTAACTACAAGCAACCAAAATTGTCATCGAATCAAGCTTATGAGTCACTCCATGAAATTTTGGAACAAGGTTTAAAATCTTAGAATCGTCATTTGTATCGATATCGGGCAGTCATTTCTAGGATCGATATCGGACAGTCATTTTTAGGATCAAAATCGGCCATATCGGCCATTTTGTATAAAAAATATTGGAGTTTATAATAAATTTACAAAAAAAAGTTAAAATTATGAAACTCCTTAAATAAATAGTAAAAGCAACTATAAACAATTTGGGAAATATATTGGCAACTAATTATATCTAAAAATAACTATAATATTTTTATATACTTAATTGTAATTAATGATGTCAAATAAACCACAACTAATTAATACCACTATCCCGTTAGTAAACTTTATACCAATACCTACTAATCAAATGGCAAACCAAATATAAATCGGTATCAAACGGTATCGGTATCGAAACTCGGACGATCATATTTTGGATCGGAATCGACCATCTCGGATTAGATCGGCCGATATTTTAAACCATGTTTTGGAATAAAAATTGACTTCTCTTAGATGGCTTTTCTTCTTTATGTTACATCTACTCATTCCTCACTAAACAAAACTCAAGGTTTTTTCTTCAAAATTCTAAACTTGCGACATACATAAGGTAAAACGATAATTATCCAAAAATTACAGGAAATAGTGATCGACTAATATTGGCAAAAGTGGTTACTGCTGATAGAAGAAAATTTAGAAAGACATGAAGAGGAAGTTTTAGGGTTTCGATCTGTCCACTTGATGAGAGAAAAGATCTATGGTTTACGATCTGTTGATTTACAGAGAGAGAAATGACACAGAAGATAAATTTAGCAAATTTAAAATAATAATACGGTCAAATTGTAGTGTAATCCATATATCTTGTAAGATGTCATGATGCACCCCTTGATGGGATAATCTCTAATATTTTGCATGTTTTTACATGGAAAATTTTACATTAAAACCATTTCTAGTTGTTCATGTATTCTCAAATCTTAAATAATTTCTATTAACAAGCATTGTTGTTTTAATTAAAATTTATAAAAATACAATTCTGATTTTGTGGTATCAAAAAAAGTGTTTTTTCAACAAAAAAAAGTGTTTTTTCAACAAAAAAAAAAACAATGTGCACAAACAAAATACTAGTGAATATAACCAAATTAACATGACATTTTTTATCAATTAAAGAATGAAACCGCCCCAACAAAACCTGATACTTGAGATGTTTTAATCCTAACCTGAATCTAGTTTGACAAGTTATAACAATACTCTATATATATTAGAGTATGAATTTGGACAACCCCTTCTCGAACATGTTTAAACTTGTTCAATATTTAATATATGATGACATGGATTATAAACCGGCACGATAAGAAATATTTTTACATTGGAAATTAGAAAGTCAACATTCCATTGAGTTTTTAGGCAATTGGCACCGACTATAGATACATTATCTTGTTTGGATACGTTGTGCTTGTTGAGTATAACGTTCATGATCTTTGTTTGATGCTAACAAACCCTTATGAACTGTTTTAATGTGTTTGAAGAAGTGTGCACGACCCAACTCTTTTGGGTTTCATATTTTAATGTGTTTGATACTAACAAACCCTTATGCCAGTGAGCAGGCTAGGGGTTGCAAGGCTGACCCATTAACTTTTAGGGCTAAAGGTTGACCGGCTGGCCTATTAACTTTTAGGGCTTGGCATAAATACAGGATTCTCTTCTCTGCCAAGCCCTAAGGCAGCAGGGATTCTTAAGAACTCAAACTCCATTGCTCTCTAAGGATTCCAAGATTAAAAATTTAATTTTTCCATTCAGATTCGTAGTCATTGATGAGAGAATTCAGATTCAAAGATCAAGCTTCATAGATTCGCTCTCGTTTTCTTCAATAACGATCAAGCTTCATTGAGATTTTTTTAAATTCTATTTTTATTATCAATTATTGTTGTTGGATCTATTGCAGTTTTTATTTTTCATTTTAAACTCTAAAACGATTAGTGATTGGATTACAGTTTGTAATTCAGGGATTTGCAAATCACTAGGGCTATGATTTGTGGTTTGGGGATTAATGATTATTGTTAGATATCATAGGATCTAGTTCGACTTGTTCTTAGTTTTAGAATAAGGTGACGGAATCAGACGCTTGTACTAGGGTTGTGCAGGTTTTTGATATTAACAATATTATTAGTTCTTGGGGTGCAGAATTAGGCTGGGGCCGAACCTGGGTAAATCTATGTGTTCATTTACATTACCGCATTTACTTTCTGCTTATATAACTGCATGTGATTGTTTGGTGTGCTTGGAATTGTCACTTTAAGTTTTATTCCGTAAAATATCTCACTAGCCTATTCACCCCCTCTAGGGTAGATTCTGATCCTACATTTGGTATCAAAACTGGGTATTTAGAGATATCTAGTTAATAATGAAAATTTCTGATTGTGCTTTTCCTGAGGGACGGCATATGTTTAATGGTACTGATTATGCATACTGAAAGTCTAGGATGACAATTTACTTAATGTGTCAATTATGATGTTTGGATAATAGTTAATAAGGGTTACTCTGATCCTGTCATGGTCATAAAAAAACATAACCATCACTAAACCTGATGATAAGTAGGATGTTGAGGAGAAAAGGTGTACTTTAAATGCTAAAACCATGAATGGTTTTGTATGTGATTTAAATAAAACTAGGTTTAACCGTATTTCATATTGCCTTACTACACAGGAAATCTGGCATACTTTGGAGGTTACTTATGAAGATACTTCACAGGTAAATGAGCAACGGTTAGCACTTCTCAGCAATGAGTATGAGAATTTTGGTATATTTAAGGATGAAGGCATAAAGGAGATGTACGCTCGCTTTAGTATTGTTGTCTACAATTCTCGAGCAATTGATAAGGAGTATTCTAAGTTGAAGTTGATGAGAAAAATACTTTATATATTGCCTAAGAGTTTTGAGGTAAAGGTAACTGCGATTCAAGAATCGAAGGATTTGAGCAAGTTGGAGATAGAAGATCTCATAGGAAATCTGATGACTTATGAGATAGAAATAAAGACTGGAAATATTCGTGATGAAACCGGGACTAAGTAAAAGTCTCTTGCTTTAAAGAGTAGTGCTGAGAGCTATGACATAGATGAAGAGATGGCCATGGTCATAAGGGGATTCACAAAGCTCATGGGTTCCATACATTGGAAATCTTTTAAGTTTTAATAAAAAATAATCAAACCCTCGTAAACATAAACATGCTAAAATTGATTCTGACAGTTCTGATGAAGAATTTACTTGTTTCAGGTGCAAGTCAGGACACATGAAAGCGAATTGTCCTTTATTGCAAAACAACAAAGGGAAAAAAGAAGAAAGCTCTGACTGTTACTTAGGATACAGCTGAGGAGGAGATAATTTCTGATGATGATGAGGCAGTTGCCAATCTATGCTTGATGGGGCACACGAATGGAGAAGCTGGGGATAAGTCCACTGAGATAAATGATCTCACTTATGATGAATTATTAGGGCTTTGTCGTGGTTTGAACATTAGGATGAATAGATTGGATGAAAGAATGCTTAAATTAAAACAAGAAAAATTTGATACTCTTTGCTTATATGATCAACTTAAGGACGCTCATGAAGAACTTAAGGAGAAATATGAACACTTAAAGAAAAATATCTTAAGTTGAAATTTTCAAGTATACAAAATGATATTAAAAAAATGTGATTCTTACCCTAAACTAGAGGATGAAAATGTGAGACTTAAGAAAAGGCTAGAAGAACTAGAAAAAGAAAACGCTAGTCTTAAGAAAAGTGAATCTGATTGCAAATAAGCGTTTATTATCCGTAGTTCTATACTTGTAGTTCTATACTTGTTAATGAAAATCTTTTTCTTAAATAGAAAATAAATGACCTTGAATTTTCAATGAAGAAATTTGGCGTAGGTCATAAAAATTTGAATATGCCTTTGGGTAATTAAATGTACGCTAATAACAGAAAGGGTCTTGGTTTTGATAATAAATACTTTGATAAGAAAACACAAGCTAGGAATAATGTGTCTAGGGAGAGACATGTGTTTCCTAAATATTTAGGATGTGGGTATGTAGGACACACCTTCAATAATTGTTTTTTTAGGAACCGTAACACAAGATTTAAACAAGTGTGAGTTCCAAAAAATGCACTTACTAACAAGAATGGACCTATATAGATTAGTAGGTCACATCTTTCCTCTTTTATGTAGGTGTGCTGCCGGGCTAAGAAACAAGAATACGAGTGGTATCTTGATTCAAGCTGCTCAAGATATATGACGGGTGATAATGAGAAGTTTGTTAGCCTAGAAAAAAAGAGTGGTGATTATGTGACTGGGAAGCAATGGAAAGTAGAAAATTTTGGGAAAATGTGTTGTAGGTACAAGCACTTTCAAGCTTCACGATGTATTCTTGGTAGAAAATCTAAAATACAACCTCATTTCTATTAGCTAGTTGTGCGACAAAGGTATGAATGTAGTATTTGATTCTGATTTGTGTAAAATAATTGAAAAGGCTACAGATAATATTGTTCTTAGTGGCAAGCGTTTTAATAATGTTTATATCATACTTTCCAAGAACTAACACTAAATATTTGATTACGAGAGATGAGAAAGCAATTCTATGGCATAGAAAACTAGCACATATGAGTATGGGGTTGCTACAAAAGCTGAAAAGGAAAGAATTGGTAAGAGGACTCCCGCATGTGAAGTATGAGATTGATAAGGCTTGCGAAACTTGCGCAAGAGGTAAAATGACCATATCATCGTTTCATTCAAAGAATGTGATGAGTACAAAACATGTTTTGGAGTTGATACACATGAACTTGTTTGAACCCAATAACACTGCAAGTTTGGGAGTAAAAGGTTTTGTTATGGTTTTCATCGATGATTATTCTAGGTTTACATGGATATACTTTCTAGCCAAAAAGAACGAATCTTTTGATTACCTTATAAATTTTTCAAAATAAGTTCAAAATAAAAAAGTTTTTCAATAGTTACAATAAGAAGTGATCATGATGGTGATTTTGAAAATATTGGATTTGAAATTTTTTTTGCTGAAAATGGTTTTAAACGTGAATTCTCTTCTTCTAAAATACCCCAACAAAATGAAGTGGTTGAGAGAAAGAATCGTGCATTGCAAGAATTGGCTAGAACCATATTGAGTGAGTGAGTTGCCTCTCTTTTTGGGCATGTAATTAATAGAGTACTACTTAGATCAATACTAAACAAAACTAGATTTGAGTTATGGAATGAGAGAACTCTTAACATATCATATTTTTGAGTATTTGGATGTAGGTGCTTTATTTTGAATACAAGTGATCGATTCGAAAAATTCGCGGCAAAAACGGATGATGGAATCTTAGTAGGATATTCGGAGAGAAGTGGAGCCTACAGAATCTCCAACAAATGATTGAAAACGATAGTGGAATCAATAAATGTCAAATTTGATGAGTCAAAAGAAGTTGTAGCTGATAAGAAAGAAAATGATGTAGTTAGGATACAAGAAAGAATTGGAGGCAAAGTTGAATGTTCAAATGTGCCGAAGAAGAATGAAAAAAAAGATGATGGCACACAAGTTCCTCCAATATCAGTTAATGCACAGAATCTCAAGTTCAATCCCAATCATCCATCCGAACTAATTATTGATAACCCAACGGCAGGTATACAAACTCGCTCTTCTTTGAATCTATGTGCTTTTGCATCCATGAGGATTTTGTTTCAGAAATTGAGCCAAAGAATATTGATATTGCTTCGAGTGAGGATAGGTAGGTAATGGCCATGCAAGAAGAATTAAATCAGTTTGTGAAAAATAAAGTTTGGAAATTAGTTCAAAGACCGAGTGATTATCCAATAGTTGGGACTAAATGGGTATTTAAAAACAAATTGGATGAGGATGGCAAATTAGAAACAAAACTAGGTTAGTGGTAAAAGGGTATAGCCAAATAAAAGGCATAGACTTTGATGAGACTTTTGCACCAGTTGCTAAGTTAAAGGCCATTAGAATTTTGCTTGCATTTGCATGTTTTAAAGGTTTTAAACTAAAACAAATGAATGTTAAAAGTGCATTCCATAATGGTTATTTGAAAGAAAAAGTTTTTGTAGAACATCCCCCAGGTTTTGAAGTCACGATTTTCCAAATCACGTTTTTGAATTAGAAAAAACTTTATACGGCCTCAAGCAAGCTCCTAGAGCTTGGTATGATTGTTTTTGCACTTATCTTTTGGAAAATGGGTTTATTAAGGGAAGTACAGACACGACTTTATTTCTATTGCATGAGGGTCATGATTTTCATTGTTCGGATTTATGTCGATGATATTGTATATAGTTCTACTAATGATCTTTTATGTCAAAAGTTTGAGAAAGTCGTGCAGGTTGAATTCGAGATGAGTTTGGTTGGAGAATATAAGTATTTTTTAGGTTTTCAAGTGAGGAAAAACAATGATGGCATTTTTATATCCCAAGCGAAGTATGTTAGAGAGCTTATGAAGAAATTTAGGATGGAAAACTTGAAGCCTATAAGAACTCCAATGAGTATTTCAACAAAATAGGCAAGGGCACGGAATTGCATTTGATCAAAAGAAATATCAAGGTATGATTGGTTCGCTTTTATATCTTACTGCCTCTAAACCGGATATAATATTTTCTGTGTGTTTGTGTGCACATTTTCAAGTTAACCCTAAAAAATGACATTTCAAAGCTGTTAAAAGGAATTTTAGGTATTTGTTAAGCACACAAAATTTTGGGTTGTGGTGCCCCTCTTGTGATAAGTTTGACTTAATTGATATTTCTGATGCTGATTATACTGGATGTTATGTGGATAGGAAAAGCATTAATGGCACTTATTTTAAGTTGGGTCATTCATTGGTTTCTTTGTCGAGTCGTAAACAAAATATATAGTTTTATCAACAACAGAGACCGAATACATTGCATTAGATACTTGTGCACAAGTTCTTTGGATGATACAAACGCTAGATGATTTTGACTTGCATTTAAATAATGTACCCCTTATGTGTGATAATAAAAGAGCTATTGATTTATCTAATAATCTTGTTCACCATTCTCGTACTAAACACATAAACACAAGGCATCACTTTTTAAGGGATCATGTAGATAAAAAAAGATATTTGCATTAAATATATTTCAATTGATGATCAACTTGCTGATATTTTTACGAAACATTTCACTGGAGATAGGTTTTGTCGTCTTCGTCTTGAATTTGGAATTTTTGAAAAATGATTTAGTATGAGATATTTGTAACATTATGTATATTTTTTCATGCATTTTATTTTCTTTCTTTGCTGAAAAACACAATAAAAATAAATTAAATAAATAAAAATAAATAAATCTAGTGGATTTCCTTTGGCTTGAAGGTGGATTGGTTAGGAAAGACGGTGGTTTGTTTATTTGGATGTGATTTTTTATTGATATCCCTTGCATATTAGATTTTAGTATTATGTTCATAATCTTTGATTTTATATTGATAAATTTTAATGATTTTTTAGCACATAATGTAATTTTATCGTCACTGCTTCATCTCCATCACACCCATCCATTATATATATTGCATGTGGAGGTAGTAGTTTACATATTAGCAAAAGATGGTACGTTGAGTAAATCGATGGATAAGTTTGTGAATACTTTTGATAAATGTTATGACACTATAAATGAAAATGATTAAAAAAAAGTGCAAAATGCGCCATAAAAAGTAGAGAATATATCTAAACGTAACTAATAGAGTTATATGATGCATGAAAAATGGATGTGGGTTATAGGGTGACTAAGCTCAAGGGTATTCGGCCTTTACTAGCTGTTTAAACCTTTAGAGTCAATATTATATTCACTAAGCAATACTTCTCTCACATATAAGTATCCTAACAGTATTGAATGAGAGTTAAGTATCTTGGTCTCATGGTTCCATGAGTTAAGCGGTCACACTTCATAGTCTCATGACTTAAGATATAGTGGGTTGAATTTGGAAAGTGTTGGTTCGTTGGTTAACCCCATTGCTTTATATCAATCCTTTCACACAGGAGATATTTTATGATCAATAATATTGCATACTTTGATCGATATTCGTGTTGTGTTTGTCTTTTTCGATTATTGATCATGCTTTATAATGCTTTATTCTTGTGTGTTCATATGATTATTGATTGTTTTTGCTTTTGATGAAAACAAAAGGAGGAGAAAAAAGTTAAAATGGCATGGGTTGGTTAGTTTGAAGGAAATTTTTTGAAAGCTGACTTTTAATTAAAAGATCTTATTTTTAACATCACACTACATGAGCCATTAGCATCTTTTGGGACTCGTAGTTTGGTCGATTTACACTTTGCATCATATGTCACATATGTTTTGTAAATCATACATTTGATATCATGATCTTTTCATTAGCATGGAACAATGGGTATATGCTCTAGAGGGAGCATGTCAATAGAGGAAACATAGTTTCATTGCATTAGTTTCATGAGATACTCATCTATATATTGATTTGGCATGCTCACACCTCACTTCACTTAACATACATCGTATTTACATTGTTTGATTTTAACTTAGGTTTGTTATCATCAAAAGAGGAAGATTGTTGAGTATAACGTCTATGATTTTTGTTTGATACTAACAAACCCTTATGAAATGTGTTAATGTGTATGATGAAATGTTAAGTATAACTCTTTTGGGTTTCATGTTTTAATGTGTTTGATGCTAACCCTTATGCCGGTGAGCGGGCTAGGGGCTGCAAGATTGACCCATTAACTTTTAGAGCTTAGGGTTGACCAGCTGGCCCATTAACTTTTAGGGCTTGGTATAAATACGTGATTCTCTTCTCTGCCAAGCCCTAAGGTTGCAGGAATTCTTAATAACTCAAACTCCATTGCTCTCCAAGAATTCCAAGATTAAAGATTTAATTTTTCTATTCAGATTTGCAGCCATTGACGAGAGAATTCAGATTCAAAGATCAAGGTTCGAAGATTCACTCTCGTTTTCTCCAACAACGATCGAGCTTCATTAAAATTTTCTTAAACTCTATTTTTATTATCAATTATTGTTGTTGGATCTATTGTAGTTTTTATTTTTCATTTTAAACTCTAAGACAGTTAGTGCTTGGATTACGGTTTGTAAATGGATTTGCAAATCACTAAGGTTGTGATTTATGGTTTGGGGATTATTGATTATTGTTAGATATCATAGGATCTAATTCGACTTGTTCTTAGATTTAGATTAAGGTGGAGGAATTAGACGCTTGTACTAGGATTGTACGGGTTTTTGATATTAACAATATTAATAGTTCTTAGGATGCAGGATTAGGCTGTGGCCGAACCTGAATAAATCTCTGTGTTCATTTACATTACTGCATTTGCATTCTGTTTATATAACTGCCTGTGATTGTTTGGTGTGCTTGAAATTGTCGCTTTAAATTTTATTCTGCAAAAAGATCTCTTTATCATATTCATCCCTTCTAAGGTAGATTCTGATCCTACAGTGCTCATTCATTTTAGTACTGTGACATATTCTGTTGTCGGAAAACTATTAATGTTGCAATCATTCGCTGCAACAGATAAATAGTATCCAATTCATCATGTTCTTTGATTCAGGCAATGCAACAAAGCCTTGTCTTGTGTTTCTTAATAACTAGCCTAAAACTAAAATAAAATCACACAAATCGATGCAGATAATTTTGAAGACTTTCCCTCAAAATTATCAAATTGATATGCACATATTTAAGAATATATAGATCAAGAGATCGGTGTTGAGTATCCCAATCGATGGATGTACGACTTTTAGACTCAGCACTTTAGAAAATACTATTATTTTATACTCCGTTTTCTTTTAATTATATTATATCGTGTTATATATTATGAAAAATGCATTTACATAGTAACTTTTAGTCACTTACGCTCAAGTTTTTATACTAATTGATAGATATCTTATATATTATCTTTCTACAATTTAAAAAATGATATGGTAATTTTACATGGAAAGAGTTTCTCGAAGAAGTTCATTTCAATTTTCAGATTAACTGCAACATTTGTATATTCTCATCCAACCCGATTTGTGAACAATGAACATCATCTATATTGTTTCCTTAATAGAGCTTCGTTGGGCTCTAAATCATGTTGAATCCTTTAATTATTCCTAATTTAGGTCTAAACTATAATGTTTCTTTTTCTTTTTTCGGGATGTGACCCCTTCGGGAATCGTACGACGATCTCACTTTGGAGAGAATTATTACCGCATAAGCTAGGCCTAATCGGTATAATGTTTCGTTATATTTAAAGGCTTAGTTGACAGCTTTTTAGTTTAAATATATTTATCAATTATTATATGAGATAAGAAAGTATTGTGTAATCATATAACAATTTATTTATTTATTTTTTTAGAAAACATATATCCTTTTTTACTACCTTTTTCAACGAAGAGAGTTGGGCTCAAGTTAAGCTTGTCTAGTTCAAATATCTCTCTTTTTACTATAATGGAAACTCTCGTGTTGTTTACATCGTGGAGTTGGTCAAGTTTGACTGAATCGCATAATTTTGTGTTTCTTTCATCCTTTCATGGTTGTTAGGATTATACATGCTTGGCAAAGGGATTGTCATCTAGATAGAATATCATGGCCAGAAAGAAACACGTGTTCATCTCGCCAAAGCCGATTTTAATAAAGCATGTGAAAAATGAAAACTAACCACTAACTAGTAATCACTTTATTATATGCAATAGATAAACCTAGCTTGTAAGCATTGCATAATTGTCATAACTTGATTTTGGAATTACTTTCTTGTATAGGTAATAAATGTCCTAAATGTCAATTGAATTTTAAATTTGTACAAATGTATTCGCTTTATATATTGATACCTTTTTATACACCATTAATTAAATAATTCAAAAACTTAGCTTGACCAAAGGGATAGATATATAAATTCCATTTTATATGACAATGTTTTTAAAATCTTATAGAAGTATCTATGATTGAATTCTAATAGATTTTAAGGACTTGACACGAAATAATATATCAATATGAAGAATTTTATATTAAGTGTATGGTGTCACACGACATCGAAAGAATGCCCAAGAGGATGTTAGTCCAATGTCATTTGGAAAGCTAAATCCCTGGAATTTGATGAATTTTAAAATACAGTGTTGGTCCCAAGGCATTAACCAGAATTTCGAAATAAAATGTTAGCATTAAGGGTTAACGTTATGCTAGGGCTTAGAAACATTGTGATTAGGGTTTCACTTAGGGTTAGAACTAGCCAGGATTGAAATAGGGATATTTACACCTATGTTTATAATCATAGTCATGGTTTCAATTAGGGTTGAAATTATGGTTAGGGTTAGGGTTTTAATTAGGATAAGGGTTAGCAGTATAGTTAGGTTTAAAATTGCACATAGAGTTAGCAAAAACATATCAGAATACTTCAAATCAAAGAAATAACAGCTTAAAAACCTATAAAAATTACCTTCGAAGGTGGAGGAGGGGTCGGATCTGAGAGAAGAGGGGCTCCAATGGTAGGGATCTGAGCAAGATCGAGATCGGCGAGGTCGAGGGTTGTTATCGGCGATGTTGAGGGTGGTCGAGGTCGAGGTCGAGGTCGAGGTCGAGGTCGAGGGGAAAGGAGGAGGTCAAGCAAATGTTCTTTTCCCCCCTCAAAACCAAGAAAGAGATCGTAGAAGAGACGGCGGCTGGATATATCAATTATCAAGAGGAGAGAGTGGTGAAGAAAAATAATTTAAAAAATCCCCAAAAATAATTTATGAAAGCCTTTCTATGACCAAAAACCATTTGCTTTGGGTCTCCAGTATACTTGTGTTTTTCAATATTCTTATAATATCTTTATACTAAATAAGAATTACATATAACTAGATAATTATTATATTTAAATTACTTATGTTTTACATAATCTTAGAAAAATATTTAACACTCCAAAATCTTGTCTTATGATCTTCCCTCCAAATTACCTCCAATCATAATAGATAGTTAATTACTAAATATCTCTTCTCCGTCATCCATACTTTTCTCATTGCTCTTTCTTTTCTTTGGTATCCTTTCTCTATCGATATCCGTCGCTGGCAACCGATCACCGTAGACCATCGTTTGCAATCGCCCGTCGATAACTACCATCAGCACCCTCCAGCGATGACAGCTACGGTCATTGCACATCGATGACCGTTATTGGAAACCGAGGACTGCCCTCCAAAGAACACCGTCGGCAATCCTCGTTGTGGTGCTTGTTTACCAATGACCGCCATCGACCATCCCTGATTGATGTTCGCCGTCGGTCACTGCCATCCAAGACCAATGGTCGGCTGCCACGGTCCGCCTCCGGCAACTGTCTGTCAATTGTCATCAGTACCCGACGTCTTGTCACCGTCGATTGTCATCATGTCATCCTTAATCTCCACTTGCTGACGTTAAAATTATGTATTTTTGAAATATATGAATTTGGAAATTAAATAGCTCCCATTTTAAATTGAAAATGAATTATAGGAAAATGATTTACTTTTAATTTGAAATCCACGACTTAATTTTTCTTTTAAAATTTACTCGCATGTAAGGGTAACCAAAGCACACAATATACTCACATACACATAGCACATAACTCACACATGCATCCAGTGAGTCCACGAATTTGCTCCAAAAGCATTAAATTTTGACCGCTTTCAAGGACCGAACCCCACACATTTCCCAGAAGGGAAAGCGTCGTACCAACCGAGCTATTGATCATTGGTAATTCCAGTATTTTTAAGTTACTTAGAACTGACACCCCTTAAATATCATTCAAATTCCAAAAATCCAAAATGAGCTGTCCTAATCTTTAAAAAAATAGAATTCCTGAATTTATTGTTATTTTATTTTAAAAATCCAAAATAACCATGTAGGTAAGAGCCGTTTAGCATATCTACCTCCATCATTCATCAATATATTAGCACTTGCATTTTTTGCATGCGAGATGAACGTTTTTATATTAAGATGTGTGTATGATGAATTAATGATACAAGTACAAAATTATATTTATAAGTTATTTTATAATTCTTAAAATATATAATATCTCATTTTTATTAAAATAAGTGATTTGACTTGCTATCAACGTATTATTTAATTTTCATAACCGATTATATTTTTGGTGAAATGTAATATTTTTATAATATTATTAAAAATAATTTATGGTTCCAATATAAGCTATGTTACAAGTACGGTGTGGTGTGTGTGTCTACTGACCTATTTAAAACTCATTTTTCACAAATATGTCGATTATTGGGGTTGTTTTTTGAAAAAAGAATTGGGTCATTTTGACAAATTATTGTTGCATTTGAATATTAAAAGGTAAATTCTTGATTTTGAGAGCATGAGTTTGTATGCTTTGAGGCTAGAGTTACATGAGAAACAACTCACGACCAACGCTAAAACAACAGTCATGCATCTATTTTTTTCAAGTCAAAATTTACGTGCATGCATTTAATTGCGTCAACTGATTGATTACTTGACCCTAAATGAAAACTATATAGGTGATTTCCATCTTTGTTTAAGCCTTCACTAAGCTTGTTTAATGATAGCGTTGATCCGATCATGAACATAAAATTGTTCCGGAGTTGTTCTGTAGAGTTGTTCTGTAGAAATAAAATTATGCTAGAGCGTTCTAGAGAAATAAAATAATGTTAGAGCTGTGCTGTAGAAATAAAATAAAACTAGAGTTTTTATGTAGAGATAAAATTGCAACTTAGCTGCATGTGCTGGATGAAAGGAGTACCATATTATGGCTGAAAAAATAGTACAAGATAGAAGGAAACGACTAGGGGATACCAACCCCCAAAAAAATCACACGAGAGGGAGAAGCTAGGGCACGGAGATGGGTTCGGCATTGCGACCGTGTCGGGATGGGGTCTATCTCGTGGGAGATGGAGCTGAGATTGTCGGTGATGGGGCCGACTCGTTGTTGGAGAGGGCGTCGCAACGGGAGTTCCATCCAAGACCAGGACTTGTTGTAGTGGTTGTCGTTGGTAGTAGATGGTCTCGGAGGAACTTAGGGCTGAAGTCGTTGCTTGAGTGGCTACGGCCGGAGAGGATCGTTGCAGAGCTCCGATACTAGTGAAAAGAAGAAGGGATTTGAATTTGGGGCTCCAAAGGAGAGGATGTCGAAGATCGATTGATTAGAGTAAATGGATCCCCTTGCAATATTTAGGCCATCTTTTTGCCCTACGCCTCTCGAACTGTCAAGATATTTCTCAACGATATGATCTTCCACTCTCGTCATGAGCTTCGAGCTTGACACGGTCACGAGCCAGAAATCTCTCGTTTCTCTCTGACAATCGGGTCAAGCTCAAATTATTGGGTCATGAGAACACAACAACTTACATTCAAAGCTTTTAAATAGTTGTATTGATTAGATCTTAGTTAGAATAGGTTCACTTTGATTATTATTGATTCTTTTTGGATTACGGAATGCAAAAAATAATCCTTCCATGCATAATGCATTAAGCCATTAATGCCTGACTCATTCATCCATATTTTGTTTATCTGCAAACCCATCAGCCATTTACGAGAGACGGATTACGGGTATATAATTTGTCATCCATTTAACTCTAAATTTTTCTGTCCATCTTTTTTTTCTGGCTGGCGATGACCCGTAAGCCGTAACTCACTACACACCTACGAAAACATCAATCATGGGCAACATCAGTTCCCTTGCTGGCGCGGAGTGGTGACTGGTGTGTACGAAATCATACATGTAACACTCAAATCATCAAAACACATGAGTCACAATAGCCGACATTGAAGCATACTTTCTTCAACGTCGAAAGTGTGATCCTCGGATCACCAAAACTAAAATAATAAACAATTGACATTGAAGTATGTAGCGATCCATGTTTCTATAATGTTTTTTAATCAAAAAAACTATACACACACGTGTGTTTCAGAATAACATGTTTTATAAAAAGAAAAGGTTTTGAAAGATTTTTAAAAGATTTAATTTAATCTCCTTAATATAAAGAACTTATTCTTTTGTTTTGAAAGGAGAATTTTAGAAAGAGAATTTGTTTTGTTTGAAAGGAAAAAAATTAGTTAAGAAAATGGTTCATTTCGTTTAATTTTTAAATTATTCTCTTTTGAAACTCTGTATATATTTATTTCTATTTATTTCTATGTAATAATAGCTTTGTAGTTCATTATTTAACTCATTGCATTGTTATTTTACAGACCATATATTCAATATTGGGTTTTGCAATTATTTTTATCTATTTTCTTTTATATGCTCATCTTACCTTTTTATTCTTCCTTCTCTTAAAAAAATTAGAAAGAAGAACAACACTTTTTCTTCTTTTCTTCCTCACAAAATATTATTCAATTTCCTTCACCCTCTTCATCAAGAGTTCTCGAATAAGAACACGAAGAAGCTCTCAAAAGATAAAGTTTCGCTAGTAATGTGAGGCCGTTGGCGGATAGACAAGTACGGTGACAATCCCGGCTTGTGTTTGTAAGTCCCCGTTTTTTCTCTTCTCCTTCTCACTCTCTTTATCTTGTTTCATCCTTTCGTCTAGACTTGCATGATTATCGGTAATCTTTGTTTGATTTTTAGTAAAAGAAATTAGTTATGAAAAATATGTGCATGAATAATTGCCAATATATTCTACATGTTATTCTTAGATGCTTGTGATATTTATGCGTAGTCTATAATAATTGTCTCATACTAATATCATTTCTTTAAATGAAAGTAATGTTGTAAATAGTATCTCATTGGAATTTAAAAATGATATATGTGAAAAGTTTTTATAATAGTTTTATGTAAAGTCGTATGTATTTCTTTTATAATCCGATCACGTGATTGAAATATCGATGATATCTTATAATTTGTGACATGATTTTTATAGAATTATTGGTGTATTTTCTCATGTATATTCTCAATTAGAATTTTAGCAAGTATAAAGAAAATAAAGTTGGAGATTAATATCATAGTTTTATCGTTTTTAAATACGATTCCAAATACCTTTATCTTTAAAATAATTTTTAGAAATTAAATCCCATCTCTGAAGATTCTAGGAAAATTAAGGTAAATACTAGATAGAATTTCATATCTACAGTAAAAAAAATTATATCGAACCAAACAACGGTTTGGTGGTTATGACACTTTTAGTCACTGTTTTTCTAAAATCCGAAAACTGCTCTTATTGGTCAACTTTTGGGACATATAACTCAATTTACCGATATCCAAATTGAGCAAATTTAGATATTTTCGATATCTATATCGAAATACCTATATTTTCTTAGTTATACTATTTCCTTGAAAATCTACATAAATTATAGAAAACTGACATAAATTATAGAAAACTGCGATACAAAATTAAGTAACGAATCCAGACAGAATCTGTCCTGATTTGCACATTGTTTTTAAATTTGACATAAATTGAGCTCCCGATATCCGTTTGTGACAAACTTTAGATGTATAGATACATAATTAACATTCCTATAAATTTTCAATATACTAGATAACTCAGAAATGCATATAATGACCAGATACATGCCCGACAAAACAACACATAGTTGATGTCCAGAAATTCGAATTTCTGTTTTAAACCCTGATATTAAAATGACCATAACTAGAGTTTCAGGAATCCAAATCGCGCTGAGCTTGACGTTTTGGATAACTAAATCGAAAGACCTACAATTTTCTAATAATTTTTAAAATCTGAAAACCGACGGAAATTAATTCAAACTGTATCTTAAAAATATACGACGGTGCTAGACATATTCTAATCTATTCTGCGCGACAAAAAGAAAATGGGTATATCTTCCAAAACGTTGGTCGTATTTAGACACGACTGGAACTCACAACACTTAGAGCTATATTTCTGTGTATATTCCGAATTCGATTGACTTGAGTAATTAATCGTACATAATACTTGTTTACAGTATTGTTTATGGTCGTTACTTGAATAATATACTTGCCTCATTTCATACTATTCAAACATGTATACCTTATTTTTCTTGATTTTTAAATTGTTGCATGTATATGAAGACATAATTAGATATTATATGTTTGACTTAAACCTATTACATGATAGACTTGACTTGACCCGAACCATGAATATAACTTAACACGAATTCTTGAACTTGGCATGAATACTTGAACTCGACTTGAAACTTGAACTTGTACTCTCTCTCTCATGTATTCATGGATTTCGGACAAGAGTTGTAACTTAAACCATATAATAAAATACGCAAAGATAAGGGGTAGATTGGTAAGGAACGTATATCGTGGTACGAGAGGTTACTTTTAAAAACACCTCTTGAATATGCTTTTGCCGTTGTTCCATGGGGTTTGACGGAGCCTTGTACTTCTTGCACCTTTGGTCCGCGGGGTAAGCTGGACTACTCCCGTATACACACATACTTTTCTTATCAAACCGCAAACAACCACGTTAGAATAGAATTGCCATACTTATATACCTTGCGATACTTATATATATTGTCATGCTTATATACTTATTTTCCATGCTCATGTTACACTACATGTTATATAGAACTAGCATGTTACATAGAATTGACAAGCTTAATTATCAGTGTTACTCGTTCACAGCTTAATGATAGTAGTTCTCAATTTATACACTTGTCATTACCATTTTTACACTTATCCTTTTTGTGACTTACCGAGCGCTAGTTCGCTGACGGGCATTCCACCAACTTCTTTCTATTCTTAGAATATTCGTCAGGTAGCATTGAGACAGAGAAGATAGAAGCGGTCGAAAAGGAGTACAACCAGTTCGCATCATAACCGGACGTCTAGTTTCATCCAACTTCTCATTTCATTTCAGCTTATTTATGCATGCTTCCTTATTAAAGCTTATCATGTTATTGTATGTTGTATTTAGATATCTTGTCAACTGTGAATCATGAATATAATAAATCAGTTGGATTTATTTTTTTGTGTATTCTTGTTAGTTTATGTTGCTTATAAACGCTTAGCGTATTTATTGCGAAAAATGACTTTCTCGAAATAAATACGTCGCGGGCCTAGTCGCGTATCTGTTGGGGTAAAAATTTACACCCCGGTTGACCAAGTCAAAATCAAAGTCAACCCCAAGCCAAGTGGGCCCAAGCCCAGAAACAGTGGGCGCATGCCCGGGTCGAGCCCGAACATGAAGTGGCCGGCCTCCCCCCATGCCAAGATAAAAATTTTGTAAAAATAATTTTGTTGTATTTCTTTTATTTTATGGATAAATGTAAGAAAAACAGGCATAAAGCCAAATTTTTATAAAGCCCATGGCTTATGTGCAAAAAGAAATGGCACATGAGCCATGGGATAGGCAAAATGCCATTTTTTGAACCCCAAGGGACTATGTGTAAAGTGTATGGCCTATAAAGGCAAATATAATGAACATCTCAACAACTTTTTTCTCTCTCCAAAAAAAATTTTTTTAGATCTGAGATCTTTCTCCTTCCTCAAGGTTCTAAAACCCTTCTTCTTTCTTTTGAATTAAATCAAGAGTTTTACTCTTCATTTTATAAAACTAAATAGTTTTTCACCACAAAACCCATAAAGGGGGACTCAGATCTTCCATTAGATCTCAAAAAGAAGAGATTTTTAATATCTCACATCTCTTGATCTTCAAGATCCTGCCAACAGAGGAGGAAGAAGGAGACCCATCTCCAGAAACCCCACTTTGGGGAAGAACTAGGGCTTAAAGGGAGAAGCCCTTCATCAGCTTCAAAACAGCTTAGGATTTTTCACTCCACCATAATTTCTCTTTCGAGAATTTCTGGGGCTAAAATCCTCTTTTTCTCGGCGGCGCCTAAGCGCCCAGCGCTCAAGCGCCAAGCGCCTACGTGCCGACACGTGGCGCGTCTGCGCTCCAGCGCCCTGCGCTCAAGCGCAAAGCGCCCACGTGCTGACACATGGCGCGCCTGCTCTCCAGCGCCCTGCACTCAAGCGCAGAGCGCCCACATGCCGACACGTGGCGCACTAGCGCCTAAGCGCACAACGCTCAAGGCGCTGACCCCACGCGTCCTTTGGGCGCTTTTTCCCTTTTTTTATATATGTATACATGTATATATATATGTACAGATACACACACACTCCACAACACCGTCCCCCTCCAAAAAAATTTTGTGCCGGGGCGCTGCCCCGCATCCCGCAAGGGGGCTGCTAGCCCCCTTGACCCCCAGCCCACTATCCGGGTAGCGGGATCCCCGTAAAAACTCTGCGTGGCTCCCGATATATCCAAACCCCCCTCCAAAACAACACACACGTACACTGCACATTGAGTTCGCATGACCAGTTTAACCTGTTAATCGGAGGTTCTCTCGCCCCAAAGGCGAGGGGTAATTAACGATAGCTTAGTCCGCGGTTGCCGGAGATTCGGATCCCCACAATCAATAAACCCCCGCCTACCCTAGGCAGGGGGAATCTGTAGTACGCCTGACAAGCGCGCGTGTATTCCCATCTCAATGGGATGACTAAAAACACCCTACAGATTCTGGCACGCCCGGTGGGACCTTTCCTCCTCCCATATTTCGGGTTAAATGTTCATGCGAACTCAATCAATATACATATCAATTGCCTATACTGAAATGATGCTTTTTTTTGTGCAGCAATCGACTTTCGACGACAATGTCTCCCAAGACGAATTCAGCTTCCAACGTGACCCTGATCCCGTATGTGGTCAAGGTTAATGCTCGTGTGGTTCTCCCCGCAAGCCTCAGTCGACAGTGGGAGGAACCCTGCCGGTTTGACTCCATCATCATCTACCCTGCCAGAAACGCTCATCTGGCAGAAATCCCGGCGAAACAGGAGGCCAAGCCGGTCTCAATGGGCAAGAGACCGAATGTCGTGATCGCTAAGGCACCACAACCGAAACTTAAGACGGTGTCTGAACGATTCTCTGGTGCTCCAGTAGGGGCCAAGAACTCCGGTACAAAGGGCAACATCAAATGTTGCGGACGAGCTCAGGCGATGACTCCAACAAATGCACAAACGAGTATATCTCCAAAATCCTCTATCGTCCAGTCTACGGCGTCTTCCCAAAGAGCCGAAGTCTGCCAGGTGCTTAGAACAGAAAAGTTAAGGTAGAAGCGGCTCAGGTATCGAGCCAATAAGAGGTCCAGGGCTTCGGCCAAATGGAATCTTGTGAAGTTCCAAGTGCAGGGTCGCCCCGCGATGACGGCTGAGTCGGACGTAAGAATTAGCAATTCCTTCAAGCCTCTGAGGTGGGTTCAGAAAAATGCCATGACCGCCAGAATCAAGAAGACAGCGGTCCGAACAGTGCTACAAAGAGACGTGTCCCAGCCCCAACAGAAAAAGTATGGTACTGTCTCTTCAAGGGTCTATCAGGCGCTCTGTGCCGCATGAAAGCAGCGGGGCAAATCCAGAAAAGAAGCGCCAGCACCATTCAAGAATCCGGCCAGGCTATCCGCCTTCAATCGACTGCCCGCCACTGAAACATGGGGGTCAAGGCAGCGATCTGTGAAATCAGCCGCCGATAATAAAAAGACGGCTGGATATATTATCCATACGGTCTATATGGCGGGCAGGCGCCCCAGCGACAACCTTCGCAGCAAAAGCAAGGATGGGGCCACCACATCCCAAGCCCAATCTGGCTTGAATGTGGTCGCCGCTGCCCAAGAACAGCCGCCTCCGCTGGATGAACAAAACCCTCTTGATGAGGATGATAGGCAGAAAGACCTCTCGGTCCATGCAGAGTCAAGCTCGGACAGCGAGGAAGAGCCGACTTTCCGCCCCAGGACCGCGGAGCAAGAGCTGCTTCAAGATCTTCGAAAACAGCTCAGGAGCAAGGATAAAAAGATGGCCAAGCTCTATTCGAAAATTGACGACCTAACAAACGTTGTGATGCAGCTTACGGCTCAAATTGCTCGAGCGTCTCCCAATCAAGCACAAGTCGCTACTAATCAGCCGGGTGATGACAATCCAAAGCAGCCAATGTCTGTTCCTTTGGGTCCAAGACTGTCGAGCCGCACGAAAGCCGGCCACATTCCGCTTCTGGGGACGCCTTGGCCCCAGATAGCACTATCCCGCTAACACAGGATCGGATAATGGATTTGGTCACCAGCAAGGTTAAAACATTGGTGGCCGAAGCTGAAGCTCAGAAAGAAATCGGCAGTAGTGGGCGGCCATATCCCGCACAGTACGATCTGATCGAGTTCCCGAGCGGCTACGTCATTCCTAAGTTCGGAAGATTTGACGGAACGGGGAATGCAAATCAGCACGTCGCCCACTTCAAAGCCTCGTGTGGAAATACAGGGGGCAATGACGCGCTCCTTCTTCGTCAGTTTGTCAACAGCCTGACCGGTGTCGCCTTCGACTGGTACGCGAGCATACTAGACGGGTCCGTCATTACCTTTGCCCAAATGGAGTCTCTGTTTCGGCAAAGGTTCATGAGTGTCAGTGATAAAATCTCCATTGCCGACCTTATGAGGACCAAGCCAAGGAAGAATGAAAGCAACACCGACTTTATCGTCCGATGGCGTAATTTCACAGTCAAGTGCGAACCGCCGCTGGAGCAGGACCAGTCCGTCAGCCTTCTCATTGGGAACCTCAGCAATTGGATATCCTGTTCTTATGTACAGCAGGCCTCAAGACGTTTCAAGAGCTAACCAAGAAAGTCCAAATGCTGGAACGCTCGAAGCAAGAGTCCCCGCCGGACTCTCAGAGAGACAAAACTTGGAAAAGCAAGCGGGACGACAACCGTAGAAGCGGGAGTTCCAGCAGTACCAATGTCTTCAATGCGTCCGACAATGAAGAAAAGCGAAGGGCGGGCGAATCCAAAATCAACCGGTCTCGAAAGCCATTGCTGGGAGGAGATGGGCCTTCCCTAGAGGAGAAAAAGAATAAGGTTTACTCTTTCAGAAGGGACAAGGTCCGCAAGATATTTAAATATGCCTTGAACAACGACCTACAATTGCCGAAGTCGAAAAGACCCCAAGAAGCAAAAATGACCGACAATCCCCTGTATTGCCCGTACCACCGAGTAGTGAGCCATGCGATCGAGAATTGCTATATATTCAAAGACTGGGTTGAGAAGCAGTACAAGGCTGGAGAGATCGAGCTGTCTAAAAGCGTGTTGGTGAACAATCAAGTTGCAACCACCAACTTTATACAGACAGAAGTTGAAGCCTTCTGGGAGCAGACAGCCGAACCCGCTGCCCTGAGAAATGAAAGGGACCCATCGCGGCCTCTGTGGAGTACGCACATATCTAATAAGACGAAGAAGACGATAAAGCTATTTTGGAAAGAGCCCAGGACGGAATGGGAAGGGTAGAAGAAGCCTACCAGTCCAGCTGCCAATACGGCTCCATCAGGCTCAAAATCCAAGAGGCTCAAAATCCAAGAAGCTCAAGAAGAAGAAAAGTGCAGCTCGGCGCGAAAAGGAGTCTGCAGAGAGATCGACCATTCAAAAATATATCGATTCCCTCGAAGAATATGAACAGAAGGAAAGAACTCTGATTCAATTGAAGGAGTTCTTCCCTGTACGAGCGGCTGAAATTCTGGAGGAGCTAGAGGAAGACTCCAATGAAGAGATCCCTATAGTGACCTGCTACGCCATCCATCTGGACAGCGACTCTGAGAGGGAGTTCTGTTTTCCCGAAGAGGACGAGGAGCTTGCCATAAAGGCCAATCAAATCCAGCTCAGAAGCGGCAGAGCCTACCGCCAAATCAGGGCAACGCCCCAAAAGGGAAGGAAAAATAGGTGGCTAATGAGGAAGATGGCAGAGAGCCGGCTGATGAGAACTCAAGTCCTTCCTCGGTGAACTATAATGTCTTGGCTCATCTCCGGAAGCTTCCGTCTCTCCTGAGCATCTACGATGCCTTGGTCCTATCTAAGGAGCTTAGAGATGTTCTCATTCACGCTCTACAAAATCCTGAGCGGTATCAGGCTCGCTTTGCGGAAATTAATATGAAAGAAGCTCAGTACACTTTGCAAGCCGCCGCAGTCACATTTAAGGATGAAGACTTGCTACTGGGAACAGCTGAGCATAATCGGCCACTTTACATGACCGGGTACAGCGACAGAGATCGAATTAATCGCATATTGATTGATCCTGGGTCCTCAGTGAACATCATGAACTTGCGAACTCTGAAGAGTTTGTCAATGGATGTCCGACACCTGTCAAGGGAAATGATTGTCATTCAAGGCTTCAATCAAAACTGCCAGCAAGTTCTGGGGTTTATAGCTTTGCCAATCAAATTCGGGGATCTGCAAACTGAAGCTAAGATATACGTGATCGACGCCGACACATCTTATAAGATTCTTTTAGGATGGCCGTGGCTCCACGATTACGGCATCGTCCCATCAACTCTCCATCAATGCATGAAGTATACTAAAAATGGCGAAGAAAGAAGCATTGACAGAGACATCCAGCCGTTCGGTGTGCATGAAGTCCGATATGAAGATTCTCGGTACTTTATGAACCAACAAAATGCTAAGCCACAACTGACCGAGGATAGAGCGGCCCCAAGACTCAAAAGCAAATCTGAGCCAGCTGTCACTTTCAAAAGCAAAAACGCCCAAGTGCGCCCACGTTTTGGTAGCGACACTGATGAGTCCGACGCTGGAAGTCCGTCCTTCCGTAAAACTCGCCCTCATTTCGGTAGCGATACAGACGAATCTGTTACTGAAGCCCTATCTAGCAGCAAAGTTCGCCCTCATCTTGGCAGCGACACTGAAGAGTCGGAGGAAGAGGACCTGCCGTGCAACAACGGTGCAGATTGGACCCCCATGCAACAAGCTAAACTATGAGAGACCTTCGAAATTGCAGAAGGTTCCCTAGCCGTCACAAGGGTACAGAGCAGATGTGCAAAAAGCTCGATGCATTGTCAATCTCCACCGTGGACCAGCTGAAAACTTTCTACGTTCCCGGAAGGAAAAATGGACAGAAGGGCATCCTGTTTTATGGGTCAAACCCCGTTGTGCACCCGGACGATTTGTCTGTCGCATGCCTTCCATACGAAAGAGGCATAAGGGCCGTCCTCAATCCCAGATACCATGCGCCCGAGATGTGGGAATACTTCAAAAAGTGCGGATGCCGGTTATATCAAACATAGTCCGAAGTAAAGTTTTACGAAGGGCTATGGTATCCACCTCAGGTCCGAGCACTTATCGATGGACGAATTCCAGATAGACGGGGCATAGGTTTCATCCAGCCTGATTCTAAGGCATGCTACATGACCCATATTGGGGAAGCCAGCGGAGAGTCAAATGATGAAGACGAGCTAACCGAGCCTGAAGAATCTCCTCAAGAGCTCGAAGATGGCAGACAAGCAACCTTTGACGAGCTAACCGAGATTGACTTAGGAACGCCCGATGATCCAAGGCTGACCTACATCAGCTCACTTTTGTCGGAGGAAATGAAAGCGCAGATAATCGCCCTGCTGCACGAGTTCATCGACTGCTTTGCATGGACGTATTAAGAAATGCCTGGACTTTCCCCTGAAATGGTCGTGCATAAGCTGGCTATATCTCCTGATGCTAAGCCAGTCAAACAAGCTCCTCGAAGAATGAGAAGGGAACTAGAAGAAAAGGTCATCGAGGAAACTAAGAAGCTCATCGATGCCGGCTTCATCAGGAAAGAGAAATATGCGGACTGGATCGCATGCATAGTCCCAGTGAAGAAGAAAAATGGGCAGATCCGAGTTTGTGTCGATTTCAGGGATCTCAACAAGGCATGTCCTAAAGACGACTTCCCGCTACCGGTCATGGAAATGATGGTCGATGACACCTCAAATTACGAACTGTTCACCTTTATGGATAGCTCGTCTGGGTATAATCAGATCAAAATGTCGTCTGAGGATGAGAAGCACACAGCATTTTGAACCCCGATCAGAATATATTGCTACAAGGTAATGCCGTTCGGACTGAAGAACGCAAGTGTTACATATCAAAGGGCAATGACCAATATCTTTAATGACCTAATTCATAAATCGTCGAATGTTATGTTGATGATCTGGTCGTCCAGACTAAAACCAAGGCCGATCATATCCAAGATCTTAGGACCGTTCTCACCAGACTGAGGGAATACGATCTGAAGATGAATCCTCTGAAGTGCGCTTTTGGCGTGTCATCGGGAAAATTCCTGGGCTTTATAGTCCGGCATCGAGGGATTGAAGTTGACCCATCAAAGATAAAGGCCATCATGGAGATGCCCCCTCCAAAGAGTCTGACGCGGCTGAGATCATTTCAAGGCAAGCTCGCTTATATACGGAGGTTTATCTCAAATTTATCAGGAAGATGTAGGCCCTTCTCAAAGCTCATGAAGAAAGGAGCTCCTTTTATCTGGGATGCCGAATGTCAAGCAGCGTTCGAAAGCATCAAACAATACTTGTTGCACCCTCTAGTGCTGGCCGCCCCCATTCCAAATAAACTGCTGATTCTTTACATTGCCGTGCTAGATGAGTCACTTGGTGCGCTCCTTGCCCAGAATAACGAGGATGGAAAAGAAAATGCCTTCTACTACCTCAGTCGAACTCTAGTCGGGACGGAACACAACTATTCTCCAATTGAAAAGCAATGCCTGGCTCTTGATATTTGCTGTGAAGAACCTGAGGCACTATCTGCTCGCTCATCGGGTTATGCTGATCTCCAAGGTCGACCCGCTCAAACACTTGATGACCAGAGCGAGCCTAGCCGGAAGAATGGCAAGATGGGCTGTTATGCTACTTGAGTTTGACATAGTTTATACTCCTCAGAAAGCAGTAAAAGGGCAAGCTCTTGCAGACTTTCTCGCTGTTCATCCCATACCAGAAGGGTCGCCGCTAAATTGTGAGTTACCCGACGAACAAGTGCTGCACCTCGAGAAAGATGAGCCATGTTAGGAGCTCTGCTTCGATGGGGCCTCATCAATAAGGAGCTCCGGCAGATCAAGCGTCCCGGAGGTAAAAGCGGGGATAGGATTAGTGTTCATCACGCCATCAATGGGAACCCTATGGCGTTCTTTCGCTCTCACCGAGCCTCGGACAAACAATGAAGCTGAGTATGAAGCTCTGATAGCTGGTTTGGAGCTTGCCATAGAAATGGAAATCCTTCGGCTATGGGTTTACGGTGACTCCCAGCTTGTCGTCAACCAAGTAAGCTCGGTATAAGATATACAAACCCGAGTTAGCTCGGTATAGAGGCCGAGTGGTGGAACTCATGAAACGGTTCACTCACATTGAACTAATGAGAATCCCTAGAGCGTTGAACGGAAAGGCTGACGTACTCGCTCGCTTAACCAAGGAGTTGGCTGATCCTGACATGGACGAAATTCTGATCACGGTCAGAAGCCGGCAAATTCTACCCCCTGTCTCTCTACGAGAAGAGGAAAGCGCAGAACAGAAGAGCAGTCTCGCCGAAGAAGCTTCGATCGTTCAAAACGAGCCCGATTGGAGAGAACCCTTCATAGAATACTTCCGATACGACAAGCTGCCCGAAGGAAGATCTGCGAGGGTTCAGCTGAAGAAGAGAGCTCTCCGATACGTGTTTGTAAATGAAACGCTTTACCGCAGGTCATATGATCAACTCTGGCTCAGGTGTCTGTCATTGGCCGAAGCCCAAAAAGTCATGAAAGAAGTTTACTCGGGCGTTTGCGGTGCTCAACAATCTAGCCCCAAGATGCGACTTCAAATTAAACGGCTTGGGTATTATTGGCCCACCATGATACGGGATTGCGGAGAGAATGCAAAGAAATGTTATATCTGCCAAATTCACGGTGATTTCATTCACAAGCACCCCAATCCGTTGCATCCTACGGTGGCGTCGTGGCCCTTCAAAGTCTGGGGAACCGACATAGTTGGTCCAATCGATCCTCCGTCATCCAAAGGTCACCGGTTCATACTGGCTGCAACAGACCACTTCTCCAGATGGGCTAAAGCTGTCCCGCTAAAAGAAGTCAAGACAGGAGATATTCTGACATTCTTCCAGCATAATATTCTATACCACTTCGGTACACCAAGAAAAATCATTTCTGACAGCGGGCCTTCTTTCAAGAGTTTCAAAATCTCAAGATTTGCTACTCAACATAAGATAGACTGGAGATATTCCTTCATCTATAATCCAAGAGCCAATGGGCTAGCCAAAGCCTTCAATAAGACTCTATGCAAGCTCCTGAGGAAAAATTCTTCAGCCAACAAGAGAGACTGGAATCTCAAGCTTCACGAGGCGTTGTGGGCATATCATACCACGCACCGTACTCCAACTCAGTTCACTCCATACTCATTGCTCTTCGGAGTGGAGGCAATCCTCCCCCTCGAAATCGAGGTTCCAAGTTTAAGAATGGCCATCCAACACGAGTTGACGGAAGAGGAAAACGTGCTCCTTCGGCTTGAAGAACTCGACGCGCTCGAAGAAAAGAGGCTCGCGGTGCAGCAAAACCTGGAGCTATACTGAGCCCAAATGTCACGGGCCTATAACAAGATAACCCGTCTCCGCGCTTTCAAGAAAGGAGAATTGGTATTGGTCCTCAAAAGACCGATCATCCCTAATCGACATGCCAAGGGAAAATTCGAGCCAAACTGGGAAGGACCATATATCATCGAGAAAGTGTTCGACGGAGGATCCTACAAACTAATAAGTGCCGAGAGAGAAAGGCCCATGCCATCCATCAATGGCCGATATCTCAAGAAATACTACACGTGAATGCTCCAAGTCGTAGGCGAATTGAGCACATCAGCCCTACGGTCTGGATCATACATCCTGCAAAACCGTATACAATCCACGGGCGTAAATGACCCCTATCTCTCCCAAATCCTGCCGGTGAGACTACTTTTAAAGTCCTACCAGCGGCAAAAAAAAGAAGAAAAAAGAAAAAAAAAGAAAAAAGAAAAAAAAAGGGTATGTCCACAAGCAAAACGGGTACGGATGAAAACCCGAAAGGGCTCCGTGAGTAAAAACAGCAGGACTACCGGCGAGTTTGTGAAAACCCGAAAGGGCGCAAACTCGTGAAAAGAGATGAAATACACTCGCAAAGTTCTCTCGACCTTGTAAGGAGAAAACCCCTGCGTGAGATCCTTACGACTCACAAAGGAGCAACACACTTAGGAATCCTCACGATTCCTAAGGACAACATACACCTGCGAGATCCTCTCGACTCGTAGGGAGAAAATGCTTTTATGAGACCCTCACGGCTCATAAAAATTGAAAAGCCTTAGGTGATAGGGACCTAAACCTGTTTCCTAAGCCATCGTTCCCCAACGGGCAACGGCAAATGATGAGTCGCTCCTGACATTTCGCTTCAGTGTTAGCGGTGCTGATGCCGACCAAAAACCCAAATCCCATGTCCTCCCAAGGCAAATGATGAGTTGCTCCTGGCATTATTCCAGTGCAGCAATGCTGATGCCAAACAAAATCCAAATTCCAAGTCCCCGAACGGCGAATGATGAGTCGCTCCTGGTACCATATTCCAGTGTAGCGATGCAGACGCCAACCAAAATCCAATTTTTCAAAATTCTCCAGCCCTGCAGCCTGTCCCCAAATTGACTGCTGTATACAATCCACGGGCTCAAATAATTCTCGTCATACCCATGCTCCACCACAATCACCAGTTACGCGGCTGGTCTCTGCCTTTGGAATTATGCTCCATTGAGAAGACCCACTTATGTGTCCTCACGGTACATGAGGAGAACAAACCTTTGTGGGATCCTTACGACTCATAAAGGAAAAACACACTTAGGAGTCCTTACGACTCCTAAGAAGAAAATACACATGCGGGATCCTTATGACTCGTAGGGAGAAAATTCTTTTATGGGACCCTCACGGCCCATAAAATTGAAAAGCCTTAGGTTATAGGGAGCTAAACCTGTCTCCTAAGCTATCGCTCCCCCAACAGGAATAAGCAAATGATGAATTGCTCCTGGCACGTATGCTTCAGTGTTAGCAACGCTGATGCCTGCCCTAACCCCAAAATCCCAAACTCCAATCCAATAGACCCCTAAGTCTTTAAACTAGGAACAGATGACCCCTAAGTCGTTAAACTGGGAACAGATGACCCCTAAGTCGTTAAACTGGGAACGAGGGAAATCTCCTCATGGCAGATGATGATTCGCTCCTGGTACCATATTCCAGTGCAGCGATGCTGATGCCAAACCAAAACCAAAATCCCCAAATCCTGTCATGACAAATGATGATTCGCTCCTGTTACCATATTCCAGCGTAGCGATGCTGATGTCAACCCAAATCACATCAAGTCAAACAACCAATGACCTCCCTGGCAGAATCAGATTCCACCTCGGAAACAAGTCAACTTCATCCCTGACGCCGCAAGAAGCGGGGCAAGTCAAATCCAGAATCGACCGTCCACGTCGCTAAAATGGCAGCACCGACTGTCCAAGTCGCAAAAAGGGCAGCATCGACCGTCCACATCACTAAAAGGGCAGCATCGACCGTCCACGTCGCTAAAAGGGCAGCACCGACCGTCCACGTCGCTAAAATGGTAGCATCGACCGTTCAAGTCGCAAAAAGGGCAGAACCGACCGTCCAAGTAGCAAAAAGGGCAGAACCGACCGTCTACGTCGCTAAAAGGGCAGCATCGACTGTCCACGTCGCTAAAAGGGCAGCAACGACCGTCCAAGTCGCAAAAAGGGCAGCATCGACTGTCCAAGTCGCAAAAAGGGAAGAACCAACCGTCCAAGTCGCAGAAAGGGCAGCACCGACTGTCCACGTCGCAAAAAGGGCAGCATCAACCGTCCAAGTCGCAAAAAGGGCAGCATCGACAGTCCACATCGCTAAAATGGCAGCACCGACCGTCCAAGTCGCAAAAAGGGCAGCATCGACCGTCCACGTCGCTAAAAGGGCAGCACCGACCGTCCAAGTTGCGAAAAGGGCAGCATCGACCGTCCAAGTCGCAAAAAGGGCAGCATTGACCGTCCATGTTGTAAAAAGGGCAGCGCAGGATTCCTACAAAGCGGGAACCAGATCACTCCGGGCCAGGGAAACGTCTATCACGGACACTCCGTCTCGGAGACATGTCAAGCAACGACCGTCCATGTCGTAAAAAGGGCAGTGCCAGCTTCCCAAAAAGTGGGAACCAAATCAGGTCGCCTCCAAGTAAAAGAAGATCCATCAATTTCATGCACACGACCCACATATGTGGTGTGCATTTATTGATGGGGGGCAATTTGTTGGGGTAAAAATTTACACCCCGGTTGACCAAGTCAAAATCAAAGTCAACCCCAAGCCAAGTGGGCCCAAGCCCAGATCCAGTGGGCCCATGCCCGGGTCGAGCCCGAACATGAAGCGGCCGGCCTCCCCCATGCCAAGATAAAAATTTTGTAATCAATAATTTTGTTGTATTTCTTTTATTTTATTTTATGGATAAATGTAAGAAAAATAGGCATAAAGCTAAATTTTTATAAAGCCCATGGTTTATGTGCAAAAAGAAATGGCACATGAGCCATGGGATAGGCAAAATGCCATTTTGTGAAGCCCAAGGGGCTATGTGTAAAGTGTATGGCCTATAAAGGCAAAGATAATGAAATATCTCAACAACTCTTTTCTCTCTCCAAATTTTTTTTAGATCTGAGATCTTTCTCCTTCCTCAAGGTTCTAAAAACCTTCTTCTTTCTTTTGAATTAAATCAAGAGTTTTACTCTTCATTTTATAAAACTAAATAGTTTTTCACCATAAAACCCATAAAGGGGAACTCAGATCTTCCATTAGATCTCAAAAAGAAGAGATTTTTAACATCTCACATCTCTTGATCTTCAAGATCCTGCCAACAAAGGAGGAAGAAGGAGACCCATCTCCAGAAACCCCACTTTGGGGAAGAACTAGGGCTCAAAGGGAAAAGCCCTTCATCAGCTTCAAAACAGCTTAGGAGTTTTCTCTCCACCCTAATTTCTCTTTCGAGAATTTCTGGGGCTAAAAGCCTCTTTTTCTCGCCGGCGCCCAAGCGCTCAAGCGCCCAGCGCCCACGTGCCGACACATGGCGCGCTCGCGCTCGAGCGCTTAGTGATCAAGCGCCCAGCGCCCACGTGCCGACACGTGGCGCGCTCGAGCGCTTAGTGCTCAAGCGCCCAGCGCTCAAGCGCCAAGTGCTCACGTGCCGACACGTGGCGCGCTAGCGCTCGAGCGCTTAGCCCTCAAGCGCCCAGCGCTCCAGCGCAAAGCGCCCACGTGCCGACACGTGGTGCGCTAGCGCTCGAGCGCCTAGTGCTCCAGCGCTCTGCGCTCCAGCGCAAAGCGTCCACGTGCCGACACGTGGTGTGCCTGCGCTCAAGCGCAAAGCGCCCACGTGCCGACACGTGGCGCGCTTGCGCTCAAGCGCCCAGCGCTTAAGCGCAAAGCGCCCACGTGCCGACACGTGGCGCGCTAGCGCCTAAGCGCACAACACCTAAGCGCACAGCGCTCAAGGCGCTGACCCCACGCGTCCTTTGGGCGCTTTTTCCCTTTTTTATATATGTATACATGTATATATATGTACAGATACACACACACTCCACAACACTGTCCCCCTCCAAAAAATTTTTGGGCCGGGGCGCTGCCCCACACCCCGCAAGGGGGCTGCTAGTCCCCTTAACCCCCAGCCCGCTATCCGGGTAGCGGGACCCTCGTAAAAACTCTGCGTGGCTCCCGATATATCTAAACCCCCTCCAAAACAACACACACGTTCACTGCACATTGAGTTCGCATGACCAGTTTAACCCGTTAATCGGAGGTTCCCTCGCCCCAAAGGCGAGGGGTAATTAACGGCAACTTAGTCCGGGGCTGCCGGAGATTCGGATCCCCACAATCAATAAACCCCCGCCTACCCTAGGCAGGGGGAATCTGTAGTACGCCTGACAAGCGCGCGTGTATTCCCATCTCAATGGGGTGACTAAAAACACCCTACAGTATCGTTACTGTTCTTTTGGGAAGCGGGGCATGACAAAGTATACCTCCTTCAATGTCGATAGGTGCCGGAGCATCCAAAACTGGCAGAGCAAGAACTCCCGTTTGCCTTCTGCCCACGGTCTGGCATCCTCTAACTCTGGGTCCTCGTCCTCTTGGTACAGGACCACCAAAACCACGACCTCTCGGTACAACTGCCGGGTGTGGAGTAGCGACGGAAACAGTCTTGTTCCGACACCTCTCGGAACACCTTCTGGCCAAATAACCTGACCTCCCGCACTCGTAACACACCGGCGGCGGCCTATGGCCCTGTAGACACGAGCTATACATCTGGACCTAGGTTTGGCTGGCCTCAAGCAATGATCCGACCATCTGGTGCAGATCCTGAACACTCGCCTCAAAAAGAGAAATCCTTATCATAAAAAGACGGATCAATCCATTCCTGTGTCACCGGGATAACACCCTGGTCAGTCCCCATCTTAGACGAGCATGCCCTGACCTCGTCTCTTACCGCAGCCCTCTCGGCTCATGTAGACATGGTGACTGGAACAAGCAACTAGAATCGATGAGGATAGATCAACTGGAACGAATAAAAGAAATGATCTCAAGGTATACACTAAGCTTACTTAGGCGGAGTATCGTATCGTAAATATGCCGCGGAACAATCGTACGGTACGTGACTTTACTCAGTACCTACTCCATCATACCAATATCAACCAACGAAAGTTCAGGTCTAAAACCCCCAAAGTCAAGTCTAAGTTCTGTAAGATTAAGTTAGGCTCCGAAAATTCAAGCCCTAAACTCCACATAGTCAAACATAGACTCAATAAAGGTTAAACATGGTGCTCTAATACCAACTTGTCACGACCCGGAAATAGCATGTGACCGGCACTTGAATCATGTGAAGTTTATAGGAACCATAACCCAAGTAAGCCAAAATCCAGGAATCTAAACCATTTATAGGAAAATAATGGAGGTGTAGTTTTGAAAAAGGGTTTCTAATATGAAATCAAGTTTGTTTTAAAAGCATAAGTAAAGTTTAATTTAAAACACGTTCATCATTTAAAAATCGGACAACACCTTCTTTGTAAATCTAAAGAAAACCATGTATAATGCATATAATATAAAAGGTAACCCTAAACGGAAGCTAGCTTACGCCCACACGGCGGAAACACCACGCAAAAATATATACGATGTCCAAGGCGAAGAATCATAAGCGAAAAACAAAAGATATGTATATAAACAATCTCAAATCGACTCCACATGAGTCCAACACCCCAAAACAATACATATCTAAGTCTCGTCTTTAATCGTGGATTATACAAATAGTTGATAAAGTTTTTAACTAGGTACAAGAGAGTATATACATATACAAAAAGGCAGTTACGAACAACCATGTAACCCACTTAGCAAAAACAATCACCCAAAGGAAAGAAATGTACTAGCAAGCCAGTACTGATCCAAGCGGTCGATCTTGCAAGAAACTATAGCACAACAGGGATGAGTTTCCAACTCGTGTGTAGAAAAATATCACAAGGTAGAAATCGAATGTATAACGATCTACCTAAGTCATAATGTATAGTACTAACATGATATGTGATAATATAAATATAGCGTAAGTACATGTAAGCGCGTCATAACGAATCACGTACAATAGAAACAATATCATCAAATGGAATCATCATCAATAAAACATCATCAGATCCTATGTCAATCATCGTCACTCCAAATCTTAATCTCGTCTTCGAACCCTGGATGATATCCTCCGTGTTCAAGACTAGATATCACCGGCGGTATCCTTCGGATATCCGCCATGATCCAAACTATCACTGGTCGGCTTCATCCTAGCTAGGCTCACCATGCCTTTCTATACAGGTTTCTTGCCTCCCGGTACCGTACCGGGTCTACCATATATCCGTAATCGATTTTCTTCCCCTGTCTCGATTCGGATAATCATCTATCATAAATACAAAATTCATGGTGGAAGAAATCATCATCTCAAGAGAAAACCGTAATTTTGAAAACAAATTCAAGTTTTATAAAATGTATCACGCGGTTTCTCAAAATCTCATAGAAATCGGAAAACTCATGGAAACAATATTGCAAAATGAGCTATGCAACAATAGAAACGAAATATAAGAATGTACAGAATAATGGTATCAATCACGGCAAGAACGTGATAAACAGTAACATAAGGTACTAGCAAAAATATTAGTATAATGCAATATAACATGGCAGATCTTATACGTGTCATGGCAGTTACTATACGTGTCATGGAAGTTACCGATGATGTGTACGTGTAACATGTGAGTCTGTGATGGTGCTGCATGATAATCATCGATAATTGTGCAAGTGTTCTAACAAGTGTGTTCATACAAGTATAGCAAGAGAAACATGGAATATGATTTATAACGACTAAGAAGTGTACAACCATGGTATCATAAACTAAATATACGAAGCAAATAAGAACGAATAGTATAAGCATAACGTAACTAGTAAAATAATCGTAACACGAGCGAATAATGAATAAAGTAAACGTAATGTGAACGAGCGTTATAAATAGATAAATACTTACGAATACGATTATAGTTTAAAATAGAATGAAAAGTTATTTGGAAATAAGAAAGCTGCGATATTTTTAAAATAGATATTCATTTGAAATTAGCAGCGCATCCTTACATCATGGTTTTAAAATAGGAAAAAATCATTAGTTTTAAAATGAGTATAACCTAACATTACATAATATCCCAATCGGGGTAAATAGCAAGACTCCATGAGTCAAATAATAAAAGGGCCATATTCGACAATCATTCTTATCTCATCCAATACGAAATCTCACCTCGTACGATATCAACCAAACATTCAACAATATTCAGTACAAACCTCTAATCGCGTGCACACACATAACATTAATCATATTATATATATAAATCATATGAGTTAAAAATAATAGACTAAGTATATAACTATATACTAAGTACATAGATTATGTATATACATGTTCTAACATAGCATTATAGACTAGATAAATAAGTTATGAACTATACTAAATAATAGGTGTTCTAAAGAATTTGGCTTTAGGGTGCTATACACCATCCACCCAACTTCCCCTGTAGATATAAATCTATTCACCGAAATACGTCTCTCTCCAGTCGAAGACGACGACCACCTTGCCCTTCCTCGCTTCTTGGAAGTCCCCGCAATCGACCCTATAACCAAAGTAGTCATAAACATACAAGGAAACTCCATTAAAACCAATACTGTAATACCCTAGTTCATTTATACCAGTTCTAGTTCATGTATTACTTTATTTATGGTATTTTCCTGATTTATTGTGTTTTGGGTGCGAGTAGTGTACTTGATATTTGTATTTGCATCCGACCCGACCCGCATGTTTGAAACCAGTCTTGATTCATATTTATGATTTATCCTGACCTGTTACAACGAATCATGCACTTTCATTTTAATTTATACATCTTGAATACTGGCATTTTATCTGGCATTTGCATTTTTACAATATAACATTTTAAATCACATAAAATATTTTAAAAAAATACATTGCATGGCCTGCATGATACCCCTAGCCCCGTGGTAGCATCCGCGCATCTTGTTCTCGTCCCGTTCAGCGAAACGAACTTGTTTGGATGGCTACGCGCATATGCGTGCATCCGTTCTTGGGGTTATGCATTTTTCGTTATCCGGACATTCATTTTTTATTTTGGTCGACATGTATATTTTTCGTATTTTAAAACTAAATTTTAGACCCGACCCGGGCATGTTTTGGACTATATTTATATTTACCAGAATATCAAATTTTATTTATATAATATTAATTTTATAAATTGATACAAATTAAAATTTAGTTAACTAATAAAAGATTTTTTTAATTTAAATCTAAACTAGTTTCCTAACAAACTAACAAGCCCTTTCTCTCTCTCTCTCTCTCCTCTGCATATATATAGTTATATATATTTTATTTATTTGATTTTTTCTTTCCTTATTTAATACACAGGTTCTTCTTCTTACTTCTTCTTCTTCTTTCTTCTTTCTTTTTCTTGATCTTGTTTTTTGATTCTGGTGATCACCGCCGAAGCCGTGCTCGTCGCTGACGATCCGAGTGATCCAGCGAACGTACCTGACTTGCGTGATCACTCTCGTGCGTTGTTTGGAACCGTTCTGTGTACCGTGCGCGCGTCGCGACATTTCGCCGACGAAGGACGTTCCGTACACATCCGTTCTTGTTCCGTCTAGGCAAGTCAATCTTGCTACATGCTATATAACTCATTATATACCTATTTAAATAAATATCACACCTGTATTTTAAATCAAGCATCGCATGTTTCATATTACAGCCTTTCGACGTTCCATTTACATTTATATAGTGCATTTCAGATCTAGGGCATGCAAACCAATCTTAATTATATGCTACATTACTTTAGACGCATCTATTTTAACAATGGAATACCTGTATTTAAAATCATGCACCCCATATTTAGTTTTATAACTTTTCGTTGTTTCGTTTGCATCCATTCATATCATTTCAGATCTAGCTCATGAAAATTTATCTTGTTACATACTATACTATCATATACTGCATCAAATTGAATAATTACATTTCATATTGCTTAGTTAGATATTCCGCACTTGTTAGTTTATCATTTTACGATTATGTGATACCCGTTTGCATCCATATCATTTAAAATATATATCGTCGTAATATTTCTTATTCTAATCTTTAATTAGTTTATAATCTGCATTTTATAATGTTATACATTTGAAAATATTATAGTTTACATATGAAATGTCGTTGAAAAGCGGATACGACAAATCTGAAATTTACTGTACACTTTACCTTATAAAATTCATTATATATCATAGAAAAATTATTATTATACGTTCTTCAGTTCATTACGAAGCTAACTCATAATACTATAACTCTATGAAATATTTACTTGCAAAATAAATTGTTTAAATAATGTAAAATACAAATGAAAATGTCACTAAACTGCTGTCCAGGGAAATTCCAGCAGCAAAATTTCAACTTCGAATGTTCATAACTTTTTGTAGGAACAACATGAGATGCTTATACTTATAAAAATGAAAACCTTATTGAATTATCTTTGTTTTGGTATAAGACACGTCTCTTTTGAAGAACATTTGTTATTTTTAAGCTATTTTACAAATTAGGGTGACGCTGAATTTCTGAACGGAACTTTCTTCTGCATGGTTAATCAATACACTTTTATAGTTATTAATCGGTTTGAATATATTATCCATGTTAATATTATTATATCAATATTTATTTAATAAATAATAGTGCTTGTGTTTTAATATTCAGCAAATTTTACCGATTTACAGTTTTATAGTATCCGTCTGTATCCGTACGGTTTATTACATATCTAGTAGCACACCGAGACCATATTATTTCATATTACTGTTGTATTAGTGCACCATACTTGATAATTGTGCATCCTACATAGTCATGATATAACCCCTGACAAAATATTTGTGCATCCATGCTTTACCGTGCATCCGTACTTGCTACAGTTTTAGTATGAGTATCCGCTTGACACATGTGCACTACCTGTCATGACCTGATATACTACTGCTTGACTTGATACCTGATATACCACTACTTGACATGACTTGATACATGTACACTACCTGACATGACCTGATATATCACTACTTGACATGTTACCTGATCCTGTTTCTAATGCCGACAATCCTGACATGTTGTCCCGATGGACATATCCTGTTGTCTGTACAGACAAACATGTTCCTGCTTGATCCTGTGTTGGCATTAGTCTCAAATTTATAAATACCTGACTTACACACATAACTTGGGGGTATGGGGAAATCAATGATGAAACCTGACTTGTAACTCGACAGTTCGATACCTTTACTGATCAGTCTTACGGGCTAGGCCAGCCCCGGGATGCTGCTGCTGACATCATTCATCGTTACATACTATCTTTTACTGCCTAGCGGCACGTCTCGGATTCAGCCCGAGAATCTTGACCGTGGTCCCCGGCATGCACGGGATACTATTGAGTTACATCGATAATTCATCAAATTGATTTCATGACTTGAGAGTAGTTAACCCAGTAGACCAGTCTCGATTACTCACTGCACATCACCTATGCCTTACCCTTCACTGTCCTTATTTATGTTACTGTTATACCTGTTTTATCGTTCATACTCATACCTGCATGTCTTGCTACCCCCTGTTTATATTATTGCTTGATATTATGACTCACTGACGTCTGGGTTTTGCATGGCCCAGATTCCCTATCTTTATCGCAGGCTGATCAAGAGTATTTCCGCCGTCAGGCCGAGCAGTGAGGATCCTGTTTGTATCCAGTTAGTTATTTCCTTACTTTCTAGATGTTATTGTTACTTGGATTTATTGCTTCCGCATATTATTTCTTGACTCGTTTATTCTGGCTCATGGACATGTACTAGATAGTTTATTTACTTTCCTATTCTTGATATCTCTACAGCCGTAATGTGACTGTGGAGGGATTTTTCCTATCCACAGGTAGCATGGTTGGCTCTGTCACGTGCCTATCTTAGCGCACTCTGGGAAGCGGGACGTGACAGGGTTTATTTGGTATGAGAGCCATAGATATAGGTTAATCGGGTTTGATTCTTTTGTAGTTGGGTATTGGACCCAATAAACGAATCAGAAAATCTGTGATTAGGAACATGTCCTGCCATATTGTTATCATGATTCTTGAATCATATCTTTCTCTTGACCCCTGTCCTGACGATATGCAAACAACTTTGCATCTCGAGTTGAAATTCTTTTGGTTCCATATTGTTTCTTCCATCCTATTCTTTTGATTCTAATACTAGGATTTGGGCGACTTGAACGGAGTTATGTTATTGTAACTATGAACTGCAGTATGGTTACAATGCTGTACTCTATTTAAGTAACTTGGAGTCCTGGTCTTGTTTCATTTCCTTGTTTCATGGTCGTTCTATTACCTTGGTTCTCTCCGTTTCATTGCTTACCAGTTTATGTTTTGCAGATTTCTTGGTGACCGATAGTGGCAGTTATGAAGTTGTCTTGGAAATTGATGGTCTCACTTTCCACTCTCATATTGATTGTAGGGCAAAGAAAGTGATTTTCCAGATTTCCGGACATCCGGAGTTTGTTTTGCTGGAGGTAGCAGTTCTGTCGGGCTAGTCGAGTTTAGGGCAAGGCCGACAAGCAATGTTCTTTCGTCAATGGAAGTTGATAAGGAGGAAGCGCCAGCTGTAGTTTGAGAGTTCATGGACGTGTTCGAGGACATCTCGGGTTTACCGCCAAAACGAGATGTGGAGTTCGCGATCGATCTTGTTCCTGGTGCAGCGCCAATTTTAAAGGCGTACTATCCGATGGCACCGGTGGAGTTGGAAGAAGTAAAGAAGCAGGTTACCGAATTGCTAGAGAAGGGTTGAATTCGCAGCAGCAATTCACCTTGGGGTGCTCCAGTTCTTCTAGTAAAGAAGAAAGATGGCACAAGGAGGATGTGCATCGATTATTGAGAATTAAACCGGGTGACTATTAAGAACAAGTACCCGATCTCTCGCATTGGCGAATTGTTCAAGCAGCTTAGTGGCGCGAGGGTATTCTCAAAGCTGGATTTGCGGTCCGGGTATCATCAAGTCCGAGTTAAATCAGAAGATATTTGCAAGACTGCGTTCCGAACTCGGTATGGACATTACAAGTATTTAGTGATGCCATTCGGAGTCACGAATGCACCGGCGATATTTATGGACTTGATGAACCGAATCTTTTCACCGTTCTTGGACCAGTTTATAGTGGTGTTCATCGATGATATTCTGGTCTACTCGAGGAGCATTGAAGAGCATGCGGAACACTCGAAGATCGCACTGCAGACATTGAGGCAAGAAAGATTATATGCAAAGATGAGCAAGTGCAAGTTTTGGCTTGAAGAAGTGAAGTTTTTGGGGCACGTCGTATCCGAAGATGGAATCGCCGTTGATCCCGAGAAGATTGCAGCAGTTCAAAATTGGCTAATTCCGAAGAACGTAGCAGAGATCAGAAGTTTTCTTGGACTTGCCGGCTAATACAGAAGGTTCGTGGAGAATTTTGCCGGTTTGGCTGAGCCTTTAACCAAGCTTACGCGTAAGGAAGTACCGTTCGTATGGACGGATAGGTGTGCATCAGCTTTTGAGGTATTGAAGCAAAGATTGATAACCGCTCCTATTTTGACCGTACCATACGGTTCCAGAGGATTAGTGATTCACAGCGACGCATCTGGGAAAGGTTTGGGATGTGTTTTGATGCAGCATGGGAAAGTTATAGCTTACGCATCGAGGTAGTTGAAGACCCATGAGAAGAATTATCCAACTCATGACTTAGAGCTTGCAGCAGTGATTTTCGCTTTGAAGATTTGGAGACACTACTTACTGGGCGAAAGGGTCAAAGTATTCACCGATCACAAAAGCCTAAAGTATGTGTTCACACAGAAAGAGACATGAGGCAGCGTAGATGGTTGGAGCTGATGGCTGACTACGATCTTGATCTTAAGTACCATCCGGGAAAAGTTAATGTTGTGCCGGATGCGCTTAGTCGGTTGCCAGCAAATCAGATGTTGACTGCACAGAAGGAGCTTATGGAAGATTTTCGGAGATTCGAGTTGGAGATCGTGCTACCGCATTCTTCAGGACAGTTGATGCAGCTGTAAGTATAGTCATCGTTAATCGAGAATATTAAAGCAGCGCAGTCACAGGACCCAAGATTGCAGAAGTTTCGAGAACAGGTTGAATCAGGACTTCGAACGGACTTGTTAATTCATGAAGATGGTTCGTTGCAATATGGTAGCCGTTTGTGTGTGTCAAAGGGAGACATTCGGGAAGAAGTTATGAAGGAGGCACACAGTTCCGCATATTCCGTACATCCAGGAGGCATGAAGATGTACCGCGATCTAAGACAGCATTTTGGTGGGAAGGCATGAAAAGGGAGATTGCTCGTTTTGTGGCGAAGTGCTTGGCATGTCAGCAAATTAAGGCTGAACATTAAAGAGTTGCTAGTTTATTGCAACCACTTCCGATTCCTCAATAGAAGTGGGAACATATAACCATGGATTTCGTGACAGCTTTACCGCGGAGTCCAAAGGGCAATAATGCAGTTTGGGTGATTGTTGATCGATTGACCAAGACAGCTCACTTCATACCGTTTCGAGTTGGTCAGTCAAAGGAAGCATTGGCAGAACGGTACATGCAGGAGACTGTGAGATTGCATGGAGTACCAGTGAGCATCGTGTCCGACCGTGACACCCGATTCTTATCGCACTTCTGGAGGAGTTTACAGGAAAGTTTGGGAACGCGATTGAAGTTTAGCACAGCTTATCATCCTCAGACAGATGGCCAGTCGGAGAGAACAATCCAAACTCTTGAAGATATGTTGAGAGCTTGCATGTTGGACTTCAAGGGTTCGTGGGAGGATCATCTACACTTGGTGGAGTTTTCGTACAACAACAGCTTTCAGGCGACTATTCAGATGGCTCCATTTGAAGTATTGTATGGTCGCAAGTGTCGCTCACATGTTTGTTGGGACGATGTTAGAGAACGAAGATTGTTGGGACTGGATTTGACCGTGCATACCGTGGAGAAAGTTAATACTATTCGGAATTATATGAAGGCAGCACAAGATTGGCAGAAGTGTTGGGCCGATACATCGAGAAGACCTCTAGAGTTTGCTGTTGGTGATCTGGTATTCTTGAAGATATCACCTACTAGAGGAGTGATTTGTTTTGGGAGTCGAGGCAAGCCCAGTTCTCGATTCGTGGGGCCTTTCGAGATTTTGGAGCGTGTTGGAGAAGTGGCTTATCGATTGGCGTTACCACAATCTTTGGCGAATATTCATGACGTGTTTTATGTATCTCAACTCCGTAAGTATGTTCGAGATGAAGCACACGTGCTAGATCATTCGGAGCTGACTGTAAGAGAGGATTTGACCTTTGAGGAACGACCGATGTCGATTGTTGATCGAAGAGAAAAGGTCATTAATAACAAGGTTATCCCTCTCGTACTTGTTTCTTGAGGAAATCGCTCGCATGGAGAATCGACTTGGGGACGAGAAGAAGAAATTCGACAGAACTTTCGACACCTATTCCTCTAGATTCGTGTTGTTTACCTTTTCTTGTCTTGGGAATTTCGAGGACGAAATTCTTTTTGTAGTTGGGTATAATATAATACCCTAGTTCATTTATACCAGTTCTTGTTCATGTATTTCTTTATTTATGGTATTTTCCTGATTTATTGTGTTTTGGGTGCGAATAGTGTATTTGACATTTGTATTTTCATCCGACTCGACCCGCATGCTTGAAACCAGTCTTGATTCATGTTTATGATTTATCCTGACCTGTTACATGGACTCGTGCACTTTCATTTTAATTTATACATCTTGAATACTGGTATTTTATCTGGCATTTGTATTTTTACAATATAACATTTTAAATCACATAAAATATTTTTAAAAAAATACATTACATGGCCTGCATGATACCCCTAACCATGTGGTAGCATCCGCGCATCTTGTTTTCGTCCTGTTCAGTAAAACGGACTTGTTTGGATGGCTACGCGCACGTGCTTGCATCCGTTCTTGGGGGTATGCATTTTTCGTTATCCGGACATTCATTTTTTATTTTGGTCGACATGTATATTTTTCGTATTTTAAAACTGAATTTTAGACCCGACCCGGGCATGTTTTGGACTATGTTTATATTTACCAGAATATCAAATTTTATTTATATAATATTAATTTTATAAATTGATACAAATTAAAATTTAGTTAACTAATAATTTTTTTTTTAAATTTAAATCTAAACTAGTTTCCTAACAAACTAACAATCTCTCTCTCTCTCTCTCTCCTCTGCATATATATATATATATATATATATATATATATATATATATATTTATATATATTTTATTTATTTAATTTTTTCTTTCCTTATTTAATACACAGCCTCTTCTTCTTACTTCTTCTTCTTTCTTCTTTCTTTTTCTTGATCTTGTTTCCTGATTCCGGTGATCACCGCCGGAGCCGTGCTCGTCGTTGACGATCTGAGTGATCCAGTGAACGTACCTGACTTGCGTGATCACCCTCGTGCGTTGTTTGGAACCGTTCCGTGTACCGTGCACGCGTTGTGACATTTCGCCGACAAAGGACGTTCCGTACACATCCGTTCTTGTTCCGTCTAGGCAAGTCAATCTTGCTACATGCTATATAACTCATTATATACCTATTTAAATAAATATCACACCTGTATTTTAAATCAAGCATCGCATGTTTCATATTACAGCCTTTCGACGTTCCGTTTACATTTGTATAGTGCATTTCAGATCTAAGGCATGCAAACCAATCTTAATTATATACTACATTACTTTAGACGCATCTATTTTAACAATGGAATACCCGTATTTAAAATCATGCACCCTATATTTAGTTTAATAACTTTTCGATGTTCCGTTTGCATCCATTCATATCATTTCAGATCTAGGTCATGAAAACTAATCTTGTTACATACTATACTATCATATACTGCATCAAATTGAATAATTACATTTCATATTGCTTAGTTATATGTTTTGCAGTTTGTTAGTTTATCATTTTACGATTATGTAATATCCGTTTGCATCCATATCATTCAAAATATATATCGTCGTAATATTTCTTATTATTATCTTTAATTAGTTTATAATCTGCATTTTACAATGTTATATATTTGAAAATATTATAGTTTACACATGAAACGTCGTTGAAAAGCGGATACGACAAATCTGAAATTTACTGTACACCTTATCTTATAAAATTCATTATAAATCATATAAAAATCATTAGTATACGTTCTTTAGTTCATTACGAAGCTAACTCATAATACTATAACTCTATGAAATATTTACTTGCAAAATAAATTTTTTAAATAATGTAAAATGCAAATTAAAATGTCACTAAACTGCTATCCAGGGAAATTCCAGCAGCAAACTTTCAATTTCGAATATTCATAACTTTTTGTAGGAACAACTTTAGATTCTTATACTTATAAAAATGAAAACCTTATTGAATTATCTTTGTTTTGGTATAAAACACGTCCCTTTTGGAGAACGTTTGTTATTTTTAAGCTATTTTACAAATTATGGTGACGCTGAATTTCTGAACGGAACTTTTTTCTGCATGGTTAATCAATACACTTTTATAGTTATTAATCGGTTTGAATATATTATCCATGTTAATATTATTATATCAATATCTATTTAATAAATAATAGTGCTTGTGTTTTAATATTCAGCAAATTTTACCGATTTACAGTTTTATAGTATCCATCTGTATTCGTACGGTTTATTACATATCTAGTTGCACACCGAGACCATATTATTTCATATTACTGTTGTATTAGTGCACCATACTTGATAATTGTGCATCCTACATAGTCATGATGTAACCCCTGACAAAATATTTGTGCATCCAAGCTTTACCGTGCATCCGTACTTGCTACAGTTTTAGTATGAGTACCCGCTTGACACATGTGCACTACCTGTCATGACCTGATATACTACTGCTTGACTTGATACCTGATACACCACTACTTGACATGACTTGATACATGTACACTACCTGACATGACCTGATATATCACTACTTGACATGTTACCTGATCCTGTTTCTAATGCCGACAATCCTGACATGTTGTCTCGATGGACACATTCTGTTATCTGTACAGACAAACATGTTCCTGCTTGATCCTGTGTTGGCATTAGTCTCAGATTTATAAATACCCGACTTACACACATAACTTGGGGGGTATAAGGAAATCAATGACGAAACCTGACTTGTAACTCGACAGTTCGATGCCTTTACCGATCAGTCTTACGGGCTAGGCCAGTCCCGGGATGCTGCTGCTGACATCATTCATCGTTACATACTACCTTTAACTGCCTAGCGGCACGTCTCGGATTCAGCCCGAGAATCTTGACTGTGGTCCCAAGCATGCATGGGATACTATTGAGTTATATCGATGATTCATCAAATTGATTTCATGACTTGAGAGTAGTTAACCCAGTAGACCAGTCTAGATTACTCACTGCACATCACCTATGCCTTACCCTTCACTGTCCTTGTTTATGTTACTGTTATACCTGTTTTACCGTTCATACTCATACCTGCATGTCTTGCTACCCCCTGTTTATATTATTGCTTGATATTATGACGCACTGACGTCTGGGTTTTGCATGGCCCAGATCCCTTATCTTTATCGCAGGCTGATCAAGAGTATTTCCGCCGTCAGGCTGAGCAGTGAGGATCCTGTTAGTATCCAGTTAGTTATTTCCTTACTTTCCAGATGTTATTGTTACTTGGATTTATTGCTTCCGCATATTATTTCTTGACTCGTTTATTCTGGCTCATGGACATGTACTAAATAGTTTATTTACTTTCCTGTTCTTGATATCTCTACAGCCGTAATGTGACTGTGGAGGGATTTTTCCTATCCAGAGGTAGCATGGTTGGCTCTGTCACGTGCTTATCTTAGCGCACTCTGGAAAGCGGGGCGTGACAAATACAAACCCAATAAAATGAAATATGATGAAAATAATCAAAACTGTCAAAAACAATGAAGGGCAGACATCTGCAGCTCTCAAGGGCAGACGTCTGGCTAAAAAGTTACTATCGCACAGAGAGCAAACCAGACGCATGAAGAAGGACTCATAGACGTCTGAAGAACAAATCTCAAGAAATCCAAATCATAGGCAGACGTCTGGTGACTTGAGCATCAGACATCTTGTTGGGTTATGCCAGCGCCCTGGCCCATTTACCGTGGCCGATGCGGAACAAAAACTGGCGTTTAAGAACTTGGCGCTAACGAAACCCACCGGACCGAATCATAAACCCTAAACTAGCAAACTACCAAGAGCTTAAACTAAAGTGATAGAAGTGTTATACCGAATGATCCGTGTCCTTCGGTCTTCTACCATCTTCATAAGCTCCTTGAGGCGTCATGGATCGAGTTTGGCCTCCGGTCTCCCTCCATCGAAGATGATCCACCTGAGGATTTGTAGTTCGAGCTCCAACCTCAAAGCCGATATAACTAGGGTACTTAGTTCGCTAAATTAGATAGCCTAGAGGATGTATAGTCTAATGATGGATTAATATATCTCATACCACCCTAAGTTTCTCAACACATGAGACTTTTAAGGTGGAGGTAGAAGAAGAAGCTTGAGGAGATGAGAGTGTTGTGTGAAGTAACCATGAAAAATGGCTAAGTGTTGTGAACTCAAGAATTATCAAACCTCACCCAATATCTCACAACACCAAATAAATATCAAGCATGCTTCAATGGTAACCCATGAGTCACACCATGAGTCACCAAGTGAGCCATGCTTGATTAAATGCAAACACCACCTCATCCTCCATCCCATTAACCATTTAATCCTAAATGGTTAAAACTAAATGAGGTGTCTTCTTCTAGAAGCACCTTGTAAAAAATTACAAGAATACCCCTCACCATATATACATACCCGTATCCGTATTCCGAAAAAATACGAATACAAATAGACGAAAATAATCTAACAATATAATACTAGAATCCGGCTTAAACCAAAGCCCACCAGTATTATCCGTCCGAATCATGATACGTGCAAAAGTGCACGTATACGATCGAACCCTGCTGTAAAACCATACGGCCTCTACATCATTTCGCCCGAAGTATGGAAACCTTCTGTGTGGGACTCTAAAGACTCGTCAATACGCTGGCAGTTGGTTTAACCACAAGCACGTCAGCGGCACTAGCTGTGCGTAACGGCTACCCAGGTATTGAGAAAAAGGAAGGCCGATGAGCAAACTCATCCGAACCCCTACTAAGCCTGTCCGTGACAATCTCTGTACAGTCCGGTCCGTTCGTCTAAGAGTATCGCATATCGAGTCTAGGAGTGGATAAAGTCAGACCCCTAATAACGTGATATTTCGTGTCGGTATAAAGCCCATCACCAATTGAGAAACTACCGATCCAAATCAGTAATTCTCTTCCACCTTGGCCAAGGATTTCTGGTGATGGCCATCCATGCACAACGCGACATCAACCCCTAATACTAGGAGAAACGAATCCCGGGCGATCCGCTCACTGCCTCCATGTGGCTCAGGACTGTACCCAACTGAAACCTGTTTGCACGACTCGTTTGAGCCGTGGTAAGGTAGTAATCAAAGCACAGCGGAAACTCACATGAGACAAATGACGATCTCAGGTCGACAGACTAACCTATACACATGTCACCTGGGAACTGCTATCTGACAATAGGTATAATACTAACTAGCATGTTCCCGGCGAGTCCGTCCAGTGTACTTATAACCCAATGAGCATCTGCATACTATCTAAGCTTATAAACAGACACCAATGGCTTGTAATACCGGCCACCGCCCCTCGTTAAGGTCTCGATAAGTATACACTAGTCTACTCCGGAGTATCGATGCCCAGTCTCGATACTCTCGCGACTAGGGACATTTTAGGATTTGCTTATAGACTACCCAGCCCCCATGTATATGATCGCCATCATAATACTGGTAGTCAAGAAAGAATCCTATGGGCTCTATCAACATGTAATAGTGATCCGTAATACCACATAATATATATACATGATGATAAAGACAAACCAGATGGCATACTATCATTTGAGCAAGACTGTTCTATCCGTATAGGTCCTCCCTCAATCATCATAATCGCATGCATGCGATTACAATAATTGCCTTGAGAGCACTATAGCCAACAATCTTCCACTTCCACTTAAAACTAATTATTGTGGTGTCGCATACTCATAGCCCGTGTGATACCGAACACCCAACTTCTTTACTAAACAGTCTCACAAAGCCCGTTTGTGAAACTATTGCGTTCGAGAAATAACCTCAGTGAGTGGATCTACTCCAATGTTTCTATCTTTGTCTCTCTATATTTCAATTTCGCAGAGAAAGACAATCTCCCGAAATGAGCAATACCTATCTTAGAATTTATCTGGATATCTGATGGGACCCAGTTCACAAATAAACTCCAAATCCAACAAACTTCTTAGACTGTATCTGCTGGGTTATGCCAGCACCGCGGCCATCAAAAGTGGCCGGTGCGGAACAAAAACGACGAATAAAAATCTGGCGTCGACAGAACCCAATCCCAAGATCGAACCCATAAAGACTAAAACTAGCAAACCAAACACAAATAGATAGAATGGTTATACCTAATGAACCAAGTCCTTCGGGTCTTCAACCATTTCCAAGTTCCTAGCGATGCGGATCGACTTTGGTCGCCGGTCTTCCTTCATCTTCGATGATCCACCTGAGGGAAACGGCACAAGCTCCAGGTTCGCCAAGCGGACTAACCGACTCTCTAGGATTGCTAGTAGTTGAGAGTGGGGTGTGTAGAATAGTTTCACTATAATTCTTTCTCTCATTTATAAGCTTAAGTAAGTATCAAGTGAAGATGAAGAGGTGATCAAAAAGAGATGGCATGAAAATTGGCTAAGTATTTTTGTGTGAGCATGAGAGTGAGAGAGCACAAAATTTAACCATCACCAATGAGCAAGTATTCCCCTACCAAAGTGGCCGGCCCTCTCTCTCATGCCCTCACAAAATGTCATTTCCAAATTACATTAAACAAATTAAGACCATACCAATCTCTACATGTCCAACCCATGCTTTGACTAAAAAACCATAGTCACCTTTCCACCTCATTATAAACAAAATGATTTTCAAAAGAAAATCAATAATGATGTGGCACCTTCTAGAAGCCATTCCGTATAAATACGGAATGCTTCCCGGTATATGTATCGAAATACACACACGCGTATTCGCACGAAAATACGAATAGCCAAAGAGAGAAAATAAATAGTGAGCAATAATACTAGAATACATATATATAAATACATATGTAAATTATCAAATCAAAACTTGATTTAACAATCTGGCTTAATCTTAAGCCGCTAGTATTATCAACCGCCCGATTAAATTCTGTGCAGTCCGTGCAGACATTTAATTGGATACCTGTATGTATCAACATACATTACCTACACCATATCGCCTGAGCCGTGAAAACCCTCTGTGTGGGACTCTGAAGACTCGTCAATACGCTGGCAGTGGGTTTAACCACAAGCACGTCAGCGGCACTAGCTGTACGTAACGGCTACCCAGGTATTGAGCGAAAGAAAGGCCGACGAGCAAACTCATCCGAACCCCTACTGAGCCTGTCAGTGACAATATCCGTACAGTCCGGTCTGTTCGTCTAAGAGTATCGCATATCGAGTCTAGGGGGGTGGATAAAGTCAGACCCCTAATAACGCGATAATTCGTATCGGTATGAAACCCATCACCTCCTGAGAAACTACTGATCCAAATCAGTAATTCTCCATTACCCCGGCCGAGGATTTCAGGCGATGGCCACCCGTGCACTGTGCGACATCAACCCCCAATACCGGGAGAGACGAATCCCTAATGATCCGCTCACTGCCTCCATGTGGCTCGGGACTGTACCCAACTAAAACCTGTTTGCACGTCTCTTTTGAGCTTGGTAGGGTAGTAATCAAAGCACAATGGGAACTCACACGAGACAAATGACGATCCCAGGTCGACAGACTAACCTTGTCACGACCCGAAAGTACGGAATGTGACTGACACTTAGATTACGAGACGTCTGAAGGCGTAACGTAACCTAAGTCAGCCAAAGCCCAGAAAAATCTAAACCAAAACCAAAAGAATGAAGGAAACCTTACATGAAAACGATTTTGAAATCAATTAAGTTGCATTGAACTCCTTTTTAAAAACATCAAAAATTTCCGAAAATTTCGGCAGAGTCTCCTTTGTAAATTCTATCCCCCAAAATGGGTACAACAAGATATATAGCCTGTAATCACAAAATGATATCCCCAAGCGGGAGCTAGCTCTTCGCCCAAGGCGGATCACAACCACACGCAATATATATATATATATATATATATATATATATATATATATATAATCTCAAGAAAAAGAGCATAAGAAATGCGAAATGTAAGGAAACACAACGTCGGCTCAAGTGAGCTCGACCCAAAAGAACCCACATATACACAAATCTCTCAGTCTCATCACTAGGTCGAATATACAAATAAGAAGTGGTAGATGGAGAATACTAGATACAAAAATAGTACAAAAAAGAGATAAAAGCACTCTCGCAACCCACCTACGAGCAATGTCGCGAGTCTGAGCAAAACAAGTCACTAACAAGATAAGCCGCCGCTACTAGGCTGATGAGTCCGACCTGTAAGACACTGTGGCACAACGGGGGTGAGTTGCCAGCTCGTGAGTAGAATATAACATCTAGTAAGGCTATCGTAAGAATGCACGCAAATGCGTCACAGCATGTATGTCCAGATGTGCTGTAATACCTCTAGTATGCATGCACATGTATGCAATGTCAATACTAAATATTTAAGTGTTTTAAATGCTATGATTCTGCATTTTTAAATTTAGAAAAAGAATATCTGTATAATAGTTAAATACTATCAAGAAATCATCTGAAACCCGTGTCAAGCATCGACACCAAATATGGAAACACATCTGTCTCAATATTTCACTGTATCAATGTCTCAATACATCGGGCTCCGTCAGTCCGGATCGGCCCATATCATCAAATCTCACGACAACGGTCGGTATCCTCCAGATATCCGCCGCGCCAGACATCACCGGTAGGTAGTCTTCCCCTGCCAGGCTCATCGTCTACAACTCGATCTTCTTGCCCCGGGGTACCATACCGGGCCCACCATGTACCCGAGACGGTTCATCCACTCCTCGAATCGGGTCTCGAAATCCAACAGAAAATATGAAAACTCATGGTGGACGACACATACATCACGAGAAAACCGCAACTTTGTTTTAAAAAAATGATAAATATAAGCTTTTGTTAAATTCTTGCGGTTTTCCCCAAAATCCAGAAATCGCAGCAATACTGAAATCCTCAAGAAAATCATAATACCCAACATGTTTTATATGATAAATGTCTATGATATCAAGGTATGCGATGTGATTTGTGGCTAGAATCTACGTAAGTATGAAGATGATGCGAGGTATATACATGCTATGCGATTTCATATATCGTGTATAATGCAAATGGTGATACTAAACTAAACAGGTCCTACAGTGCTCGTGGCATGGCAATTACCAAAGGCGTGTGTGTCACATGAATAGTGCGCGTGCAACAGGAGCCAATGGTAATGGTGTTCGTGTCCTACGAAGTGATATCGCACATGTGTATATGAATATCCATGCAATCTAGCAGACGATTAGCTATGAGGGTATGCAATGTGAATGAGGGGGGTTAGCTAATTAACAATGCAAATCTTGCAAGAAATAAAGTAATCCTAACTAGGGGGCGCCTCGCGCCATCCAGACGATTCCCCCATAGATGAATACATCTACTCTCCTGAAAGCCTCGCTAATCCGATCCGACCACCGCCTTGCCTTTGCGCGCCGCGTCCGATGTTTCCGCGACCGATCCTAGAATTGCATAACACACAATATAAGATTACAGATTTCTGAAATGACGCAACTCACACTATGAAACGATCGAAGCTCTCGAATTAATCACAACGTGCACTCGGTACGCGGAAAATACACGAAAATCGCTAAAACCTTAACTAAAATCGCCGTTTCGGGGCAATCGTCAAAACTAAAACCCGACTAGACAAAACCCCACATTCGCGCACACTAATAGACGTATGAGATGCTAATTATATCGCTAATATAACGCAATTAGATCATCTCCTAAAAAATATAGAAAAACTAGTAAGCATTGACATAGAAATATCGATGCAATTGTTGCGGTTTAACGGTGTAGCGATCGCTACATCGCACAAACAACCATTCTAACCAACTAGATAACCACTACCCTAACTTAAACCCACTTATCCTACAACAAACCCTAATTAGGGCATCAACACCTCTCTTGAATTTTCAAAAACCAACCATTACAATGAAATTAACACTTTAAAATACTAAATTAGCTTATTTAAACTACAAATTTAACAACTAGTTTAGGATTTATACCTTACAAGTGAACCCTAACTTGCACTTGACCTTGAAAGATGTCTCCTTTCACCTTATTTTAAAGCAAATTAGGGTTGGAAAGAGGTGGAATAGGATTTTGGTTTGAATTTGTGAAGAAATGTGTTGATTTTGTGGATTTTTTTTTAGCAAGAAATGAACCAAAAGAAGTGAGGGAAAAAATGGAGAACTGCTACCAAGCTCGGCCAGAGGTAGGATGGGCAAGAGAGAAAGGGAATGGTGTAGAAAATTCCATGGAAAAAGTCTCTTTCTAGTGGAATTAATGCTTTCACATCAAATTTTCACAAAAAAAACCCTTTTTAAGTTCATTTTTGATATAATTCTTAAACCATTGAACAAAAATCTTGAAAAGTCATGATACAATTTTATTAACACTAAATTTTAGTTTATAATGATTCCTAATTATGAAATTTACCTAATTAAATTTGTATTTATCACTAATTAAATGTATTTTTAAAAGCTTAAAATAATATTAAAAATAATTAATTAAGGATTTTTTTATTAACTAGAAAATTTTAAGTGACATTTTAGTGACCAATTTATAATAATATCTTATCTAAATTTTGTATAATTAAGTTTATAATGAAAAATACATATTTTGACTTTTTACGGAAAAAGCTGCTAATTTAGCCGATTACCGAAAAACTGCCTAAACTATTTTCAAAGCGTTACAAACCTGTACACATGTCACCAGGGAACTGCTATCTGACAATAGATATAATACCAACTAGCATGTTCCCGGCGAGTCCGGCCAGTGTACTCATAACCCAATGAGCACCTGTATACTATCTTAGGTGAACAACTAACACCAATGGCTTGTGAGACCGGCCACCGCCCCTCGTCAGGGTCTAGATAAGTATACACCAGTTTACACTGGAGTATTGATGCCCAGTCTCGATACTCCCATGACTAGGGATATATAAGGATGCGTTTATAGACCCCCAGCTCCCACGTATATGATCGCCATCATAATGCTGGTGGTCAAGCAAGAATCCTATGGGCTCTATCATGATGATAAAGACAAACCAGATAGCATACTATCATCTCGAGTAAGACTGTTTTATCGGTATAGGCCCTTCCTCAATCATCACAATCACGTGCCTGTGACTACGATAATTGCCTTGAGGGCATTATAGCCAACAGTATCATCCATTGAATTTAATCAGTATCTTGCGCCATACCTTCCATAGTATCCGCTTGGACCACCTGTACAACATACGGCCCCTCAAAAGAGAGAAAATTATAACTCTGACAGCCACTCTGTCATCCAGGTCAGCTTGGAAGCCTTAAATGTAACCGCTTCCTAAAGGAGGCTGCCGTTACCATATACCAAGAACATCCACTTATGTTTATAACTGCTTCCCAACGTTTCTCCAGGATTGATTAATATATGCGCTTATTGCAGCCAGTGCAAAAGCGATATCTGGTGTTGTACTTGACATCTCATGATTGACTCAATTGCCTAAGCAAGTGATATATCAATCATGCAAATCTCTCTCCTCATCAGTCTAAAAGACATCTCTTTAGAGAGGGTGACTCCTGTTTCGCCACGGCAGCGCCCCGGCCGTCTATCCGAGGCCAAAAAGCGGAATCAAAATTTTTTCTTAGCTTTTAAACTGGCGCTACCGCGGACAATAAAACCCGGATCGTAACCATTAACCTAATGCTAGCTAACAATAGAAGGGAAGAGAGATATACCGAGTGATCCGAGTCCTCCGGTCTTCTCGTCATCGTCCCGATCTCCCGCGGAAAGTCCTGTCTCCATGTCGTCGCCTCCTCGCCGGAAGGGCACCACATCGCCTGTGTCTTTTACGGGCTCCCGCCTCAATACCGAGGCAACTCGAGCACGAAGCTGGCAAGTCGACGTGCCCAAGATTTGCTGTAGAATGTGTAGTGCTTTGTCTCTTTGGGGTTATGTTGCCTTGATGGAGGAATGAGGTTGAGAAATGAACTTGGGAATTTTGGTGGCAATGGAAAAATGATATGAATGATAATTTTCCCACCCTCACAAAATGAAAACTCTCTCATCTCTTCCCTCAAATGTGGCCGGCCATCCTCACAAGGAAATGGTGGAGGGAAAACATCATGTATAAGGGAGGTGAGTGTAGTAAAAGTAAGGGGGTGACCACAACCCTAAAGAAATGATAACCATTTCAAATCAATATCAAATCCATTCCAATCACAATTAATGAAAAAGGTTGATGCAAAAGGAATCTCATCATGAAGCCACACAATTGCAAGATACCCCCTTCCACAAATGTTATTTGCAAACTTGCAAATAACCCCCTCCATCGAAAAGTCCGGCCGGGAAAGAACAAAGGAAAACCGGCCGGAACGGAATGCAAACTGGCAACTCCAGAAAACTGGTCCCGTAATAAATTACAGGAAAACCCCGATACTGTGCATACACACCCGCATCTGTATTCCGACCGGATATAAATGCAATGAGACAAAATCTACACCGTACTAAACTAGGATCCGGCTCAAACCAAAACCGGCTAGTAAAATCCGTTCGATCCTGATCCGTGCAATACCGCACGTATCTGATCGAACCTTGCCATATATCCATACGGCCACTAGTACAAACCGTCCGATCCTGATCCGTGCAATACCGCACGTATCTGATCGGACACTGCCATATCTCCATACGGCCTCTACAGCGTTTCGCCCGAAAGCTTGAGTAACTGTCTGTGTGGTGGACTCTAAAGACTCGTCAATACTATGGCTGTGGATTTAACCACTAACACATCAGAGGTATTAGCCATACGTGACGGGCCACCAGCTATTGACCAAAAGGGACGTCGATGAGCGAACTCATCCTGACACCCTACTGAGCCTGTCAGTGACAATATACGTACAGTCCGGTCCGTTCGTCTATGAGCATCGCATGGCGGGCCTAGGGGGTTGGTAAAAGTCAGACCCCCAAAAGCGGTACAAGTCGTGTCGGAGTGTATCCCAGAACACTCTGAGATAATACTAGAATACCTACCAGCAAATCTCCTGCCTCGGCCGAGGGCTTTGTGTAATGGCTCTCCTAGACACAGCGCGACCTCACCCCCAATACCGGGAGAGACGAACCCCTGCAGATGCGCTCACTGCCTCCATGTGGCTCGGAACTGTACCCAACTAAAACATGTTTGCACGACTCCTTTGAGCCGTGGTAGGGTAGTAATCAAAGCACAGTGGGAACTCACACGAGACAAATGACGATCTCAGGTCGATGAACTAACCTGTACACATGTCACCTGGGAACTGCTATCTGACGTCTGGTATAATCCCAACTAGCAGGTTCCCGGCGAGTCCTGTCCGGTGTACTCATAACCCAATGAGCACCTGTATACATCTTAGGTGAACCAACTGACACCAGTGGCTTGTGAGACCGGCCACCGCCCCTCGTCGGGGTCTCGACTGTATACACTAGTCTACTCTGGAGTATCGATGCCCTGTCTCGAAACTCCCACGACTAGGGACCTTTTAAGGATGTGCTTATAAACCCCAGCTCCCACGTATATGATCGCCATCATACTGCTGGTCGTCAAGCAAGAATCCTAGGGGCTCTATCAACGTGTAATAGCGACCTGTCAGGTCACCTAAAGCAGTACATGATGATAAAGATAAACCAGATAGCATACTATCATCTCAAGTAAGACTGTCCTACCAGGATAGGTCCTCCCTCAATCATTGCAATCACGTGCCTGTGATCCAATAATTGACTCTGAGGGCACTATCTCCAACAACTCCATCACCTGCTGGTACACCACGTCAGGAGTCATCCATTCTAAAATACTTTAGAATAGTGTCAAGTACCCGAATTGGGACACTTCCCAAATTTAGATCTAAAACCATAATCTAGTCCCCAGAATCCCTGATATTTTATCCAAACCCTATATGGAGAAAAACCTTGTGACAACTACAGTATAACCGATCGTAGTATAGGAATATCACTTCCTATCAAGAGCATGTCATCCATATACCAAGACATCTCTCCCTACCACCTTCTTACCTGGGCTATCTGTTGTTCTGATGAAGTCAAACTCTATGACTGTCATATCAAAACTAGATGATCAATCTCCGCTATACCTACTTTAGTCTATAAATAGACATAAGCTACTTGCCCACTATGCTTCCGCTACTCCCACTGACTACAACAACTCTCTAGCAAAGTCATATACACGTGTACTTCTAAAACTAATTTAGGACGGCGTTATACTCATCCTCCTGCCAGAACACATAGTCTAGGACAGCAGTAGTGTCAAGTTTGGGTAATCAAAAACCTCCCTATCACCGTCTCTGAGGAGACCGAAGTACCTCTCGGGTGCCTGAGGTTACCCACCAAATCTGTGGAGTGGATAATGGATCGTCGAAACCATTTGAATCTTTAGGTTCTATTAAATTTTCAGTAATCGTTTGTGGTTCTGGAATCATTTCCAGTTCTACCATACTCCCACTAATGTTTTCTGAAAAGAATCCATTTTACTAAAACTGTGGCGAGTCAAGAACAATATAACTATTGATCTTCCAGATGGTAGAAAGTTAATCCTCGTCAAAGCCCGGTATAACCCACAAACTGCCATTACTGAAACGTGCCTTAAGTTTGTACAGATTCTGGTTTTAAGCATCAGCCGGACTACTTCATATACCTTAACATCATTAAGATATGAATCCATTCTATATCCAGTATATAAAAACAGAGACACTAATTTAATAGGAACCGGATTCAAAAAAGCATGCAGCTGTTTCCAGTGCATACCAACCAAATGGAAGAAGGCCAAGCAACATTACTCATCAAGGAATGCATCTAGGTATAAGTAACCTGAAAGAGAAGCAAATTCTCAAAACTATTACTTACAGTGGAATACCTAACATAAGTATCTACATGTTCGATCACCTTGAAGAATCCTGATACTTGCAACATATGGTTCTCTACCTTATTCTTATACCTATTTCTTCTCAAAATTTGGACCTTGTATTCCAACGAAATACTTGTCTAAAACTAGAGAAGTCATGAGTATATAGAATACAGTACGAGTACCAACCCCTTTGTCCTAAAGGACATCGGACAATATACAATACTTTGTATAAGTCCACTGAGTTTAATAACTCAAACCCCGTGCGTCGTAGGTTGAAAACTGTACTATGGTTAAGAAAAATTATACCGTTGTTGAATTCTCCTTACCTAACCATCAACTGATATAGGTAAATGTTATAGACATAATTTCAAAAAGTTATATCTTACTTTATAAATAAATGTACAGATATATCAATTTGAAAATGGTGCATAACAACGAATATTCAAAACCAAATATTTGCCGTCAGGCAAAACCCATGTGATTTCCTCAAATATCACCAATTACAAAGAATTCTGATATATATTGAGCATCTAATCATCCAATTCCCAATATCATACTCCCACTCAGCATCTGTAACGCCATACAGATGTGAGAATCAAGTCTGGTAAATACATACTCTGGAGTCAGAATCTAATTATGAAAACATTTTTCAATTAACTCCGCACAGTGAAACTGAAACATGAAAATGTTTCAATGGGGTAGCCGGTATTCCTAGTAATACCTCTTCCACTATCCAGATTCATGACAGTAACCGTATACTTCATTTCCCTCACTCCAATCCCTTTATATGTCTTTACTTATTACTTTTTGTATACCATACTTAGGCTAATTGATTTTCTTCTTTCCTTACCCTTCGGCACCAGTCTAAGGTTTAGAAGAAGACCATCCAATAAGCGTAATAGGTTTACTCTCCTAATACCAGGAGCCCTCGCAACCTGAGGGAAGGTAAAGAGAAAAAACGACTGAAAAATCTTATTCTATTTCTACAGAACCAGAATCCATCCTCAAACTGGAACAAGTTCCTTCGAATTCGTATGTAACTATACGATGACATATCCAAGCAATATGGATCTTCTTAGTGATACGAAGTATTCTGGAGAAATGCAAAGGTGAAGTAGGAGTGACAGGGGTATACGCGGTTTTGTCATGAATGATAGCAGTCGCAATTTCCTTTGCCCTTACTCTAATCCCTTTATATGTCTTTACTTATTATCTTCTGTACACCACACTTAGGCTAATTGGTTTTCTTCCTTCCCCACCTTTCAGCACCAGCCTAAGGTTTGGAAGAAGACTATCTAATAAGCACAATAGGTGTACTCTTCTAACATTAGGAGCTCTCGCAACCTGAGAGAAGGTAAAGAGAAAAGACAACCGAATAATCCTATTCAATTTCTCCAGAACTAGAATCCATCCTCGAACTGGAACAAATTCCTTCGAGTTCGTATGTAACTATACGATGGAATATCCAAGAAATGTGGATCTTAGTAGTGAAATGGGGTGTTCTGGAGAAATGCAAAGGGGATGTAGGATTGGTAATGATATATGCGACTCCGTGACAATCCAAAAGCCAAAGTGTTTTAAGAAGATTCGGTTAACTTGGTTCATGAGTTTCAGTTTAGGGTCAAGCCATGGTCGCTGCCAAAGAGAGAGAGAAAAGAAACACCCAGCGTGCACTCTAACCTATATTAGATTGGTTAATAACTTTATCTAATCAGGATGGCTCCCACTGTTTCCTCAAATTCTCTCTCAAATCCTAAAAGAAGAATTAGTCGGGATCATCTAAAATCACCCGAGGAGTAACACTTACTCATCAGTGGGAATCGGGATCCAACTATCATCACATGATAACTTGAAAGAAGCCACTCAAGTCACCACACTCCAGAAGGTATGCGCATACCTGGCAAGTTTCCTGCATGTTTGAAACTCCTGATGTGGTTTTTACCCCTGGGACCTAAGTGACCTTGACGAATAATCAACAAATCAAAAGATCCTAGTCAAGTTCAACCCGTCATTATCTTGATTACGTTAAACCCACCCGCACGACCCTTGAAGAATAATCAACAAAGTCGTACGACTGTTCTAACCAGTCCACATGTCCACACGACAGAAAAACATTACAGAGCTACCGCACACTACGTCTCGGCGAATAGCAACGACAAACATAGCATGAATACTAAGCAATACTAATCTGAAATAATGGAGGACTACGATTGGTTTTTGGCGAAAAACCTTTAACGTAATGAACTTGATATCATTAAAAGAACCGAGTGGTTTTACAAATATATAGTAGCGCAAACTTTTGTTAAAGAGATCACTCCATGTGAAGGGATCTCGGCTCTTTCCTCATCGAATGAGGTGCAGGATATTCCAAACTGAATACTACGATGCAAAGCAAAAGAATCGACTATAGTGATGCTATTACACTGACGCAAACTTTTGCTCAAGAGGTCACTCCCTATGAAGGGATCTCGGCTCTTGCCTCGTCGAATGGGGTGCTGGATATTCATAACCGAATACCGCTGTGCAAAGCAAAAAGAAACGTCTATAATGTCAGTTTTAAAAAACTTGGTTCCAACAACATCATATAGGTTTGTTTTCCTTGCATTAATAAGAATTAATGCAGTCCCATCAATTAAACCATATCACACCAGAAAAGAACGAAAATACAATGTACGTATATGCCATCCGCATTCGCCACGGGGCCCCTGTTTCCCCCCAATAAAAGAGCAAAGCTCTGTCCAAAATTTGAACTGAGGCAGCGCCTCACGTGCAAAGCACGAGAGGGCCAAGCGCCAAGAGTCAAAGACTCTGAAGCAGTGCCTCACGTGCAAAGCACGAGAGCGCCAAGCGCCAAGAGTCAAAGACTCTGAGGCAGCGCCTCACGTGCAAAGCACGAGAGCGCTAGAGCGCCAGCGCTAAGAGTCAAAGACTCTGAGGCAGTGCCTCACGTGCAAAGCATGAGAGCGCTCGCGCCTCACGTGCAAAGCACGAGAGCGCTCGCTTTAAGAGTTAAAGACTCCGAGGCATCGCCTCACGTGCAAAACACGAGAGCGCTAGCGCCTCACGTGCAAAGCACGAGAGCGCTAGCGCTAAGAGCGCCAGCCCCACAAGTCAAAAACTCTGAGGCAGCGCCTCACGTGCAAAGCACGAGAGCGCCAGCGCTAGAACTAAATGTTCTCCACCATTGGATCAGAGATCCAACGAAGATGATGAATCATCAAATTACAGAATTAAATTCTGTTGAGTAAATACTCCTCAAATCTTTCCAAACAAGAAAGATTGCGCTCTGTAAATCAGAGCACCGTTGGATCAAAGATCCAATGATGATTAAAAATTATCAAGATACAGAATAAGTTCTGTATGGGAAAATATTTTCCCAATCTTGGTAATAACAAGAAAAATGTCTTCTGTAAACAGAAGTCATTGGATCAAAGATCCAATGGTGGGAAACATCCCCAAATCAATTAGAAATCTCTCAATGAGAGATTTTCTTAACTGATTCAACAAATCAGCCTCCCCTACATAAAGGACCCAAGACTTCAAGTCTTGAAAAAGAAAAATCTCCCCATAAGTTTCAAATTAAAAAGAAGAAACAGAGATGAACTCCCCCATAAACTTCAGAGTTCAAGGAGAGAAATACCTCTCTTCAAGGTAAAGAAAAAACAAAAGAGATCATAGCATCTCTTCATAAATAAGAACTTAGTTCTTAGATCCACGAGACAAAGTCTCTCATAAAGAAAAACAAAGGAGATCATAGCATCTCTTCATAAAAGAAGAACTTAGTTCTTAAATCCATGAGACAAAGTCTTACATAAAGAAAAACAAAAAAGATCATGGCATCTCCTCATAAAGAAGAACTTAGTTCTTTGATCCATGAGACAAAGTCTCTTATAAACGAGAATTTAATTCTCAGAGCACAGAATTGATCGGAACTGCCAAAGAAACAGTGCCTAGCACTTAGCGCCGAGCGCTCCACGTGCTCCTCACGTAGGCGCTATCTTAAAAGAAGCGCTTTAGCACTCCAAGTCTGGCGCTCAGCGCCAAGCACTCCACGTGCTCCTCACGTGGGCGCTATTTTAAAAGAAGCGCTTTAGCGCTCCAAGTCTGGCGCTCAGCGCCATGCGTTCCACATGATCCTCACGTGGGCGCTAAGAAGTGCTTTAACGCTCCAAGTCTGGCGCCCAGCGCCAAGCGCTCCATGTGCTCCTCACGTGGGTGCTGAGGAAACACAAAGTGCTCTTTAAATAATGCCCCAGCGCCACAAAGAGTGTTCAACATTCAATAAAAAACAAAAAGAAAGAGGGGTGTCAGAATCCAAATCAATGCTCAGCATTGTTGAACAAAAACGGACTGAGCCCAAACAAATATTCAACATTTTATTCAAAACCAAGTGGACCGAGCCCAAGTTGGCCACAAAGTCCTTAATTCAGATCAACCAAGCCCATGTGCTCAGAATTTCTCTAATTGGTCTTAGTCCCAAACCTGACTATAGATCTCCTAACCAACAAGTGTACATCTCTTCACACCTCTGATACATGTCGTTGTAATTCTTCAACGTCTTCAAGGAGGTGGCGGGTCCAAACAACCAGAAACTCTACAGACTATGATGTCTTTAAACCTTACAGACTATGATGTCTTTAAACCTTACAGACTATGATGTGTTTAAACCAGACTATGATGTCTTTAAATCTTACAGACTATGACGTCTTTAAACCTTATAGACTATGATGTCTTTAAACCAGACTATGATGTCTTTAAACCTTACAGACTATGATGTCTTTAAACCCTACAGACTATGATGTCTTTAAACTTACACGGACTATGATGTCCTTAAACCCAATGGACCGCAACGTCCCTAAACTAAGACGATAGAGCCCAAATACTCTTTCGTTAGATATAAATGATCCTAAAACTTTGCTAAGTGGATCTTAGTCTAAAATTAGACTAACGTATCCTTAACAAACATTTAAGTTGATCTTAATCTCAAATGAGATTAACGATCCTTAAATCAAACCAGACCCAAATCTAAGAAAATACGGATTTGGACTAATCCCCGCCCTACGGGTGACAACATAAATTAGTCTCCGTATACAATCCACGGGCAACCAAAAATAAAACAAACATATACGACACGAAGTGATCATCTGGAGAAGGAGAAAGTGGTTACCGCGATGCGGTAGCGTAATTAACTGCAGGGGCTTGCGCCTGCAGGGAAGAGCGTCCCCATAATCAAAAAACCCTCACAATGAGGGGGAATCTGACGAAGTCTACTACAACGGCCGCATCTGTCAAAACCTCCGATACACGGTGTCATAAATCAACTTGGTATCTTCGGAGATGTGGACGGATAAAACCAAATAGCATATGCCCCCAAATTCAGGCAAGACAACCTACGCGGTTTCGTCTCTGGTTTTCGGCGGTAAACAAACCAAAAATAAAACAAACATATACAACACGAAGTGAACATTTGGAGAAGGAGAAAGTGGTTACCGTGATGCGGTAGCGTAATTAACTGCAGGGGCTTGCGCCTGCAGGGAAGAGCGTCCCCACTTTAAAAACTCCTCACAATGAGGGGGAATCTGACGAAGTCTGCTACAATGGCCGCATCTGTCCAAACCTCCGATACACGGTGCCATAAATCAACTTGGCATCTTCGGAGAGGTGGGCGGATAAAACCAAATAGCATCTGCCCCCAAAATTCAGGCCAGACGTCCTAATGTCCCGGTCGCGTCTTTCGGCGGTAAACAGATTTTGGCACGCCCGGTGGGACCTTTTCCTCTTTCCACTCCACATTTCGTGTGTCATGTTTCGCAAAAAATCGCGGTCTGTTATGGTTGCCTGTGGATTCGAGGTACTAAGATTTGGTGTATTGCTCCCGTGCAGAGGAAAGAAGAGCATTGGCCTCCAGCTGCACTAACTGCAACAGCAACTCCCACTCCGTCCTTGCTGGAGAAGTGACCTATAGGCCTCAAGCGGCCTCCATCTTCGCCATGTCAGTGGAATAGGTTACTCAGGCCACCACTGGACTGTTCTTTGGGACCATAATCCCACCGGCAGGCTTCAGCGTCCCGACGCCGTCACAGGAAGCTCCAAAGAAGTCGGTCCTCGATCGGCTTACAAGTACCACGGCCCCTCTCAACGGGTCGTCCAATTCCAACGTCTCAGTCTTCAACCGGCTGAGCCAAAACTCCAGTGGGCCTACAAAGAGGCTCGCGATACCAGAGAAAGCTATCCCAAAAAGGATGGTCCTCCCGACTCCTGCTACGGGTGAGGTCGTTACAAGTACGTCCCCTACCCGAAAGTCAGTCTTCGACAGGTTGGACGTTTCTTCTCAGCAGACATCGGTGTTTGATAGGCTGGCGCCAACAACAGCCCTTCACCAGAACATGGGGCATGATGAAGCCACCCCCGTAACTGAGCCAGTCCCATCTGCAAGACATTCTCGACGTCGCCACTGGCGCCGAGTGAGGAAAACTGGGGGCAGCTCTCCCTCTGGACTGACTCCACCAGCTCCAATGGTGGAAATCGATGCTGTTGTTCCAACTGGAAACAGGTTTGAACAAGTCAGGAGAGTGCGCAAGAACTCTCCAACCGCCGTGTTGAAAAAGTCTCCTCCACCCGCTGAAAATGTTACTAAGGCGAAGCCGGAGCAGCCTTCTCAGCGGCTATCTTCTAAAATCCATAAGGTCTGGCAAAGAGTCCAAGACTCTGTAATCGACAAAGACTACTCCCGCCGATAGAAGAAAATAAAGGTTCGGCAAGGGGAGGACCATCACGCAGCCATTCCGCAGAAGGTATCATGGATGCCTATTGCAACGGCCCCCTCAACCTTGACCGTTCATAAAAAGAGAAGGCCAGAGAAGATCCCCATGCCTACAACAAATCTCAAAGGCGCTGAATCCAAATGCCCAAGTCTAGGGGCATGATAGAGCACACTGTCAACATGGCGTCTAGAAAAGAGGAAAGCCGTGCTTCTGCGGGTCATCGACCGCTCACACGGTCTGTAACGAAAACTCAGGAGCAGCAACAAAAGCTCCAAGAGATGCTGACAAAGATGTCCGCACTTACTGGGCAGAAAGAAAGCCCAGAAGTATCGTCGGATCAGCGCCAGGAATAGGAAACCGACGCCGAGTTCCTCCGAAGAACGCTCGAGAAAAAAGATAAAGAGGCCGCGGAACAAGCGGCTAACATAAAATAAATGGTGCTACTATTCCAAGATATGGTCGGGATGATGATCCAGCCGGACCCTCCAGCTGAAGATCCCCCAATAATCATTGAAGACGACAGAGGGGAGATATCAAACCCTCTTCCGGCTTTATTAGCAGCCAGGGAGGAGATGATCCCAAAAGCTATGCTTGACGACTACATAACTCAACAAATACGAGCTCATCAGGCAAATGAAGCAAATGGCCAAGTCGTCAAAACTGGGCGACCCTATCCAGGCTGGTACGATCAAATTAAGTACCTGCCAGGATATACGATCCTTAAGTTTCATATGTATAAGGGGACAAGCAATCCCCATCAGCATGTCTTTCAATTCAGGGCTCTCTGCGGCAATACCGGAGGTGACGACAAATTGCTACTTCGCCAGTTCGTCGGCAGCTTGGCGGAGACGGCCTTTGAATGGTATTCGGAGCTGCCAAATGACTCCGTCAAAACATTTACAGAGATAGAGTTGCTATTCACTCAGCGTTTCGCAAGCGCCAGCGAACGCACCCCGGTCATGGAATTGATCAATGCCAGGATGAAGCCAGGAGAGACATGGATGCAGTATGCAATTCGGTAGCGGAACTTATGGTTGACATGTGAACAGTGAATAGAAGAAGCTCATGCTGTGGGCATGTTCGTGGGGACTCTTGATCCACAGGCAACTATATCCCAATTTACGATGTTTTTTAAGCCGACCACCTTCCAGGCCTTGATTGACAAGCTGACCCAAATGGACCAGATAGACCATAGGCCTTCCTCTTTAAAGATGGATCCTCGGAATGAAAAAGGGAAAGGGAAAGCGACCTTCGTCGCCAACACCCAACAACAACCGAGTGACCCGAGACCGGTTGTTCGCCAAAGCAACAAGCCGCGATCCCTCGATGAGAAGTTGAGACGTCCTTACTCATTTTCCCGGGATAAAACAAGGAGACTGTTCGAACTGGCAGTGCGCAACGGGCTCATCACTCTGCCGGATCCGAGACATCCATCGCAATCAGGCGAAGTCAACCATCCTAACTATTGTCCCTACCACAGAGTAGTGGGTCATCCAATCGAAGATTGCCACGTCTTCAAAAACTGGGTTGAAGACCAGTACCAGCAAGGTAAATTCGAGTTGTCTGAAAACTGGAGGGTAAACCCGCCACGACAGCACACTCCTAAAAAGGTGGACACGCCGGGGGCATCATGCTCATTTATAGAGGAAGCTCCGTGGGAAGTTGTTCTTTCGGCTGAGACCAAGAAAATGTTGAAGGATCTTCAAGCATGTCCGGCGATCAGGTGGAAAAGCCCGCTAGAGGCAGAGATTATTGAAGAGATGCTGAAATTACGCCCAACACAGAGAGTTGGTAGCGATAGGCAAAATACCCAGGCCCAGCCATCAAAGTCTTCGAAGAAAAAGAAAAAGACCCAGAAGCCCTCGCAGCCTGACGACAAGCGCACGGATCTGCAAAAGCATATTGACGCGCTGGAAGAATATAACCAGAAGGCGCGAACCCCGGTCACACTCCAAGAGTTTCTCAACCATATCCTTGAAAGTGGAGATAACGAAAATGATGAGGGAGACGACTCGTCAGAGGAACCCGAAGATTATGTGGTAAGTTGCCACATGATCTCTCATTCGTCGCTAAATAACGAAGAAGCTCACTCGCTGTCGGAAGATAACATAAAGGAGCTGGGGGTAGTATCGGTGCCAAAATCCTTGGAACTGTAACAACTCCATTTTTAATGTACAAAGAATTGATTTAAATTCAATGTATACTTGGAGTATTTATTGCGACTGATATCTCTTTAAGTATTTATTTCACTCCATAATTACAAGAAGGAGCTTGTAGCTCATTGGTAATACCTTGCACTGCTGAACCAAGCCACCGGAGTTTAAATCCCATGCCCCACATTATTTTTTGTATTTATTTTGTTTTAATTTCTTTTGAAAGTCAACAGTCAAAAGGCCATAACTCCCAAAATATGTACTGGACAACAAAAAGTAAATATACCAAATTGTACCCCTGAAGTTTTCCCGGCCTCTGGTGGCCTGACTCGGCCCGACTTGGCGCCGGCGAACCGGCCGACTCGGTCCGGCGCCGCCGGCCGGACTTGGCCGGACGGCCGAGTCACCAACAGAGAAAAGTTGGGTCTTGAAGTGGTCAACCCTCCTGCACACTTATTATACCTGGATCGGTTTTAAATTGCCCAATAAATCCCTTTTAATCCTAAGTTTAATGAGTTTTAATGAATTTTTATATGTTTTTATATTTTTTTTATTAAAAACCCTAACCCTAACCTAACCCTATATAAACCCCCATACCCTCTACCCTCTCATCACTTTTTCTAAGTCCACTCTCTCAAAATTCCAAGAGAACTTGGTACGTTAGAAAACGAGCGAAAGGCGAAGCGCTGACGAAATCGACGGCGAAATCCCGGCGATCGTGCTAGGACCTCTCAACGACGATTCGACGCACCTGCAAACCCACTATCTCTCTCTCACTCTCTAGCGTTGTCCAAACCCGTAAGTTTCCCTTTTCTATCCTTCTTTTCTTTCATAAAAATACGACTTTATAAACCCGACGGAAATCGGAACAACCCGATTTCTGATTCGGTTTTCTATCAAATCTCACTAATCACCAATTCCATAATACTTAAACATCTTCATGTTGACTACTAATCACTTAAAAATTAATTTGAACAAGTTTTCACACATGAAATGATAGCTTTTGCAATATACCGTATTTTTGCACTTAAATACCACCATGTTTAGTTTATCACATTTAACCCTTTAACATTGCTATACCTTAAAGTAGATCACGAGGTAATGACCTACCTCCACACACACACAAATACAACCCTAATTGATATCATCAAAACTTAGAATACGATATTACAAGATTTTACATTTAAATACCATTTTCTTAATAAAACCTTTTCTAAAAGTTCTAAGTTTTAAACAATTTTAAAACAATATCTTTTAATAGGAAAATACTACATGTCGTGGACATCGATCGTTTATCTAAACCTGACTTTGTGGTGTCTAGGCAAGTGCGTCTAAGGCGAGTGGTTACTTAATTAGGGCCACTACTTGTAGTGGAGAGCCTCCCACTCATCTGGCACTTACCTGGCCGCAATTGGTGGTGAAGAGGCGATTTGAGGCTTCTAATGACTTGTCGTTTAGACCATTTAGAAATAGACTAGTTGGCTTAGAAAACCCTAGAATCTAAAATACGGAAATTTACACCCTTTTACAAATAAATACCTTATCTTTATAAAACTGTTTTCTAAATGATTAGTATTTATTAAATCTTTGCAAAGCGCCACTACAACCCATCTTTGGGGAACTCGTTAGGGATAGTACGGTTTATCGTGCACCCTCGGGCTTAGTAGTGCGAGATTCAGACCTTCGCAAGGAGCATTCGGTCTCGAAAGGATTAAAATACGACATTTAAGAAAAATAAGATTTTTGGAAAATAAAATATTTATTAAAAATTATTCTTGTATAAACATATGTATATTTATCATTTGAACACCTATTTTATTATAAGATAAAGTTTTCATCTTTTCCTAAAAATTACAAGATTAAAAGTTACATTAAAATACCATGAATTTCAATTAAATCAATATTACAAATTAATACCTTTATTTATGTAATTAGGATATTTTCACTAGAAATAAGACAAAATAAAATCACACTCATTATAACCATAAAGACGAATAATAAATACTTGAGGTGTATCTTGAAAACTATACAAAAGTATTTTTACATAAACCCCTCTCAAGTTTTATAAATTACAATAAGGACCCTAACAAATATAGAACTTCGACTTACATTTCTTTTAGTCTGACTCGGGTTTGAGTCTGATTATTTCTGACTTGAATATGATTCAAGTCAATCTATATTCTTTAATATTCCAACTCAATATGAATACATGAATCCCAGAATCCAGCTACCAATCTATACAACTTGACTGAATCAAACCATGGATATACATTCATTATTCCGTTATTCCATTTACCTGATTATGCAGTTACAATCTGTTCACCGATATCATGGTTTTGGTCAGTCACCCAACTTACACAATACAATACAACAATACAATCAAAACACTACGAGGTTTAAGGGGTAGATTGGTATGGAAGGTGTTAAAGGTGGCACGAGGTGGTCAGATTAAGACACCTAATCTATATTCCGTTGCTGTTGTACCGTGGCTTAACGGTTCCTTGTACATTCCGTTTGCCCTGGTCTCTAGCATATAGAGACCCCTCTCGTATACACTGGCATCCTTCTGTACCAAGCTACAAACAACAGCGTTAACACAATATTCTACAATATTTTACAATCTCTTTAGAAAATATCTCTTATTCTGTCTTTTCTAATTCTTCTTTATCTTTGGGACTTACCGAGCGACCTGTTCGCTGACGACATTCTATTCCTTTCTTCTTTGAATGTCGTCAGGTGCTTTGGACCCAGCAGAGATCGAGCCCACCGGTGAAGACTTGGAGCAGTTTCACGAAGACCTCGAGCTCTAGACATTGTACCTTGTTCTATTCAGTATTTTCATTTCCTGTTATGCCACTGTTTAGGCATCGCTTTTCATTTCAGTTGTATTTACTTTTCATGCATTGTACAAAGGAATGTTATTAATAAAGTTGTTGTTATTTTTACATCTCTTGTCTCTTGTGATTTACTTTTATATTGCTTAGATACGCTTAGCGTATGTACTTCTAAGTATATACGTAGCGGACCTCATCGCGTCCCCTTCGCCGTACACCGGAAAGCGGGGCGTGACAGGAACCGTCAGACGAGATGATTGACATGCTGCTGAACGAAGCCCGTCAGAAGAGCAAAGCCGATCAAGAGCGTGAAATGGCCCTATTCGAAGGGGCCAGGCATCGGCGTCAAGTTGGAGAAGCCGTGATAGGAATGGGTCACAAAACACTCCAACCAAATCAAATCACACCCTAAATGGGTGTATTCCACATTATCGTCATGTGTCCCGTCATGTAACAAATACACGTGCGTGCAAGATGAACAATGGACCGAAACGTCCCTAAACTAATAACGGACCGAAACGTTCCTAAACTAACAACGGACCGAAACGTCCTTAAACTACAAATGGACCGCGATGTCTTGAAACTAGCTACGGACCGAAACGTCTTTAAACTACTACAAACCGCGGCATCCTTAGACTAACGCGGAAAAAAAAATTAAAAAAATGGGTATGTCCATAAGCGAAATGAGCACGGATGAAAACCCGAAAGGGCTCCGTGAGTAAAAACAGCATGGCTACCGGCGAGTTTGTGAAAACCGGAAGGGCGCAGACTCGTAAAAAAAAAAAATAAATAAAATTCGTGCACACTTGCAAGGTTCTCTCGACCTTTTGAGGAGAAAATACCTGCGTGAGATCCTTACGACTCATAAGGGAGCAACACACTTAGGGATCCCCATGATTCCTCAGGAGAAATTACACTTACGAGTTCCTCACGACTCGTAAGGAGAACCCTCTTATGAGACCCTCACGACTCATAAGATTCCAAAGCCTTAAGCTACATGGATCTGAACCTGTTCATAAGCCATCACATTTCCCAGACTGTCCTACAAACGGTTCAATGATGACCCTTGTATACAATCCATGGGCATAAATAAACGTCTCCCCCACCAAGTTCCACCGATGGCGCGAAATGTCCTCATGTGGTGAACGACACTTGTAAGTCCTCTCGACTTATAAGGAGAAAACACTCTTGTAAGATTCTTACGACTTATAAGAGAACATGTACTTAAGAATCCTCACGATTCCTAAGGAGAAATCGTACCTATGAGATCCTCACGACTCGTAGGGAGAAACACCTTTATGAGACCCTTACGGCTCATGAAGTCAAAAGCCTTAGTCGACAGGATCCTAACCCTATTTGCTAAGCCACCTTTGTTCGAATCGACAGAGGCAAATGATGATTCACTCCTGGCAATGCCCCAGTGGTAGCGATGCTGAGGCTTAAATCAGTATCAAATTCCAAGTCCTTTCACGGCAAATGATGATTCGCTCCTGGCAATATTCCAGTCGCAGCGATGCTGATGCTAAGATTGGTATCAGAACCCAAGTTCCGCACTCGCAGCAAAAAATCAGCGAGCCATAAATGCATATGAAATAACCGAAATGATAGGGTAACATGCAACGAAATCAGTAAGTAAAAGATATGCATACAAAAATAGCCAAAATGATTGGGCAACTCGCAATAAAAAGCAGCGAGTAAAAAGAAAAATAGCCAAAATGATTGGGCATCGCGAAAAATAGCCGCAATGATTGAGCAATCGCGACTTTCGTGATATAAAAAGCCGAAATGATAGAGTATCGCGGAAAGAAATAAAAAAATGAAATGAAACTTCTGCCCTACAGGCGAGTCCATACTGACCCCTGTATACAATCCATGGGCATAAACGAAAAAGGAACCAGATTTCCCGACAGACTCTGTCAAAGAGAGTCAGATTTCAACGACAACGTCTACACCCCAGGAGATCAGCAACGATGTTCATCCTCGTTCTAGCGAGATATGGACACAACATCACCAATCGGAGCCACGGCAAAGTCCCTAGTTCTAAGACTCCATGGTTCACAGACAACCTAAAATCGAACCCGACACCACAGAAAGCGGAGTAAGTTAACCCCGACACCGCAAAAAGCGGAGCACGTCAACCCCGACACCGCAGAAAGCGGAGCAAGTCAACCCCGACACCGCAGAAAGCGGAGCAAGTCAACCCGGACACCGCGGAAAGCGGAGCAAATCAGCCAATGACCTCCGTCACGGAAACAAGTCAACCAACCTCCAAGGAAATCAGTGTCCTTAGCAAAACCTCTCGATTCAGGGAAATCAACATCCTTGGTGAGAACCTCGATTCACGTCGACCCGCAAGGAAATCAGTGTCTTTGCAGGAATCTCTCGATTTGTCTCGACCTCGGGGAAATCAGTGTCCTTGGCTAAACCTCTCGATTCAGGGAAATCAACGTCCTTGGCGAGAACCTCGATTCGCGTAGACCCGCAAGGAAATCAGTATCTTTGCAGGAATCTCTCGATTCGTCTCGACCCCAGGGAAATCAGTGTCCTTGGAAAAACCTATCGATTCAGGAAAATCAGCGTCCTTAGCAAGAACCTCGATTCGCGTCGACCCGCAAGGAAATCAGTGTCTTTGCAGGAATCTCTCGATTCGTCTCGACCCCAGGGAAATCAGTGTCCTTGGAAAAACCTCTAGATTCAGGGAAATCAACGTCCTTGGTGAGAACCTCGATTCGCGTTGACCCATAAGGAAATCGGTGTCTTTGCAGGAATCTCTCGATTCGTCTCGACCCCAGGGAAATCAGTGTCCTTGGCAAAACCTCTCGATTCAAGGAAATCAGCGTCCTTGGCGAGAACCTCGATTCGCGTCAACCCGCAAGGAAATCAGTGTCTTTGCAGGAATCTCTCGATTCGTCTCGACCCTAGGGAAATCAGTGTCCTTAGCTAAACCTCTCGATTCAGGGAAATCAGCGTCCTTGGCGAGAACCTCGATTTGCTTCGACCCGCAAGGAAATCAGTGTCTTTGCAGGAATCTCTCGATTCGTCTCGACCCCAGGGAAATCAGTGTCCTTAGAAAAACCTCTCGATTCAGGGAAATCAGTGTCCTTAGCTAAATCTCTCGATTCGTCTCGACCCCAGGGAAATCAGTGTCCTTGGAAAAACCTCTCGATTCAGGGAAATCAGCGTCCTTGGTGAGAACCTCGATTCGCGTCGACCCGCAAGAAAATCAGTGTCTTTGCAGGAATCTCTCGATTCGTCTCGACCCCAGGGAAATCAGTGTCCTTGGAAAAACCTCTCGATTCAGGGAAATCAGCGTCCTTGGCGAGAACCTCGATTCGCGTCGACCCGCAAGAAAATCAGTGTCTTTGCAGGAATCTCTCGATTTGTCTCGACCCCAGGGAAATCAGTGTCCTTGGCTAAACCTCTCGATTCAGGGAAATCAGCGTCCTTGGCGAGAACCTCGATTCGCTTCGACCCGCAAGGAAATCAGTGTCTTTGCGAGAATCTCTCGATTCATCTCTACCGGCGGGGAAATTAGTGTCCATGTACATAAAAGAAAATTCTCCTGTAAGATCCTTACGACTCTCAAGAGAAAACGCACTTAGGAGTCCTCACGACCCTAAGAAGAAATTACACCTACGAGATTCTCTCGACTCGTAGGGAGAAAAGTCTTTATGAGACCCTTACGGCTCATAAAGTTGAAAAGTCTTAGGCAGCAGACCTGAACCTGTTTCCTAAGCTATCGCTACTCTACAAGGAGGTTATTATGGATTGCTATCTACTATATACAGGTGATTGATCTGTATTTTAGAGTTGTGTTTTAGTAGTTTACCGCAATCAGAACGGTGTCGCGCATAGCTAGACCGAGGTGAGTACGGGTCGTCCTCAGGGAAATGTGGAACCTTTTATTCTTAGTTTAGGCGTGTTGATTAGGAAGGGAGAATAAGAATGGTGAAGAATGATTGTAAGATCTAGATCTACGTTAAATAAGGACGCAAGATCTAGATTAACTATGGAGATAAGTTTAATATTAAAAGGGGGCTTGTAGGGTTCATTAGGATTTAGTAGTTATGGATGATTAATTAAAGATTACTCTTTTTATCCTTTAATAGATTTAAAACTAGAACGACAGTGATGCATGTAGATTAGGGTTTCTGGAGGGAAAAGGGTTCCCACTCTTACCCCCTATTTCGACATGGAACTCCGTTCATATCTAGCCTTTACCAAAACAATTGTTAATCTAATCTCTAATCGTGGTCGCGATTATCAATGAATTGAAAACGCGCCCAATTAGAATGTTAACTATTCTTTTGATAGAGTTTATAAAATTTATAGGACTTAAAAAGAGTTTAAGGATCTTCATCATCCATTAACCTACCTTAATCCCATGAAGCCTAACAAGCGAAGAATTGCTCGCACATGTTGGGAGAAGAAGAGATGGAGAGAGAAATCATATTAAAACTACAAAGAGATAGAATAAGAAAACTACTACCTTTATTAATCAAAAAAATTCATTTACACTTTGTTCCCTTAGAAAATGATTACAAAAATGCTAGTTTGCTTCTCGATCTCTTCTAAGGAGGTAGACGAACAGTTGATGATCAGCCTGGATGCGTGAGCCTGTCGTAGACTTCATGATCTCTTCAGCTTGATGATTTTTCCAAGAGACTCTTGGTCCTTATTTATAGTCACAGAGCCAGAACCCTAGTTTACTAATATGGAAACTAGTTGTTAGGATCCTAACCACCAAAATCCCATATTTCAACTCCTCAAATCCGCAGCGGAACCGTGGCCATTGGATAGATTTGGACGCGGATCCGCCCCCTTTTGGTGAGATCATGGCCTTTAATTATTGTAACTTCATATCTGTAACACTTGGTAATGTTTTGAGTATCTAGACTTTGAAAATCTTTTCTACATTTCTGCCAGAATTAGTTTCTTCAATTTACTTGAATATCTTCGGCAGATTTGATCTTGCCAACTCGGATTTCCTTGATTTTAGTCATGATATAATTCCTGCACAATTATCTCAATAAATGATGTTATTAGAATTTGTTTTTATTGAGATATTATCTTTAACCATTTGCCATGATATTTTAGTTTTAAGAATTGGTCAAAGGTATTTAATAAGGTAAACATATTTAAATGGGCCAAATGTTACATGGATATTATATGCTTACTTTTTCCTACATAAGGTTAATTATAATATATAAACATATGAAAATAGTATTTTTGCAGATAAACCTTCATATGTGTCATATTTATAATAAACACCTTTTATTATATAGAAATAGTAGGAAAAATGTCATATTAAAAGTGCAGTTTTATCAACTGAACAAATACCCCCAAACTTATCTTTGATCGTCCCGAGCAAACTAGTTTATTCAAGAGAAGGAGAAAAAGAAAAGAGAAAGCTAAGCACACTTTCGTAGGCAACACGATTGCACTGAGCACGTGCAATAAGCCGTTAAACCCCTAAGTGTCCCTAGTAGGAGGAGTGTTGTCTCCTGAGGGTTTTCAGCGGATTACACCCACAAAATCCTATAATAAAAAAAAGATAGTGAAAGTTACATACAAAGATAAGAACTATAAAAGAAAGAATTTGAAAATAAGAGTTTCCAACTATACTAGCTTTTCAGTTGCTATGAGCCTTATCTTAATGGTCATGAAAAAATGTTAGAAATCACATCATCCCTCAATAAAACATAGCCTTTAGTCTTCCTCCCTATCTTTCATCCAAACATTGATCATATACCCCTACGTGTGTGTAAAAGACATCCCTACACTTAGAGAATTCAATTCAAGCTATCATACTCTTGTCCATCTTCCAAAGTACTTTATAGTTGGTGAATATTTTCGATAAAATTGCTCACACATTTTTCATGCGACCGTTAATATTTCTTGAGCTACTAACCGACCGATTACAAAATGTGCTTGCGCATTTAGGCGTAATTCCTCATTTCGCAACACCCAAGGCTTAGCAGTGGCTCCCAAACCAGTTAGTCTAAGGCACTAGGTGATAAAGCACCCTCGCTATATTTTTTTTATGCTGCCTTGGTAATTATAAAACCAGTGTTCATTTTTTTTCTTCACCATTCTTTTTTTTTCCTTTCATACTAAGGCTTTTAGACAAGAGCATTTCAAGGTATCCTTTACTATCCCAACTTTCAAGATGTGTGTAAGTGCGGTTAGTAGGGTATCAACGTTTCAATGTTTGGCCTCAAGAATAGGGACTATTTTTCAGACTTATTTTTATCCTCAGATTAGCAATTTCCTTCATCTTACTAACCCTTGGGACAACAGCTCATAACTACTTATTACTAGTTTCATTTAATAAAACATCTAATTTTCTTGCTTTTCTCAAACTATTCATATCTTTCATATGTAAATTTTCACTTTCAAACTTTTATTATCAAATTTTTTTGTGTGCTTATATATAGTATAATGCAAAGTAATGCGTAAATAAGCACAAACCTCCCCCAAACCTGTTTACAGCAGTGTCCTCACTGTTGTCATCTTTTTAAATCTCAAAAACTGTAGACTTGGGAGGGAAAGTTAGTAACGGGGACATGAAATACTGAAAGTAAAATCCCCCCCCCCAAACTTATTTTTGGCTCACAATTTTTTGAGTAAAAATTTTATTTTCAAGAGCCAAATTATACCCCCCCAAACTTGAGTTAAACAATATTAATCTTTTAAAATCACACGAGGGGGTCAAAGTTATCGGTCAATGCCAAGCTTTGCAAAGACCGAAAGTCAACACCAACCATTCGAAGATTTTATCAGTGTAGTGCATCGGTTGGTGGAGGAACATGTTGTAGAGAGCCAGGAAGAAGTGGGGAAAAGATAAGTGGTGGGATAGAATGTCTTTGCGTCTTGTTTTGGAGAGACGACACAGTGATTGTGATGGATTACTCGCATTCTCTTTATAGTCCAGAAGAAGGGGTGGAGGTTCAATTTCTTCGTCTTGGAGTCGATTCATCTCAACACCCGTATCTTTTAAAAATGCGAGTTCACCAATGAAAATTTCCTCAAAGCTCTCATCGATACCCCGAAGAATAATTTCATCAAAAAGCGCGGGGTGATCTTCAGACTCCAAAAACGGTTCATAATCAGTGTTAGATGTTGACCCGGACAACTCGGTGGAAGAGTCCGTATGTGTATGATACATAGTTAGGTCAAACAACAACATATGAAAAGAGTCTAGATCATTATCATGAGGCTGATCAAATTCGCTGCTGTCGACATCTATTAATTCGACAGAACATGCATGAGCAGTAGGTTCGGAGGGTACACTTCCCAACTTGTATATGTTAAGCTCTATTGACATCTTCCCGAAGGATAGGGTTATAGAGCCATTACGACAGTTGATTATAGCATTGGAAGTGGCCAAAAAGGGTCGACCAAGGATCATTGGAATTTGATTCCATGGGTTCGCTACAGGCTGTGTATCGAGTACAATAAAGTCCACAGGGAATACAAATTCCCCGATTTTTATCAACACATCCTCTAGTTCACCCCTAGGTTTGGTGATAGATCGGTCGGTCATCTGGAGAGTGCAGTGACCTGGTTTCAACTCTCCAATCCCTAACTGCTCATAAACCGAGTAAGGAAGCAGGTTAACACTTGCGCCTAGGTCAAGTAGAGCACGGTTAATGTGTTTATCCCCAATAGAAATAGAAATAGCAGGATAGCCAGGATCCTTACGTTTCCTAGGTAATTGTTGGGGAAAAGCTGTGTCTACAGTCTTTGACATGAGCACCTTTTTTGGCACTTGAGTCTTCCTCTTCCCAGTGCACAAGTCCTTGAGAATTTTCGCATAAGCCGGGACTAGTTGTATAGCATCTAGGAGAAGGATATTGATGTTAACCTGCTTAAAGATTTCAGTGATCTTCTCCATTTGCGGACTTAATCTGTTTCCCCTTAACTGATTCGGATAAGGAGCTTTAGCAATAATAGCGGGGTCCAACATTAGAGAAGATCGTGTGGGTAGGAAAGATCCAAGAATAGGAGTGGGGATCGTCTTTGGTGGACTAGAAGAAGTGTGCTGAAGGTTCGAGCTGTGGGGAAAACGGAGAATAGGCTCGGAAGAAAGCGGTGGGGTAGACGAACTGGGGTCAGAAGTAGAAGTGGAAGTGGAAGGAAAAGTCTCAGCCGGGGTATCATCGATTGATTCTTCATTATTATCAATCTCTTCACCGACATGATTGTCTAACACTCTTCCAGATCTCAACATGGTAATAGCATTCACATGATGTGCATAGCCAGGATTGGGTAAGGGTTGAGCTGGAAGTTTCCCTCTCTCTCTAGCTCCCATTTCGGCATTTATTCGTACAACTTGTGCTTCCATCGATTTAATACTCTCACTTTGGGAGTCAGAGTTTTTCTGGATTTTATCGACGGAAGATTTCATCTCAGCCGAAACTTGCATGAAATTTGTCAGAAGCAAATTCATGGTTTGTTCGAGTGAAGAGGAGTTATCAGTACCAGTCAATTGCAAAGAATTGCTGTGCGGTGCAGAAGTGTTGACCGGATTTTGAAAGTTTTGTGATTGGTAGGGGTGCTTACTTATTTGAAGTGGTTGCTGTTGTGGTGGAGGGACCCTTTGAAAGTTGTTTTGGTTTAGAACCGTGTTTTGATTTTGTGATTGGTTCCAAGCAAAATTAGGGTGATTCCTCCGACCCTGATTATAAGTGGAAGAATACGGATCGTTTCTAGGTTTTTGTTAGAAAGCAGCATTGGTATGCTCTTGACCTTGAAACGGAGAATTTAGAGGACGTTCTTCCGTAAGATGAGATGGATCAGAACAGTATCCACAGACAGTTTTGGAGAGTGACATCTGATTTAGGGAGGCTGTCAAAAATTTATGTTCCATAGCTTCGAGTTTCTTTTTCATTGCTGCCATTTCAGCTCTAACTCCTATGGAAACATCAGATTGGTGAATACCACCCCTATACGATAATTGGTTTACACTCTCTCACTGTAAAGTTTTTTCAGCGAAATCTTCTAAAAATCTCCAGGCTTCACCATCATCTTTAGTCATGAAGGTGCCTTGACACATGGATTCAAGTATCTGTTTTGTTGGAGGATTAATGCCCTCATATAAGATTCTACACAGATCCCATCTAGGAATTCCGTGATGAGGGCATTGAACTAACAGATCCTTGAAGCATTCAAAACACTTCGAAAATGGTTCATTGGGAAGCTGGGTAAATTGATTTATTTCGCTACGGACTCGAGCTGTCTTATGATTAGGGTAGAATTTCTTTAGGAAAGCTGTGACGAATTCTCCCTAGTTTGAAATAGAATGTGCGGCTGTGTTAAAAAGCCACTTCTCGGCTATATCGCACAAAGTGAATGGGAGAAGACGCAATCTCATAGCATCCACAGAAAACCGTGAAGTACCCATCATAGCGCATACATTTTCAAATTTGGTAATAAAAACGTATGCGTCTGCAGACTCGAGACCGTGGTATTTTGGTAGAAGATTGATGTGGTGGGGTTTAATTTCAAAATTATCCACGTTGGCTGGTGGAATAGATAAGCAAGTGGGAAGTGGACCACGGATAGGATAGCATCTCTCTTGGAGAGAGATGTGTTCATATCATAATTTTGCATTATTATATTCCCCATTCTTGTTCATATTACAAATAAACAGGTGCTTTTGATCCATGTCTGCTACATAGTTGCAGGTTACAGGTTCTCGGAACAAAACAGTGAAATTGATAAAAAGACGATACAAAAGTGAGACTACGACCAACAAATGGAAGAATCTTGATCATGCCTACAGTTTGAGGGACAAATGAAGACTAATGAACAAGTTCACAAAGCACAAAGGCAGCGTAAGGTTCAAGACTTCGACACGAAGTAAAGGGTAAAAGTCCACGACATTATGCACTGTGGAAATCTGGAAGATACTAGAAGACATTCTGAAGAAACAAGTGAAGAAAAGGCAAGTAAAAAGTAACCTGAGAATTACCAGAGAAGCAGAAGCCCAAGAGACTCCAAGATGGCCGTGGATCCGCGGTCAAACAGGGCTTTTGGCCGCGGTTCCGCGGCTATGACAAGCACGTGTCGGTGCATTTTTCTGACGATGCGGCGGTACGTTGACTAGGCTTCTGTATGGTAAAATTGTAAATGCAGATGTGAATTGAATGTAACTCTAGAGTTTCTATGTTCTATAAATAGAAGCCCTAAACCTCTTTTTGAGATATGCCTCTTTTTATTGAAAAATTCAGAAATCCATTGTAATGTTTTGAAGAGAGCATCGAATAAAGTAAGTAGTTTTTTTTCATTGCCCTAGTTCTTAGATTCCTTTCTGCCCTAGTATAGAATTTTTTATCTGCCCTAGTTAATTAGTTTAGGTAATTTTATTCTGCCGTAGTTTAGATAATTAGTCTTTTAAAAACAAATCATAAAAAAATGTCTTTTATCAATCCCCTAATGAGTGAGTAGTTCCTCACTTGTTAGGGTTAGGAATAGGAAAGGTTTGAGAGATGAAAATCTCTCATCCCTTTCTTGCCCATCACATATTATTTATAGGACTCCATGCATACATACATTACACCGCTCACTACGGCACCCTACCCCACGAGGTAGCAGTGATACCGTAGTTTAAAAGACCGGTTGTGCATATTTTCCATGGAGGTTAGAGTAATAATTAAGAAAGGACGGACAAGGACCTAGAGGAAGAAACGCCATTTCTTCCCGATCGTCCTAATCTCCTTTATTAATTATTACCATAACACCTAAATAGATCTAAATTAGGGCATTGAAAGCGGTGGGAAATACCAATTTCCAAACTTAACCTAAACTTAACCCTAGCAAGGTTTTAATCCTAGTCTAAATCAACTTTAGTTTTTAGTGATAATCAATCCAACACCATTTGGAATTAACTAGTTAGAACAAATTGAGAATACACAAAATCCCTGTAGACCGACCCGTACTCACCGGCTAGCTACCAAGCGACGCTGTTCTTGATTGCGGTTAACAATTCTTTGATCACAAGATCTCTCTCAAATCAAATGGCGTCGTTGCCTGGGATGGCGTAGTATTTTCTTTTTGCAATTTCGGGTTAATATAAAATCATAAAATTCATAAAAACTGAAATATTTAAAAAATACAAATTTTTTATCATTTTGTTATTTTTTTGAAGGGTGTTTTGTTTGAATTGTGCAGGATCGACGAACGAATTCAGATCTGGAAAAATCCAGAAAGCAAAACAGAACACAACAGATCTGAACAACAGAGGAAAATCAGAAAAGAGGAGCAGAAGAAACCTTAGGAACCAAACCACAGAGCCCACCGCGTTTCCGCCGCCAAAACCCGCTTTTAGCCGCGGATCCGCCGCGGGTTGCTGACGTCAGCAACTCGAAACCCCTCTGTAAGCTTCTTTTCTTCTTCTCTGCAATCCCATTATCTCCTCTGTGAAATTTTCCTGTAGAATTCTTTGCGCCAAAAACTTCCCCCCTTCTCCAATAACTTGATCTTGTGCAGGATTCTTTGCGCCGCGCTAAAAAATTTTTTTTTTTGCAAGTGATTGTGTTTACTGCTTTGCATATTTTAATTGGCTTTAAGGGACTTGAACACCAATCCAGATTGGGTAGGGATTTCATTACCCTTCGCAGGACCCCAAAAATCACATAAAGCATATTGCATTGACCATCAAGTTAATTAAAAAAAGATTAGACTCAGCCCTAAGGACTTCGCGCTCAATAGGACAAAGGAATAGTTGTAGGCATCGACCGTTGATCTAAACCTGACTTTGTGGTGCCTAGGCTAGACAGGTAGGGAAAGGTAACTTTAAAAGGCCCGTCTCACGGTGATTCGTGAGAGGATCCCTCCTTTCTCTACTTGTGCTTACCTGGCCACAATTGGCGGTGAAGAGGCGGTTTGAGGTCCTCACATCTTGCCCTTTGGAACAGTTAGGAGCTGTCTAGCTGACCTAGCTGACCCTAAATTTAGGCTTGATTGTGCATTTGTGATTGATTGAACATGTGTCTAAGCCTTTTATTGAAAATCTTTCTTTAAAAAAAGCTCCTTATAAAAAAACACAAAAAATAGAAATTTTTTTACAAAAACTTGCAACTTGTCGCTAAGAAATCCGTGCACCCCACTTACACCCACTTTCTTCTCATTGACGTTTTCTTATCCCCACCTTCTGTTTTTCACGTTTTGACTACAGTACTTCTTTAGTGTATGTACAGTTGGACTAGGGACACTAGTGTCCGATTAGTCCGTGTCTCGTTAGTGCCGACTGACGACGCTTTCGACTCCGAAGTCGAAATTCCATCCACTTCTTTACCTTCATCATCATATTCTTCGTCTTCTAAGGAGATGTCGGGATTCGATCCTAACAACCCTTTACCCGCGGGACTGATTCCACCTCTACTAGGTGCGAATAACCCACAACACCCACCTGTTGAAGCGCCCCAACGAATCGCGCTCCAGGATCTTTTCTACCCTATCCGTACCGCCTTACCCACTTATCTTTCACTTCCACCGGCTAATGCGGATAACTTTGAGATTAAACCCCATTCATCAACATGTTGCCCAAATTTCACGGGCTGGAATCCGAAGATGCCTACATCTTCATAAACAAATTCCAGAATGTTTGCGCAATGATGAAGACAACCCAACTTTCTGATGATGCTATAAGGCTACGTGTCATTCCATTCACCTTATGTGACCTAGCCGAGAAATGGTTGTATAGCACAGCATCACACTCGATTAAAAATTGGGAAGAGTTTGTTAAAGCTTTTCTAAAAAAGTTTTACCCACATCACAAGACCGCGAGAATTCGCAATAAGATCATTCAATTTTCCCATCTTCCTTCCGAACCCTTTTGGATGTGTTTTGAAAGATTTAAAGACCTACTTGTTCAATACCCTCACCACGGTATCGAGAATTGGCAACTTTGCCAAACTTTATATGAAGGATTGAACCCAGCAACTAAGCAGTTGTTGGAAACCATTTGTCAAGGTCACTTTCTAACAAAATCAAGCGAGGAAGTTTGGCAGTTTCTCGACGATCTTGCTGAACAAACACTTTAGTGGGAAAGCACTAAAACCACCTCATCTTCTTTAATAGGTCAGTCTAGGGCAGGCATACATCAACTAGATATGTCGATTGCAATGAAGGCCGAAATGGCCGCACTTACGAAAAAGCTAGAAGCAATTGAGAGCAAATTCTTATCGCCTTCTCCTGCCCCTGCTTTACCCCCACAAACTGTTTGCGCTTGTTTTTTGGATCCATCCCATCTTACCGAAGAGTGTCCTTAGAATCCACCTGTTCAAGGACAAGATCAAGTCAATGCTGCCTTTCAGCAAAGACAAAGAAATGATCCTTACTCTTCGACTTATAATCCTGGTTGGAGGAGCCACCCAAATTTTGCTTGGAATCAAAATCAACAATTCCAAGGCAATAACAACTTTCAAAGGCCTCCTCCTCCACAACAACAAGCACCTCAACAAACTCAATACCACCAACCTTTCCAACCACAACCTTACCCAAACCAAATGAACAATTTTGTGCCCAACAACTCTTATCCTCAAAACAATTTTGTTCAACCAAATAATGATAAGGTTATCTCGCTAGAAAGAAGTTTAGATGCGTTTCTAAAACAATCTACACAATCCGCAGCAAGGTTGGAGACTTCCATTCAATCTTTGGTACAAAACAGTGCTTCACATGATCAAAGCATTAAATCAATTGAGGCCTAAATTGCACAACTAAATGCTGTGTTGAGCGAGCGAGAAAAGGGAAAGCTTCCATCTCAACCATTTTCAAATCCCGGTCACACACACAATGCACATGTTGCATATGAACAGCAAAATCATAATGTAAATGCTGTGACCACGTTGAGATCTGGAAAAGTATTGCACAATGACGTGGGTATTAGTAATGACACCCCTGCCGGTGGTTCTTCTTCTTCTTCTTCTTCTTCTTCTTCATCTTCTTCGTCATCTTCTTCGTTAGAGCCTATTCTTCATTCTTCACAAGGCTCTACTTCTTCTAACTCGAACGGACCCACATCTCACTTTATGAACACACCAACACGAGGATCCGTTCCAACTCCGCAATTTACTCCACAAACATTGCACTCAACAAATTTTCAAAATGTTTCTTTTCCAAACAGGTTGAGATCCAATAAACCAACTCCCCAAATGGAGAAGATTGTGGAGTTATTCAAATATGTTAGCATAAATATACCTCTTTTGGATGCAATCCAACAAGTCCCTTCTTACGCGAAAATCTTAAAGGATTTATGCACCAAGAAGAGGAAGTCACAAGTACCAAAGAAAGTTTTCGTGGCTAGTGCTGTAAGTGATGCTCTTGTCCAATCTTTACTCCAAAAACATAAGGACCCCGGCTGTCCTACAATCTCGATAACAATTGGGGATAAGAACATCAATAGAGCACTTTTAGATCTTGGTGCTAGTGTCAATTTTCTACCCTATTCAGTATACGAACAATTAGGCGTTGGAGAGCTTAAACCCACTCATTGTACTCTCCAAATGGCCGACCGATCCATCACCCATCTTAGGGGTGAGTTAGAGGATGTGTTGATCAAAGTAGGGGACTTCATTTTCCCTGTTGATTTCATTGTCATGGATACACAACTTGTAGCTAACCTCCGAAGTCAAATTCCGAAGATACTCGGTCGACTATTCCTTGCGACTTTTAATGCGGTGATCAATTGTCGTAATGGTTCAATGAACCTATCTTTTGGAAATATGACGATTGAACTCAACATTTTTAAGTTGGGGAATCGGCCCTCCGAGCTTAATGCTAGTATACTTGATGTTTGCTCGATCCATGAGATCATGCAGGAGGACTGTGAGCTCGAAAAATTTCTGTTCGATCACAGCAGTTTTGACGCCTCTAGTGCATTCCTCCTAGAATCTGACACAGCTTTCACGTCAGAAAACGATTACTAGTGTTTCACTTTTTCGGACGATTTTGAAGACTCACCACCCGAGTTTGAGTCTTTTGATTTTTCGGATGAGTTAGTTGAACCATCCGACTCGGTTGCTTACACTCGATTTGAACCATTGATGGAATCCTTCGAGTTTGAAATAGTTTCACCAATGTTACCTTCAATTGTTTCACCTCCTAAACTCGAACTCAAGCTTTTGCCGTCGCACCTTTAATATGCTTACCTAGGTGAGAATGAGACCCTTCCCGTTATCATATCGGCCTCTCTAGCTCTCGAGCAAGCGAAAGCCCTTTTAATGGTCTTACAAAATAACCGGCAAGCTTTTGGCTGGACTATGGCGGACATCAAGGGGATTAGTCCTCTCATAGTTGAACATCATATACACATGATGGATGATGCCAAGCCAATTAGGGATCCACAAAGACCCCTCAACCCCATAATGAAGGAGGCTGTCAAGAAGGAGATTGTCAAATGTCTTGATAGTGGTATCATTTACCCTATCTCGGATAGCCAGTGGGTTAGCCCCATTCATGTTGTCCCAAAGAAATCGGGCATAACGGTCATAACCAATGAGGCGAATGAGTTAATACCTACTCGCACCCAAACTGGGTGGCGAGTTTGCATCGACTATCGAAAACTCAACACCGCGATAAGGAAAGACTACTTTCCTTTATCTTTTATTGACCAAATGCTAGAACGATTGGCTGGGAACGAATTTTACTGCCTTTTGGATGGCTATTCCGGCTATAATTAAGTCCTCATCGTCGAAAAGGATCAAGACAAGACCACATTTACTTGTCCTTTTGGTACATTTGCTTACCGTCGCATGCCCTTTGGGTTATGCAATGCACCCGCTATATTTCAGCGGTGTATGATGGGGATCTTTTCTGACATGGTGGAGAAATTTTTGGAGACCTTTATGGATGATTTCTCCATTTTCGGTGACTCCTTCGATGAGTGTTTACCGCACTTAGACGCAGTTCTTACCCGCTGTAGGGATAAGAATCTCACTTTAAATTGGGAGAAGTGTCACTTTATGGTACAATAGGGTAATGTCTTAGGGCATATCATCTTGCAAAATGGCATAGAGGTTGATAAAGCCAAGATTGAAGTCATTTCCAATCCTCCTCCTCTTAAATGCGTCAAAGACATCCGAGCCTTCCTTGGCCATGCCGGTTTTTATAGATGGTTCATCAAGGATTTTAGCAAGATAGCTAGACCCTTGACTCTTTTATTGGCCAAGGACACAACTTTTGATTTTGACTCAACTTGCATGGAAGCGTTCGGGTTATTGAAATGCTCACTCATTTCTGCGCCCATTCTTTCATCTCCCGACTGGACGCATCCATTTGAAATTATATGCGATGCATCTGATTTTGCCATTGGTGCTGTTCTTGGACAACACATTAATAAGATGTCGCACGTAATTTATTACGCTAGCCGAACATTAAATGAGGCCCAATTGAATTGCACAACAACAGAAAAAGAATTTTTAGCCGTTGTGTTTGCACTTGAAAAATTCCGGCACTATTTAATCGGCTCTCTAGTAATTGTTTATACGGACCATTCAGCTCTTCGCCATCTTTTTACGAAGAAGGATGCTAAATCGCGGCTAATATGTTGGATCCTCTTGCTACAAGAGTTTGACCTTGTCATAAGGGACAAAAGAGGGTGTGAAAACATAGTTGCCGATCACCTTTCACGACTTCCTTCTTTGCCCACACTTGACATTCCTATTAAAGATGTTTTTCCCGATGAGCAACTCTTAACCATGTCATGCGAACCTTGGTTCGCTGATATAGTAAACTACTTGGCCACCGGACTGATACCTAAAGATTGGTCGAAATAAGACAAACTCCGATTCCTGTCCCAAGTAAAACATTTTTACTGGGATGAACCGTATCTCTTTAAATACTCTTCCGACCAAATCATTCATCGGTGTGTCCCTGGAAACGAGTTTAAGAGTGTACTGACTTTTTGCCACGATCAAGCGTGTGGCGGGCATTTTGGCCCCAAGAAGACAGCAGAGAAAATCTTGCAGTGTGGTTTCTACTGGCCACGACTTTTTAAAGATGCATACGAATACTGCAAGCCATTCTCCCGGTGCCTACACTTGGGCAGGATATCGCGGAGAAACGAAATGCCGCTCCAACCAATTTTGGTTGTAGACATTTTTAATGTTTGGGGAATAAACTTCATGGGACCATTTGCCAATTCCTTTGGGAATATGTATATCCTATTGGCTGTTGACTATGTGTCAAAATGGGTCGAGGCTGTGCCCAGCCGAACGAATGATAACAAGGTTGTTGTTCAATTTCTTAAAGAAAATATCTTTTCTCGGTTTGGGCATCCTCGAGCGATTATAAGTGATAATGGATCTCACTTCTGTAATAGGACTTTTGAGTCCTTAATGCGCAAATACTCCATTACTCACAAATTGTCAACACCGTATCATCCCCAAACATGTGGGCAAGCCGAGGTTTCGAATCGGCAGATTAAACAAATTTTGGAGAAAACGGTTTCTAAAAACCATAAAGATTGGTCACACAAATTGATTGATGCATTATGGGCATTCCGTACTGCCTACAAGACCGATCTTGGTATGTCTCCATACCAGCTTGTTTATGGGAAGGGTTACCACCTCCCAGTTGAAATTGAGCACAAGGCATTTTGGGCGATTAAAGAGTTGAACTTATCCATGGGAGATGCGAGCAGCAATAGAAGGCTGCAATTGACTGAATTAGATGAGCTGCGGGATGAGGCCTACGAAAATGCGGTAATTATTAAAAACCGAACGAAGGTGTTTCATGACAAACACCTTATGCGCAAAACGTTCAAACCTGGCTAACAGGTTTTGCTTTATGACACTCGGTTACACTTCCACCCCGGCAAGCTCAAATCTAGATGAAAAGGGCCGTTTTTGGTACGCACCGTATATCCGCACGGTGCGGTAGATCTTGAAAAACCGGAGGACGGTACTTTATTTAAAGTAAACGGACATCGACTCAAACCGTTCCTCACCGCAGACCCGTCAGAGGAGCTCCTGTTTTTGCAGGAGCCGATTTACACCGACTGATCTTCCTCCATTTTACCCATAAATTTTCGATCATCTTGCCAAAACTTTATTTCAAACAAGTTTTGGGGTATGTATCATTTGTAAATATATAAATACAAAATAACAATAAAAATAAAATTTTTCGAAAATAAAAAAAATTTGGTATTTTTTTGGAAATTTACAGATTAAATAAATAAATAAATTTTTTAAATAATTTCCTCCTTTTTTAGAGGGGTTTATTTGCAAATTTCCATCACTCTCCCTCTATATAAAGAACCCGACCTCCTGTTTTCACAACCCTAATTTTCATCTTCTAAAACCCTAGCGCCGCCGCCCCTCGAATTTCTGCAGCGAGATCCCTTCATTGCGCCGCCCAACCGCCGCAACAACCCCTCTCTGGCCGCTGATCCGCCGCGGGTCTCTGTCTTCACCCTCTGAATTTTTCAAGGGAGGTACGATCTCTTAAAACACTCTCTGTTTTTCAATTTTTAGATCTGTAGCTACCTAATGGCACACAACATGCAACTTGAACGAGACTTTTCGCATATTTTTTCACACGAGGTGTACGGTAGTTATTTTGCGAACGAGATAGTGCGTAGGGATTGGAACTTTCTGATTTATAATCACCCTAACGCTTATGCACTGTCGGAATTAGTCACTCGTTTTTACGAGTGTATGGAAGATGGGTGTCTCACCCAATTCAGGTTTATAAAATTGCAGTGGGGTGATAAGGAAATTATCGTCGATAGGGACATTATACATGAGGTCACATTAATCCTTCGCATACCCGCACATGACCAACCCTTACAATTTGAGGATTACATGCCCTTGATGGGCAATGATTGCTTAAGGAAACCGCGGAAGGGGATCCAAGCGAGAACCCTTTTCGCCAATGTTTTAACTGTGTGCCGGTGGGCACAAAACAATATTTTTGGTAGTTCCCACAACACCACATTTTTCACACCCTCACTGCATATTTTGCACACACTGATGACAAGAAACCCTCGTTTCGACATGTGCACGGTTTTACTGAACTCTATTGGTGAGGGCAAAAGAGCCGCAAGCTACCCTTGCCCCATGCTTGTTACACAACTTTGTCGATATCTCCTCCCCGTGGAGGAGTTCAAACTTTACATGCTTGGAGGCATAACTGTCAGGCCTCTTATTGAGGGTGTTTCTACGTCCTATTCACGATTGACAGATGTATGGTGGAGGACTGAACCGGTGGAGCACGTGCCCGTCCGAACACCTAGCTCTAGCTCGACCGCGAACGAGGGAGAACTGACTCCTTTAGAACATGCAAATTTGATGCGAAGAGCTGTTAGGGGCATTGATGAGTTGAGGGGGATAGCGAGGGATCATTATAGGCGGTTGACTGAAGTAGAGCAGGGGATTCGAACCCTGCTGGGTAGGGCTGAGCGTTCACGTTCATGCTCGAGAGCACGGCGTGAGGCCAAGCAGTGAGGGCACTGCTTTGGATAAGTTTGGGGGAGTTGGTGGTTGTATATAGTTATCTTTTGCATTGCATACTTTTTTTTTAAATTTTTGTATATATTTTTTCCTTTTCTTTTGCATGTTTAAATTCTGCATTGCATCAATTTTGAAAATAAAAAAAAATAGAAAATTATAAAAATCAAATAAAAACTGAAAAATTTGAAAAATTATAAAAATTATAACATTCAATTTTGGCCATAATTGACCTGAGTTTGACAAAAAAGTTAACTAGCTAGAAACAACTAGATTTTAGACTTAGTAAATTAAAAACCCTAAAAATAACCTTTCTTAAAATTTAACGGTAGAAAGTATATGTCCTTGTAGTTTATTTAGAAATAGGCAAATTTCGAGTTCACTTCTTGGGCTAAGTTAAAACAAGGGAAACGTATTGATATTTTTATTAAAGTATAAGCCTGAAAAATAATTCCTAAGCTTAAGTCTAAATTATGAAAATATATACCCTACAAATTGCACAAACACAAACCTTGAAACTTGGAATAGTAGAAGGGACCTTGAAATGCTCTTATCTAAAGTCCTTAGTACGACGAAAAATAAAATAAAAATACAAGTGTGAATAAAGAGATAAAAAAAATGAACACTGATTTTTGTAATTACTTAAGGCTGCATAAATAGAAAAAATATTTAGCGAGGGTGCTTTATCACCTAGTGCCTTAGACCAACTGGTTTAGGAGTCACTGCTAAAGCCTTAGGTGTTACAAGACTAGGAATTACGCTTTAATGTGCAAACACATTTTGTAATCGGTCGTTGGTACCTCAAGAAGTATTAACGGTCGCATGAAAGATGTGTGAGCAAATTTTATCTAAAAATTCACCAATTAAGAAATACTTTGGACGATGGACAAGAGTATAATAGCTTGATTTGAATTTCCAAGTGTAGGGGTGATATATACACACACGTAGGGGTATGCGATTGGGGTTTTGATAAGAGATGGGAATGAAAAATAAGACTTATATCTTTAGTAGAGATGATAAAAATTCCTAAGTTGAGATGGACCCTAGAAGGAAAATTCAAAAGATACTAAAAACTAAGTAAATTTATAAAACATATACAATCTTAAGTTAAATGATAAGGAAGCATGAAAAATACGGGTTGATAATTTTTGAGTCGAAGATAATAGAGTTTCTTGTTAGAAAACCTAATTGGAGAATAAAAGTCAATAGGCCGAATTGATAGGATTTTGTGGGTTGTATCCGCTAAAAACCCTCAGGAGACAACACTCCTCCTATTAGGGACACCTAGAGGTTTAATGGTTTGTTGCACAAGCTCAGTGCAATCGCGTTTCCCTGCGAAAGTGAGGCTAGGTCTTTTTCGAGAATAAAACTAGTTTTGCTCGAGGACGAGCAGAAGATAAGTTTGGGGGTATTTGTTCATATCATAATTTTGCATTATTATATTCCCCATTCTTGTTCATATTATAAATAAACAGGTGCTTTTGATCCATGTCTGCTACATAGTTGCAGGTTACAGGTTCTCGGAACAAAACAGTGAAATTGATGAAAAGACGATACAAAAGTGAGACTACGACCAACAAATGGAAGAATCTTGATCATGCCTACAGTTTGAGGGACAAATGAAGATTAATGAACAAGTTCACAAAGCCCAAAGGCAGCACAAGGTTCAAGACTTCGACACGAAGGAAAGGGTAAAAGTCCACGACATTATGCACTGTGGAAATCTGGAAGATACTAGAAGACATTCTGAAGAAACAAGTGAAGAAAAGGCAAGTAAAAAGTAACCTGAGATTTACCAGAGAAGCAGAAGACCAAGAGACTCCAAGATGGCCGCGGATCCGCGGCTAAATAGGGTTTTTGGCCGCAGTTCCGCGGCCATGACAAGTACGTGTCGGTGCATTTTTCTGACGGTGCGGCGGTGCGTTGACTAGGCTTCTTTATGGTAAAATTGTAAATGCAGATGTGAATCGAATGTAACCCTAGGGTTTCTATGATCTATAAATAGAAGGCCTAAACCTCTTTTTGAGATATGCCTCTTTTTATTGAAAAAATTCAGAAATCCATTGTAATGTTTTGAAGAGAGCATCGAATAAAGTAAGTAGTTTTTTTTCATTGCCCTAGTTCTTAGATTCCTTTCTGCCCTAGTATAGAATTTTTTATCTTTCCTAGTTAGTTAGTTTAGGTAATTTTATTAATCTGCCGTAGTTTAGATAATTAGTCTTTTAAAAACAAATCATAAAAAAATGTCTTTTATCAATCGCTTAATGAGTGAGTAGTTCCTCACTTGTTAGGGTTAGGAATAGGAAAGGTTTGAGAGATGAAAATCTCTCACCCCTTTCTTGCCCATCACATATTATTTATAGGACTCCATGCATACATACATACACCGCTCACTACGGCACCCTACCCCACGAGGTAGCAGTGATACCGTAGTTTAAAAGACCGGTTGTGCATGTTTTCCATGGAGGTTAGGGTAATAATTAAGAAAGGACGGAAAAGGACTTAGAGGAAAAAACGTCGTTTCTTTCCGATCGTCCTAATCCTCTTTATTAATTATTACCATAACACCTAAATAGATCTAAATTAGGGCATTGAAAGCGGTGAGAAATACCAATTTCCAAACTTAACCTAAACTTAACCCTAGCAAGTTTTTAATTCTAGTCTAAATCAACTTTAGTTTTTAGTGATAATCAATCCAACATCATTTGGAATTAACTCGTTAGAACAAATTGAGAATATACAAAATCCCTGTGGACCGACCCGTACTCACCGGCTAGCTACCAAGCGACGCCATTCTTGATTACGGTTAACAATTCTTTGATCACAAGATCTCTCTCAAATCAAGATGCGCAGTGGATTCTGCTCACCTACGGGCGGTGGCAGCGTGGTGTTATAATTTGATGGAGTACCGTCCATCTCGGTCGATGTGGAGGATGGTGGGGAAAAAGAAGATGAAGAAGTACCGATCTCGGAGTCGATAGCAGGAACGCGGACAAGACGAGCACTAGAATCCCGTGTCCAGCCGAGCATGCACTAAACGGTTTTAGTGCAAGTGGCAGCGTGTGTACTTTTAAAAATGGTCTATTTTGAAAAGTGTATTGGACTTAGACAAATCACACAAAAATGCACAAACAACCCTAGAACTAAGGTTACCTAGGTCAAGTCTCTAGACCGCTCCTAGACTTCCAAAGGACAAGCCGTAGGATCAATCATCTACCATCTCTTTACTACTCTTGTGGCCAGGTAAGTGTCAGTTAAGTGCGAGGTATCTGCTATACGAATCACCGAAAATAGCGGGCCTTAATTAAATAACCACTTGCCTTAGACACACTTGCCTAGGCACCACAAAAGTAAGGCGGATAAGCGATAAATTACCCACGACCTTCCTCTGTCCTTATTGAGCGCAACAGTCCTTAGAGTCTTGTCTAGATATTTTTTAAATTAATGTAGGGTTGATACAGATGCTCGTTTTGTGATTTGTGGGGCTTAGGAAGGGTGATAAAATCCCCACCTAATCTGAATTTGGTCTTTGCCCCTTAAAAATCCGTATTAAAATATGAATAAACAAACCAATTACAAAACTTTGCAAAAAGATTTTTGAGCGGAGATATTTTGCAAAGAATCCTACAGAAAAGATATTTTATTGGATTTCAGAGGAGAGAGAAGGATCTGAAAAATTTACCAGAGAAGTTTGGAACCCTAATCCCTCAAATCCGCCGCGCTTCCGCCGCAAAAAAGAAGGATCAATTGATGAATTTTGCTACGTGGCCTCCTGTGCTCCTCTGGATCTTGATAAATGTCTCTGACTCTCTGTTCCCTCAATTCTGTGACTCCAGATCCCCTCGCAAAATTCACACAATAATCGTTAAATATACAATTTGCAGTTTTTTTTAATTATGATATAGATCGAATAAGAATTCAACACAAATAGTAAGAATAAAAAATTACGCACGTATCCCCGGTAACGGCGCCATTTGATTGATCTGTATTTTAGAGTTGTGTTTTAGTAGTTTACCGCAATCAGAACGGTGTCGCGCGTAGCTAGACCGAGGTGAGTACGGGTCGTCCTCAGGGAAACGTGGAACCTTTTATTCTTACTTTAGGCGTGTTGATTAGGAAGGGAGAATAAGAATGGTGAAGAATGATTGTAGGATCTAGATCTACGTTAAACAAGGATGCAAGATCTAGATCAACTACGGAGCTAAGTTTAATATTAAAAGGGGGCTTGTAGGGTTCATTAGGATTTAGTAGTTATGGATGATTAATTAAAGATTATTCTTTTTATCCTTTAATAGATTTAAAGCTAGAACGACAGTGATGCATGTAGATTAGGTTTATAGAGTGAAAATGGTTCCCACTCTTAACCCCTATCTCGACATGGAACTCCGTTCATATCTAGCCTTTACCAAAACAATTGTTAATCTAATCTCTAATCGTGGTCGCGATTATCAATGAATTGATAGCGCGCCCAATTAGGATGTTGAATATTCTTTTGATAGAGTTTATAAACTTCATAGGACTTAAAAAGAGTTTAAGGATCTTCATCATCCAATAACCTATCTTAATCCCATGAAGCCTAACAAGCGAAGAATTACTCGCGCATGTTGGGAGAAGAAGAGATGGAGAGAGAAATCATATTAAAACCACAAAGAGATAGAATAAGAAAACTACTACCTTTATTAATCAACAAAATTCATTTACACTTTGTTCCCTTAGAAAATGATTACAAAAATGCTAGTTTGCTTCTCGATCTCTTCTAAGGAGGTAGACGAACAGTTGAATATCAGCCTGGATGCATGAGCCTGTCGTGGACTTCATGATCTCTTCAGCTTGATAATTTTTCCAAGAGACTCTCGGTCCTTATTTATAGTCACAGAGCCAGAAACCTAGTTTCCTAATATGGAAACTAGTTGTTAGGATCCTAACCACCAAAATCCCATATCTCAACTCCTCAAATCCACGGCGGAACCGCGGCCATTGGATAGATTTGGCCGCGGATCCGCCCCCTTTTGGTGAGATCATGGCCTTTAATTATTGTAGCTTCATATCTGTAACACTTGGTAATGTTTTGAGTATCTAGACTTTGAAAATCTTTTCTATATTTCTACCAGAATTAGTTTCTTCAATTTACTTGAATATTTTCGGCAGATTTGATCTTGCCAACTCGGATTTTCTTGATTTTAGTCATGATATAATTCCTGCACAATTATCTCAATAAATGATATTAGTAGAATTTGTTTTTATTGAGATATTATCTTTAACCATTTGCCATGATATTTTAGTTTTAAGAATTGGTCAAAGGTATTTAATAAGGTAAGCATATTTAAATGGGCCAAATGTTACATGGATATTATATACTTACCTTTTCCTACATAAGGTTAATTATAATATATAAACATATAAAAATAGTATTTTTGCAGATAAATCTTCATATGTGTCATATTTATAATAAACACCTTTTATTATATAGAAATAGTGGGGAAAATGTCATATTAAAAGTACAGTTTTATCAACTGAACAACATGCCACATTTGCTAAAGTAAGATGCCAATGACACAGCAAAGAAAAAGAAGCGATAGTACAAGATAAAAATAATGTGTTTTGTATTCATGAGTTCAATTGAGTACAAGATACATCATATAAAAGAATAAAAAAATGAATGAATGCATGGTATTCATAGATTACAAATTTTTAGACTATACAAAGGAGGCTACTAAGAAGGAGGCGTCTTCAGCAAGTCAGCAAGCCGCTCGCGCACTCCACTCAACTCTTTTTCACGGTCAGCCACCGCGGCCAACTCCGCTTCAGTTTGAGCCCGTTGCTGCAAACATGATGAAAGTTTCTCATTGATTTCCCGCTGAGTAACTTCGCATTATAGATGGATGTATCCGGTTGAGAGGTGCATAAATATATATATATTTCGGTATGTAAGTTGAAAATAGTGTTGTCCCTAACATAATATGTATAAACCCTAATAAGGTACTTGTTAACTCTAAAGAACTACATCCACAACAATACCGTTCAGAAGGTTCGATTGCAGGCTATCTATTAGAGGAAGTGACAACGTTTTGTGCTCGTTTTCTCAACGTCGACGTTCAGACCAAGCTGAACAAACCACAATGGGTTCCTGACGGTACAATTGGTGCTGGAACGGTTCGTCAGATGTCCTAGAAATTCCGAGTAAATGTACATGTGTACATCTTACTTCCAACCGATTGTTTTAAGCCATTTGCAGAGTAAGTAATGTAGATCAATTGTAAATTAAACACTTTTTTCAATCCATTTATGCCTCATAAGCCAAATCATAGATTATAATTTCAAACAACTAACATTATCAAGTTTATGTACAGTTCACATAAAATACTATCATTCAATCCAATCATACCCTAGATGGTGGTCTGAACATGTCGAAAAGGAACATAGGCGAACTTTCCATGATTGGTGTACTTTCTAAGTTTCTCGAAGAAGAATTGTGGGGAGCACAGAGACCCCATGGTGCTCATTCTATTGTGTGGACCTAAGGGTGTGGCCATATTTTACAAGGGTTATGGGGTAGCTGAGTATAAGTTCGAAACTGAAAATACAAAACGATACAGAACGGCTCAGAACAGCGGCATCGCAATTGTCGACCAATCTGGAAGGCCATACTACTGTGTGGTTGAGGATGTTTTAGAAATACTTTATAGTGGCAAGGACGAACCGATTTATATATTCCAATGCAAATGGAAACGGGGCATGCAGAGACCCTGCAGGTCTAAACTGTAGTGGCCTCTAATATGGGCCAGTGGAACCCGTTGGCTATTTTGCGGTTAAAACTCTGGACCTCACTGGTCCATGTGAAAGTCCACTACAGTTTGTGACCGCAGGTCCAACCCGTTTTCTCATATAGTAAAGCATTAAGTGATTTGTATTCATGAATGGTCCTGCAACATGGGATATTCGTTCATGCGCACACAGTCCCAATAATTAATGCAGAAGAATAATGATCTAGTCATGTCAAATATATGCTTTAATTTGATGGTAGATGTGTTGTTTGTCTAATATATTATAATTTGGAAAAGATGATCAAGATATTTGAAAACTTGCCTTAATTTTCTTATTTCGTGTAAACAAACAATTGTTTCCAACACTTTGTTTTACATTCTTATTTCATTTTGAAGCGAGCTTTTTATATTTTATAAAATATTTATTAAAATCGATTGATTGCACGATGGTGAGCTAATCTTTCGACCCAATCAACGCAGACGGCTACGCCAACTATTGATGGGATCATATAATTGTTGACATAATCGTAAACCGCGGATGTGCTCCATCTATATTAGAATATAATTTGAATATAATTTATGAATAAATGGATGAGATATATTAAGAATAGGCGTCGACTAAAGGATAGTATCAGGTAGAAAGAACTATAACAAATTGGTCTAAGATACGGTCATGCTTCTCAACTTTTATACATATTTTTTTTGTTAGTAAAATTATTTATATTTAATTAAAAAGACTAATTTGTGTCCAGGATTATTTTAACCTAATAAGATGGCTCATAGTGGTGTCAGCAAATTGTTGTTATTGTTATGTTTGTTATATACGATATAAATCCCTAATTCAAGCTTCTTCTTTTTTGCCTTTTCAAATTTGCCTCTCATGATTGCTTAAATGCCTTTTTTTATTCTCACCTTCAAATCAAATTATCCTCACAATTCTTTTTAGCCCCTCCTTTGGCTTTAACTTTGTATCTGATATTTCTCAACTTTCATTATTAGTTTTCTGTAATTTTTTACATCCTTTTTGGACTTTAAATATGTATTTGGTCCCTTAACTTTTATCTTGGGTTTGCTATAATCTTTCTTTGTTTTTCATTAACGATAAGATGCAAATTGAATTTGATGAAATCTCATATGGCTTTTATTATGGATTTGCCTTATTCTATGTTTGTTTTAATGAAATCTCATAAATCACGACACTATAAAGAAACTTATGCATCTAAGCATAGCAGATGGACTTGTTCGAATTCTCTCGACAAAATTCATGGCCATCTTCTTGTCTTCCATTATATATATCTTCTCCTAAAAAAGGAATAAAAAGATTATATAATCAAATCTTAAGCTTTTGTGCATGCAATGTGGACTAAAAAGGAGATTAATTGTTCCCATTATACACAAAGTGGAAGCTACGGAGGCAAGCATTGTTCCTTGTACTTATTCTATGTTCTAGGGATTTAAAGCTCCATGATATAGAGAATATATATGTGCTCCTTTCTCTTATCAGGGTTTTTTTGTATCTTTTATTTTTGTTTTGGTCGAGCTCTCATTAGACTTATAGCTTCTAAAGTGGCAACTAACCTACTAATGGAAAGGTTTTTTTTTTCAATGTCTCTCACCAAATCCTTTATTGGGATATTTTTAAATTTCTTCATTAAGTTATCCAAATTCCACACTATAATTAATTCCCAAACTCATGTTCGGAGCATATTCCATAACCATCCTCAGATGTAACCCATATTTAATGAAATATTTTTTACAACCTGGAACTGATCCGTAAGCCTCATCCAAACACACATCATATCCAAACACACAAAACACACGCATCTAGGGGACCTACGAATTTGGCCTGAGAACATTAATTTGTGGCCACAGGCCACAGAGAGACGAAAGAAAAAAACATTAGCTTCTTGGGATTCGAATCCAACACTCTTCCTCGGAGGGAAAGCACCATAAAGAGTGTTTGCTCGTGGGTAATTTTTTGCAACTTTATACCTTTAGAAATTAGAAACTTCCTTGAAAAATGATTTTCATCTCATCCACTGAATTGTTGACCCCATTGACTACCAACCCTTTGATTGTCCCCAAGCTTCAACTAGATTCCAGTGTTTTCCAGGTTCTAATGCTACTAGATTCATTACCTGTTTGATTGTCAAGTAACAATTTGCATGTTTTGACCAATATTCATATCAAAAAGGAGTAATAATTAGTAGGTCCCACACCTGTCAAATGTCACTCCCATTACATCACAGCTCCGAAGATATAATGAGCATTGAAAAAATATATTCTATATTACAGCATGCTCTCTCAGGTCAAAAGCCTTTTTGGCCGAATCCTGGACTTTTGTGCAACAGTATTTTTAATTTAATAAATCCGTATTTAATACGCGCTGAGAATCGAACTTGAATTGCTCTAATACTATGTGAAATATTCCTCCCATTGCACCATAACTCTGAAGTTATGATAGGATTGAGAGAATACATTTTATATCCGAACAACACCGTTATTTAAAATATATATATAAACAAAAAAAGGAAAGAAGAAGCAGTAATTAAAGCAAAATCATTAATTAATGTTTACTGTATACCTTTACAAATTTAATGAATTTCAATACGAGCGGTAGTAGGTGCTAAATGAAATAATGGGATGAAATCGAGCATATTAACCTTAAATTTTCGATTTTTAATTTGTTTATACCGTTCCGTTTCAGTTCTTAAACCAGAACCATATAAATCTGACATAATATTCAAAACGCAAGCTGAACATGCAATTATTTAGTAATTAAAATATCCATAAATGTGTAACTGCATGCGGATATGGTTAGTATCAGATCTTTCTGGCTAGCATTATTATTAACAGGTGCGGACCCACATACATCCTAATGGAGACACGTGCCTCCACTGAGATTTTATAGAAAAAGAAATCTCGAGTTTAATCTATTGATGCTACATCATATTATGCGTTTATATTATGAGAATAATGGAGAAAAGAGGCCATAGGAGGGGATTTCCTCCTATGGCGTGGAAAAAATACAACATCCGCCATTTTTTCCGACGATCGGCTCCCATCATCTTCATCGTTATCATCTAAGATGTGCGTACACCAAATTTTATGTGATTCCACAACTTTTTCACCGTTGATTTAGCAATGTAAAAAGTTCTATTGTCGGTAAACCGTTAATTTTGAACCCACTAAATCAACGGTGAAAAAGTTGTGGAATCACATGAAATTTGGTGTACACACATCTTAGATGATAATGATGATGATGATGGGTGCCGATCGTCGGAAAAAATGGCGGAGGTCGTATTTTTTCCACGCCATAGGAGGAAATCCCCACCTATGGCCTCTTTCCTCCATTAATCTCTTATATTATATATATATCGACTTCATAAATATAACACAAACATATTATTGCTTATGTGGCGGTGTATGATATTACCTAGAAAGGTTGTGCGTTCAATTCCCATCATTCATGATTGTCTTTTGAGTAAAGATAACACAAGTCCATTTATGATCTTGAATAAGAATGAAATTCTTAAGAAAACATGATATAAATATGTTTGTGATGTTACTGCGTGATATATTAAAGGGTAGATGGTTTAATGCTTAACAATCAAAAACTTCCTATCATTTTGTAATATTTACACTAACTAAATGTGTAAATCGAAAATAACCTATAATTATGCATGATTATATCAATAGAAAATATTGAAGAGATAAACAAATTGTGTAAGCTTAAAAAAGTGGGGGATTGTTGGAGTTTTTAAGCTTATGGTTTAAATTTTAGTCCCACTTTGGACTGACAGTGAAAAATCTAACAATATATATCCTATTAAATTTAAGTTGGAATAAATGAGTTATGAATCTATTGAGCACTTTTCTTGTAGGCTTCAATATTATTTATTTAAAATCTTGTTTCGACGCTTCAACGGTATAAAAGAACCCCATACTCATCATTAAAATACACGACATCTTCTTTTTTTGATTTTTCTCTGTTTCGAATAAGAATTCCGGACTCCGTTTTATCCTGAAGAACACTTGTCCGCAAATTAACTCTTTACGTGGGGACAAGTAAACATTTCTTGAAGAAAATCGGCTGTGCCTCGGAGTTACAAATCAATTTACCTGTTTCCTGGAAATTTCGAATTACTACATTCCAAATTAGTGACAGCGGGCAGTCCCATTAACCTCTAAATGAATTTTTCAAATGGACACGTGACTCTAATTGTGCTTTTATAATAGTATAATGATATTCTATAATTTGAGTTCTTTATCAATTAAGCTAGACATATCTATGACACTAATCTAATATTTTTTTGTGTCGTTGAGTGAAAAGAAATCCTAATTTGAATGAGGAGAGAGACTCATTTTCAGTATCCCACGTAATGTCAATTATGTGCCTTCCACCACATCCGCAATAACCTTTAGGTAAGAAGCATATATATGAAATATATTGACACCTATCAAGTTGTCTGTGCAATAAAAATATTGAAATCAACAAGTGTTGAGGTTGATTCATATGTGCTTCTATGTGGTTAAATCATTATCATCTAAACCTTCTCTGGTCCAACAAGTTGTCTATGAAGCAAAACTCCCGTAATGATTTGATAAAGCTTCACAACAGGTTGTCTATCTGACGTCAACCCTTTTCGAAATAAATGCCAAATTTTTGGTGTAAAAAACTATAACAAGATAGGGGATTATCACGGTTTTAAATGACAGTCAACATCACCCAAATTCTCATAAAAGTTGGAAAAATCTAAAATGATATGTTTACTCTATAGGCTGATGTCAAACTTTATGGCACAAGTATAGCCAACGGCAAAATAGAACATTTGCCAAAATTTCATGCGGTGATATTCAAAAAACCCAACAAAATTAATGGTCGCATTTATATGTAAATTTCAAGTGCAATTTTACAAAGTAACACTAAATTAACAGGAGCATTTAAATGTAAATTCTAAGTTCAATTTTACAAATTTCAAAGCGATACTAAATTAATATGAGAATTTGTGGCAGGTCCAATTTTAAGTACTCAGAGGAAAAGATGGAAATATTTTTCTCTGCTAATATTTATTTTTTGTACGCGTGTGTATGTGCATGGAATTTTGCTATATTCTTTCCTATTTTTCTCTCCATGCTTATAGAGTCCAAGTTATAATAGCAGAGATACACGCCTCTAAACTTAGGCATGCTAAAAACCGCAAATTTTCCTTCTTTTATCTTTCAACTTTCCCTTTCTTGATTTTACTTTGACAAATCTATAGCCTAAGCATGCGCTAAGTTAATCAGAGGCAGCCAAGGGAGATGCAATGGAATATTCTGCACACCCAAAACCACCTCCATCAACATCCAAAAATGCTATTCGATTGTCCTCCAGAATATTCCCAAAATATGCCATCCAACCCAGCATTTCATTAGGTGTTTCTGGGAAAAAAGGCATGGCCATAATATTGTTACGTTGGATAATAATAATAAAAATATTATTACGGACCATAACAACGTATTTACAAAGTTGGATAGAGATTATGTATGACATTGGTATATATTTCTATCTTAGCATATCTAGCTTAAATAAGCAGACAACTTTATATATACGCATGCTGCAGATACATGTATCGTAACGGAAAAGGATTTTTGAAACAACTCAAAAGTTTTAGCTGGTTGAATATAAATATGCAAAATCTACTTTCGGTATTTTTTCCTCTGTGCCGATAGGAGTATTTTTTTGGGGTACCTCTGGAATATCCCACCAAAACTATAAAGTTATGTACCACATTTTGCAAGCTTCCACATGTGTCAAAAATCAAAACAAAGAAATTTTAGAAAAGGTATAAAATTTAAAAGAAAAAGCATCTGTCTAAATTCCCGAAACCTCGGCATATTCCTTTGGCATCTTCGTCCTCCCTCTCTTTCTTCTTGCTACCTATAAATACCTCTTCATTAAACCTCAATTTCCTCACAACAAAAACAAATCAAATCCAAAACAAAAGGCTTCAAGCTTTAATCAGCAATGGCTTCATCAACGATCGTCGTCTTCGATTTCGACAAGACCATCATTGACGTCGACAGCGACAATTGGGTCATCGACAATCTGGGCGCCACCGAGCTCTTCAATCAGCTCTTGCCCACAATGCCTTGGAATTCTCTCATGGTATCGTTCAAGATCCAAGCTTTTTGTCATTTCTGAGTTACTTAGTTCAAATTATCAATTGGGTTATCTTAAATTTTTGTTTTTTTGGGGTTAAAACTCGCAGGATAGGATGATGAAGGAGCTGCATTCACAAGGGAGAACCATTGTGGAGATTGCAGAGTGCTTAAAAATGGCTCCTTTGGATCCCCACGTTATTTCAGCCATCAAATCAGCTCACGCTCTTGGGTAATTATCATTCAAAAGATTGCATTTTGTTAATTTTCATGAGTTTTTTTTACAAATAATATTTAACATTTAAAAAAAAAAATTGGGGTTTTGTGTCAATAGGTGTGATTTGAGGGTTGTGAGTGATGCCAACTCATTCTTCATAAAGACAATTTTGAAGCACCATGGGATAATGGAGTGCTTCACAGAGATCAACACAAACCCTAGCTTTGTTGATGAGGAAGGGAGGCTTAGGATCTTCCCCTTCCATGATTTCAACACATCTTCACATGGTTGCAACCTCTGCCCTCCAAATATGTGCAAGGTAATTTCATTATTTCTTTTTTTTTTCATTTTGTTGTTGAAGTCAAAATCACCCTTTTTACTGTTTCAATAGGTCACAGGAAAATTGTTGCCTTTTAACTGTTTCAAGTTGGTAAAAACCCTTAAACTTATATATATATAGAGAGACACGTATACATGCATACATGAAGCTAATCCTATGAGCTTCGGTCTCATTTCTTATTTAGAGGTCCAATTTTCAAACACCCAACGTCCGTGTTTTTCACCGATCCGCTCCAGCCATTGCGATCTACATATGTTGGATAGACTATGTGTCAAATTTTACGAGATTTGGAGACCTCTAGCACACCCATCAAACGATCTTGTTTTCATGCATCGTAAAACTGTCGGTTTTTTAGTCTATTTGATTTGATGGGTGTGCTAGAGTTCTCCAAATCTCGTAAAATTTGCTACATAAACACGGGAGTTGAGCATTCGAAAATTTAATCTCAAAATAAGAAATGAGGCCGGCCCTCTCATAGCATCAGCTCCATATATATATATATATAGAGAATAATGGAGGAAAGAGGCCATAGGATTCCCTCCTATGGCGTCGAAAAAATACCCCCTCCACCAATTTTTCCGACGATCGGCCCCCATCATCTTCATCGTCATCGTCCAAGATGTGCGTACACCAAATTTCATGTGATTTCACAACTTTTTCACCGTTGATTTAGCAATGTAAAAAGTTCTATTGTCGGTAAACCGTTAATTTTGAACCCACTAAATCAACGGTGAAAAAGTTGTGGAATCACATGAAATTTGGTGTACGTACATCTTAGACGATGACGATGAAGATGATGGGGGCCGATCGTCGGAAAAATTGGTGGAGGGGGTATTTTTCCGACGCCATAGGAGGGAATTCCCTCCTATGGCATCTTTTCTCCATTATTCTCATATATATATATATATATTACTTTCACTTTAAAACCTTTAAAATTATTCTGCAACAAAAGCTGATTAAATTAATTAGTACTGCAACCTGCAATTCCAAGCCTCTTATTCCTACACTCTTAATCTAATTCAACAATTACCCATCAACAGGGCAAAATCATAGAGCGAATCCGGGCATCCACGGAATCAAAGAAGCGATTCATCTATCTCGGCGACGGCAAAGGAGACTACTGCCCTACACTCAAACTAACCGAACAAGACTATGTGATGCCGAGGAAAAACTTCCCTGTCTGGGACCTCATCACCAGCAACATTGATCTCATCAAAGCCGAGATACACGAATGGAGCAATGGCCAAGAGCAAGAGATGATCTTATTGCAACTTATCAACCGAATCATTATTAGCAATGCGCAAGTTTTGTCGATGGACTGCAAGTTTCAGACCGTGCCTATGGCTTCACATGAAGCTCTTCCTCAGGCCTTGCCTGTTCCTCACTAACCAAAGGGACCTTCTCATGTGATGAGACTATCATTAATGGTGATTAATTATAGGCTAAATTTGATCTTGACTTTCTTCATCTATTCTTCTACTTTCTTATGTTTCTTTGTTGGAAGTTGGTGTTGGGAAAAGAAGATGAAATTTGATATATAGGATTTGGGTTTTACAATTGGAAGTTGACAAAGGTCACCCTGTATAAGTTTGATTAGTACGTATAATGAGCAAAATTTCTAATGTTTCACTATTGTCTTTCCGCAAGGTGATGACTCTTGTTTGTGTTGAAACATTGGACTCTTTTATATTTTGAAAGAAGTTTGTTTGTATTCTGTTCATGAATAGGAACAAGAAAATCCCTGTAAGACGTTGATTATGTCTCAGGATCAATCAAATTCATCGGTTGGTACTACCCTTTTCCGATTCCCACACATAAATTTTCAACAAGCATTGAAAGAAATCCCCATCTTTTTATTATTGTCGCTTTTATAAAAGAAATAGCAAGAGATGAAGGAAGAAGAAGGCATTGAAAGAAGAAAAAGCCTCGAGAGGTTTCTCTCTTTGTGGCTTTTCTTTTATATTATTCATGTATATCTTTTGTTACAACCAAATCAATCTCTCAAATATTTTGTTACAACTAAATCTCAAAACAAATATTTCCAAATCTTTCCTCACAATTCAGAATTGCGCAGGGCCAGACGTCTGACCCGCACAGAGCCAGACGTCTGGCTGCGCTTTGTTAAAACGGAAGCCAATTCCAGACGTCTGTCCCTTACAAGTGCAAACGTCTCACTGGCTCTGTTGGCATACTAACCATTCCAAGCACACTAACCATTCCAGACGTCTGACCTGAAAAGGTCAGACGTCTGTCATCATGGTCAGATGTCTGACATCCCTCTCATGTTGAACGATGGCTGAATGGCGTTGAGCTTGAAACGCATTTCGACAAAACATTGTCTCGAGAGTGGCTTGGTGAGAACGTCGGCACGTTGATCACACGTGGAGATGTAGTGCACAATAAATTGGTTGTCAGCGACACGTTCGCGAACAAAATGAAAGTCAATTTCAACGTTTTTAGTGCGAGCATGGAAAAAAGGATTAGCAGCAAAATACGTAACGCCTATGTTATCACACCACAACACGTTGTGGGAAATGATTGAATCTTACCTTGTGAAGTAAGGATTGAAGCCAAATGAGCTCGATCGTGGCATTTGCTAACGCCTTGTATTCAGCCTCTGTGTTTGAGCGAGCGGCCATTGCTTGTTCCTTGGAGCTCCATGAAATGAGATTGCAACCCATGAAGACAGTGTAGTCACTGGTGGAACGACGATCCGCAATATTCCCAGCCCAATCTGCATCACTGAAAGCAAACAGATGTGGCGAATCCCGGTAGAGATGAAGGCCATGAGAGTGTGTGTCTTGAAGATAGCGTAGGATGCGCTTAACTAGCGACCAATGATGCTCAATAGGAGCGTGCATATGCTGACAAGCTCGATTGACTGCGAAGGAGACATCGGGGCAAGTGACGGTGACATATTGAAGAGTGCCCACAATGTTGCATGTTCATACCAGAATATTGCATTTTAATACCGCTCATTCATTATCTATTTTTTGTATTTATCGGTACTATTAACCAGTGTCTGCTCAGTATTACAGATTACAGGTATCCGTGACAAAATACTGGAAATACACTTAAAATCACGGATATATCATTAGTGAGCCGACACTGCAACCAGAACCGCAAACCGGCCGATACTTCATGAGTTTCTTTTTGCAACAAGTTTGTGTACACACTTTTTATCTAAATGGTCCAACACGTACAAGTGTGTACACAAGACTTTTTGGGCATGGACCATGATGGGGCAGCCATGATGCATGGCACAAGTGAGTATGGTGTGATGTGCATTAATAGTACATTCAATGTATAAAGTGTTGATGTGATTCATAGTTACAAGTTTCCCTCCAAGCCCTGAGTGCAACACAGAACTTTTTAGACCAAGCAAACAGCATCAGAGTGATGTGGGGGAAGACACAAACCAACACACCAAATACGAGCCAGAGAGCTCGGATTTCACCCGAGATCATACCTATTGTGGCCGGCCACTTTTGCCCAGAAGTTTCCCAGACTTCTGTGCCTCTCCCCCCCTCCCCCCCCCCCCCGCCGCCGCCACGACAGCTCATTTTTATTGTTTGATTATTTAGTTTTTGAGCATATAAAAGCAGGCAGTGGGCAAGAGGTCAAGGATCCAAGTTTTCTCATTCTTTTTCATACACTTTGTAACTCTTTTTGTTTCTTTTGTTCTTGTACATAGCTTTCCCTTGAGTTCATGCCTTTTTCTTGATCTTGCAACCTCTTTGGTGAGCTTGCAAATTTAAGTTTAGGGTATTGATCTCAAGATTGTATCTTGAACATAATAGAACTTTCATTTTGCACACTTTGGTTCCTAGTATTATATTCTTGCTCTTTTTCTTTCTTGCTCTTTTAATTCTTGCTTTACTTACCTTGCAATTTATTACCATGCCCTTTACTTACTTGTAATGCTTTTTCCTTTCTTTTCTTTTCTCTTTTCTTTTGCTCTTTTGGTTTGTTGTTGTGAATAGTTTGTAAATATATGTTGTTAGGAAAAAAACCGATATTGTAAGTTAAGGTTTCCGTTTCCCATTTGCTTTTCCCATTATTTTCCATTGAACTCCGCCCAAACCTTACGCAAGCGCTCCGTTAGGCACCCTACCCTACCAAGATATCGGTGATCCCTAACCGCGACCGGTTGCGTTCGGTTTCGCCGGAGGCGAAAGCAAGAGACAAGAACGGAAGACAGAGGTCAATAAGCCGGATTTCTTAAATACCGTGTTTAAGTATCCTAATCCACGTTGTTGCCGATTGCTCTAGCTTCAATTGGTCAAGACTCGGCTCAAAGGACTTGAATACGGATTTTCTTAACTTACACTATCCTATCTTATCCTAACAAGCGTTTACTTTGCATATAACACTTAGGATAGATACAAACAATCCGCCACGCGCATTAACTCGTCAAAACAAAAACTTAAAACGCTCCGTCTCCTTGTGGATCGACCCATGCTCATCGCGGCTAGCTGCAAAGCGACACCGTCCTGATCGCGGTTAAACTTTAGAACTCTTAAAACTCGACACGCCGAAAGCGTGCGATTACTGCGGTACATAGAAAGATTGACGAGGGGAGTGGAAAGAGAATCATCGGTGGTCGTGACAGTGGCCATGGGTGTGGACATTGGGCGCGCAACAGTCATTTTGGCGCGCTTAAGAATATCCATAATATATTGAGATTGAGATAAAAGACTGCTATCGGGATGAGGGCATATTTCGATCCTATGAAAATAATGAGCGGCGCTGAAAGTAGATACTAGTATCTTTACTAGGTTTTAATAAGAGCAAGTATACAATTTTAAAAATTCTAGCGGGTTAAGTTTACAAGCAACGATCAAACTAAAGGTTTAAGACTATAAAGAAAGGAAATAGAGATTAAATTAAGTGATAAAAGAGCTAAAACCTTTGTAGTCAAGTTTTTCGCTTCTAAAGCTCCAAGTAGAAATCCCTTGAGCTCTTTCCTAAGCTCTACTTGAAGAAATAAACTAGCTTTCTTGAAGTCTTCTAGGTCAAAGATGATCCACCTTGATGCAACTCTAACTCAAGCTCTCACTTCACTAATCAACAACTTTTAGTGAAAAGAACAACCTAAACTAATTTGCTAACTTAGCTTAGATTGAAGAAGTAGGATTTTTGCTCACTTAATTTCCTTTTCTTTTTCTCCACTCTTGAATGAATAGGAAATCAAGAGAAGAAATGAAGAAGATAAAGATGGTGATGAGAATAGCCTAGAATGAGGATAAAAGCAAATGATAAAACTTATATGAAAAAAGAAAATGAGAAAATGAGTCATGCACACTAGCATGTTCCAAAGAAATAACTCATTCTTTCTTCTTACAAATTCAATTAAGTAAATCATTATCCTCTTATCTTTAACTCCATATAATTCTCATATGCACAACTCTTGTGTATAATCAACCATGACAACACACACACACAAATAATATATAAGGAGAAGAAAATATAAAATGAGCATAATATTAGTTTATATATATATATATATATATATATATATGAGAATAATGGAGAAAAGAGGGCATAGGAGGAAATTTCCTCCTATGGCGTGGAAAATGTACAACCTCCACCAAATTTTTCGACGATCGGCCCCCATCATCTTCATCGATATCATCTAAGATGTGGGTACACCAAATTTCATGTGATTCTACAACTTTTTCACCGTTGATTTAGCAATGTAAAAAGTTCTATTGTCGGTAAACCGTTAATTTTGAACCCACTAAATCAACGGTGAAAAAGTTGTGGAATCACATGAAATTTGGTGTACGCACATCTTAGATGATAACGATAATGATGATGGGTGCCGATCGTCAGAAAAAATGATGGAGGTGGTATTTTTTTCACGCCATAGGAGGAAATCCCCTCTTATGGCCTCTTTCCTCCATTAATCTATATATATATATATATATATATATATATATATATATATATAATTATTAAATCAGCACTTGATTTAATAATCCGCTTTTATCATATATAATCCGGCTAATATCAAATAACGCTAGATTAAAATAATGTATCACATACCCATATTTAATCAAGCTCCCGCACATATCTTTATACATGCCCTATTTCGTTTCGCTTAAGCTAGGAAACCTCTATGTTGGACTCTAAAGACTAGCCAATACACTGGCAGTAGATAATGATCACATCAAACACCTACAAGCATGTAAGCGGTACTAGCTGCACGTAACGGCTACCCAGATATTGAACGAATAGAAGATCAACAAGTAAATTTGTCCAAACTCCCCGTAGAGCTTATAAGCAACACTTACCGTACAGTTCGGTCTGTCCGTCTGATATGTTGCATATCGGGTCTGGGGGTGGTATCGTCAGACCCTAATAATCCGATAAGTTATACCGATGTGTGGCCTATAACCAATCGAGAAACTACTGATAACACTTATCAGTAAATCTCATCAACCCGGCCAGGGACTTGCGGTTATAGCTAATCACGCATATCACAACATCAACTCCCAATACCGGGAGATACAAAACCCCTTCTATCGCTTACTGCCTCTATGTGAATCGGGACTGTACCCAACCACCACCTGTTTGCATGACTCAGTAGAGCCGTGGAAGGGAGGTAATCAAAGCACAGTGGGAACCACACAAGAAACTATGATGATCTCGGGTCTACAGACTAACATGTACTAGTGTCACCAGAAAACTGTTATCTGGCGATATGTATGGTACCATCTAGGAGTTCTCGACGAGTCCGTTCGGTGTACTCATTCTCCAATGAGCATATGTATACAATCTTTGGTGTCAGACACCAATGGTTGTGAGATCAACCATCTCCTCATGCAGGGTCAAGAAACGTACACACTAGTCTACTCTTGAATATCGATGCCATGTCTCGATACTCCCTTGCATTTAAGGATGTGCTTGTGGACTACTCATGCCCCACTAGTATGATCTACATCATATTCCTGGTAGTTAAGCAAAATCTTAAGGGCTTTATCAACATGTAATAATGAAATAGTAAACTAAAACAAATGCACATATTAAGATAAAGAGAAACCAGATAACATACTATCATATTGAGCACGAATATCCTCTTTATATATATATATATATATATATATATGTATATATGTATATATATATATATGTATATATATAAGCATCCACTATACAATAATGGTCTCTAGGGCATACATATCACTAACGCACTAAGGTCACGAACGGAGAATTCCCGTTGAAAAGAGGCAATAAGGTTAGTAACACCCCCTTGATCAGAACAAGTGATTAAAATATCGTCGACAGAAATCAAGACATAAATTCGTGAGCGTCGGTTCTAACGAAAAAATATCGAAGTATAGGTTTTGGAACCAAGGAAGCCGAGCTGAAAGAGTCGAGTACTCAGACGTTTGAGCCAAGCATGAGGAGCCTGACGAAGTCCGTAAAGAGAGCGGTACAGTCGACAGACATGATTGGGAAATTAAGGGTGGGTGAATCCCGAAGGCTGGTCCATACAGACGACCATGTAAAAATGCATTCGATACATCCAACTATCGCTTTGGCCAACTCGATCTGATCACAATTACAAGAATCAAGCGAACCGTGGCGATCTTGATAACTGGACTGAAAGTGTTGAAATAGTCGATACTGGGTTGTTGCCAAAACCCCTTGGTCATGAGCTACGCCTTGTAACGCTCAATCGAACTATCAGCACGATGTTTCATCTTAAACACCCATTTGCACTTGACGATATTGAAATGAGATTGTCGAGGGACAAGCGACCATATGCCATTACGAAGTAGAGTATCGAATTCAGAGGTCATAACCGCACGCCACGACGGGTCCTTGGATGCCTGGGTAAAACTGGTGGGCTCGAATGAAGTACTGGCAAGAAGTGTTGTAGGTAATGCGTGACTGCTGGTGAGCGCGCAATATGGTAGAGAATCGACGATCGGGTTAGTGGTAGATGTCGGCAAGAGAGCGCATGCAAAGAATAGAAGACTCATCGGAGGTGTTCGGCGAGATGGTGGAAGGGGAGTCCGGGATTGGGGAAGCTTGTGTTGAATGTTGAAGACCGGGTTCATTTGCAGGTGGCGACCGAGGAGAACGAGTGTGAACGGGACTGGAAGTTGATGGTGAGGAGCTCGCTGGAGAAGGATCGATCGTCAACGAGCGGCTGGGTTGAGCAGGTTGTGGCGACTGGCATGGGGAAGGCCTAAGGATGCCAGCCGCACGAGGGGAGACAGTGGCTAGCACTGGTGGTAAAGTTGGGCTCAGAACAGGGCCAGAGCCAAGGATGCCCGCTCCTGGAAGAGGCTCGGTATTCTGCGGCAAGCCTGTAGGAGAATCTGAACCTGAAAAGAGGAATCAACTTTTGTCACGCCCCGCTTCCCAGTATACAGGCAGAGGGCACGACTGGCCACTACGTATTTACTCAGAAGTAAATACGCTAAGCGTAACTAAGCAATATAAAAGAAATACACACATGTAATGAACAACAACTTTATTTATTAACATTCTTTTGTACAATGCATGGAAAAGTAAGTACATCTGAATAAAAGCAATGCCTAAACAGTGGCATAACAGAAATGTAAAGTACTGAAAAGAAATGTGTACAATGAGTTTAAAGCTCTGGGTCGTAGGCTAGCTGGTCCAAGTCTTCGCTGGTGGGCTCGATCTCCTGAAAATCCAAATTACCTGACAACATTCCAAAGAAGAAAGAGAAGAAATGTTGTCAGCGAACAATCGCTCGATAAGCCCCAAAAATAAGGGAGAAATAGAATAGACAGAAAGAGAGAGAGTGTGTGTAACTTTTAAAGTTGTATTATATTGTTAACGCTGTTGTTTGTAGCTTGGTACAGAAGATGCCAGTGTATACGAGAGGAGTCTCTATATGCCAGAGACTAAAGGCAAATGGAGTACAAGGAACCGTGTATGCCACGGTACAACAGCAAATGAATTCAGGTTAGGTGACTTAAATCTTGCAGTCTTGTGCCACTTCTAACACCTTCCGTACCAATCTACCCCTTAAAAACCCCGCGATGTCTTGATGGTATTGTTTGTATTGTACTGTCTTGTAATTGAATTGTATAGATGGACGACTTGCTGAAACCATGATATCAGTAAATGGATGTAACTGGAGAATCATGTAAATGGAAGTATATCCATGGTTCGGTTCGGTCAATACATATTGAATATATTGAATATATGGATTCATGGATTTATATTGAATTGTAGTTTGTACTTGAATCATATTCAAGTCAGATTATTATAATGAGACTCAGTCTGAGTCAGACAATTAGAAAAGAAATTGAAATCCTGAATTAGGTTTTGATATTATCGGTAACTGCTGCACATGGGCCGTAGAATTTGTGTCTTTTTCAAAGACGATTACCGTGTTGATAACACCGTTTGTTAAGTTGTCTACCTTAAATAGGTAAGCACCCATATCTCCGGCTCCTTGAGGCTCAAGAGACTAGTTCCGCTTAAACCTATATTTACTAGGATCCTTATTGTAATTTATAAAACTTGAAGGGGTTTTATGTAAAAATAATTTTGTATAATTTTCAAAATACATCTCAAGTATTTAATTATCGTTTTTAGAGTTTTTATAGATGTAGATTTTATCATTGTGACATTTCTAGTGAACAAAACCTAATTTCATAATATATGGTATTTAATTGTAAATTATTGAACTTGTATGGAATTGCATGGTATTTACATGTAAAATGATTCTTTTTTATTTAGAAAAGTTGGAATATTTATAATATATCAAAAATAGATATTTTGATAATACATATATAAATATTTATAAAATAATTAAATTTATTATTTATCTAAAAATCATATTTTCTTAAGATATTTGTATTTTAAATCTTTCGAAACCGAATGCTCCTTACGGAGGTCCGCATCTCGCACTACTAAGCCTGAGGATGTGAGATAATCCGCACCATCCCGAACGGATTCCCCAAATAGGTTGTAGCGGCGTTTTGCAAAGATTTGTGTAAAATACATAATCTTGTAGAAGAGGTTTTATTAATAAATGGTATTTATATGTAAAGTCTTGTTTTCCCGTATTCTATGTTCCCGAAAAATATCGTGCTATATTGCATATGAGTGTTGTGAAGAGGTACATCATTACCTCATGATCTATCTAAAGGTATAGCAAGATTAATGATGTTTTAAAGTCGAAACTAAACTACATGGTATTTTTTTGAAAAAGAGCGGTAAAAATTACAAAATGAAATATTTTGCTATGAAACTTGTTCAACATGTTTTGTTATTGATTAATAGTCAAGAAGTAAGAGGTTGGTATGGTTGTATTTAAGGAAAGTTGAACTTTTTAAGAAAAACCGAATCGGAAGTCGGATTAACTCCGCTTCCGTGGGGTTTTAGTTTTACAAATTTTTAGAATAGAATAGAGAAGGGGGGAGGGACTTACAGGTTTAGGGTCAAGAGAAGAGGAAGAGGAGGAATTTGAAGGTGCCAGTGCGTCGTTTCGTCGCCGGGAGCTCCTAGGGTCGTCGTCGGAAGTTCGCCGGAGCTTCGCCCTTCGCTAACTCCACTTGTAAACAAAAGTTTAGAAATTTTTTTTGAGAGTTTGGACAGAGTTTGTGAGTGGGGGGTGTGGAATGGAGTTGTATTTATAAGAAAAGATTAGGGTTAGGGTAGGTGAAAGAGTGTGAGAAGATGTATTAAAAATTGTATTAAAAATGGAGTAAATAGGTGTTTTTATTGGCTATGTTAAATTGCAGGTTAAATAAACATGTTAGGAGTTATAAGGTGGCCAAGAGACACAACTTCACAGAAGACCTAACTCCGAATCTCCCGAGTTCGGCAGGCGGCGGCGGCCGATTCGGCCGATTCACCGGCCGAGTCAGGCCGGGTCGGGCCGGGGCTCTTCGTCAAATGTTCGTCATCGTTTGGTTTACCCTCCGGGACAATTTGTTTTATATGTGACTTTTGGTTTTTACGAGTGATGCACATGTAGGCTCTTGGGCTTCTAAAAATTTAAAGAAAACAATATAAAAAATAATATGGCTGATGCGATTTGAACTCTGATGCTTTGGTTCAGCAGTGCAAGGTCTTACCAATGAGCTACAAGCTCCTTCTTGCTATTAAAAAGCAAAACAAATACTTATAGTACTCACAGGAAATGCAAATACCCTAAGTATATATTAACTTTTAAACAAATTTTTTATACACTAAAATTGGAGTTGTTACAACTTTTATCAAAAATAACATGCCTAGACACATACATTCAGCCGGATTGTATGTAAAGACAACGGTAACCATGGTGTTTAGTACTATAACCCATGAACTCAGCGATCAGACAGATTAGCAAGTTAATGTAGGGCATGGGGACGAAGTCAGGGATAACATGCACAACCAAATGTGTGTAAGAAGGTATAAATAGAATGGTGACAAAATAATTTGTGGAGGGGGGTATCATTGCGAATAACCGGTGTAGGGAGACGATTAATTAGAAAGATGCCGGTATGGACGGTCTCATCTCAGTAATGAAAAGGGATGGAGGCATAAGAAAGAAGAGCACACGGTCTCTATAATGTGATGATATTTGCATTCCACTGGCCCGTATTGTTCGGGAGTGTGGGGGCAGAAAACACGATGGAGGATACCCTCCAAGACTAGATGACGATGAAAGGATTGATATTCACCACCCAATCAGAGTGAAACATACGTATTTTCCAATTGAAATAGCGTTCAACATGTCATTGGAAACGACAAAAGATATTAAATAAATCAGACTTATTATGCATTAAAAATAACCAGATAAATTTGCTATAATCATCAACAAAAGTAACATAATAACAGAAATTAGAATGAGATAAAATAGGAGTATGGCCCAAAATATCAAAGTAAATTAAGTCTAAAGGTGCCGAAGACACTGTTGATGATAATTCAAAAGATAGTTTATGGCTTTTGGTTTTCATGCAACTAGAACAGACTGACTCTCTACGACTCTTAACAGTTGGGAAATGAAAACGAGATAGAATCCTAACTACAGTTTTTAAGGCAGAATGACCTAAGCGAGCGTGCCATCAGGAAGTAGAGGTACGTTCGTCAACAAGCGTGGTGGAAGACGAGACATTTGGAAGAGGCAATTGGTACAGTCTATTATTGAGATGGCCTTGAAGTAGAACCGCCCCCGACTTCGGATCCTTCACAAAACAATCAAATGGGTGAAACTAAAAAATAACATTTTTATCATTAGTAAATTTATGAACAAATAAAAGATTTTTCGTTAAAGGAACATGAAGAACATTGTTCATATGAAGTGATTGATAAGATGATAGAATTGCTGTATGACCATAATTAAGAATATGAAAACATGTACCATTATCTACGCGTACTGTATTCGTACCTTTGTAAGGGGCTGCTGAGAGAAGTTGAGTGTAGTCTGGCGTGATGTGATGAGTTGCTCTCGGTACCAGTCAAAAAAAGCAGCACTTGGACCGCTCGAGCAATATGGTGGAGGTGTATGCAACCATATGGCATATGGTGCAGGTCTTTGATAGTACCCATCTGATCTTCCACTGAGACCGCGGTGCGGAAAATTGTGGAACATCTCTTGGACCGCCAAAGAAGGTCTGATTGAAGCGCTGTGTGCAGCTATTGCCATAGTAGCTAGTTGTCATGCAAATTTGGCATCGAGGAGGACCACGGCTGAGGCCTCGACTACGACCCCGGCCATTGCAACCACCACGACCGCCGCACTCAATGTTATAGCCGCGCTGATAGGAATCTAAAAAGGAACCTCCACGGCCCATGATTGCAGTGTTAACAGATGGAAATGAAGTAGTATCAAGAGACTTATCATGTTGCTGGCAAAGGCTCTCATGTGCAAGTAGCATACCATGCAGATATTCAAGCGAGATATCGTCTATACGGGTTGTGATAGTAGGAACGAAGGAGTCATAGGCCAAGGCTAGCCAAAACATGCATGACAAGATCGGCATCGGAAATTCTATACCCAATGATCGCAAGATTGTCGGAGACAGTCTTGCTGTTCTGAATGTACTCTGTGATGGAGGTGGATCCTCATTTGATATTATAAAGTTGTGTCTTCAGTTGAAGGATGCAAGCGCGAGAGCACGATGCAAAGGCTTTAGCAAGTGTCTCCCATACAGTCTGTGCTGTAGTTTTACCAACCACCAAGGAAACTAGGGATTCGGTCAGAGACGCTAACATCCAACTCACGATCAATTGATCCTTTTGGATCCATACATCATATGCCGAATTGTATGCTAGAAAAAGCAGATTTTGTTCATCAGGAACAATTCTGGGCGAACACTTTTCGGTGCCGTCGACGATACCCATGTACCCTTGCAACTTGAGGACGGCTTCAAACTGTATCTTCCGGCCGAGATCGTTGTCGCGGATGAGTTTGATGTGGAGAAGTGACATGATATTCGGTCCATGTATTGAAGAGGACGACGGTGCATTAGGGTTAAGAATTGGTGTTGGGGCGAGGAGCGGAATTGATGTGACGGAGGATTGATCTGAGTTGGTTATCATTGTAGTAGATTATAGAAAGAAGAATTTTTTTAAATGACGTTAGCCTTTATGGCTCTGATACCATAAAGAAATAGCAAAGATAGAAGAAGAAGATGTTGAAGGAAGAAGAAACCTTGAGAAGTTTCTCTCTTTGTGTCTTTTCTTTTATGTTGTTCATGTATATTTTTTGTTACAACCAAATCAATCTCTCAAATATTCTCTTATAACTAAATCTCCAAACAAATATTTTCAAATCTTTCCAAACAGTTCAGAGTCGTGCAGGGCCAGACGTCTGTCCTTGTGCGGGTTAGACATCTGGCTGCGCTCTATTAAAGCGGAAGCCAAATCCAAACGTCTGTCCCTTACAGGTGCAGACGGCTGCGCTCTGTTAGCGCACTAACTAATTCTAGTCGTCTAACCTGGAAGGGCCAGACGTCTATCGTCGGGGTCAGACATCTGACCTGAAAGGTCAAACGTCTGTCGGCCTGATAGCCTTGATTCATTATTATTTATTGCTTATCTGTGCCAAAAATCAAAGCTTAGGGTGTCTTTGGTAGAGGGTAATTCTAGATTCCCATGAAATATTACTTTGCTTGTTTAGGTGTAAAAAATATTCCTGTGAATATTGGATTACCGCAGAAATCAAATGACCTCATTTCATGAGAATCCAATTCCCCCAAAAACAGATGTCTATCATAAATTACCATAAAATATGCCCAGCTAACACGACATGTGTCATGACCATCCGCCACCCGCCGTCAGCCACCCTCGCCACGAGCCGACCGGCCACCTCGCCGTTGGCCTCCCTCATCGGCCGGCCGCCGGTCGGACGTTTGCCGCCGTCCTCCCTCGCTGTCGGCCACCGGTCGTCTTCCGGTAGGACGTTTGCCGCAAGCTGCCGACCGGCCGCCAGTCAGAGGTCCGCCGTCAGCCGCCATCCTCGCCGGCCGCACCTACCATTGTCCGTTGCCAGTCGACGGTTGCATACATATATTACCGTAGAAGAAGAATGCTAGCGACATCCCTTACTCTAGAAAGACGTTTTAGCCGGCTTTGCCCGAAAGAACCTCTAACCTAAGCCTGACTATCATGAGTGCCTAGCTGTCGAAAGCGGGACTAGAAAGAGAAACTTGAAAGACCGTTCCCTTTATGGTCTACTGCCCGATGGATTCACATCGCTAAAGAAGAAGTAATTCCCATGTCTTTGGAAACAAACATTTAAAAAAAGGGTTGTTTAATGTCATGGCATGCATAGATATCTTATGATATAGTCACATGTTGTATGTCTAAAAGATTCATATATATTGGTATTAGAGCTGCTGCTGCTGCTGCTGCTGCTTAATGATTTTCCATAATTAATGGTATTATTTGATCCTTAGCAATTTGATCAATAATAAACACCTCTATTTTTCCTTCAAAAATAAATAAAACAAGAAGCAACAGGGTGTTCCTAAAAAATAGACAGTTTAGAAAACATGTCTGCCAGAAATATGTGGTTCAACATTACATGGTGCTTTGTCAAGTCCTACACTTGTTTTTTCTTTTCGTGTGTATAGAACAAAAAGAAGAAGAAAACATATCTGTAATGTACATAAAATGAAAAAAAAACGAATCTATTTTATATAATGTATACAAAAGTTCCAGCTTGATATCATTTATTATAAGATATAACAATAAATAACATCACTTTGATGATGTAACATAAAATTTAATTAATCTTTCATAATTTAAGTATAATAAAAATTTCTTATTTTTTTGAGCTTAATTATAATACTATTGGAGCGAAGGAGTTGTAAATATTTATAAAAATTGGATCAATTTCTTTCTTTAATTTTTAAATGATCTTTCAGTAATATTATAAACAAGCGTGTGTGTGAGTGTGAGAGAGAGTGAGTGTGTGTGGGTGAGAGAGAGAGAGAGAGAGAGTGGGTGAGTGTGTGTGTGTGAGAGAGAGAGAGAGAGTGGGTGAGTGTGTGTGTGAGAGAGGGAGAGAGAGTCAATTCAAAATTTAGATGTGTGATGACATTGATAGGTTAGGATCGGGAAAATTTTGAAAGGATTTTTCTATCTTTTTATATAACTTGTTCTCACAAAAATAAAGATCATCTAGATCTGCATAAAAAGAGATAATTAATTTAGACATCCAAAGAGTTTGTATTAATCTTCTTCTTCTTCATTTTTGACGTAAGAGCAAAACCAAAAAATCCGTCTAATGAAAATTTTCGAAAGAGTTTTTATTATAAGCGTTGAGATTATCTTAATTGTACTTTAGTGATCAAAGAAAGCTTGCTCTCCAAACCATTAAGTATCTTTAATTTCAAGGCCCTGCTCTTGATATGAGGTAGGGAAACATGAATGTTTTTAAGTGGACGCAAACTCTTAGTTTACAAGCCTTACCTTCATATGAAAACTTTCGATTTGGAGGGTTGTTTTGTTTTGAAGTTATCTGAATTCTAAAATGAAGTTTTCTTATCATTTTTGGAGTTTCTAATAATCAGTTTGGGCTGGAATTTTCTAAACTTTAACTGTCTCAACTTTACAATTTAGATAATCAAAGTTTTTTAAACCCCCAAATAAAAGTCAAATGGGATCTAAAAGTATTGGTCAAACCGTCCACTTCAACATTTGCTAAGAAATTGTATACGAACATGAATATAGAAATAAGAGGAGATCAACGTTTGTTACACATTAAAAATTCTTAAGCATGTGACATTTTCGTAATACTGGGACATCTGATTTCATAAAGCAATACCATCGTATGGTATAGTTTTCTATAGATTCAATATGTTCGATAACTGTGTGTGATATATATAGATACCCATCTATTTAAATCTTGCTTCATTATACAAAGAGAAATACTTTTCCTACCTAATATCAACTCATAACCGTATGCATGGAAGAGATAAACACCATGGGTCTCGCCTACTGTAGTAATATCTAGATGATCCTGGATTTTCTCTTGAATTCCCAAGTATATACTTTAATGAAAGTATACCACTTTAAGCAGTTAAGGCCCAACATTGGTAATGACTGGGTAAGACCTAGTCCGGGCTCGGGCCATTTACCAACTAATTTCTTCGAAGGGATGCACCAAAATGGAAAATCATTAGAGAAATAAGAAGGGAAATTTTTACTAAACCGATCCACCTTTTGAGTTTTTTGAGATAACCCCATTGAACTTTAAAGATGCTATAAAACCCTATTGAAAAGTATTTTCATAAAAAGAATGGAAGTATTTTTTGTTAAAAAATATCATATTCCGTTCATTTTGAGTCAATTCAATCTATCCCTAAGACATTTTTGGGTTATTCGGTCCAATTGTGGCTTGCACAAGTTAATCAAACTAACAATTTAATATAATATCGGCAATTCAGTGAGGTTTTATAGCATTTTTAAAGTTCCATGGGTTATCTCAAAAACCTCCTAAAATTTATAAAATTTATATGAGGTTTAGTAAAATTTAGCCTAAGAAGAATATTTAGAGCGATATAATAGTTAAAATAGGAGGGATAAATAAATTGCCTTTAATATATATATAGCTATATATAAAAGAAATGGAAAATACACAATTAAATTGTTAGCTCATAGCTATCATCCAACAGCTACAAAGAGATTACACACGGCAAATATTTGCTACAAATACAGTGTAAAAATAAAATTTAAAAAAGAGAGAAAAAGTGGATTTAGCATAATGGATGGTTTATTACAAATTGCATATGAATCTTTTAATTATAAACTAATTCTTGAAATTATCTTTAATCAAGATAGAACTACTACCTCTTATAAATCTGTTAAGGCCTAGTTTGGCAAGAAGGTTTCCATATTTCTTTAAGTTAAAACGATGGTTTCATAAAAATGGGATCCCAAGGTTTGGAAATGTTTAGCAACATAATCTTTCAACTAAGTTTTGGTTTCAACTCCATTTTGGTTGTCAACGGGGTTCTCTTATAATTTTGGGAGTTTAGCCTCCAAACCCCATGGAACCATGGTTCAGAGAGCGAAACTCCATTATCAGACGAGGTGCGGAAGGCTTCCAAGCAATTACTTCTCTTGTAATAAATTTTTTAAATGACAGCATTTATGTTTTTCAGTTCAACTTAATTCTACATTTAGGTAGCCGTAATTTTACTATCCACCTAGAATTGCCCATCTTATTTACATCATGTAAGCCGGTATTGAATGCCAATATCTTGAATGGAAATACAGATAGACTCCAGAATTGTAATGAAATAAGAATCATAATTTTGACATTCCGCAATAGCAAAGTTTCTCCATGCCATGAATACTGTACTATACTATTCATATAATTGAATACACTTATCCCATAAATCCAGGCTGTCCTTTTGAATACCTCCAATCTTTTGTTTCAATAATAGATGAAGCAAAATTTCAAGGCACTTACGAGTTTCTATGGCTGAGCTGGTAGATTTTTGAAGACCTCAACATCACTTTTTAGGTACAAAATGCCAACCCCTTGGTATTTTAAACAAATATTGGTGCAACCTGTCACAATAAAATAAAATAAAGTGAGCTCTTTCAAAACAGCAATTGATGAACTGTGAAAGCCACATCTCACCTTCTTTATTTCTTAGATAAAACATACAATGCAATGACCATATAAACAACCCCATATGATTTGGCACATTTAATACAAACATCTCTTAAGATGTGGGGAACAGAAAAAATAAGCACCATGATACAAAGCAACAGCAGGAACAAAAAAGGTTTGGAATATTTATGAAACACCAACTTCACAAAGCGAAAGTATGGGATTAATATTGTTATTTATTATTAGCTCACCATAAACAATGAAGATTTACATGAGAAACATTATGGCTACAAATGAATGGAATAGAATCTTTCCCCACCCCCCTTCTCTCTCTCTCTCTCTCTATACCTATTATACATTCAAAAATTCCATTCCTGTAATTCACCAGAAGTACATTTTACATTATATATATATATATATCATAACCCCATGCTCTCTCCCTAAACCTATCGATATTGCTATACTCACACAATCGGGGAAAAACTTCACTGCTCGAGTGCATTGCAGCTGGAACATCGAATAATTCCTCCCCATAATGAACATATATTAAACATGAAGTGATGATCGGGTTTTAATGGGCTTTAGCTTTAGGCCCATGCTTTCGGGGGAGAGTAGCTCCGGGGAAATGCAAGATGGGCTGAGGGGACTACGGGGGCTGCCCGTAAACTGGTACGGACGGTAGAGCCCATAACCCATTAAGAAATACTCCATCGGTATCAGCATTGCGTATGGTTGCTCCTCCGTCACCATTGATCCACAAGCTTGAACCTGCATCAGTAATGTATCATTATGAGCTATCCTATTTGTAGGAAAATAAATGATGTTTGATGGTCATGTGAAGAAAATAACCAAGCAATTTCGCTTCAGTTCAATGACAAATGCCATCTATATATGCTCAAATTTCACATTAGCACAGAAGGCACCAGGTTTTATGTTTAAAAAATAGAGATGATGCAAAACGAAGAGAAATTTCACATCTACAAAGCAACTTAGAAGGTATCTCAACCAAGGCTATGGATATTATTTGATAGTCCATAAGGTCATAACTTACACTTGGACAAAGCTTATTGGTACAACATCAGATATGACCATATTTGAACTTGATGGAAAAAGTAATCAAACATGCAATTATTAGTATATTCATATTTACCAAACAATTAAATCGCCTTGTGTCCGAACAGCACAGTTAAGTATGACATCGCTAATAGCATTCTAGCAAGCTTAAAATTCTCACTAGAGTGAAGTATCTAGTCTCCCATGTTTAAAACCCGATAAATTACAGGAAAACTCCCTTACTTCTTCCTATATGGAAAGATACTGCCCTCTTTTCAAAAGTTGCACCCACCCCCGCACCGCCCCACCCCCACCCCCCGTGCGTGCCCCCAGTATTTTTCTTTCATTTTTCTGTAACTTCTTATTCTCAATTTACCCTTCAAATGAAAGTGTCATGTATAATATTAGTGAAAAAGTGGAAGATATGTGATAAGTAAATCAAGGATATACGTGTGTAAGATAAAATCATACCCAATCCTATATGTACCTAGCCATTATATAATACACAGTATGTTAGCAACTAAGGGAATACCTCAACCAAGGCACTATATCTTCTGTTCAATTTTGAGGTCATGTGGATGGCCTCAGAATGAAAAGGAGAGTCATCTCCAACAAAGATTAGTGTCCGGCACTGCAAGTACTTCAATCCTCCTGTGATATCAAATCTCCTGCACATAGAGATGGACATGCACAAGGAACTGCTAAAGGTTGAATAGTTCCTGTTTCATACTATATTACTCAGAGAATGAGATAGAGATGCATACCCATTGATGGACTGAAGAAATCTCCAAACATTGCTGCTCTGCCTTTCATCCAGAAACTGCACATGCCAGAATAACACTCATCAAGATGATACACAATAGAATATAATTATATATAGGTATAATTAAACAATTTCAAATTTTTACATCCAATCATGGAAATAGTAGAGATAAAAAAAGCACTAACGCTTCTACATGCTTGCACAATGTCAGACTCAGGGTAGTGGCCGCTGCCTCGAACCTCCTGATACAGGCAGCCACATAAATTAACCATCAGAAACTATAGAAAGAGAGGGTTGTTCCTAATATGACTAGAAAATAAGATAATTTTATAGACCTTACTAAAATACCGCTGTAGTAGACAATCCTTCATCAAGCCACACATTCCATAGTAATAGAGCAAATTAGACATCACCTGAGGAATCATTATATTGGTTAGAATAGATTGGGCAGCTTTTATTCCCATTATAGAAAATCAAAGAGCTCAAAATAATACCTTATTGAATAACCATTCTTTCCAAGAGGGGGCCTTGCATAATGGGGAAACTAGAATCAGACCATGAACTCTTTCTCTGTATTTTATCTGAAACCAGATGAGAAGGAGAAAGTCAATAGCCTTTTTCCATACAGACGATTAATCAACTGACACTCATTCAAGAGACATACAGCAAAAAGGGTAAGAATGTAAGCACCAGCCGTGACCCCCAAGCACATCACGGACCCTAACCTAGAAATGAAATGAAGTAAAAAGGCTGTCAAAAATGCGAAGTCTAATCCTTAACTCTAAGATTTAGAATAGACCACATTCGCTCAATTCTTACCTAAAAAAGTCGAGGACATCAGCAATCTGATCTGCCAAGTCATCAACACAAGGAATAGGAACATCACATGAAATCGGAGCAGCTCCTAACTGCAACAACACTTAACCAAGAGGACAACAAATCATATTAACAAAAAGTTTGTGGTATGCAAAATAATTGTATTAACAGCAGCAACTTAACTACCGACCTCATGTCCTGGGGGACTAATATGATATATGCAAAAATTGTGAAGCAATAAAGAAGCAGCTTCAGGCCAAAAGAATAATCCTTGAAAGCATGACATATCTGAACGATCAGTAAGACAACACGATAACAACACGATAGCATGACATATTAGTAAACTTTATGATAACTGGTAATAACATCACAAACAAACAATATTGTGAAAGAAATAATATCAGCGATTAACGGCGGGAGGTCATGTGATATTAATGCTGTTATATTAGTTAACAAAAACTAAGGATTACTAAAGATATGGTGGATATCAAAGGCATGAAATGCAAAAATCATAGCCAACAATAAAAACTGCATCAATGCTAATAACTGGTAGTCAAAATAGTTAATTGACTGCAGAAGAGAATTATTAAACAGCAATCCATGAGAATTTTGGAACACTTACGGTTTAAAGCTAAATCTGGATATGTAATAAGAGCAGGCTTTTCTTGATCTCCGTACACAGCTACAGATACTAAGCCATGGCTGGTTTGTACAAGATGTTCCTGATTGAATCAATTGAAGAAGTATACAAAGTTAAGAAACCAGAAAAGGACAAAACATTAGTTGATGACATATTGTAATCGAAATATGTAACAGGAGGATGCTTAACAAGGTTAAGTTCAAATAGGGTAAAAAAAACTAGCAACACCATATGCCACATGATATGAATGGTACGAAAAAGGAAGTGATAAACCATCTTAAATATAACGCAGCAGTGCAAGATTTTTTGGTCCCATCCTACTAAGTTTAGCATGTTAAAAGACAAAGTTGTGACTTTCACTGCTTCATCATATTTGAGTGGTGCTTCTTGCTGCTGCTGGACAACTCTCCCATAGAATATTTTCAATGAGTATTTGCCTTTCAGATCTGTTCCGTACTAATTGCCATGATAACAATAAATAGCTATTTCTTTCCTCGCAATCGTTCAACTCTTTTTTCTAAAACTTTTGAATTTGCAAGATGACTAACATAAGTCAGGTTGCAAGGATTTTAATACATACCAAACAAAACTAGAAAATCGTTGAACCATTCCAATTAAATTATCTTGTTCATTGTCCATCCAACAAGGTTACGCTGTATGGCATGTCAAATTAATATTGAAAGTAAATCCTTTCTTCCTTTCCATTAAAGTGACTAGTAGTGGCCTACTTTGATAAGTCAAATATTAATGCAACTATTATGAATTAGATGCAAAAACTAAATGAAAATGCAAATGTAGTCTATATTTAAGGGAAGGGATTTGAAGGCTAAGCTACATTTTCGTTGGATCTAAACCGAAGGCAAGTCTCAAGTTAACATAATCATATATATTCAAATACCCACATCCAAGTAAGTTCTCCACTCTCACACTTTCTTGCACCACCTTAATTACCTTATTTTCTTTTGTTGGTTGGTTTATCAGCTTAGTTATTTACCAAAACTGATGCAACTATTATGAATTAGATGCAAAAACTAAATGAAAATGCATCAAACTCTCTAGAACTACATCAAATATCAAATTAAAGATTCAGTGTATTATGGTTCACTAGACTTCGAGGAGAGGGTGCCACTTCATGATGGAACTTTATATTTGAGAAGACGGGAAGTGGAAGGTCAAGGCACTCATAGCTAGAACAATATGAGCTTCCAGAGGGAATTTATCGATCTTCTGTAAGCTTCCTTTGTTTGACTCTTCAACCCCCACTCTACTGATACCGAACACTGTGGACTTATATTATTGAAAATTCATATGTTGTAGATAATAATGAGCTAATTAGGGCCACGATGATACTTTCCTAAATATAAAGGAGGAGCTCACGTAATCTGTGCAATCTATGCACGTTAAAATCATAATACTTAAAAGTTAAGGAATGATCAACATAATTGCATGTTTTGAATATAAATGATGTGATGTTCGCTAAAATGACAAGAAAATGCAGGAAATATGAGGTCATTGTTTTTGGAGGAATGGGTTCAAAAAACAACAAGAATAGACAATTGACAATGAGATTAAAGAATATTGAAAAGGACAATATCGAATGATATTTGGTCTTATAAAGAGTTCAGGCGCAAATGTTTGGCAGACGCAAACTGCTCAATAAAAAACATGTTTTTTTACAAAGAATCATTCCTAGATACTTAGAAAGCTAAGAGCGTGAGACGAAACACGGTTACACAAAGAGGATTATTGGAGGAACGAAAAAGTCAACATATTGGATGCTAATTCAATTACAATGGGCACCAATGATTACCATATAAAACAGGTCACTTCTAAGTTCTTATGATCATGTCTATCTTCATCATATTAGAAAACAAAATTTGTATGGAATAAACAACTGTATACAGTTGTAGCATATTCGAGATATTAGACAAGAAATCGCGGTTGATCAAGCACGTATTCTAGATTAATATTCTATTCTATAGCAAGATATACAACTCAGACACTGGCTTATTTGGCATCTAGATTGCCTTTATTTTCTAATACCACTCCATGCTATTCAAGTTTATCGCCAACTTGAAATTTTCAGGAAATTATCTTTCACTTAACTTGCAAAAAACCCTATCACTAACTCTATTTTCAAGCAATGCAACTAGAAAAAAGCAATCCATTAGCTTAGAACTGACTCTAGCATCTAATTTTTTTTTTAAATATACACAAAGTGGTAACTTTTGTAATGATCAATGACAGATCTAAACATTTACCGCACCAAAAATGTAATATTTCCATTTTCTCCACCAAATTATAACGAATAATCCTAAGAACCCTGAGCAAACTACATTCTACAAAAATCAAACAAAAAAAACGAACTTTTCCGTATTATCAACCATCTATCGAATTAAAATCCAAAGAAAACATCAAAATGTTGACAGTCGATAGAATTAACTGAAGAAAAATCGCAAAGGATCAATATAGCAACCAATCAATGTTCCAAATCGATTTCAAACAACGAAATCAGCAACAAGAGCCAAACGAATGAATCACCAAGCTACAGATCCAAAACACACAACAAATGCAAAATGCCAATGCGAAATCGAAGGAGAAACCCTAACCTTGCCGCCAAAAGAGATCCGCTCCACGTCGACCGACACGGAGCTGCTGGATTCCCCCATTTGGATCCGATATTGCCCTTGTTTCTCGCTCCGATAACAGATAGACCCCTTTCTCTCTCCTCTCTCTCTCTCTAGAGCACTTTATATTGTGATCTTAACCTTAGGATTAACTAGGGTTAAGGCTACCGACGCTCCCTCTGGGGCGGTGAGATTCACCGCGAGTTAGCGTAAACCGACAGACCCTGACGCGAAATGACGAAAGTGACCCCACAACATCATGAGCGAGGTGCCGGGAGAGCCGAAATGACGGAACTGCCCATGTTCCGCTAGTGCGTCACTCGCGCAGGGCCCATCCCTTTTTTAATGGTGATTAATTTTTGGTAATTAATTGTAATGATGCCGTTGGTTTGACTTTGAGAATAAATTGCAGCTTAAATTAGCTAGGATTTCAATCTTATCCGGGTGTAATACATCCGGAGAGGAAAAAGAAAGATACAGAAAATCTTGAGCATCCTTCGTACAGCTGGGTGAGGTTCATTTTCTTATTACTTTCTCTCTCATGATCAGGTACATATGACTGACATACAGAATAGTTTTCTATGATTTCTCCTTATTTCTTCTCGGCTTGTCGTAATGTATTCAAATTTATAGCCGGGTACAGGAATATTGGCTTATGCTTGTATCGATCAATTTGAAATCTCTTAACCTTTTTTCTGTTGATTGTTGGTGACCGCCAGGGACGGGACCAGCTATTAAGCATTAGAGGGACGAAAATTAAATTGCTCGACAATAAACCAAACCTATTTAATACCTCGACAAACACTTGAAATTTTATTCATATTGACTTTACGCCCTATTTACCCTTGACAAATAAAGATGCAAAAGAAAACCACAAATCCAAATTACCGAGTTAAGTTTTATGTTTATTTAAAAGCTGATTTTGCTCTTTTAAAATAGCACAAAATTTTGAAAATTTGATCAATAGAACATAAAATTAAATCCCGCATGAATACTTTTTTACTATGTTTAAATAGATAAATGTTAAATATAATTTAGTAGTTGATGTTCATGATTATACAATTCTTTTAAAATGACCTAAGAATAGAAACTATGCAAGAAAATTAATTATCAAGATTGCTAAGATTTGTTTTGATTTTAGAAGATACGGATATAACTTGGGTAGATAAAATCTCTTTTCATTCTATTGTTACTTTTTTTAGTAAAGATTCTATTGTTATTTAGATTTTCATAATTAATTATTAAAAATTGAGTGCTAGATTATATGTTATTTTTATGGTAACTACTTGGATTGATTCTGGAATGGGTTGATGAGGATCTCGGGAAAACATTGGGTCCTTTCTTTATGCTTGGTTCCGTCCTTTACTGACCGCTCTTAAACATACCTATGTAGCCTTTTAGAATTCTAGGTTTTCAGTTTTACAAGTCTTCTCGAAATAAATTCTATTTCCTAAGTTGAAAAGACAAGGGTTTTCTTTTTTTTCTTTGGTGTATTTTAATCCAATATCAACAAAATTAAGAGTATTATGGAGACTCCAGCGTCCTTGTTAAAAGTCCAAGACCCGATTCGATCAAACATTATGGTTCGATCATCTTACTCTAAGCCTTTATATAATGGGACTACCACTATGATTTGAGATCTATGTTTTCCCTACGATTCAGTGCCTCCGAACTATATATGCTTCATATTTTTGCTAGATGATCAAGTATTATCGTGATTAAGAGGGTTTCTCGTTTCATATATTAAAGTGCGATGTCTCTCTTGTCAACCATCAGAAACACATCAAGGTCTCTCGTATTGAACGTACTGGAACGACGATTAAGAAAAGCCATATACAGGTTGTTGTTTATATGTTTTCTGTGCAGATTGGTAATTACATCATCCGCTCGAAACCTCGCATGTTAGGTGTGTCACCATTAGCCTACAATTGACATTTTGGTATGAAGTATAGTTAGGGCAAGGTCCAATATGTCATTCTAAGTTTCGAACTTTAGATCATAGTACTAAATTATTCATAACAATGTTTGGCTTTGGATCACTTAACCATTGATGATTAATTTTGCATTTTTCCATGTAAATGTTTAGCTTTGGAACAAGTGAACCTTAAGCGTTAAATCCGCACCCAAAAATAAAGGAGCTTTGATTTTCCTCAAAAATGTACCAAGGGTATTCTCGTCATTTACACAGAATCCAGCCGTTAGAAAGAAGACTGAAGCAATATAAATCATTCTAGGCCGTTCGATTTGACTGCCTTAGCGGATCCAGTTTTCTATTTTAAGCGGATCCGAATCCGTACAAGACTTGAGAGATATGGGGTATTTTTCGATGCATGTTTTGATATCTTTGATTCAAATTACCTACAATTTCTTCGCCTTTTTCCCCCATCTTTTTCCTTTATTCTCTGCTGTTTTTTTACAGGTGCGATGCATGCAAATATACAAAAAGCTCATCATTTAGTATAATAGTAATTATAACCGTTGTCGATGCAATATTTTTTTTTAGTTCTTTTTTTTTTAAGAGATGAGATAATTATTTTAATTACTTATTTTTTAAGCTATGCAGTATTTTATTTTGAAAGGTCTTGATAATAGTAGACAATCTGAGAATATATTGTTTTGTTATTTTTTATAATTTTCTATTTTAATTTAAATTGGAAGTTTCACATACACTTTCTCTCTTTACATTAAAATAAAATAGTAGCGATATTGAAAGACTCCAAAAGAATTTAAAATAAAGAGCATATGATAATCATACAATTAGCTTCCGTATATCTCTACCATTACAGGGGAAAATTCTTTTGTAAGAAAATCTATGAATGTCACTGCTGTAAAATATTCCATTTAATGGGAGATAAAAAAAGAAAATATTTGAGAATTCATGCTCCACTTGTTATATGTTAAATCATCAAGATAGAACAAAAACTAAAAGCGAGGACAGAAACTGATAGATTCCAATACAGCCAAATTTTTAATAAGTTAAATTTTATACAACATCTCTTCAACCCGTCATCTTTCTTACTTTAACTTTTTTAGCTAATCAAACCATCTATCATAAGAGGGAAAACATTGAACGGCATGTGTAACACATGAAAGAAAGAAAAAATATATACACATATTATTGCATGTAAATCATAAATAGCCTCAACAAACTATGAAACTAGTTGCTTAAGAAGCCTATAACATGGTGACGCGATCTGGATTGCGCCAAGATGTTACCTTCCGTTGATCTGTTGATGGCGGCGATGGGTGGCTGAGATTGGATCTGGAGGCTGTCGCTCCTGAAGCGTATGGATCTCAATGGGTTTGAGCTTGTGGTTGCCGAGCTACCTGCTAGGAAGTCCCGGGATGGTTGTACCACCGAGGACCCTCCGACGGTCATGTTAGACTAGAGATCCGAGCAGAGTAACGGCTTAGTGGAGTAAAAATGGCTTACTTGGACCGTTTGAAAAAGGGGTTTATATAGCGGTGGTAGCAGGCAGGGCAGACGTGAGAATCACGCCGGCCGTTACGCTACCGACGTCACGCCCGCGTGATGAGCGGGATCTCCCATTAATGGCGAGACATGCTTGTTAATGGGATTTCGTGATGGCGTGGAACGCGGGATGAGGCCGGCGGATATCTCGCGCATGGAGAGATTCCCGGGTTGGCGGTTGCTCCTGTGAGTGGTGTCGTTGGTCGGTCGATGAGACCGAGGGTGATAACCTCGGCGGGAGAGCTCGCGGTCGAGCGGAAGAGCCGAGATATCTTGGTTCTGCTCGAGCCCGGAGGCGAGCTGAGAGGGCCGAGGAGGCTCGGGCCTGTGATAGCTCGGAGACGAGCTGTGAGGCCGAGGAGGCCAATTGTGCTGGGGGCTCGGAGGTGAACCAGCGTTTGCTTATAGGACGGGCACAGGAGTGGTCTGGTCGGCCACTGTAGGTCCTTTCTTGTGAGCTCTAGGACACGTCATCTGCCACGTGTCCTGATCTGAGAGATCACCGATATCGAGCATCATCATTAGCCCCCCACTTTCGTCCCGACCAGCTGACGGGTCGGGTTGAGAGTGGTTTGCCGGATCACACGAGGTGAGCTCCTTTCCGAAGATATCGTCGGGTGTGTCTCTAGGCAATTGGTTGTCTTTTCTGGATGAGGCCAGCGAATCAGGGCGAGATCCTTTGCATTAAAGAGGGTCCGTCGGATCGTGTGCACTTTTGCTGAAGCGACAAACCACGTGTCGGGTGCCGGTTGGCTGATGTGACGTGCCGCAGGCTTCTGCCGTCCAATGAGACGCCGCCAATGCGCTTGCGACAGGTGGGGCGATAGTGGCCGTCAAGTGCACTGAATCGTTTTGGCGGGAGTCGACCGTCGCCGCTGGATGAGGACCCCGGGAGCATAAATGGGGAGGAGGCCTGATTCAGGATCTCTCTCTCTCTCTCTTCACATTTTTCTTATTCTGAGTCTTATTTGCTCAACGCTCTCCTTTTAGGTCGGATCTTGCGTTTTCTCTTTTCGAGGACTTCTTCCCATCAGGTTAGATGTCTTGTTTTGAGGAGTCTGTAGATGTCGTAGGGGTAGATTCTAGAGATTCTTCTCCTGGGTTGGAACCTCTCCGGGAAGTTGGGGCCAGATCCTCTTCCTGGGGGGGCGCGTCTGGGGCGGTTCCCGGAGCGGCGACGGCGGACGCTCCTGGTGCGTCGTCCTCAGTGAGATATGAGGACGAGCTTGTCACCGCTTGGGCTCGTTTTCATATTCTTTCTGGCTACACGCTACGATTGGCCGAAGAAGGAGAGAGGGCAGATCAGGTGAGGGGTAGAGAGATCGCCTTGTACCTGGAAGCCTTTTGGGTCGAAATGCGCCTGCCTTTCTCCCCCGAGGTTATGAATGTGTTAAATTACTTTAGGTTAGCCCCGGGCCAGCTAGTGCCGAACTCCTGGAGGATTCTCCTTGGGTTCCTGGTCCGGCTAAAGTTGTAGATGATCCCCTTTAGTCTGTCCATCCTTGCCTCCTCCCTTATTTACAAAAGTCACCCCGGAACTCTCGCGAGCGACCCGAGGTGGGTTTACCTCTCCTTTAGGAAGCAGCGGGGGAGCGTAGCCAGGTCAGGAGTTGTCGTCTTGCCTTTTTCCATCCACGATTGGAAAAAAAAGTTTTTCTTCGTCGGGCCGCCAGAGGGTGAAGACTGGCCTGTACCCATCCAATGGTCTAGGGATAGGTGCTGGCAGGGAAATCCGTCCAATGACCCCAACACGGCGAGAGTGGCGGCGTGGGAGCCTATTCCTCGGGCTGGTGTGCTGCTTTCTGAGTGGGCCCTCAGTTGGGCCGGGCTCAGCCCTGCCCAGTTCGTCGGTAAGTTGGAGGTTGTATTTGTTTTTACTTTATTTGTGTCGCTGATTCCATTTTATCTTATCTTGTGCAGAAACCATGGACGCGGGTCTCCTCCGAGCAGCCATGCGCAAGCCGAAGAAAGGGTCGAAGGCTGGAGGGGTCAGCTTTTCTCGTCAGACGCCGGTCCTGGCTTCCCCAGTAGCCGTCCCTCCCCAACGCTCGAGTGCGGATCACGCCCCGGAGCCCAGCCAGGCGACGAGCAGAAAAAGGGCCTGGGGAAAGGATGCCCAGGCTTCGGAGGTGGAGACGAGCTCTCCGCCGTCGTCTCTCAAGAGGTTCCCCCGAATAGTTCCGCGGATCCCGGCCTCTCCGATCTTGGTGGACGAGGGGGAGCTCCGCTTTGAGGTGCTCTCGCGGCTCTCCGTCGCTGATAGCTTGCTGCACGAGATGGAGAGGTCAGCCGGGGTCCGGGTCTCTGGGGGGACGCTGAAGGCGCAAATGGCGTCCATCGCCCAAGAGGTCGTGCAGGTGAGTGTTCGTACATCGTCTCATCATTTGCGAGATTAGGTGCCCCTTTTTCTTTCTGACCCCCATTCGATTTCTTCAGGTCCTCCAGTACGTTGCTATCGTCGCCCGGATGGAGGAGGAGGAGATAGCCCCGGCGATGTGAGCCGCGGGCGAGCTCTCCTCGTTGGGGGAGAGCTCGAAGCGGGAGCTGGAGGCGGAGACGGTGAGGGTCGCTGCCCTTGAGGGCGAGATGGCTGCCGGGAGGCGGGAGGCGGCGGCCGCGAAGCGGGAGGAGGCGGCCGCGAAGCAAGAGGCGGCGGCCTCGAAGTAAGAGGTGGCCAGGTTCCACGAGGCCGCCCAGGCCGCCGAGACCAAGCTTCGGGACTCCAAGGTGCTCGTCGGCACCATGAAGAAGTCAGTGAGCACCCTCCGAAAAGAGTTGGGGGCTGCGGTAGTGGCGGCGAAGCGAGCCGACCTCAGGGCGGCGGATGCGGTGGAGAACTTCCAGAGGTCGGAGCAGTTCTACACCGTCCTAGCCTCGGCCACCACCCTCATCTGGCACGAGGCTCTCGACGCCGTCAAGGCCCGGGTGCCGGAGTTTGCTGATGAGGAGCTCCGAGCAGAATATCCCCGCGGGGATGACGAGCAGGGGATAGCCCCGAGAGCACCGCCGGGGAAGGGACACTCGGTGAGGGCGACGCCGAGGCTCCTGTGACGGACGCATCCTCAATCGTGGTGGCCGTCGAGCTCATCGGTATCGCGTACGGCCCCGAGGCCTGAGGCCCCTCGTCTTCTCTTTGTCTTTTCTTTTGTTGCCTCGCTGTTTTGTAGGCCTTCGGGCATTTTGTAAGGCTGGGGAGCCCACAATACCCTTGTAAAGACTTTTGGTTTTGTAAATAAAACCTTTTTGTTTTCGCAGTAGTGTTTGTACTTGTACTTCCTTTTGTTGGTAGACACTTGTATTCGCACAGTACTGCTTTTATGTTCGGCATGTTTCTCGTCCAGCGATTACTCATCGACTTGAATCTGATCACTTGTCGAGTGTGCGAGGACCGGCAGGAAGACGGTATCTCCATGGCCCCGAAGTCTAAGTGGAGATCGCTAAGACGTTGATAGACCGGATGCCTCTTGTTGAGTTCATGATCCTTAGTTGTTGGAGGGGCTGTAATTGGCCAACTAAAGATGGTGCCGGGCAGGGTAGCTGCTCGGTGCCTCTTGCCGAGAGCTTGATCCTTAGTTTTTGGAGGGACCGTAATTGGCCAACTAAGGATGGTGCCGAGCAGGGTATCTTTTCGGTGCCTTTTGGCGAGGGCTTTGATCCTTAGCTGTTGGAGGGGCCGTAATTGGCTAACTAAGGATGGTGCCGAGCAGGGTAGCTGCTCGGTACCTTTTGTCGAGGGTTTTGATCCCTGGTTTGTTAGGGTAGGGAGCTACCAGCCAGGGATAACCGAGCAAGGGCGGGCCCGGTTGCCTCTTGCGAGGGCTTTGATCCTTAATTGTTGGAGGGGCCGTAATTGGCCAATTAAGGATGGTGCCGAGCAGGGTAGCTACTCGGTGCCTCTTGGCGAGGGCTTTGATCCCCAGCTGTTGGAAGGGCTGTAATTGGCCAACTAAGGATGGTGCCGAGCAGGGTAGCTGCTCGGTGCCTCTTGGTGAGAGCTTTGATCCTTAGTTGTTGGAGGGGCCGTAATTGGCCAACTAAGGATGGTGCCAAGCATGGTAGCTGCTCAGTGCCTCTTGGCGAGGGCTTTATCCCTGATTTGTTGGGGGTAGGGAGCTACCAGCCAGGGTGTCACGATCCGAAATATTAGCTCGTGACCGGCACTTAAATCATGCCACGTCTAAAGGCGTAACGTAATTCAAGTAACCCGAAACCCAGAAATCTAAATCTTTTTAAGAAAATAAAGAGGTGAAGTTTTGAAATAAAGGTAAAATAAAATCAAGTTTTCTTAAAATGCATAGAAAAGGAAGATGAAAATGCAAGTGAAATTTATTGGTTTGAAAATATGTTTCATCTTTTTAAAATTTGGGTAGCACCTCCTTTGTATTTTTTTTGATCCAAAACCACATATACAAGATAATGATAAAGGCATCCCCAAGCGGGAGCTAGCTCTTCGCCAATCGGCGGATTCACAACCACGTAAAATATAAATATAAGTATACGACACCCAACGGCGAAGTTCACCAAAAAAGATAAAGAAATAAGCAAGACATCAAAACCACAAGTAGCAGAAATACCCATCGCTTTAAGTCTCGCAACCACAATCTCACTAACTCCCATTACTTATACAATTACTAATTTTGATTGATGGAGTTGACTAGATACAATATGAATAATAAATACAAGAGTGGGTACGGTATAAATATCCCACCTACCAAGAAAACACCCAAATGAAGTCATGTGAAATGCCGCTACGGATCCATGCGGCCAACCTGCAAGAACTGTGTCACAACGGGGGTGAGTTGCCAACTCGTGAATAGAAAAACATTTATAGATAGAAATCGAATAAATAATGACTCTTAGGTCAACTATATCATAAAGGTAATACTATGGTATCTAGGGTGACCGGGTCTGTATATGTACCAACACTATAAATAAATGCCTATCAGCATGTGGATATCATCCAACAATGTAATCAGTGTATGTATGCATGCGGATCAATGCCTGTATGCATGCGGATCTCGTCCCCGTGTCAACCAATGACACAACAGTATCATGCATGTAAATATATAAAAGCATATGTATGAAAGTATGAGGATATAACTCAACGTATGTCTCTCGCGACACATCAAAATCATGGAACCTGGGTGCCAAGCAGCGACACTCGAAACATCATGAAAACCATGTCTAGCATCGACACGTAAATCCTCATATCTCGGGTTCCGTCAGTCCGGATCGGCTCATATCATCTCTCGACTCCGGTCGGTATCCTCCGGATATCCGCCGAGCCCAAATACTATCACCGGTAGGTAGTAGTCCCTCTGCCGGGCTCACCGTCTACTGCACAGCATCCCTTTCTTGCCCCGGGTACTATACCGGATCCACCATGTATCCACAATCAGCCTCATCCAGCTCCTCGAATCGGGTTTCACATGTCACATGTCTCAGAACCGAGAAAACGCATGGTGGACGCACTGAAATATCATATCAAGAGAAACCAGGTTTTTAAAACAGTACATACTTTCTTTTGAAATAGCCACGGTTCTCAAATCCAGAAATCTCATGAAAACAGCATATCTTAATGCGTAAAAGCGTAAAGCATGATGTATGCGACATATAACAGAAATGTAAGCATATCCGTATATCATGCAACATGTAACAGTAATATGCACATATCGAGGGAAAACCGCTCTTTAAAATGAATCCAGTTTAAAAATATATCCCGCGGTTCCCAAATTCTCCAAAGTCCAACGTGACATCGTATAAAGGTGCATATGCAACTATAGCAAGTAAATTATGCAAGGAATCATATCATGATGCAGCAATCCTACTGTGTAGTGACATGGCAATTATCGATGATGAAGTGTGTGAGCCAGCCAATCTGTGTACGTGTAATATACGCATCATCGATAATGGTGCAGGTGTACTAGCACATGTATATGTAATACAATGAGAATAATATGAATGCAGCATAATGTAAATCATCCACTAAAAGCTATAAGGCATACGTGTCTACATGATCGAGTCGGTGAATCTATCAATCGGCATCCAGCCTCACAACATCACGTACGGTATAATCCATCGTACGGCAACCTCTAGTCAAGGGTATGGATCAATCATCAAGTCAAACTCATCACGTACGGAAAATCATCGTATGGCGGCAATAAACCAATAGGGATCCTATCAACCTTCACGACAAAGAGGGTACGAACCTAACGTCTCGTACAGCACATCACTCAAGATTTACAACATTATATAAATCTAAATACATATATCCCTGGGTCGCATCCATAACAATCTCATATCGGGGGAACGGCAAATGTATCAATCATCACAATCGACTCACATCCGTATACCAACATCTTATCAAGTCATCATATCACATCATATATTCTTTTCATCGCATTTAGGTCCCATATCAAGTCAAAATTATATATATATATACTACCCTATACATCAAATGCCATGTTATTCTAAAACACACACACTTATTCAAGTGCAACTATATATCCATAAGTCGTGATTCACATTCACTTTTCATATCCCTAAGCTTTCATCTCATATCTCAATATATTTATATATATTCAATCACTTATATCATCTTTAATTATCATTTTAACCATATCCCTAGTTTCCTAATCTAGATTTCTACAACTATATCCTATAGATCGGTTTCCATCAAATTGTGGGGGTGATATACGCCATCCACCCGACTTCTCCCGTAGATGTAAATCTACTCACCTGATGCTTACTTGCCGAAGTCGATGACGCCATTCTCCGTCGCCTCGGAATCCACGCGAAGATACCTACAATAATACACAATCGCAATCGCTATTAAAATCGAATCCGGAAAACCGATACGGCACACGGCGCGCTCATAGGTTAGAACCTATGGTCTACGCGTGTAAAAACAATCAAACAACCCTTGTTGTCGATGTACAAACATCCAACAACCCAAAACAAATTCAAATAGCAAAACCAAATATTTCAAAATACAGAAAACATAGCCAAAATCAAATCAAAGTGCTCCCAGATTTTCCACCAAGCAAAATTAGCCAATTTTGCATATGGGGTTGCTATAGATATGGGATAACAATGCCCCAGACCAAGAATCACATGGTTTCACTCCAACTTGGACGAAATTTGCGGCCTATAGCAATAAATCTGCGGCCAGACTAGGGGATATTGGGCTCGGGTTTTAGGTGGTGGTCCATGGTTGCCTGCACATCTCATGGTCATGGGAACTTCTTTTATGGTTGTCTCGGGTCATCCCAGATCTCTAAATACCATCACTAAATCCACAAAACCCTATATCGACGAATCTCAAGTTCGTATTTTGAGGTTTGGTCACTGGTCCAGGTCAAGAATTGGTCTCTAGGGTCTTGTAACAGCCACTAGGCATCACCCAATCCACACAACACTCAAACCCTTCTCTAGGAATTTCCAAGCTCACAAATCTACACCTTAACCCAATTCTAACTAACTAGAATGCTAGGAAAACATAAAATAAACTAAATGGAAGGGATTATACCTCATGGATGCCACCAAGCAAAACCCTAGAAGTCCAAAGTCCTCAAAATCCAACATTGATGGGTCCAAAGTGTAGAGGGTGAAGAGGGGATCAACTTTTGTAAAGGGGGTTTAGGGTTTGGATGAATATTTTGAGATGATTCCTTGGGATGGAGGTAGAGGGAGATGAGGTTGAAGGAAGATGAAGAAAGAAAAGTAATGGGGGAAATGAAATGGTGTGGCTGCCCTCTCTCTCTTTCCTCTCTTATTCTCACCCCCATTCACTCATTTTCTCACTCACTCTTTCTCTAATCATCATGACACCTTTTTCCCTTTTCTTTTATTTTCTCACCACTAAACACATAAACCCAATAAAACAACACAAATGAAGTAACATGTAACATGTCATGGTGCACTAACCATGAAAAATTATAGAAACACGGATTTGGTCTAATCGCGATTAGCAGTGCACTAATCGGTTTTTTTCCAAACTGCATATAATAAATTTTAAAATGCCAAATCCTTTAAATATATTTTTAAATGAATAAATTATTTTAATTTTCAATTATTTCACAATTATTGGTATATATTTATACCATTTTCGAAAACCCCAATTTCGCAAATCGGGCAGTTTTCGGGAAATATATTATTTTAATATTAAATTCCAAAAATAATATTTTATATTTTCTGAAATGTTATACAGGGATAACCGAGCAAGGGCGGGCCCGATTGCCTCTTGCGAGGGCTTTGATCCTTAAGGACGGGCCGGGCAGGGTTGCTGTCTGGTGCCTCTTGGCGATGGCTTTGATCCCTGGCTGTTGGAGGGGCCATAATTGGCCAACTAAGGATGGTGCCGAGCAAGGTAGCTGCTCGGTGCCTCTTGGCGAGAGCTTCGATCCTTAGTTGTTGGAGGGGCCATAATTGACCAACTAAGGATGGTGCCGAGTAGGGTAGCTGCTCGGTGCCTCTTGGTGAGGGCTTTGATCGCTGGTTTGTTGGGGTAGGGAGCTATCAGCCAGGGATAACCGAGCAAGGGTGGGCCCGGTTGCCTCTTGCGAGGGCTTTGATCCTTATGGACGGGCCGGGCAGGATTGCTGTCCGGTGCCTCTTGGCGAGTGCTTTGATCCCTGGTTTGGTAGGGAGCTACCAGCCAGGGATAACCGAACAATGGTGAGTCTGGTTGCCTCTGTGAGGACTTTGATCCCTGGTTTATTGGGGTAGGGAGCTACCAGCCAGAGATAACCGAACAAGAGCAGCTTCGGTTGCCTCTTGCGAGGGCTTTTCATCCTTAGCGCGGGAAGGGCCGTACGTGGCCTACTAAGGATGGCCAAGCAGGGTTGCTGTTCGGTGCCTCTTGGCGAGGGCTTTTGGTCCTTAAGGATGGCCGAACAGGGTTGCTGCCCGGTGCCTCTTAGCGAGGGCTTTGATCCTTGGCGTTGTGTGGTAGGGGAGCTACCAGCCAGGGATAGCTGAGCAGGGTAGCCGCTCGGCTGCCTCTATGCGAGGGCTTAGGTCCCTGGCATTGCGAGGTAAGGAAGCTACCGGCCAGGAATAGCCGAGCAGGGTAGCCGCTCGGCTGCCTCTATGCGAGGGCTTAGGTCCCTGGCATTGCGAGGTAAGGAAGCTACCGGCCAGGAATAGCCGAGCAGGGTAGCCGCTCGGCTGCCTTTATGCAAGGGCTTAGATCCCCGGCATTGCGAGGTAGGGAAGCTACTGGCCAGGGATAGCCGAGCGGAGAAGCCGCTCGAATGCCTCTATGCGAAGGCTTAGATCCTTGGCGTTGCGAGGTAGGGAAGCTACCGGCCACGGATGGCCGAGCGGGGTAGCCGCTCGGCTGCCTCTATGCGAGGGCTTAGATCCCTGGCATTGCGAAGTAGGGAAGCTACTGGCCAGGGATAGCCGAGCGGGGAAGTCGCTCGGATGCCTCTATGCGAGGGCTTAGATCCATGGCGTTGCGTGGTAGGGAAGCTACCAGCCAGGGATGGCCGAGCGGAGTAGCAACTCGGCTGCCTTTATACGAAGGCTTTGATCCCTGGCGTTGTGAGGTAGGGAAGCTACAGGCCAGGGATAGACGAGCAGGGTAGCCGCTCGGCTGCCTCTTGGCGAGAGCTTTTAACTTTGATAGCCAGTCGGCGCACCGGTAAGAGGTACGGTCACTGGCGACACGTGTCGTGATTGTGTGGGGAACACGAAGCGACGGAGTGTCGTTTCGGTTTCACATCGACCGGCGCAACTTTTGCCGCGTGGCGACGCTGTCGCGGGTGAAACGAGCGACCGTTGAACTCTGAGGGGCGTTTGGGGGCTATAAAACCGAGGGGGGTTGTTTACTTGCTCCTCATACCCGAAACGCAAAAATGCAAGACTTCTCCTTCACCATCGAGGACATCATAAACTCCGAGGACGTCTACCTCTATGATCCGTACTGCACCGAGAACACGGCGCAGTTGGTTATAGGCAGGATCGAGGGCCACTTCGGCCAATTTCTCCCCCGGCATTCCTCCCTCCTCCAGCTGCTGATGTACTCCATCTGGAAGGCGTCGCCGGGGCTCTACAATACCTTATCTGAGCAGCTGAAAGACGAGGCCATTGGCAAGCTGAGGTCTCTGAGGCGTTTCGACCCGATCTCTGCGAGACGGCTAAATCGCTCGGAGGCGCTCGTCCTTGAGTGCTACCACTTGAGGCTCGATGCCGACGCTAGCAGGGGTCATCGAAGGGAGAGGTTAAACGCCGTGAGGGTCGGCTGGCGGAAATATCTTCAGAGTACCATGAACAGTGCTCTCTGTACCCCATTCCCCTACTGTTGTAATATATATTTTTATGTATGGCTGAGGAGCCTATAGTACCTATTGAACAAATAAGATTCTTTTTCTTTTCTGCAATACTTTATTGATCTCTTTATTATATGAACAAAAGATCTCAAGAAAAATGTACATCGCTCTGAAAAGAAAATACATGCTAGTAGATGTTCTTATTCGTGCAGCTTGAACCCCCCGGATGTCTGATGGTATCTATGCCCGGCACAGGGTACCAAGCTTCGTGGGTACCAGGCGTATTCTCCGCTGACACTACCATGATCTGGCCGATGGTCAGCTCGGCGGGAGGGGGACGCTGCTCCTACTCGCGGTCAGCTTGCCGCTTGTCCCTTAAGTACGCTGTGAGGTGCCCCGAACGGATGAGCTCTTCAATATAGTCTCGGAGTTGTTTGCAGCTCTTCGTGGAGTGGCCCAGCGATCTGTGAAAACCGCAGTAGGGGCCCGGGTTAGCTTTGAGTCCATTCGTGAGACCGGGGAAAGCTTGAAGAACCCTTCGCCCTTGGCCTCCTCTAGTAGCACCGCCTAGGAGACGTTGAGCGGGGTGTACTCCTAGAATTTTGGGAGGTAGGGTTTTTGCCGCTCAGGTCCCTTTCTCTCTTCTCTTGCCCTCTTCTTTTGGTCGGTTTGCTCGGCCCGAGGGAGGTTTGCGTTCACCTCGGATTCGAGCTGGACCTCGCGCTCGGTCTAGGCCTTTACCTCGGCCATGGTCTTAGGTTGCGCTAATGCAAAAGAGCGTAACCACTCCTTGTGTCTAAGACCAGACCTTAGAGCCGTGATGACCGTCTCGTCTCGGTGCTCTGGGACCTCGAGAAGGGCGTTGTAGAAGCGGGGCAACGTATGCTTTGAGCGTCTCCTTGTCCCCGCTCTTGATCGTGAAGAGATGGTCGACTGTGCGTTTTTGTCGCCTGTTCTCGACGAAGTGGCCAAGGAATTGTGTGGCCAGCTCGTTGAAGGTTGAGATTGAGCGCGGTTCGAGTCCTCGGAACCAGTCTCGCCCAGAGCGGATGAGAGTGGTTGGGAAAGCTCGGCACTGGGAGGCGTCGGAGCTGTCTTGGAAGCTCATTCCCGCGGTGAATGCATCCAAGTGGTTCTTCGGGTCAGATTTGCCGTCGAAGAGAGAGACCTTTGGGGGCTTGTTGTGGGAGGAGACGTGGACGGCGAGCAGCTCCTCGGTGAACGGTTTTGTGAGCGAGTCGGCGGCGTAGTTAGCCCCGTCGCTCGAACGGTGTCCTTCCCGGTGCATACCCTCGATCTTCTTCTCGAGGGCGTCGAGTCGGTCGTGGTATCCTGACGACTCGGCGCATTCAGATTCCCGGCCTCTGCTGTTGGAAGCCTGCGTCTGGCCGCGGCTCCGGTTCCTCTCAATGAGGTTCATCAGATCCCCCAGCGAGGTGGCCCTCGAGCCGCCGCGGCGAGTTCCGTCCGCGCGACCCCGTCGAGGGAGGGGGCGTCGGTTATGCCTGATAACAGGTGAGCCGACAGACATCTCCTCGGGAGGGACAGACGCGCGGAGGATCTCGGGGCGAGGTGCTCTGCTGACGGACCTCGGTGTCGAACTATGGGGTGCCCAGCGGGTCTCAGAACGTATCGGCCCAGGAGATCTACGGCCGTGGGAGGTAGCGAGGCGGTGGTCAGCGGTGCCGACGCGAACGGAGTCTTCTCTTCCCCTGTAGGGGTCCTGGTCCTGAGGCAGGGGAGCAGCGACTTGGTGATCTTGCCTCGCCGTTTGGACGCGGATCAACGCCTCCACAACAGATGCGAGTCGGTCTATCCGGCCGGCGAGGGCGTTGATAGCATTCGGCGGAGAAGATTTGTCCGTGCCTCCGTTGAGGGGGAGGCGGCGGCTGATGCTTGGATCGTCGTGATGATCACTCGCTATTAGGTTGAGATCGGAAGGCGGACTTTTGTTTTTGTGGAATCAAGAACGTTCCCACAGACGGCGCCAGTTGACGCGACCTGGATCGCGCCAAGATGTTACATTCCGTTGATCTGCTGATGGCGGCGATGGGTGGCTGAGATTGGATCTGGAGGCCGTCACTCCTGAAGCGTGTGGATCTCAATGGGTTTGAGGTTGTGATTGCCGAGCTACCTACAAGGAAGTCCCGGGGTGGTTGTACCACCGAGGACCCTCCGACGGTCAAGTTACACTAGAGATCCGAGCAGAGTAACGGTTTAGTGGAGTAAAAATGGTTTACTTGGACCGTCTGAAGAAGGGGTTTATATAGCGATGGCAGCAGGCAGGGCAGGCGTAAGAATCACGCCGGTCATTACGCTCCCGACGTCACGCCCGCGTGATGAGCGGGATCTCCCATTAATGGCGAGACATGCTCGTTAATGGGGGATCGTGATGGCGTGGAACGCGGGATGAGGCCGGCGGATATCTCGCGCATTGCGAGATTCCCGGGATGGCGGCTGCGCCTGTGAGTGGTGCCGTTGGTCGGTCGATGAGACCGAGGGAGATGACCTCGGCGGGAGAGCTCGCGGTCGAACGGGAGAGCCGAGATATCTTGGTTCTGCTCGAGCCCGGAGACTAGCTGAGAGGGCCGAGGCGGCTCGGGCCTGTGATAGCTCGGAGACGAGCTATGAGGCCGAGGAGGCCAGTTGTGCTGGGGGCTCGGAGGTGAGCCAGTGTTTGCTTGTAGGACGGGCACATGAGTGGTCTGGTCGGCCACTATAGGTCATTTCTAGTGAGCCCTGGGACACGTCATCTGCCACGTGTCCTGATCTGGGAGATCACCGATATCGAGCATCATCACATAGGGTCTTAAATTTATAAAAAAGATTATGCTGAAATTCTTTTGCCACCATAATAAATGAAAGGCTCGAACTTACAATGCGAGAAGAAACATGATAAATTTAACCTTTAGAAGAAACATAGTATTTCTTCAAGCTAAACATGCACAGCACATAAATGAATGCCGGTCATCAGATATGTCATTTTCAAAACATTTAATTTCGATACAACAATCAAGATAAGGTGTAATACCCTGTTTTCCCTTATCTTTTTGTTTGAAAAAAATGGGTAAATTTACTGATTGCTACAAGATTAATACTTGAAGTTTCTAGTCATAATATTGTGAAAAAAGGGCATATGTGATCAACAAAAACAGTACATTCTTATCAAATGGAATCTCCAGTACTATGTCCTCATCCGCGTCAGCACTAAGGGGCCCACATGGGCACTAGACACGTCATCAACAAGAGCCTGAGTGACGTTGTCGAGTAATGATGGAGGTCCTTTTCGGGTCTCCGTCAGATGTTGTCTTCCGCTGATCTCCCAGTGGACTTTGTTGATTATCTCCTGTCGCGTGTAGGTCTCAATGGGTTTTTGGAGGATGAAGTGGAATGAGGAGTTTGGTGCCGACCACCTGCAAAGAAGTCCCGGTGTGTTTTGGTACCACCAAGGACCCTCCGACGATCAAGTTAGTGATGAGATCCGAGTACAGTAACGACTTAGAAGAGTAAAGAATGGCTTACTTGACCCCTCTGTGATGGGGGTTTATATAGCGGTGGTGGCATGCAGCAGCAGGCGCGAGAATCTCGCCGGCAGTTACGCTCCCGACGTCACGCCCGCGTAAAGAGCAGATCGTCCGTTAATGGGGATCGTGATGACGTGGAACGTGGGATGTTGTCGGCGGAGAATTTGCGCATGGCGAGATTTGCGGAGCGGCGGTTACGCCTGTGAGTGGTGGAGTTGGTCGGTCGGAGGGACCGAGGAAGACGGCCTCGGCTGGGGAGCTCAGAGGCGAGCAAGAGGGCCGAGGAGTCTCGGTCTTGCGGCAGCTCGGGGCGAGCTGAGAGCCCGAGGAAGCTAATTTGCAAGGGATCTGAGGAGAGCCAGCTTGGGCTTGCAGGCCGGGTACGGGGGGGCCTGGTCGGCCCTGTGGGCCCTCTCGTCTGAGTTCTAGGACACGTCATCTGCCACGTGTCCTAATCTTGGAGATCGCCAATATTGAGCATCATCATTAGCCCCCCACTCTTGTCCCGACCAGCTAGTGGGTGGGGTCAAGAGTGGACTGCCGAGCCGTTTGGGGTAAGCTCCCTCCTAAGGTTTCGTCGGGACGCGTTCCCGGGCTGTCAGCTGTCTTTTCTGCCAGCTTATCGGGGCGAGATCTCTGCATTTAGGGAAAGTGCGCCGGTTCGTGCGTCCCGCCACTGAAGTGACGGTCCACGTGTCGAGCGCCGGTTGGCCGACGCGACGTGTGCAGACCTGTGGACTGATGGGGCGCATCCCAGTGTAGGCGTGACATGTGGAGCGATCGGTCGTCGAGTTGATTTCGATCACTTGCCGAGTGTGCCAAGCGTTGCTGAGAAGGGGGCATCTCCATGGCCCCGAAGTCGAGGGGGGATTACTCAGACTTGGATAGACCCGATGTCTCTTGTTGGGGCTTCGGATCCGCTGCATGTGATAGGCTCAGTGGCCTCGTTATGAGGGCTACAAACCCGCAGCGTCTGTTGGGCAGGAGGATGCCTGCTGGGGATGACCGGGTAGGGAAGCTGCTCGGTTGATCTTGGCGAGGGTCTTGACCCCTGGCGTTGCGAGTAGGGAAGCTACCGGCCAGGGGTAGTCGAGTCTGGAAGGACTTTGATTCTTGTCTTTGTTGGGTAGGAAGCTACCCGCCGGGATGCGCCGAGTAGGAAGGGGCTCGGCGGCCTCGTGAAGAGGGCTTCAGACCCTCAGCGTTTGATGGGCAGGAGGACGCCCGCTGGGGATGCACCGAGTAGGAAGGAACTCGGTGGCCTCGCGATAAGGGCTTCAGACCATCAGCGTCTGATGGGCAGGAGGATGCCTGCTGGGATGCGCCGAGCAGGAAGGAACTCGGTGGCCTCACGATGAGGGCTTGAGATCATCAGCATCTGATGGGAAAGAGGATGCCCGCTGGGGATGTGCCGAGCAGGAAGGAACTCGACGGCCTAGCGATGAGGGCTTCAGACCATCAGCGTCTGATGGGCAGGAGGATGCCCGCTGGGATGCACCGAGCAGGAAGGAACTCGGCGGCCTCACGATGAGGGCTTGAGATCCTCAGCATCTGATGGGCAGGAGGATGCCCGCTGGGATGCGCCGAGCAGGAAGGAACTCGGCGGCGTCACGATGAGGGCTTGAGATCCTCAGCATCTGATGGGCAGGAGGATGCCCGCTGGGGATGCACCAAGCAGAAGGAACTCGGCGGCCTCGCGGTGAGGGCTTGAGATTCTCAGCATCTGATGGGCAGGAGGATGCCCGCTGGGGATGCACCGAGCAGAAAGAACTCGGCGGCCTCGCGGTGAGGGCTTGAGATCCTCAGCATCTGATGGGCAGGAGGACGCCTGTTGGGGATGCGCCGAGCAGGAAGGAACTCGGCAGATGGGGCTCCTTTTCGGGCCTCAGTCAGATGTTGTCTTCCGTTGATCTCGCGGTGAACTTAGCTGATTATCTTTCGTTGCGTGTGGGTCTCAATGGGATTTTGGAGGAAGAGGTGAGGTGCGAAGCTGTTGCCGAGTACCTGCAAAGAAGTCCCGGGGTGGTTTGGTACCACTAAGGACCTTCCGACGCTCAAGTTAGTGATGAGATCCGAGCAGAGTAACGGCATAAAAGTGTAAAAAAATGGCTTACTTGACCCCTCCGTGATGGGGGTTTATATAACGGTGGCGGCACGCAGCGGCAGGCGCGAGAATCTCGCCGGCAGTTACGCTCCCGACGTCACGCCCGCGTAGAGAGTGGATCGCCCATTAATGGGGATCGTGATGGCGTGGAATGTAGGACGTTGCTGGCGTAAATTCCGCGCATGGCGAGATTCGCGGAGCGGCGGTTACGCCTGTGAGTGGTGGAGTTGGTCAGTCGGAGGGACCAAGGAAGATGGTCTCGGCGGGAGAGCTCGGGAACGAGCGAGAGGGCCGAGGTATCTTGGTCCTGCAGTAGCTCGGAGGCGAGCTGAGACGCCGAGGAAGCAAATTTGTAGGGGGCCCTGAGGTGAGCCGGCTTTGTGCTCGTAGGTCTGGTACAAGGGCGGTCTGATCGGCCTCTGTGGGCCCTCTCTTCTGAGTTCTGGGACACGTCATCTGCCACGTGTCCTGATCTTGAAGGTCGCCAATATAGAGTATCATCATTATCCCCTCACTCTTGTCCCGACCAGCTGGCGGGTCGGGCCAAGAGTGGACTGCCGGGCCGCCCGGGGAGAGCTCCCTCCTAAGATTTCGTCAGGACGCGTCCCCGGGCTGTCAGCTGCCTTTTCTGCCAGCGAATCAGGGCGAAATCTCTGCATTTAAGGAAGCTACGCCAGTTTGTGCATCCTGTCACTGAAGCGACTGTCTGCGTGTCAAGCGTCAGTTGGCCGACGCGACGTGTGCAGACTTGCGGCGTCTGATGGGATGCAGCCCAGTGCGGGAACGACAAGCGGAGCGATCGGTCGCCGAGTTGATTTCGATCACTTGCCAAGTGTGCCAAGCGTTGCTGAGAAGGAGGCATCTCCATGGCCCCGAAGTCGAGGGGGGATTACTCGAATTTGGATAGACCTGATGTCTCTTGTTGGGTAGGAAGCTACCCGCTGGGGATGCGCCGAGCAGGAAGAAACTCGGCGGCCTCACGATGAGGGCTTCATATCCTCAGCGTCTGATGGGCAGACCTCACGATGAGGGCTTGAGATCCTCAGCATCTGATGGGTAGGAGGATGCCCGCTGGGGATGCGCCAAGCAGGAAGGAACTCGACGGCCTCATGATGAGGGCTTGAGATTCTCAGCATCTGATGGGCAGGAGGACGCCCGCTGGGGATGCACCGAGCAGGAAGAAACTCGGCGGCCTCACGATGAGGGCTTGAGATTCTCAGCATCTGATGGGCAGGAGGATGCCCGCTGGGGATGCGCCGAGCAGAAGGAACTCGGCGGCCTCGTGGTGAGGGCTTCAGATCCTCAGCGTCTGTTGGGAAGGAGGATGCCCTTGGGGATGCGCCGGGCAGGAAGGTACTCGACAGCCTCGCGATGAGGGCTTCAGACCATCAGCGTCTGATGGGCAGGAGGATGCCCTTTGGGGATGCGCCGAGCAGGAAGGAACTCGGCGGCCTCACGATGAGGGCTTGAGATCCTCAGCATCTTATGGGTAGGAGGATACCCGCTGGGGATGCGCCGAGCAGGAAGGAACTCGGCGGCCTCGCGATGAGGGCTTGAGATCCTCAGCGTCTGATGGGGACGTGGGAGGCCTGCTAAGGATGGCCGAGCAGGGTAGCTGCTCGGTGCCGCTTTCCGAGGGCTTTGACCTTTAGCTCTGGAAGGGCCATGAGAGGCCTGCTAAGGATGGCCGGGCAGTGAAGCTGCGCAGTTGCCTCTTAGCGAGGGCTTTGATCTCTGGCGTCGTGGGTAGGCAACTACCAGCCAGGGATGACCAAGTGGGGTAACCGCTCAGATGCCTCTTGCGAGGGCTTCGATCCCTGGTGTCATGGGTAGGGAGCTACCAGCCGGAAATGACCGAGCGAGGGTCAGGCTCGGTTGCCTCTTGCGAGGGCTTTTGATCCTTCAGGACGGGGACCGAGCAGGGTTGCTGCCCAGTGCCTCTTGGCGAGGACTTTGATCCCTATCGATTGTGGTAGGAAGCTACCAGCCGGGGATAGCCGAGCAAGGACCTGACTGCCTTTGGGAGGACTTTGGTTCTTGGCGCGGGAAGAGCTATAGGGTTGTAAGAAGCCTACCAAGGACCCTTGGCCGGGCAGAGTTACTGCCCGGTGCCTCTTGGCGAGGGCTTTTGTCCTGAAGAATAGCCGAACGAAGGATTCTCGGGCTCGACTGCCTCTGGGGGGGATTTTTGATCCTTGGCGTTGCGGTAGAGAAGCTACCTGCCAGGGATAGCCGAGCGAGGGATTCTCGGGCTCGACTGCCTCTGGGAGGACTTTCTCATACCTGGCGTTGCGGTAGGGAAGCTACCCGCCACGGATAGCCGAGCGAGGGATCCTCGGGCTCGGCTGCCTCTGGGAGGACTTTATGATCCCTGGCGTTGCGGTAGGGAAGCTACCTACCAAGGATAGCCGAGCGAGGGATCCTCGAGTTCGACTGCCTCTGGGAGAGCTTTCTGATCCCTGGCGTTGCGGTAGGGAAGCTACCCGCCGGGGATAGCCGAGCGAGAGATCCTCGGGCTTGACTGCCTCTGGGAGGACTTTCTGATCCCTGGCGTTGCGGTAGGGAAGCTACCCGCCAGGGATAGCCGAGCAGGGTAGCTGCCGGGCTGGCTCTTAGCGAGGGCATAGATCCTTGGGCGAGGTGGCCCTCGAGCCGCCGTGGCGAGCCTCCTCTGTGCGACCCCGTCAAGGGAGGGGGTGTCGGTCTATTCGGCCGGCGAGAACGTTGATGACGGTCGCCGAAAGAGGTTCACCCGTGCCTCCGGTGAGGGGGAGGTGGCGGCTGGTATCTGGATGTTCAGGGTGATCGCTTGCCATGGGGATGGAGATCAGAAGGCCAACTTTGTTTTTTTGTGGAGTTTCGTTCTCACAGACGGCGCCAACTGATGGAGGTTCTTTTCGGGTCTCCGTCAGATGTTGTTTCCGTTGATCTTCCGGTGGACTTTGTTGATTATCTCCTGTTGCGTGTGGGTCTCAATGAGTTTTTGGAGGAAGAAGTGGAATGAGGAGTTTGGTGCCGACTATCTGCAAAGAAGTCCCGGGGTGGTTTGGTACCACCAAGGACCCTCCGACGATCAAGTTAGTGATGAGTTCCGAGCAGAGTAACGGCTTAGAAAAGTAAAGAATGGCTTACTTGACCCCTCTGTGATGGGGGTTTATATAGCGGTGGTGGCATGCAGCAGTAGGCGCGAGAATCTCGCCGGCAGTTACGCTCCCGACGTTACGCCCGCGTAAAGAGCGGATCGCCCGTTAATGGGGATCGTGATGGCGTGGGACGTGGGATGTTGCCGGCGGAGAATCTGCGCATGGCGAGATTTGCGGAGCGGCGGTTACGCCTGTGAGTGGTGGAGTTGGTCGGTCGGAGGGACCGAGGAAGACAGCCTCGGCTGGGGAGCTCAGAGGCGAGCACGAGGGCCGAGGAGTCTCGGTCTTGCGGCAGCTCGGGGCAAGCTGAGAGGCCGAGGAGGCCAATTTGCAAGGGGTATGAGGAGAGCCAGCTTGGGCTTACAGGCCGGGTACGGGGGTGGCCTGGTCGGCCCCTGTTGGCCCTCTCTTCTGAGTTCTGCGACACGTCATCTGCCACGTGTCCTAATCTTGGAGATCGCCAATATTGAGCATCATCAAGTAATAAGTTAGTTTGTGCCATCTGCATGAAATCATAGAAAAAAATCGAATTGAATAATACCCAACGAGAATCATGGGTGCTGACTATTGCCTTAAAATTTATGAATGCATGTTTTAATTATGTGCCAAAGTTCAATAGTTGGATCATGTGCATCAGAGTAATTTCAAATTTTGGATATGTGCAGTAATCTTTTGATGATTGAAAAATAAATATCTACCGTAATTTGAATGATGAAACCTGTCCATTTTAATCTTGACACCTTACAGCATAGGTACATCAAATTTATCTGCTTTGAAAACCATCATGTAGAAAGTATTCTATTATTGAAATATCTAATTCTTTATCTGTGATTCTTGGTTGGTGGCGGGGACAAAGAAAGGTTCCGAGGGCCATTAAAAATTCTAACTAGGAAAAATTATAATACATATTTAAGGGTAAATTACACTAAAATACCCTCAACTATCATGTCTTTCAATTAAAATACCCCAAGGCAGCAATTTGAGAAGCAACCACAAATCTGGTTCATATTTGAGCTTTCAACAAGTGGTTTTCAAACCCTTGGATGCATGATTGTGCACTTTGAAAGAGCTACAAAAGTATGACCAGAATCTTTCATGAAAATGAGCAATAAAATGTGTCTCAAAAGTCAGCGTTTATGTTTAAGAGCCACATGCATGTGTCCGTTGATTTCATACATTCAAATCATTGGGCATGCAGCAGCCAATAGTTACTGCATGCAACACTTTGATGGTAAAAATTTTGTCGGTACTTTTGATTATTGAATTATTTGACCTCAATTGGCACATGAGAACAGCTTTTTAAGACGTGGATACACAAAATTTTATGCGATTCTACCACTTTTCGCCGTTGACTTAGTGGGTGCAAAATTAACGATAGAACTTCTTACATCGCTAATTCAACGGTGAAAAAGTGGCGGAATCATATGAAATTTGGTGTATCCACATCTTACATGATAAAGAAGATGATGGTGTGTGCAAATCGTAGAATAAAATGGTGGAAAATATAGTATATCTACGTCACCTAACAAAAAAACAAAAAAGCCTCGGAGGCATCTTTCCTCATTATTCTCATATATACTAATATACTAACAGTAGCAAGACATGTCTTATTATTATTTTTTAGCAATAACTTTTATTACAATATATACCAAATTATCTAACTTAAATCGAACTAAATCAAAATAAAACGCTACACTTTTGTTGCACGTTACCACCTTAATAATTTTGCCCACGGTTAACTACCTACAATTAACCTCCAATGTGCTCAATGCAATTCTCTCACAAAAACCAAAGCAAAAAGTTTCGTGAAAATTAGAAAAATCTGATGATGGTGCTTGCTGACTGTGGTTAATTGAAGCTCAACTGAGAATAGTTAGCTGATAATGAAATGTATCCTTGGATATTTATGCATGGGGAAAAAATCATTAAGATAATTAAATGCAACGTGGATGAAACTTTGGTGGTTTTAACAGTTGAGTACGTCAAATACTAGAATTCACAAAATTCAATCATCATCAAAGGGAGATTTTAAAAAGGAATCTAATAGAGATTACAAAGCACTTTTCATGAGGTTTAATTTTATCTCCATCGATGTTTACATCAAATCGATAAATAAATGGGTGTTGTAGTTAATGAAGAAAGATATGACTCATGATTCATGATTGCGACCAAATCTAACTCCATATTTATTTGTGCTCATGAGAATCCACGTCAGCAATTTTCGTCGGTTGCCGACAGATTTGTGGAGTTAATTACTTTTCATCGCAGTACACGAGAGTTGAGTGCATGCATCACTTAAAGAGCAAGGGATTTTAATGCAAGAGCCACAAGCCATGTGATTTATTATTAGCTCCCCATGCTCTTAATTTCAAAAAAAAAAACTCTAAGAAAACAAAAGTGAGCAAAAATAAAGATATCATTTTTCGTAGCTTTTTCACCTTGCCAAAAAATTTGTAATTATGGGAATGGGTCTTCAAGATGATAATTATGGGATGAATCAATAGAGCTTTCGAATGGGTGGCCAAGACTTTTATGATGTCTTAACCATTACAATTCAAAAGTTGTAGAAACAGAGACCAAATTTGTTGTGGAGATTGTTTGTATGCTTCAACCTGGGTTTCTGCAGATACATTTAACATTCCCATACAAATTGTAAGAAACAGTCCAATTTAAATGACAAACCTACCATACTTATTTTGATAATTCACTATCATAAATATTAGTAATTCATGATATATACTTAGCATAGATTGAGAAATTAAGTGTGATTTAAAATGGAAGATTAAAGTTTTGCAAATGGTTTTAGATGGGTGAGTTTTTGCAACGGTGATAGTTAGATGAAGATATATGACATTCTTAAATTTGGATGAAGATTTCATATATATATAGGGTAACGGTAGGGTGGGATGGTGAGATGAGGTTCTTAAAATGAGATGGAAAAATCCGACTGTTGGATCAACGATTGAATTTTTGTATCATGTTCTACACATTAAAATATGTATGTGTAAAAAAATTAGACGGTTTAGTGGCTTGTAGGCCACACATCAAGGGTATGCAATGCACATGACTTTTACAATACTTTAACAACCATCCATTTTGCGACCGTGATATCCATTACTTAGAAATGTTTAAATCATATAAATTTTTGTACACATATGTTGATTGACATGTGGAACAAAATATATATGGAACCGATCATCATTTTTATCGATGGATGATGGTCGGATTTTTATATCCCACCTTAAAAATCGCATCTCACCATCTTCACCTCTTTTTATTGTTTCTAGACATGGATTTCATTATCTCATTCTTTAGTCTTCTTTATGAAAAATCTTTGACATGCCCCTTGATTGAGCAACTTAGACACATGCATTTTAGGCTTAAATTAATGCTTCATGCCTGCTGCATACTATTTTAGGCATGTTTTAATTGGAACATTTTTTTCTCTTTATTTTTATGAAGGAGCAAAAATTTTAAATCTCCTATTTTGGCGGCGGTTAAAAATACATTTTTGAATTAATAAGCTTCCGTATTTTTCTGTGGACGGTTACATGTACCTTTTCTTTTCCTAGTTTTTCTTAAGTTCATTTTCAATGAGTATGTCTTAATACACATCCTTCCACAACCATAAAACTTCAAGATTCTTCATAAAGTTTGAAAATGACGATGCTCAGAAGTGGTATTTTCTAAGATCACGACACGTGTCGAATGACGTGTCCCATGGCTCACGGGAAGAGAACGACAACGGTACATTGGAAGCATGTTCCGAACCTCCGACCCGAGGATGTTTCCGATCTTCGGTGGCCGTCCAGACCACTCTTATGCCCGCCTTACAAACAGCTGTCGGCTCGCCTCCGAGCCTCCTGCACGATGGGCCTCCTCGGCCCTCCCAGCTCGCCTCCGAGCTATCACAGAACGAAGTCTACTCGGCCACCCGCTCGTTTTCGAGCCTCCCGCCGAGCAGTGCTTCCTCGGTCTCACCGACCGACCTACAGCACCGATCACAGGCGTCTCCGCCACGGCTCCACGAATCTCGCCAGATGCGAGATATCCGCCGCCCACGATCCCGCGTTCCACGCCATCACGATCCCCTATTAACGAGCCTGTCTCGTCATTAATGCGGGATCCCTCCTATCACGCGGGCGTGACCCTGAGGGCATAACGGCCAGCGTGATTCTCGCGCACGTCTGCTCATTACTGCCGCTATATAAACCCCTTTCCCAGACGATCGAGATAAGCCATTTTTACTCCACTATCCGCCAAAATACCCCGACTAACTTGATCGTCGGAGGGTTCTCAGTGGTACAACCACCCCGGGACTTCCTTGCAGGTAGCTCGGTTTAACCTCAAATCCAAGCCCATTGAGATTCACACGCTAAAGGAGACAACCTCCAGATCAAATCCCAGCCGTCCCTCAACACGCAGAAAGATCAACGGAAAATAACATCTGAAGAAGATCCAGAGATCCATCAGTTGGCGCCGTCTGTGGGAAACTTAGTTCCACTCAACCAAAAGTTCATCTTCCGATCTTGACTACATGGCAAGCGGTCACCGCGACGATCTAAGCACCAGCCGTCGGCCTCTCCACAGTGGAGATGAGGGAGAATCCCCTCCTCCACCGAACGCCATTCACGCCTTATCCGCTCGGATAGATCGACTCACGTCCGTCGTGGATGCACTCGTCCGTGTCCAAGCGGCGGGGCAATCTCCTCAGGTCGCCGCTCCCCCTTCGTGGGACCGGGACCCCTACAGAGGGAGAGACGACTCTGCCCGCGTTGGCACGTCCGATCACCTCCTCGCTGTCTCTGGCGATCGTAGATCCCCCGGTCCAACATATTCAATGACCTGGTGGGCACCACATAGCTCAACACCGAAGTCTCTCGCCAGAGCGCCTCGCTCCAAGCCGCATCGCGCCCCAGTCCCTCCCGAGGAGGTGTCGGTCAGCTCGCCTGTACTCAGGCATGACCGGCGCCCCCTCCCTCGACGGGGTCGCGCGCACGGGACTGGTCACGACAGCTCGAAAACGACCTCGCTAGGGGACCTGAGGAATCTCATCGAACGGAATCGGGGCCGTGGCTAGTCAGAGGCCTCCAGCAGCAGAGGCCAAAAATCGGAGTATGCCGACTCATCGGGATACCACGGCCGACTCGACGCCCTCGGAAAGAAGATCGAAGGCATGCATCGGGAAGGTCGTCATTCGAGCGACGGGGTTAAATATGCCGCCGACTCGCTTACGAAGCCCTTCACCGAAGAGCTTCTCGCTGTCTATTTCTCCTCCGGAACAAGCCCCCGAAAGTCTCACTCTTCGACGGGAAGTCCGACCCGAAGGACCATTTGGCCGCGTTCACTGCCAGGATGAGTTTCCAGGACTGTTCCGACGCCGCTCAATGCCGCGCTTTCCCGGCCACTCTCATCCGCTCCGGAAGAAACTGGTTTCGAGGACTCGCGCCACGCTCAATCTCAACCTTCAATGAGCTGGCCACCCAATTCCTCGGCCACTTTGTCGGGAACAGACGGCAAAAGCGAATCGTCGACCACTTCTTCACTATAAAGAGCGGGGACAGGGAATCCTTCAAAGGATACGTCACCCGCTTCTACAACGCCCTCCTCGAGGTCGCAGAACACCGGGACGAAACGGCCATTAACGGCCCTTCCCGCGCTAAGGATCAAAGCCCTCACCAAGAGGCGACCGAGCAGCTACCTTACTCGATCATCCATGGCTGGTAGTTCACTACCTACCGACGCCAAGAATCGAAGCCCTCGCCAAGAGGCAACGGACAGCAACCCTGCTTGGCCCATCCTTAGCAGGCCATTTACGGCCTCTCCCGCGCTAAGGATCAAAGCCTTCGCCAAGAGACACCGGGCAGCAACCCTGCTGGGCCCGTCCTTAGCAGGCCCCTCCCGCGCTAAGGATCAAAGCCCTCTCCAACAGGCACCGGGCAGCAACCCTGCTCGGCCCATCCTTAGCAGGCCCCTTACGGCCCTTCCCGCGCTAAGGATCAAAGCCCTCGCCAAGAGGTACCGGGCAGCAACCCTGCTCGGCCCGTCCTTAGCAGGCCCCTTACGGCCCCTCCCACGCTAAGGATCAAAGCCCTCGCCAAGAGGCACCGGAAAGCAACCCTGCTCGGCCCGTCCTTAGCAGGCCCCTTACGGCCTCTCCCGCGCTAAGGATCAAAGCCCTCGCTAAGAGGCACCGGACAGCAACCCTGCTCGGCCCGTCCTTAGAAGGCCCCTTACGGCCTCTCCCGTGCTAAGGATCAAAGCCCTCACCAAGAGGTGACCGGGCAGCTACCCTGCTCGGTCATCCATAGCTGGTAGTTCACTACCCACCGACGCTAAGGATCAAAGCCCTTACCAAGAGATACCGGGTAGCCACCCTGCTCAACCCGTTCTTAGCAGGCCATTAACGGCCCCTTCTGCGCTAAGGATCAAAGCCCTCACCAAGAGGCGACTGAGCAGCTACCCTGCTCGGTCATCCATGGCTGGTAGTTCACTACCCACCGACGCCAAGGATCGAAGCCCTCGCCAAGAGGCACCGAGCAGCAACCCTGCTCGGCCTGTCCTTAGCAGTCCCTTTACGGCCCCTCCCGTGCTAAGGATCAAAGCCCTCGCCAAGAGGCACCGGGCAACAACCCTGCTCGGCTCGTCCTTAGCATGCCCTTTACGGCCCCTCCCGCACTAAGGATCAAAGCCCTCACTAAGAGGCGACCGAGCAGCTACCCTACTCGGTCATCCATGGCTGGTAGTTCACTACCCACCGACACCAAGGATCAAAGCCCTCACCAAGAGGCACCGGGCAGCCACCCTTCTCGGCCCGTCCATAGCAGGCCATTAACTGCCCCTTCCGTGCTAAGGATCAAAGCGCTCACCAAGAGGCGACCGAGCAACTACCCTGCTCGGTCATCCATGGCTGGTAGTTCACTACCCACCGACGCCAAGGATCGAAGCCCTCGCCAAGAGGCACCGGGCAGCAACCTTGCTCGGCCCGTCCTTAGCTGGCCCCTTACGGCCTCTCCCGTGCTAAGGATCAAAGCCCTCTCCAAGAGGCACCGGGCAGCAACCCTGCTCGGCTCGTCCTTAGCAGGCCCCTTACGGCCCCTCCCGCGCTAAGGATCAAAGCCCTCACCAAGAGGCACCGGGAAGCAACCCTGCTTGGCCCGTCCTTAGCAGGCCCCTTACAGCCCCTCCCGCGCTAAGGATCAAAGCCCTCACCAAGAGGCGACTGAGCAGCTACCCTGCTCGGTCATCCATAGCTGGTCCCACCGACGCCAAGGACCAAAGTCCTCACCAAGAGGCAACCGGGCATCCTTGTGCTCGATCCATCCTGGCAGGCAGCTGCCTGCCCCTCGACGCCAAGGATCGAAAGCCCTCCTCAAGAGGCGACCGGGCATTCTCCTGCTCGGTCCGTCCACTCCAGGTCGCTTCCTGCCTTACAAAGAGATGGATCAAGGCCCTCGTTATGAAGCCGCCAGACATCTTCATGCTCGGTCTCAATGGTGGATCCCTGAGCTTCACATTGAACTAGCTAGCTAGGAAGGTAGCCCGACGCATGCACCCGAAGAAAGCAAGCTCCTAACATAGCTCAAATAAGCAAAAAATAGGAGAGCTCGAGTTGGTCAATACCCAGCCCTAATAGACGAACGACGCCTCCATTCGTTCCTGGGCAATCGACATTGTGATTCTCGGTGCCAAACCAAGCAGAAGATTCTCCGTATAGTCCACTCTCGACCTGACCCATAAATAGGTCGGAACGAGAGTGGGGGGCTAATGATGATGCTCAGAAGTGGTATTTCCTAAGATCACGACATGTGGTGAATGACGTGTCCCATGGCTCACGGGAAAGGAGCGACAACGGTACATTGGAAGCATGTCCCGAACTTCCGACCCGAGGATGTTTCCGATCTTCAGTGGTCATCCAGACCACTTTTATTCCCGCCTTACAAATAGCCGTCGGCTCGCCTCCTCGCCTCCTGCACGATGGGCCTCCTCGGCCCTCCAAGCTCGCCTCCAAGCTATCACAGAACGAAGTCTGCTCGGCAACCCACTCGTGTCCGAGCCTCCCGCCGAGCTGCGCTTCCTCAGTCTTACCGACCGACCCACAGCACCGATCACAGGCGCCTCCGCCACGGCTCCGTGAATCTCGCCAGATGCGGGATATCCGTCATCCACGATCCCGCGTTCCACGCCATCACGATCCCCTATTAACGAGCATGTCTCGTCATTAATGCGGGATCCCGCCTATCACGCGGACGTGACGCCAGGGGCATAACGGCCGGCGCGATTCTCACGCCTGCCTGCCCATTGTTTCCGCTATATAAACCCCTCTCCCAGACGATCGAGGTAAGCCATTTTTACTCCACTAGGCTATTACTCTGCCAAAATACCCTGACTAACTTGATCGTCGGAGGGTCCTCGGTAGTACAACCATCCTGAGACTTCCTTGCTGGTAGATCGGATTAACCTCAAATCCAAGCCCATTGAGATCCACACGCTAAAGGAGACAACCTCCAGATCAAATCTCAGCCGTCCCTCAACACGCAGAGAGATCAACGGAAGATAACATCTGAAGGAGATCCAGAGATCCATCAGAAAAGGTCTTTTTTTTATTGTCCATCATAATTGTTCTCCGCCGAAAGACGCGACCGGGACGTTGGAACGTCCGGTCATGAATTTTGGGGGCAGATACTATTTGGGTTTATCCGTCCACCTCTCCGAAGATTCCAAGTTGATTTATGCCACCATGTATCGAAGGTTTAAACAGATGCGGCCGATGTAGCAGACTTCGTTAGATTCCCCTTCGTGTACGAGGGGTTTTTGATTGTGGGGATGCTCTTCCGTGCAGGCGCGAGCCCCTGCAGTTAATTACGCTACCGTTTCGCGGTAACCACTTTCTCCTTCTCCAGATAGTCACTTCATATCGTGTGTGTTTGTTTTTTTTTTTGGTTGCCCGTGAATTGTATACGGAGACTCTTTTATGTTGCCACCCGTAGGGCGGGAATTAGTCCAAATCCGTATTTTCTTAGATTTGGGTTTGGTTTGATTTGATTTAAGAATCGTTAATCTCGTTTGAGATTAAGATCAACTTAAATGTTTGTTAAGGATATGTTAGTCTAATTTTAGACTAAGATCTACTTAACAAGGTTTTAGGATCGTTTAGATCCAACGAAACAACATTTGGGCTCTATCGTTTTAGTTTAGGGACGTTATGGTCCATTGGATTTAAGGACATCATAGCCCATGGAGTTTGAAGACATCATAGTCTGTATTTAAAGACATCGTAGTCTAGTTTAAAGACATCATAGTCTAGTTTAAAAACATCATAGTCTGTAGGGTTTAGTTTAGGAACGTTGCAGTCCATAGTTAGTTTAAGGACATTACGGTCCATGGAGTTTAAGGTTGTTGGGACCCTTCACCTCTCTGAAGACGTTGAAGAATTACAACGACACATATCAGAGGTGTGAAGAGATGTACTCTTGAACCAATGTTGGTTGGGAAGTCTATAGTCAGGTTTGGGACTAAAACCAATTAAAAGATTGTGAGCGCATGGGTTCAGTTAATCTGAATGAGGGACTTATGGCCAACTTGGGCTCAGCCCATTCAGTGTTCGAACACTTGTTTGGACTCAGTCCACTCATTTTGAATAAAATGTTGAACATTTGTTTGGGCTCAGCCCTTTTCAATAATACTGAGTATTGATTTGGGTTCTGACACCCTTTATTCTTTTTGTTGTTTTCTCTTTTATTGAGTGTTGAACACTCTTTATGGCGCTGGGCTCTATTTTCATAGCGCTCTTTGTTTTATCAGCGCCCACATGAGGAGCACGTGGAGCGCTTGGCGCTGAGCGCCAGACCTGGAGCGCTAAGTGCTTATTATAAAATAGCGCCCACGTGAGGAGCGCGTGGAGCGCTCGGCGCTGAGCGCCAGAATTAGAGCGCTAAGCGCTTCTCTTGAGACATCGCCCATGTGAGGAACACGTGGAGCGTTTGGCGCTGAGCGCCAGGTTTGAGTGTTGAGCGTTCTTTATTGAGCAGCGCCCACGTGAGGAGCACGTGGAGCGCTTGGCGCTGAGCGCCAGACTTGGAGCGCTAAAGCGCTCTTTTGGCAGCTCTGATCAGTTCTGTGCTCTGAGAATTAAATTCTCGGTTTATAAGAGATTTTGTCTCATAGATCTAAGAACTGAGTTCTTCTTTTATAAGGAGATGCTATGATCTCTTTATTTTTGTGAAAGACTTTGTCTTATGGATCTGTGATCTAGAAAAAGAACTAAGTTCTTTAGATGTGAGAGTTAAACTCTCCAATATTGAGGAGGTGTTATGATCTCCCTTATTGTTATTTACTTTGAAGAAAATTTCTTCTTCTTAGAGCTTGCTCTTCTCTTTTTCTTTTCTGAGAACTTGAAGTTTATGGGGGTTCTTCTGTACAAGACTTGAAGTCTTGGGTCCTTTATATAGAGGAGGCTGATTTGTTGAATCGGTTAAGAAAATCTCACATTGAGAGATTTCTGATTGATTTGTGGAATTTATCCACCGTTGGATCTTTGATCTAAGGACAGAAGACATTTTTCTTGTTTTCAACAAGATTGGGAAAATATTTTCCCTAAACAAAACTTATTTTGTATCCTGGTGATTTTTAAATCACCATTGGATTTTTGATCCAACGGTGTTCTGATTTATAGAGCACAATCTTTCTTGTTTAGAAAGATTTGAGAAGTTTCTCTTCAATCAGAATTTAATTCTGTATTTTGGTAATTTTTAATCACCATTGGATCATTGATCCAACAGTAGAGAACTTTTAGTTCTGACGCCAGCGTTCTTGGCACTAGCGCTCTCGTGCTTTGCACGTGAGGCGCTGCCTCAGAGTCTTTGGCTCATGGTGCTGGCGCTCTTGGCATTGGCGCTCTCATGATTTGCACATGAGGCGCTGCTTCATTGATTCATGGCGTTGGCGCTCTTGTCGCTGCCTCAGTTCAAATTTCAAATTTTGAACAGAGCTTTGCTCTCTTATTGGGGGGAAACAAATGCCTCCCCCCACCGTTGCGTTCACGTGGCTCACACTTGAGTGCAGCGGTGGCAGCCTTTCCACCATTGGATTGTTTTGGAAATTGGATCGACTTTCAGCGCATATAAATAGGGCCTTTGGCCCATTGAGATGACCTATGTTCATCTTCTCCCTTTCTTGTTTTTCTAAGAATTGAATTCTCACTTCAAAGCATAGATCTCTGCCAAAAAACATTTTTTAAGTTGGAACTTTGTTCAAATATTTGGTAATAATCATGTTTGACCCCATTAAACAGAGCTTTGATCTACAGATCTAAAGAACTCTATCTTTTTTTAGGGTTTCTCAACAGAGCTTTGCTCTTTCTTAGATCATAGATCTAAAGAGATCTTTTTTAGGCTTTCTAAGATTTATGTTTTAGATCTTTAAAGATCTTGTGGTTTTACCTCTGTAAAAGCTCTGCTTTTTTAAGGGTTCTGATGGCTTGCTCCATCTTCTTCGCAGAGCATGGCTCTTTAGAATTATTGGGGAATTTTTATTCCCCTCATAATGACAGATTTGATTTCTATTGCAGAGCGCTGCTCTCGAGAGAGTTTAACTCCTTGGCCCAATGAGCCTCTCATTAAATGAGAATTTTTTAGGATTTCTTTTTTAATGAGTGTCTGTCTCATCAATGATGAGCCGTCATCTTAATTTTGTGGGTCCCCTGTGGTCCCTTTCCACTGCATTGTAGTGCAGTACAAAATTTAAAGTACCAAGTATCAGAATTTGAACTGTAGCATTGACGGCTAACTCTTGTTCTTTTTCGCGCAGTTACTATGTCTTTCGACACTTCTTTCCCGTTTGTTCGTCCGGAAAGCGTATTCCCTGACGCGCCCGTGGATAGGGAAGTCTTCGCGCTGATCAAAGATCACGACCCGGAGCAAAAGTCTCTTCATTTATGGGGGGCGTTTTACAATCAAATCATCCGGGGTCGACTGTTCAGTTGATAAAACTGCACATTTGTTATTACATTTTTCCTACTATTTCCATATTAAAAAAGGTCTTTATTATAATATATTATACATATGAGGGTTTATTTGTAAAAGTACTATTTTCCATGTGTTGACATATTATAATTAGCATTTGGTAGGAAAATGTATACAAATAATATCATTGACCAAATCCTAGTAGAACAAAGTCTACTAAATATTATTTGTTAAGTTGTTGTGCAGAATTTGCACGTCTAAAATCAAGGAAATCAAGTTGTTAAAGTAAACCTGCCTAATTAAGAAATCAAAATGAGGAAATCAAGTCTGGCAGCAACTACGAGAAGATTTCCAAATTCCAAAGATTCCAGAGAACACCACATGTCACAAGGAGAAAGCCCCAAAAATTTGATGAAGTGATCCCCACCCTTGGCCGCGGATCCGCGGCCAAACCCCCCTGTTGGCCACGGATCCGCGGCATGATAGGGGAGTTAGAGTGTGCAATTTTCTAGGGTGAATCTCTACTGTTAGCTTCCAATTTTGGAAGCTAAATTTCTGGCTTTTGGGGTATAAATAAGGACCGAGAGCCTCTTGGAAAATTTATCAAGTCGACGCGATCACGAAGTCCAAGACGGCTTACGCATCCAGACTGATCATCAACTGTTCGTCTACCTTCTTGGAAGAGATCGAGAAGCAAACTAGTCTTTGTAATCATTTTCTAAGGAATCAAAGTGTAATGAATATTGTTGATTAATAAAGGTAGCTTTCTTTTTCTTATTCTATTTTTTCGTAGTTTAATTATGCATTTTCTCTCCATCTCTTTTTCTCCCAACATGCGCAAGTAATTCTCCGCTTGTTAGGGTTCGTAGGATTATGGTAGGCTAATAGATGATGAACATCCCTAAACCCTTTTTAAGTCCTATAAAATTTATGAACTATATCAAAAGAATCATTAACATCCTAAGCTGGCGCGCTAACAATTCTTTGTTAGTTCCGACCGCGATTAGAGATTAGATTAATGATTGTTTTGGTAAAGGCTAGATATGAACGGAGTTCCGTGTCGAGATAAGGGTTAAGAGTGGGATTCCTTTTCCCTCCAGAAACCCTAATCTACACGCATCGCCGCCGTTCTAGTTTTAAATCTGTTAAAGGATAAAAAGGGTAACTTTTAATTAATCGTCCATAACTACTCAATCCTAACGAACCATACAAGCCCCCTTCTTATCTAAACCTACATCCGTAGTTAATCTAGATCGATATTTTTCATCTTTGTTTAACGTAGATCTAGATCCTACAACCATTCGACAACATTCTTATTTCTTTCTCCTCTCTTTCTCAACACATCTAAAGTAAGAATAAAAGGTTCAACGTTTCCCAGAGGACGACCCGTACTCATCTCGGTCTAGCTACGCGCGACACCGTTCTGATTGCGGTTAACTACAAAAACACTTTTTCGTATCAATCAAATGGCGCCGTTGCCGGGGATACGTGCGTAATTTTTCATTCTTACTATTTGTGTTGAATTCTTATACGATCTATATCATAAATAAAACAAAACTGCAAATTGTATATTTAACGATTTTTGTGTGAATTTTGCGAGGGAATCTGGAGTCACAGACTTGAGGATACAGAGATTCAGAGACATTTCTCTGGTAAGATTCTAACCTCTTTCTCTCTCTTCTGAAATCCAATAAAATCTCTTTTCTGCAGGATTCTTTGCAAAATATCGCCGCTCAAAAATCTTTTTGCAAAGTTTTGATTATTGGTTTGTTATTTCATATTTTAATACGGATTTTTAAGGGGCAAGACCAAAATCCAGATTAGGTGGGGATTTCATCACCCTTCCTAAGCCCCACAAATCACAAACCGAGCATCTGCATCAACCCTACATTAATTTAAAAAATATCTAGACCAGACTCTAAGGACTGTCGCGCTCAATAAGGACAGAGGAAGGTCGTGGGTAATCTATCGCTTATCCGCATTACTTTTGTGGTGACTAGGCAAGTGTGTCCAAGGCGAGTGGTTACTTAATTAGGACCACTACTTTTGTAGTGGGGAGCCTCCCACTCACCTGGCACTTACCTGGCTACAAGGGTAGTAAAGAGACGGTATAGGATTGATCCTAAGGCTTGTCCTTTGGAAGTCTAGGAGCGGTCTAGAGACTGACCTAGGTAACCTTAGTTTCAAGGTTGTTTGTGCATTTTTGTGTGATTTGTCTAAATCCGTCATTTTTCAAAACAAACCAATTATTTTCTCCCCTTTTTACCCTTCCCCCTTCTTCTCTTCTTATAATGGGTGACCCAAACAGACGATCTCTTGTCGAGCTTTGCTGTCCACAACCAGATATCTCTTGTTTTCGTAATCCCTTCGGTATACCGTCCGGCTCTTCCATGTCCTTAAGAGATCATATAGAACAAGCAGGAAGAAATAGTTGGCCACCTCAGTCTAGGTCTTATCAACCATATCCTAATCCTACACCTGTTTCAGTTCATACCCAGAGTGAGGAAGCCCCTAGACGAATGTCCATTGCTGAGCACATAGCTAGGTCTAGAAGCCAAAGTTTCAACCCGGACCAATATCAACCATCACCACCACTGTCCAGAGAAGAGTTTGATATGCGGTTTGTGGCATATAAGATGTCTATTGAAAATAGCCAACCAACCAACCAATATCAATATTCTTCTTATCATAATATTGATCCTACTCCTACCCAAGTTTCGCAACCATTCTATTCCTATCAATCCAATCCGACTTTTCCACCTACTCTAGACAGTTCTTCTAATCAGTTATTTGGGAGTTTTAACCATCCACAGGAATTTCAATTTTATACTGAAACCCCTTATCAACCCAAGACTAGTCTGGAGCAGACATTAGAAAAATTTCTGGAACTGTCGAACCAAATTAGGAAGGATTTGGGTAGTATGACAGAACTGTACATCCTTCCTAATCAAACCTTCCCATTCTAAACTGAAATCCACAACTCCAGTTTTATTGATTCATCATGTACACCAAATAGAATGACTGATAAGTTGTGTGACTTTATAGTGTTTGATTTACCCGACTGTGAAGGGTCCATTTCAAGTGAAACCATGCCCAACCCTTGTGATCTCTACACCTCCACTCTTGAACCAAAACTGATTGAAAACCATACTTTTGATGAGGTGTTTGAGAATTTTAACCTTCACTTGAATGAGGTGATTGACGTTGGGGATATATTGATTGATGAACCCGAAATTTTGGATGGTTTTGTCCCACCAATTCATCAAATCGTTTTACTTCCTTGTGGTCATCATCTTGAGCCTTTAATTCTTCCCGAACCTTAAATATGTCTTGAAGTTGATGATAATGGTATACCCGAAGATCAGACCGAAATACAGCCTCCATCTTCCCCATCTGGTACAGCAACACTCGACACACCAATTTGTTTACCTATTTCACCTTCTACTTTCTCCGGTTCTTCTTCTGTTCCTATAGTTTCAGCGAGTTTTGATGAATCACAATCCGTTAATTCAAGTTCAATAATACCAGAAGTTCAACTTGATTTGGATATTTTTGAAAATGAGGTAGATGAGTTTTTCGAGTCCTCTACCTCAATAATTTTTGAATCAAGTCGGATAAATTCTGGCACAAAACTCTTTGACAGCAAAATGTTCAATCACACCATTGATAAAAGTTTTGAAGAACTTTTTGCTGACGAACTTGAATTTTTAAACATTACGGATTTTTTGATTAATCAATCTCCACCTATAGAGGTTGAACCGTCACCATTCCTTCTTCCTAATCATTCACATTCATCCTCTTTCTTTCTTTTCTCTAATTTCAAACCCTTTCCAGACCACCTCTTATCCCTTCCCCATTTTTTCTTGACTCGATACAACACATTCTTCCACCAACCTATACGCTATACTGATAAAATTTTTGAATGGTTGGTGTTAACTTTTGGTCTTTGTAATGTCTTACTTTGACCAAATGACTCACCCCCTCTTAAAATGCTTCGTATTGTCTAACTCATGTTTGAGGGTAGGTATATTTTTGGCTCTTGAACATAACTTTTGTCCTCAAATTTGTGAGCCAAAAATAAGTTTAGGGGAGCATTTTCACTTTCATATATTCTTGCCCCCCATTAATAATGTCCTCCCAAGCTTACAGGTTTTTGTGATTCAGCAGATAGCAACAGTGAGGACACTGTTGAAAACAAGTTTGGGGGAGCTTTGTGCTTATTTACGCATACTTTGCATTATACTATATATAAGCACACACAAAAAAAATTTGATAATAAAAGATTAGAAAGTGAAAAATTACATCCAAAAGATAGGAAAAGTTTAAGAAAACCAAGAAAATTAGAAGTTTTCTTAAACGAACTAGTAATAAGTGATTATGAGCTGTTGTCCCAAGGGTTAGTAAGATGAAGGAAGTCACTAATCTGAGGATAAAAATAAGTCTGAAAAATAGTTTCTATCCTGAAAGCCAAAAATTTGAATGTTGATACCCTACTATATGCACTTACACACGTCTTGAAACTCGGGATAGTAGAGGATACCTTGAAATGCTCTTGTCTAAACGCCAAAGTATGAAGGAAATGAAAAAAATAAAAATGAAGAAAATATAAAAATGGTGAAAAGAAAAATGAACATTGGTTTTGTTATCGTCAAGGCAGCAATAAAAAAATATAGCGAGGGTGCCTCTTCACCTAGTGCCCTAAGGCCAACTGGTCTGGGAGTCACTGCTAAGCCTTAGGTGGTGCAAGACGAGGAAAATACTATCACCTAATCAGCAAGCACATGAGTAATCGGTCGGTTAGTACCTCAAGAAGTATTAATGATCGCATGAAAATGTGTGAGCAAATCTAAATATTTATCAAGTTAAAAAGTACTGAGGTAGATGGACAAGTATGATAGCTTGAATTGAATTCTCCGAGTGTAGGGATGTCCATTACACGCACGTAGGATTATATGATCAATGTTTGGACGAAAGGTAGGAATGAAGAATAAAGACGATGTTTTATTGAGCGATAATGTGATTTCTAACATCTTTTCATGACTATTAAGATAGGGCTCATGACAACTAAAAAGCTAGTGTAGTTGGAAACTCTTATTTTCAAAGTCTTTCTTTTATGGTTCTTATCTTTATATGTAAATTTCACCATCTCTTTTTTGTTATTGGATTTTGTGGGTGTAATCCGCTGAAAACCCTCAGGAGACAACACTCCTCCTACTAGGGACACCTAGAGATTTAACGGCTTGTTGCACGTGCTCAGTGCAATCGTGTTTGCCTACGAAAGTGTGCTTAGTTTTCTTCTTTCTTTTTCTCCTTCTCTTGAATAAACTAGTTTGCTCGGGACGATCAAAGATAAGTTTGGGGGTATTTGTTCAGTTGATAAAACTGCACATTTGTTATTACATTTTTCCTACTATTTCCATATTAAAAAAGGTCTTTATTATAATATATTATACATATGAGGGTTTATTTGTAAAAGTACTATTTTCCATGAGTTGACATATTATAATTAGCATTTGGTAGGAAAATGTATACAAATAATATTATTGACCAAATCCTAGTAGAACAAAGTCTACTAAATATTATTTGTTAAGTTGTTGTGCAGAATTTGCAGGTCTAAAATCAAGGAAATCAAGTTTTTAAAGTAAACCTGCCTAATTAAGAAATCAAAATGAGGAAATCAAGTCTGGCAGCAACTACGAGAAGATTTCCAAATTCCAAAGATTCCAGAGAACACCACATGTCACAAGGAGAAAGCCCCAAAAATTTGATGAAATGATCCCCACCCTTGGCCGCGGATCCGCGGCCAAACCCCCCTGTTGGTCGCGGATCCGCGGCATGATAGGGGAGTTAGAGTGTGCAATTTTCTAGGGTGAATCTCTACTGTTAGCTTCCAATTTTGGAAGCTAAATTTCTGGCTTTTGGGGTATAAATAAGGACCGAGAGCCTCTTGGAAAATTTATCAAGTCGACGCGATCACGAAGTCAAAGACGGCTCACGCATCCAGACTGATCATCAACTGTTCGTCTACCTCCTTGGAAGAGATCGAGAAGCAAACTAGTCTTTGTAATCATTTTCTAAGGAATCAAAGTGTAATGAATATTGTTGATTAATAAAGGTAGCTTTCTTTTTCTTATTCTATTTCTTCATAGTTTAATTATGCATTTTCTCTCCATCTTTTTTTCTCCCAACATGCGCGAGTAATTCTCCGCTTGTTAGGGTTCGTAGGATTAGGGTAGGTTAATGGATGATGAACATCCCTAAACCCTTTTTAAGTCCTATAAAGTTTATGAACTTTATCAAAAGAATCATTAACATCCTAATCGGGCGTGCTAACAATTCTTTGTTAGTTCCGACCGCGATTAGAGATTATATTAATGATTGTTTTGGCAAAGGCTAGATATGAACGGAGTTCCGTGTCGAGATAAGGGTTAAGAGTGGGATTCCTTTTCCCTCCAGAAACCCTAATCTACACGCATCACCGCCGTTCTAGTTTTAAATCTATTAAAGGATAAAAAGGGTAACTTTTAATTAATCGTCCATAACTACTAAATCCTAACGAACTCTACAAGCCCCCTTCTTATCTAAACTTACATCCGTAGTTAATCTAGATCTATATTTTTCATCTTTGTTTAACGTAGATCTAGATCCTACAACCATTCGACAACATTCTTATTTCTTCCTCCTCTCTTTCTCAACACATCTAAAGTAAGAATAAAAGGTTCAACGTTTCCTAGAGGACGACCCGTACTCATCTCGGTCTAGGTACGCGCGACACCGTTCTGATTGCGGTTAACTACAAAAACACTTTTTCGTATCAATCATCGACGCAACTTCTCTTGTACGGTGCCTTCGGAGCCCATTTCGGCGATCCATTATGCCGACTCACCCCCGGTGAACTATGCCGTGGAGGAGGTCAACTGGACCTTAGAGAGTCGTCTCCAGCCTTCTATGGGCTCGATACCTGTGCAGCCTCCAATGGCTTTAGATACTCTGGGGCGGCGCATATGTCAGGGCGAGTCACGCCCGTGGGGACAACCGTATATGATTGGTCTGACTCCTCGTCATTCAGCCGGATATTTGCAGTGGCCACGGTACATTTTGTTGGCCAAGAAATCACTGATGTTGAAGCTCGGGTTGTACCCCGCAGTTTACATATCTCTCTTCCAGTATTCCACGCCTCCTGTATGGTGGGTCAAAGCTTTTCTGGAGCAATGGAATATTCCGACCCACACCTTCCTTCTGTCAGATCAGGAAGTTTAATCTCTTTGGAGGAGTTCGCGGAGATCTCTGGCTTACCCGTCAGGGGAGAACATTACGAGGAGCTACTTCTTCCTGACGAGTACATCTTTGCCACCAAATCAGTGGTGATGGGCCTTACCCCGAAGAACGCCATTCAACACCAATTCCCGAGTTTGATAAATGTATTGAATATCTACGAAATACTATTTTGTAAGTCTACGGTAGCGCCCCGGCCGTCAATCCGAGGCCAAATGCGGAAACAAAAACTTTTTAGGAAACTGGCGCTATCGTAGTCTTTGACCCGGATCGAACCATTAACGCTAAACTAGCTAACTACTAAGAAGTGAGAGTGGCTATACCGATCGATCCGTGTCCTTTGGTCTTTGGCCACCATCCCAAGCTCCTCGCGGCATCTCCGATCTCCAGTTTCCTCGTCGGAAAGGCACCACATCAATGAGTCTTTTTACGGGCTCCCGCTTCATCCGAAGCAACTCGAACATGAAGTTTGCTAGCCGACATGTCCAAGATGAAGTAGAGAATGTGTGTGATAACTTTGTCTCAAGAATCCATTGATTCTCAACACATGAGAGTGTATGGATGGAGGTTGAAGATGATGCCATTGGTGGAAGTTATGATCTAGAGGAAGAGGAAGAAGAAGAACTTTTCTTTTCTTAATGTGTTGGAATAATAAAATGAGAGTGAGCATACAATCCAAGAGCTAACCCCAAGCCATATGGCTGCCCTCTCTCTTTCCTCTTATCATTTCAACACATAAATCAAGCAATAATGTGACATATGCACAAATAAAGAGAGCATGAGTCACTACTCATGTCCATATTGTTAGGTCCACGTTACCCACCGCGGTTCTTTCGGGGAGGCGGAATAGGTAAAAATCAAAATTTTCCTAACTCGATAACATGGACCATGCAAGAAGGATCTTTGCTAAACAAAAACTAACTAATATACTATAAGTTTTAGCTACTATGTAGAATGGTTATACCTAGCTCTTGAACTCCTCTTCTTTTGGTGGTTCACCTTCTTGCTTGCTCCTCGTAGTGGCTTGAACGGCTTCTCCTCGTCGTCTCCTCTTTGCCGTAGATGGATCCACCCGAGGGCCTCGAACTTGAGCTCCTATCTCAACCTAGAGATAACTAAGGTGCTTGGTGTGCTAAACCTAGAACCTTAGAATAGGTAGAGAAGAGTTATGGTGGTTTTGTCTCAAAGGTTCATGATTTCCAACTCATGGAACACTTGAACCTTGAGAGAGGAAGAGGGAGAGCTTTTTTCATGAGAGAGAAAGAAAATGATAGAATGAGCTCTCATAATGCAACCATGCTCACAAAAGCAAAAATAATAATGATAATAATAATAATTAAGAATTGTGATGGTTAGTTTCAATGACCATTATCATTTCATGCAATTATTGCATTTTGTATAGAATAACAAATAAACAAAAGTCATAGCAATGAAATGATGATGGTCAACAAGTCCATAATGGTCAACCGGTCAACAAAGTCAATAAGTCAACAAAAGTCAAATGTTCAACTCAACCATGACACAATAATCCTTAATTAATATTATTAATCATATTTCTCATTCTTATTAGGGTTTAGAAAAAGTCAACGGTCAACAAGTCAACCAAACTCAAATGGTCAACAAGTCAACCAAAGTCAAATGGTCAACAAGTCAACCAAAGTCAAATGGTCAACAACCCTAATGAGAATCCTCTGCCTTTGCCTCTGTCAACTGTGCATACACACCCGCATCCGCGTGCCGAGGAACACGAATACAATGAGACAAAACCAATCCTAAAACAAATACTAGGATATGGCTTAAACCAAAGCCCGCTAGTAATAACTGCCCGGACACCAAACGTGCACAAGTGCGCGAGTGTGAACGAACCCTGTCACAAAACCATGCGACCTCTACTCTGTTTTGCCCAAAGGCGAGTAACCCTCTGTGTGGGACTCTAAAGGCTCTATACTATGCTGGCAGTGGGTTTAACCACAGGCCGCAAGCGGTACTAGCTGTACGTAACGGTCCCCAGGTAGATGCCGACAAGAAGACTGATGAGGTGAACCCATCCTAACTCCCACTGAGCCTGAATGTGACAATCTCCGTACAGTCCGGTCTGTTCGTCTGAGAATATCGCATGGCGGGTCTAGGGGGGCGGTAAACGTCAGTCCCCTAATAGCGGTACAAGTCGTGTCGGAGTGTAGCCCAAAACACCCTGAGAATCTACTGGAAAACCTACCAGCAATTCTTGCTTGCCCTGGCTAAGGATGACAATGTGTAATGGCTCTCTTAGACACAGCGCGATATCAACTCCCAATACCGGGAGAGACGAATCCTGTCTAACCGTCATTGCCTCCAAGTGCTTCGGGACTGCACCCAACTACTACCTGTTTGCACGACTCAGTAGAGCCGTGGTAGGGTAGTAATCTAAGAACAGTAGGAACACACTCGAGGCGAAGTGACAGTGTCAAGTCAGCGGACTAAGCTGTACTCATGTCACCTGGGAACTGTCAACCGACGATAGGTATAACACCAACCAACAGTTCTCGATGAGTCCTGTCCAGTGTACTCGTAACCTAACGAGCACCTGCATACTATCTCCAGTACGACGTACTGATGGCTGTGGGATAGACCATCTCCCCTGCTGAGAAGAGAAGCGTATGCACCAGTCTACTCTGAAGTATCGATGCCCTGTCTCGATAATCCTAAGACTAGGGACCAAAATAAGGATGTGCTTATAGACTACCCAGCCCGCACTGGTGTGATCGCCACCACAACGCCGGTAGTCAAGCAAAGATCCTAAGGGCTCTATCAATATGTTTTTAGCGATATGTTAAAAGAAACATATACACATATTAAGATAGAAACAAACCAAGTAGCATACTACTATATCGAGCAAGACTGTCGTAAAATCGTATATATATATCCCAAGCCTTCAAAATGTATTATACAAACTAGTACTATACAATAATGGCCTCTAGGGAATACATATCTAACAATCTCCCACTTGCACTAAAGGCCGGTAATTGGTATACCGCATACCCAACATCTGCACTAAGGCCAGCTGCTGGCGTACCGCATACCCAATAGCTCAAAAAGTCGCTCGAACTGTGTTTGAGAGAGGGCCTTTGTGAATGGATCCGCCGTGTTGTCTTTTGTGTCCACTCTCCGTACCTCGATCTCCTGGCGATCAATGATCTCCCTGATCAGGTGATACCGCCTTAAGATGTGTCTGGATTTCTAATGGGACCTTGGTTCGTTCGCTAAAGATATAGCCCCATTGTTATCGCAATACAAAAGTATTGGGTCAATAATGGACGGAACCACCTGAAGTTCACTAATTGTCACGACCCGAATATTTCGACTCGTGACCGGCACTTAACCACGCTACGTCTGCAGGCGTAACGCGACTAAGTAAGCTGAACCCAGAAATCAAAACCATTTAAAAATAGCGAGTGTTGAAAACATTTAGTTAAAACATTTAGAAAACCTTAAATAATTCAATAAGTTCTTTTAAAGTTACTTAATCATTTAAATAATTTTGACATCATTTCCTTTGTAAAAGTAGCCCCGAGACCAGGTATAAAAGAGGATATGAGTAAAAATGAGATATAAAGAAACAAAACATTCCCAAACGGGAGCAATCACGCCCAACGGCGGAAACCATCATCACAAGAGTAATATACGACGCCGTAGCGAAGAATGAGCAATAAGTAAACATCACAGAATATAAAATGCATATAAAAACAGTCGGCTCCCACGAGCTCGACACCAGAATACAAAATATACATCATCGTCCTCACACAGTATCTAAGTCCAGTACATAAATGGTAGATGGAGAGTACTAGATACAAAAAAAGAGGGGTACAATAAAAGTAATCAGATACCACAACCCACCTAAATGCAAAACAGCTCTCGCCGCAACTGTAGTGGTATCTGTAGCCAAAAGATGCAAAAGACAGCCTGCCGCGACTATGCTGAGGGCAACCTGCAAATACTGTGGCACAACGGGGGTGAGTTGCCAACTCGTGAATAGAGATAACATATAAAGGTAATCGCGAGCATGCACGTACTACGCTACTCTAACAAATGCCAACAGATGATATCAATGCATGATAAGCAGTATGTGCAATAATCATGCAGATGCTCTGTCAGGTAAAATAACTACAGGATGAGATATATGGTAATCAATGCTGAGCATGGGATAAACAACATCTACACGGAATATCAACGTGGAAAACAATCGGTGCCCACAACTGCACCCAAATCCCAAATAACTCAGGCGCCGGCACACCCATCGGCTCTCAAATGCTGTAAATCTCTGAGAAATCACGAGTGCCCAACATCGGCACCCAAAATACCATAAAATACTCGTGTCCAGCATCGACACGCAAATCCTCATATATCGAGCTCCGTCAGTCCGGATCAGCCCACGGGCTCCGTCTGCGGTATCGGCCCTCGGCCCCGACAGTACGGGTCATCCCGCATCCATCTCTCGACTCTGGTCAGTATCCTCCAGATAACCGCCAGGTCCAACCAATTACCGGTAGGTACTCGCCACCCTGCCAGGCTCATCGTCTACTCCACGAAAAACATTTCTCGCCCCGGGGAACCATACCGGGTCTACCACGAACCCGCAAACGGATCATCCATCTCCTCGAATCGGGTTTCAAGCACACGTCTCAGCACCGAGAAAACGCGTGGTGGACGCACCAAAATATCATATCACGAGGAACCGGGTTTTCAAATAGTGCTTCTTTTCTTAAAAATCCCACGGTCCTCAAAACCAGAAATCACATGAAAATCCAACACCAAGAAGTAAATCCAATGCGATGTGCTATGTACATCAATCCATGATATAGGTATAAGGGAAAACCGCTTTTAAAATTAGTTTCCGTTTTTAAAGATATCATGCGGCTCCCAATTTCCATGAAAGTCATATCGAATTACATATGAAATGAACTACAGCAATATAATCATGGCAGTTCTACAGTGAGTGTGTCATGGCAATTACTAACGGTGTGTGTGTAGCATGCAGATTAGTGCTCGTGCAACATAAACCGTTAGTACTAGTGCGGTGTTCTATCAATTCTCAGCATATATATATAGCAGGGAATGCAATATGCAATGACAGTCCAGGAGGTAAATGCAACATATAATAATAATGTCCTATCAGCCCTGACGCATAACGCCATGCGGGCGATATCCCCGTAGATGTGAAATCTACTCACCGAAGTCTCGCGCTAAGTGTAGCCGACGACTTGCTTGCCCTTCTTTGCAGCGTCCGTCTCACTCGCCTGCGAACCTAGAATCACATAATATATATCACACATAAGCTCAATTTCATAAAAACGTGATATTACGGTCCAACTAGACACCCGTGTCATAAACCAATCGCGCGTGTGCGCGATACGCTAAAACGTGTGATCGCGCGCCTGAAACTATCCTGACGCGTCGCGATACGCACAAACCCCAAACCCACACACGTATCACGCGTGTCGCGAAGGTTTAAAATACGAGAAATAGGTATTTAGTCCCAGATTTTTATACAGAACTTAAATTCCAAAAATATATATATCACAAAACTCCACATAGCAGCAGACACCCATAGGACCAAACCACAACCCAAACCCTACCCATCTGGCCGCAATTTGCGGCCAGAAACAATATTCCGGCGGCCTCAACAAGAAGAAAGGGGGGTCGGGTTCTACCTGGGGTATCAGCACCTAACAACTATACTGCAGTCTTCTCAAAATTGTTCTGAACTCACCGGGTCGATAGCAGTTTTCAGAAACTCAAATTTTGCTTAAAAACGATGAATTTGCATCAAATAGGGATCTGGTGGTATTTTAGTGCAATTGGGGTTTAAGCTGGGTTAATATGGCCCTAACAACACTCAAACAGCTTACTAACACCACAACACACATCACTTGGCCAAGGTTCTCACTAAACACCTCATATCGCACTAAATCGCACCAAAAACCATTAACCGAAGCAAAACTACACTAAACAAGTAAACTAGGGAGTAAGTTTAGAAAATATACCCCACACTCGACCCTAGGGAGCTGGAGGAAGAAGAAGAAGTGAAGGGAAGGAGCTGCAGTCGAAGTTGTGTTGCTGTTGCTGCTCACTGAAGCTGCTGCTGCTTTCTGTTGCTGCTGTTGCTGCTCTCTGTTGTTGCTGTTGCTGCTGAGATGGTAAGTGTATGTGTGTGTGAGAGAGTGAGGTTTGAGAGAAGAACAAAAGAAATGAGAGGAAAACATATCATCACCCCAATGTCAACCCCTCCTCTTTCTCTCCTCATTAATTGCAAGCATGGCCTAAGCCATGATGCACTCTCTCTCTCTCTCTCACCAAGTCAACACCCCAAGAAAATTCAAATTAAAGCAACTATTAATTAACTAATTTAAACTTGATTAAAACCCAAAAGACTTAATCCCCATGATTAACCCACCATGGTCACTAATCATGGTAATAACTTATTTTAAAACCCTAGTTTACATGCACATGTGTGTGCAAGCCTAGGAAAATTTTAGAAAAATATTTATTAATTTAGGAAAAATATTTGAAACACAATTTGGTAAACTTTTTGTTAAAAACCCATTACTTAAATATAAACAGTCACTAAACACATCCTAAGATGTTACAATCTCTCCCCCTTAAAGAAATTCATCCCCGAATTTCAAAATCTAACTACACGTACCTTCGAAAAGATGGGGATACTTCTTCTTCATCTCGCTTTCGGTCTCCCAAGTGACCTCCTCACGGCCCTGACCACGCCAAAGTATCTTGACTGATGGAATGTCCTTTGATCTCAATTTCTTCACTTGTCGATCCAAGATCATCACCGGCTGCTCTGCATAGAAAAGGTCGCGCTCAAGCTGGATCGTCGGATGCTGAATCGCATGCGAGGGATCATGAAGATATCTACGGAGCATCGATACGTGAAATACGGGGTGCACATCTGGAAAACTGGGCGGAAGGGCTTACCGGTACGCAACTGCACCAACACGCTCGAGGATCTCGAAGGGGCCCACATATCTGGGACTGAGCTTCCCCTTCTTCCCAAACCTCATCACACCTTTCATTGGGGAGACCCTCAAGAAAACATAATCACCAACAGAAAACTCAAGTCTACGCCACCGATGGTCCGCATAAGATCTTTGCCTACTCTTGGCTACTCTCATCCTATCGCGAATCAACTGGATCTTCGCGGTCGTCTCCTCAACAATCTGTGGCCCTAAGATACTGCTCTCACTGAGCTCTGTCCAACAAGCGAGCGATCTGCATCTCCTCCAATAAAGAGTCTCAAATGGTGCTATCTGAATGGTCTCCTGGTAGCCGTTATTGTAGGAGAACTCTACTAAGGGCAAATGATGATCCCAGCTACCTCAGAAATCTAATACACAAGCTCTGAGCATGTCCTCGAGAGTCTGAATGGTCCGCTCTGACTGTCCGTCGGTCTGCGGATGAAAAGCTGTGCTGAAACTCAAGCGAGTGCCCAAAGCCTCCTGAAGCTTCTGCCATAGTCGACTGGTAAACTGGGTGCCTCTGTCGGACACGATACATGTCGGGACTCCGTGCAGTCGTACTATCTCGTCAATGTAAATCTGGGCGTACTGAGCAAATCCGAAAGTCATTTTCACTGGCAGGAAGTGAGCCGCTTTCGTCAAACGATCAACGATCACCCAAATGGACTCGTACCCTCGCCTAGTCCTGGGTAGACCCACAACGAAATCCATCGAAACCTGCTCCTATTTCCACTCCGGAATGGGTAACGGCTGTAGCTCTCCCGCGAGCCTCTGGTGCTCAGCCTTGACTTGCTGACAAGTCAGGCATCTTGACAAAAAATCTGCGATGTCCCTCTTCATTCCGTCCCACCAGTAAACACCTCTCATATCATGATACATCTTGGTGGAACCGGGATGGACACTATATACCGATCGATGTGCCTCCTCAAGAATCTCACGCCGCAGTCTCTCAGTATCTGGTACGCACAGTCTAGTCCCAAATCGTAGTACCCTCTGATCATCGATCACGAACTCGGAAAATCTGCCCTGTCCAATCTGTGCCATGATCTCTGAATATCGGTCATCACTGCGCTGTGCCTCATGTATGCGGTCAAGTAACTGTGGGCGTGCACGAACATGCGCGATCTGTCCTCCAATCGGCGTGAACTCGAACTGTACTCGGCTGTCGCATAATATCTGCCAATCTGCCGATGACTGCCCATGTACTGCGCTCAAACAGGATAGACTACCCCCGGGCCTCCTGCTCAAAGCATCTGCCACCACATTTGCCTTGCCCTGGTGGTACAAGATCTCGCAGTCGTAATCCTTCACTAACTCCATCCATCGGCGCTGTCTAAGGTTCAGGTCTCGCTGCTGAAATATATATTTTAGACTCTTGTGATCCGTGAATATCTGGCACGACTCGCCGTAAAGGTAATGTCGCCAGATCTTGAGTGCAAAGACCACTGCAGCCATCTCCAAGTCATGAGTGGGGTAGTTCTGTTCATGTTTCTTCAATTGTCGCGAAGCATACGCGATCACCCTGTCATGCTGCATCAAAACGCACCCTAGCCCCACTCGAGAGGCATCACAATAGACCACAAATCCGCCTGAGCCTGAAGGTAATGATAATACCGGTGCCGTCGTCAGCCGAGTCCGTAGCTGCTGAAAACTGTGCTCGCACTCCTCCGTCCAATCGAAAGGAACTCCCTTCCGGGTCAACCCGGTCAAAGGTGTAGCAATACCGGAGAAGTCCTGCACAAATCGCCTGTAGTAACCGGCCAACCCCAAAAAGCTGCGAATCTCCGTAACCGATGTGGGTCTGGGCCAACGCTGCACGGCCTCGATCTTCCTCGGGTCCACACATATACCGTCTCGTGAAATCACATGCCCCAAGAAGTCTACGCTGCCCAGCCAGAAAGCACACTTGGAGAATTTTGCATAAAGCTGGTGCTCCCTCAAAGTCTGCAGTGTAATCCGCAGGTGCTGCTCGTGCTCCTCACTACCCCGGGAATACACCAAGATATCATCAATGAAGACTATGATGAACAGATCCAAATATGGCCGGAAAATACAGTTCATCAAGTCCATGAATGCTGCTGGCGCATTGGTGAGTCCGAACGACATCACCAAAAACTCATAATGGCCGTAGCGCGTACGGAAAGCTGTCCTGGGAATGTCCTCCTGTCGAACCCGCAGCTGATGATAGCCCGATCGTAAATCGATCCTCGAAAAGTACCCTGCCCCCTGAAGCTGGTCGAACAAATCGTCGATGCGCGGCAAAGGATACCTGTTCCGCACTGTCACCCTGTTCAGCTGGCGGTAGTCGATACACAGACGCAAACTGCCATCCTTCTTCTTGACGAACATGACTGGAGCACCCCAAGGAGAAACACTGGGCCGAATAAGTCCCTTGTCCAGCAAATCTTGCAACTGACCCTTCAACTCTCTAAGTTCCGCCGGGGCCATCCGATAAGGCGGTATGGAAATAGGCCCCGAGCCAGGAACTAAATCAATACAGAAAGAAATGTCGCGTTCGGGCGGTAGCCCAGGAAGCTTGTCAGGGAACACATCAGGGAACTCGCTAACAACCGGAACCTGATCCAATGGAACCTGTGTAGCACTAGCATCGCAAACATAGACGAGAAATCCCTGACATCCCTTCCTCAAAAGCTGTCCAGTGCGAAAAGAAGAAATCACACTGTGAGGGGCGGCACCACGGTCCCCCAACACAACAAAAACCGACTCGCCGGGAAAACAAAATCTAACTGTCTTCTCACGGCAGTCCACAGAAGCATAGCACGTGGCTAACCAATCCATGCCCAAAAGAACGTCGAAGTCCAACATCTCCAGAAGGATCAAGTCGACAGGCAACTCTCTCTCGCCAATACAGACGGTGCAGGACCGGAACACGTGCCTAGCAACAAACGACTCTCCCATAGGAGTGGTCACAACAAGCGGCTAATCAAGCAAACCGGACTCTCTACCCAAACTCGGCACAAAGTGTGTGGATACGTACGAGTGCGTGGATCCGGGATCGAACAAAACGTGTGCATCAACTGAACATACTAGAAGGATACCTGAAACCACTGCATTGGACGCCTGTGCGTCCTGATGCGTCAACGCAAAAACCCGCGCCTGTCCTCCACCTGCGACTGACTGCCCTCTGCCTCGGTCATCCCGTCCTCTTTGAGCAACTCCTCCACGCCCACGACCTCTCTGTGTATGAGTCTAGCGCGGAGCAACGGTAGGTACAATGGGCAACGCCCTCTGGGGTGGTGAAGGTGGTAAGGTAACATGCGGTGCTGCCGCCTCCCTCCGATGTATCTCAGGACAATCTCTAATGAGGTGAAGTAGACTGCCGCATCTAAAGCAACCCCGTGGCGACTGCTGACTCTCCTGGGGATACGAACTAAACATCTGACCTCGTCCCGAATCTCTGCTACTCCTCGTACCAGAATGATACCTGTCGCGGCGTCTGAATGACTGCCTCCGTACGGATATACTAGTACGAACTCTCTTCGGCTCTGGAACTACCGAAGTCTCTGCAAGGCGCTCCTCAACTAATAGGGCTGCGTCTACAGCTGCTGCATAGGTCTCGTAGTGCTGCGCGCTAATCGCAAGAAATAGTGGTGTAAGCAAGCCTCGAACAAATCTCTTGACTCGCAACTCCTCGGTAGCCACTAAATACGGGGCATAAGCCACTAGCTCTGTAAACAACACGTCATACTCTGCCACTGTCATCCCTGGCGTCCGGCGCAAGGACTCAAATCTGCGTGCTCGGGCATCCCTAACACTCTGGGAAGGAAACGGGCTAGAAATACTGTCACGAACTCCGTCCAGGTCATAGGAGGAAGACCTGCTGCTCTGCCCTTCTCAACTGAATCACACCACTTCTACGCAAGACCTTCCAGGCGAAAGCTAGTGAACTAAACCCATCTCGCATCTGCGCATCTGAGGGAACGGCATATCTGGGCCATCCTGTCGATGAAATACTGTGGGTCCTCGGCTGTATCGGTGCCTATGAAGACCGGAGGCTTCAGCCTCATGAACTCTGACAGCGATACTGTAATCACCTCCGTGGCTGCAGGGGCAACTGGCTGTGCGGTAGGTACCATCGCGGTCTCTGGAACGGGTGGAGCTACCTCTGGTCGCTGTGCTCGAAGCGTCTCAACTAGTGATCCTATCATCTGGCGAATCTCCTGCATACTGGATCCCATCGTCCGGCGCATCTCCTGCACACCAGCCCCTAGTGTGGCAATCTGATCTGTCACGGCAGGAACAGCCTGCTCGGGCACAACCGGTGTACTGCCCGGATCAGTCCTCGTCTCGGACGAGTCAACTCGAATCTCGGCCCTCGCGGCCGCTCTCTGCGCCCTCGTAGTCTTAGGCGGCATAATGGCTGAAAGGAAATTAGGATTCGATAAGAATACAGAAATCGAATCACAAGAATATATATATACTCAAGAAGGAATTAAGTCAATAAGTCCTAAGGTCGCTTAGGCGGAGTACCGTGTCGTGAGTGTGCTGCAGAACATACACACGCTACGCTACCCTGCTGCAGCTACCTACTCCATCATACCAGGGTCATCCTACACTCCGAAGGTAAAACCTACTCTCTGATACCAATTTTGTCATGACCCGAATATTTCGACTTGTGACCGGCACTTAACCACGCTACGTCTACAGGCGTAACGCGACTAAGTAAGCCGAACCCAGAAATCAAAACCATTTAAAAATAGTGAGTGTTGAAAACATTTAGTTAAAACATTCAGAAAACCTTAAATAATTCAATAAGTTCTTTTAAAGTTACTTAATCATTTAAATAATTTTGACAGCATTTCCTTTGTAAAAGTAGCCCCGAGACCAGGTATTAAAGAGGATATGAGTAAAAATGAGATATAAAGAAACAAAACATTCCCAAACGGGAGCAATCACGCCCAACGGCGGAAACCATCATCACAAGAGTAATATACGACGCCGTAGCGAAGAATGAGCAATAAGTAAACATCACAGAATATAAAATGCATATAAAAACAGTCGGCTCCCACGAGCTCGACACCAGAATACAAAATATACATCATCGTCCTCACACAGTATCTAAGTCCAGTACATAAATGGTAGATGGAGAGTACTAGATACAAAAAAAGAGGAGTACAATAAAAGTAATCAGATACCATAACCCACCTAAATGCAAAACAGCTCTCGCCGCAACTGTAGTGGTATCTGTAGCCAAAAGATGCAAAAGACAGCCTGCCGCGACTATGCTGAGGGCAACCTGCAAATACTGTGGCACAACGGGGGTGAGCTGCCAACTCGTGAATAGAGATAACATATAAAGGTAATCGTGAGCATGCACGTACTGCGCTACTCTAACAAATGCCAGCAGATGATATCAATGCGTGATAAGCAGTATGTGCAATAATCATGCAGATGCTCTGTCAGGTAAAATAACTACAGGATGAGATATATGGTAATCAATGCTGAGCATGTGATAAACAACATCTACACGGAATATCAACGTGGAAAACAATCGGTGCCCACAACTGCACCAAAATCCCAAATAACTCAGGCGCCGGCACACCCATCGGCCCTCAAATCCTGTAAATCTCTGAGAAATCACGAGTGCCGAACATCGGCACCCAAAATACCATAAAATACTCGTGTCCAGCATCGACACGCAAATCCTCATATATCGGGCTCCGTCAGTCCGGATCAGCCCACGGGCTACGTCTGCGGTATCGGCCCTCGGCCCCGACAGTACGGGTCATCCCGCATCCATCTCTCGACTCTGGTCAGTATCCTCCGGATAACCGCCAGGTCCAACCAATCACCGGTAGGTACTCGCCACCCTGCCAGGCTCATCGTCTACTCCACGAAAAACATTTCTCGCCCCGGGGAACCATACCGGGTCTACCACGAACCCGCAAACGGATCATCCATCTCCTCGAATCGGGTTTCAAGCACACGTCTCAGCACCGAGAAAACGCGTGGTGGACGCACCAAAATATCATATCACGAGGAACCGGGTTTTCAAATAGTGCGTCTTTTCTTAAAAATCCCACGGTCCTCAAAACCAGAAATCACATGAAAATCCAACACCAAGAAGTAAATCCAATGCGATGTGCTATGTACATCAATCCATGATATAGGTATAAGGGAAAACCGCTTTTAAAATTAGTTTCCGTTTTTAAAGATATCATGCGGCTCCCAATTTCCATGAAAGTCATATCGAATCACCTATGAAATGAACTACAGCAATATAATCAAGGCATTTCTACAGTGAGTGTGTCATGGCAATTACTAACGGTGTGTGTGTAGCATGCAGATTAGTGCTCGTGCAACATAAACCGTTAGTACTAGTGCGGTGTTCTATCAATTCTCAGCATATATATATAGCAGGGAATGCAATATGCAATGACAGTCCAGGAGGTAAATGCAACATATAATAATAATGTCCTATCAGCCCTGACGCATAACGCCATGCGGGCGATATCCCCGTAGATATGAAATCTACTCACCGAAGTCTCGCGCTAAGTGTAGCCGACGACTTACTTGCCCTTCTTTGCAGCGTCCGTCTTACTCGCCTGCGAACCTAGAATCACATAACATATATCACACATAAGCTCAATTTCATAAAAACGTGATATTATGGTCCAACTAGACACCCGTGTCATAAACCAATCGTGCGTGTGCGCGATACGCTAAAACGTGTGATCGCGCGCCTGAAACTATCCTGACGCGTCGCGATACGCACAAACCCCAAACCCACACACGTATCACGCGTGTCGCGAAGGTTTAAAATACGAGAAATAGGTATTTAGTCCCAGATTTTTATACAGAACTTAAATTCCAAAAATATATATATCACAAAACTCCACATAGCAGCAGACACCCATAGGACCAAACCACAACCCAAACCCTACCCATCTGGCCGCAATTTGCGGCCAGAAACAATATTCCGGCGGCCTCAACAAGAAGAAAGGGGGGTCGGGTTCTACCTGGGGTATCAGCACCTAACAACTATACTGCAGTCTTCTCAAAATTGTTCTGAACTCACCGGGTCGATAGTAGTTTTCAGAAACTCAAATTTTGCTTAAAAACGATGAATTTGCATCAAATAGGGATCTGGTGGTATTTTAGTGCAATTGGGGTTTAAGCTGGGTTAATATGGCCCTAACAACACTCAAACAACTTACTAACACCACAACACACATCACTTGGCCAAGGTTCTCACTAAACACCTCATATCGCACTAAATCGCACCAAAAACTATTAACCGAAGCAAAACTACACTAAACAAGTAAACTAGGGAGTAATTTTAGAAAATATACCCCACACTCGACCCTAGGGAGCTGGAGGAAGAAGAAGAAGTGAAGGGAAGGGGCTGCAGTCGAAGTTGTGTTGCTGTTGCTGCTCACTGAAGCTGCTGCTGCTGCTTTCTGCTGCTGCTGTTGCTGCTCTCTGTTGCTGTTGTTGCTGCTGAGATGGTAAGTGTGTGTGTGTGAGAGAGAGTGAGGTTTGAGAGAAGAACAAAAGAAATGAGAGGAAAACAAATTATCACCCCAATGTCAACCCCTCATCTCTCTCTCCTCATTAATTGCAAGCATGGCCTAAGCCATGATGCACTCTCTCTCTCTCTCACCAAGTCAACACCCCAAGAAAATTCAAATTAAAGCAACTATTAATTAACTAATTTAAACTTGATTAAAATCCAAAAGACTTAATCCCCATGATTAACCCACCATGGTCACTAATCATGGTAATAACTTATTTTAAAACCCTAGTTTACATGCACATGTGTGTGCAAGCCTAGGAAAATTTTAGAAAAATATTTATTAATTTAGGAAAAATATTTGAAACACAATTTGGTAAACTTTTTGTTAAAAACCCATTACTTAAATATAAACAGTCACTAAACACATCCTAAGATGTTACACTAATGAAATTCTTCATCCAGACCGCCTCTTTTGCGGCATCGCTTGCAGCAATGTATTCAGCCTCCATCGTCGAGTCTGCGACGGTATCCTGTTTGGAACTCCTCCAACACATCGCCCCTCCGTTGAGGGTAAACACAAAACCCGAGATAGATTTTCTATCATCTTTGCCACTTTGGAAGCTTGAATCGGTAAAGGACTCGACCCTGAGGTCTCCATTACCGTAAACCAGGAACATCTCCTTAGTCCTTCTCAGGTACTTGAGAATGTTCTTCACTGCCGTCCAGTGGCCCTCACCTGGGTCTGACTGATACCGGCTCACCACGCTCAGCGCGTAAGCTACATCTGGTCTTGTACATAGCATCGCATACATTATAGATCCTACCGCCGAAGCGTAGGGTATAGTGCTCATGCGAACCCTCTCCTCGTCAGTCTTAGAAGACATCTTCTTGGAGAGGGTGATTCCGTACAATGCGGGTACATTACCGCGCTTGGAACCTTCCATACTAAATTTCTTTAGTACGGTCTCTATGTACTTGGACTGCGAAAGTCTCAGTAGTCTCTTGGATCTATCTCTGTAGATCTTGATCCCCAGAATGTACGAGGCATCACCCAGGTCCTTCATGGAGAACCGTTGTGACAAGAATAGCTTGACCGATTGCAGCATAGGAATGTCATTTCCTATCAAAAGAATCTCGTCCACGTACAAGACTAGGAACACGACAGTTCGTCCTACAATCTTCTTATAGACACAAGGTTCATTTTCGTTCTTGATGAAATCAAATTCCTTGATTGCCTCATCAAAACAGATGTTCCAGCTCCGCGATGCCTGCTTTAATCAATAAATGGATTTAAGCAACTTGCACACCTTCCCGCTGCTCCCACTGTCTACGAAACCTTCTGGCTGATCCATGTAAACGCACTCTCCTAAACAGCCGTTTAGAAAAGCCGTTTCAACGTCCATCTGCCAGATTTCATAGTCATGGAAGGCAGTAATGGCAAGTATGATCCGAATGGATTTGAGCATGCTACTGGAGAAAAAGTTTCGTCATAGTCCACACCAGGTCTTTGACGAAAACCTTTTGCAACGAGTCTAGCCTTATAGGTTTCCACCTACCCATCTACACCAAGTTTCCTTTTGTAGATCCATTTCCATCCAACGGATTTTACCCCAGGTGGAGCAATATCCAAGGTCCACACTTTATTGGTGTACATGGACTCCATTTCGGATTGCATTGCTTCCAGCCACTTATCAGAGTCCCTACTGATAATGGCCTGCCTGAAACTGGTAGGGTCATCTTCTTCCAAGATGCAATCCTCTCGATCCCCGTCTAAGAGAAAACCGTAGTATCTCTCGGGCGGATGAGAAATCCTACCAGATTTGCGGAGTGGCTGAGGTTCGTTTGGGGTTATTGAATCCAGTGGCTCCTCCAAATTTTTAGTTACATTTTGTGGTTCATGGATTTCTCCCAGTTCTACCGAACTCTCACTAGTTTCTTTTGCAAGAAACTCCCTTTCTAAAAAGGTAGCATGGCGAGATACAAACACCTTCTGTTCCTCAGTGTGGTAGAACAGATATCCTAATGATTCTTTAGGATATCTTACAAATTTACATAGAACTGACCGTGCGTCTAGCTTGTCCGGTTTCTGTGTTTTCACATAGGCCGGACAACCCCATATCTTAAATCGCTTAAGATACGGATTTCTTCCACTCCATACTTCATATGGAGTCTTAGGCACCGATTTGGATGGAACGTAATTCAGTAGGTATGCCGCTGTCTGAAACGCATGTCCCCAAAATGAAAGAGGCAACTCGGCACTACTCATCATGGAGCGAACCATATCCAATAGGGTATGATTCCTCCGCTCCGATATACCGTTGTGCTGTGGTGTATAAGGAGGAGTAAGCTGAGAGAGAATTCCATTCTCTTTTAAGTAATCTAGGAATTCCGTGCTTAAGTACTCCCCTCCCCTGTCCGATCGGAGGATCTTGATACTTTTGCCAGTCTGGTTCTCTACTTCGTTTCTGAATTCCTTGAATTTCTCAAAAGTTTCAGATTTGTGTTTCATCAGATACACATATCCGAACCTAGTGAGATCGTTAGTGAATGTGATGAAGTATGAGAACCCACCCTTTGCATGTATAGACATTGGACCACATACATCACTATATATGAGTCCCAAGAGCTCTGTTGCTCTTTCTCCATGTCCGGTGAACGGAGATTTGGTCATCTTCCCTTTGAGACAAGACTGACAAGTTTCATAAGATGAAAACTCGAACGTATTCAAGAGTCCATCTTTATGCAACTTACTTAGTCTTTTCTCTCCGATATGACCAAGTCTACAATGCCACAAGTAGGATTCATTCGTATCTGAACTCTTCCTCTTGCGTGTGTTTTGTACATTGAGAACTGTATTCTGATTTAGAACGTAGATACCATTACACAGTATACCTTCTGTAACCAGTACCTTATGAAGGTAGATGTTCATGATATTTCTATCAAGAACAAAGTTATATCCATCTTTATCGAGTAAAGAAACTGATATGATGTTGCAAACCATGGAAGGTATATAGTAGCAATCGTTCAAAATCATAGTATTGCCGTTTGGCAACATTAGGTGATATTCACCGACGGCTGCAGCATTAACTTATGCTCCGTTCGCTACTCGGAGCGACATATCACCAGGTACAACTTTCCTACTTTTTCTCAATCCCTACAATAGATTACAGATATGATATCCTTATCCGGTATCAAGTACCCAGGAGGTAGGACTGACCGTAAAGCAGTTCTCAATTACAAGAACACCTGAAGTAGATGCAAAACTATGCTTCTTCTTCAACTGGATTTCTTTGGAATCCATACAATCCTCTTTCCCTTGCTCATACTTATGACTGTTGTCACAAGTTAGAGCCGAACCGACGTTCCCCAGCCCCGAATAAGAATTCGGATTGGTCAAGCGATACATTTTATTATTTTGATTAGGGCGTGAAATGGTTGTTACCTGGAGAGAGAGAAAAGAAACACTCAGCGTGCGCTCTTGCAAGATTAGATTGGTTTATTAATTTATCTAACCAGGATGGCTCCCACTGTTTCCTCAAATTCTTCTTCAAACCTTTAAAAGAAGAACTAGTCGGGATTAATTGCACGTCACAATACTTGTTTAACCTTTCAGCCAGGCTAGTGTTGGTACTTCGAGGGAGGTTTTCCAACGTTTTGGCGAAGTTCCTTAATTAAAGAACCTCTTTTCCCTGAAGGCGTAGCCCCGCTAACACCGTTCTAGTCACCTACTTGGTTTATAGCATTGATTGTTAAGTGAAATAATCTCCCGAGAGTAATCCAACTCATCAGTGGGATCGGGATCCAACTATCATTGTGCGATGACCTAGATGGAATCCACTCTAGTCACCACACTTCAGAAGGTATGCTAAATCTGCAAGTTTCAGTTTCTTTAGAAACTCCCGATATGGATTTTTGCCCCTAGGACCCAAGTGACCTTGACGGAGTCAACAAATCAAAGAGTCCTACTCAAGTTCAACCCGTCATTATCTGGATTGCATTAAACCGACCCGCATAACCTTTGACGGAGTCAACAAGGTTATACGACTGTCCTAACCAACCTCATATACTGCTACAAACAAGCAACACTCAACTACCGTACACTACGCCTTGACGGAGTTAACAAACGCAGCACGAATACTAAGTGTTACTTGTAAGAAATGACGGAGGGCTATGGCTGGGTTTTTGGCAAAAAACCCGTTAACGTAATGAACTTGATATAGTTGAAGGAACATGATTGCCTTTTTTGAAAATATAGTGGCGAAAACTTTTGATAAAGAGGTCACTCCCTGTGAAGGAATCTCGGCTCTTTCCTCATCGAATGAGGTGCAGGATATTCCAAACTGAATACCTCGATGCAAAGCAAGAATAATCGACTATAATGAAGTTATTACCCTGACGCAAACTTTTGCCCAAGGGGTCACTCCCAATGAAGGGATCTCGACCCTTGCCTCGTCGAATGAGGTGCTGGGCATTCATAACCGAATACCTCTATGCAAAACAAAAGTGAACGTCCTTGCAATAACAGCTTTTTGAAAATTGTTCCAACAACGTCTTTTAGGTTTTTTTTTCCTTTGCATTAATATAATGCGTCCCATCAATTAATCCTACCATTGCAGAAAATAACGAAAATATGATGTACGCTTATGCCATCCGCATTCGCCACGGGGCCCCGTCATTACCCGTTAGGTTACTAAACTAACGACAGAGCGGGGGCTGGACTAGCGAGGATGCAAAACATAAGCAACGCCTACTAGATATCATATATAGATATATACATTCGTCAGATGCAATGATAGCCATTCCAGATCACAGATGAACACATTGGATATTTTAGGAATCCGTGTTTTGTTCGAGCTTGCAACGAAAGACGGATTACACGGTCGCGATGAATAGCCAAAACCCCACCCTAGACCTCTACGGGTGCGGCAAACTACCCGCCAAGTACCCGAAGTGAAGCAACCTCCCTCAACAACGTGAGTAGGCCACTCGGCACTTCGAGGTACCCGGTAGTTTGTGCACCTCACCTTGGGTCTATCCTAGGAGCAAAAACAGTAAAAGAAATAATATACAATGGCGGCTACAACCTCATCCCGGATGTGCGGCCATAAAAATAATATTACATCAATTTACATATTACATCAAATGAAAGATAAAGAAACTCTCATCTCACAAACCCCGGCTATTCATCCGCGACAATCCAACAAGTTCATATACACAATCCAACAACATTATAGATCACAGATATGCACAACTCCAACTAATCGACGTATAGCGATTAGCCGACGTTCAGTACATATATCACATTACAGATATAACCATTTAGCCAAAGTTTGTAGAACTTCGATCAAAATACAAATTTGTAACTACCCCCCGAAAATAACATTTTTCTCTGGATAATCTGGGTAGAAACAAAATATCTCAAAAATCCCAAAACACCAAACAGAGAAATCTGCAACAAATTGGAGCCGCGGCCGAGTCAACTCGGCCGCGGATCCGCGGCGGAACACATGGTTCCGCCGCGCTTCCGCGGCGAGTTGGCCGAGTCGTGCGCTCCAATTTCTTGACAATTCCCAGAAAACCCTGCTTGTATTTTTTATGTCATACAAAATATTTTTAGGCCTGTTTTGAAAATCGACAGAAAATACATTTTTTCGGTTTTTTTTCGGGATTTTTTCCGGATCGAAGTTCTAAACACTATGCTAACAGTTAGTTGTTGTTTCGCTAGGCTCTGATACTACTGTTAAGTCCATGTTACCCACCCCGGTTCTTTCGGGGAGGCGGAATAGATAAAAATCAAAATTTTCATAACTAGGTAACATGGACCATGCAAGAAGGATCTTTGCTAAACAAAAACTAACTAATAACTACAAGTTTTAACTACTATGTAGAATGGTTATACCTAGGTCTTGAACTCCTTCTCTTCTTTTGGTGGTTCACCTCCTTGCTTGCTCCTCGTAGTGGCTTGAACGGCTTCTCTTCGTCGTCTCCTCTTTGCCGTAGATGGATCCACCCGAAGTCTTCGAACTTGAGCTCCTATCTCAACCTAGAGATAACTAAGGTGCTTGGTGTGCTAAACCTAGAACCTTAGAATGAGTAGAGAAGAGTTATGGTGGTTTTGTCTCAAACGTTCATGATTTCCAACTCATGGAACACTTGAACCTTGAGCGAGGAAGAGGGAGAGCTTTTTTCATGAGAGAGAAAGAAAATGATAGAATGAGCTCTCATAATGCAACCATGCTCACAAAAGCAAAAATAATAATGATAATAATAATAATTAAGAATTGTGATGGTTAGTTTCAATGACCATTATCATTTCATGCAATTATTGCATTTTGTAAAGAATAACAAGTAAACAAAAGTCATAGCAATGAAATGATGATGGTCAACAAGTCCACAATGGTCAACCGGTCAACAAAGTCAACAAGTCAAGAAAAGTCAAATGTTCAACTCAACCATGACACAATAATCCTTAATTAATATTATTAATCATATTTCTCATTCTCATTAGGGTTTAGAAAAAGTCAACGGTCAACAAGTCAATTAAAGTCAAATGGTCAACAAGTCAACCAAAGTCAAATGGTCAACAAGTCATCCAAAGTCAAACGGTCAACAACTCTAATGAGAATCCTCTGCCTCTGTATCTGTCAACTGTGCATATACTCCCGCATCCGCGTTCCGAGGAACTCGAATACAATGAGACAAAACCAATCCCAAAATAAATAGTAGGATCTGGCTTAAACCAAAGCCCGCTAGTAATAATTGCCCGGATACCAAACGTGCACAAGTGCGCGAGTGTGAATGAATCCTGTCGCAAAACCATGCGACCTCTACTCTGTTTTGCCCAAAGGAGAGTAACCCTCTGTGTGGGACTCTAAAGGCTCGACACTACGTTGGCAGTAGGTTTAACCATAGGACGCAAGCGGTACTAACTGTATGTAACGGTCCCCAGGTAGATGCCGACAAGAAGACTGATGAGGTGAACCCATCCTAACTCCTACTGAGCCTGAATGTGACAATCTCTGTACAATCCGGTCTGTTCGTCTGAGAATATCGCATGGCGGGCCAAGGGGGGCGGTAAACGTCAGTCCCCTAATAGCGGTACAAGTCGTGTCGGAGTGTAGCCCAAAACACCCTGAGAATCTACTGGAAAACCTACCAGCAATTCTCGCTTGCCCTGGCCAGGGACGACAATGTGTAATGGCTCTCCTAGACACAGCGCGATATCAATTCCCAATACCAGGAAAAACGAATCCTGTCTAACCGTCACTGCCTCCAAGTGCTTCGGGACTGCACCCAACTACTACCTGTTTGCACGACTCAGTAGAGCCATGGTAGGGTAGTAATCTAAGAACAGTGGGAACACACTCGAGGCGAAGTGACAGTGTCAAGTCAGCGGACTAAGCTGTACTCATGTCACCTGGGAACTGTCAACTGACGATAGGTATAATACCAACCAACAGTTTCCGACGAGTCCTATCCAGTGTACTCGTAACTTAACGAGCACCTGCATACTATCTCCAGTATGACGTACTGATGGCTGTGGGACAGACCATCTCCCCTGCTGGGAAGAGAAGCGTATGCACCAATCTATTCTGGAGTATCGATGCCCTGTCTCGATAATCCTACGACTAGGGATCAAAATAAGGATGTGCTTATAGACTACCCAGCCCCCACTAGTGTGATCGCCATCACAACGCCGGTAGTCAAGCAAAGATCCTAAGGGCTCTATCAATATGTTTTTAGCGATATGTTAAAAGAAACATATACACATATTAAGATAGAAACAAACCAAGTAGCATACTACTATATCGAGCAAGACTGTCGTAAAACCGTATATATATATCCCAAGCCTTTAAAATGTATTATACAAACTAGTACTGTACAATAATGGCCTCTAGGGCATACATATCTAACAATCTCCCACTTGCACTAAAGGCCAGTAATTGGTGTACTGCATACCCAACGTCTGCACTAAGGCCAGCTGCTGGCGTACCGCATACCCAATAGCTCAAAAAGTCGCTCGAACTGTGTTTGAGGGAGGGCCTTTGTGAATGGATCCGCCATGTTGTCTTTTGTGTCCACTCTCCGTACCTCGATCTGCTGGCGATCAATGATCTTCCTGATTAGGTGATACCTCTTTAAGATGTGTCTGGATTTCTGATGGGACCTTGGTTCCTTCGCTAAAGCTATAGCCCCATTGTTATTGCAATACAAAGGTATTGGGTCAACAATGGACGAAACCACCTGAAGTTCACTAATGAACTTCTTCATCCAGACCGCCTCTTTTGCGGCATCGCTTGCAGCAATGTATTCAACCTCCATCGTCGAGTCTGCGACGGTATCCTGTTTGGAACTCCTCCAACAGACCGCCCCTCCATTGAGGGTAAACACAAAACCCGAGACAGATTTGCTGTCATCTTTGTCACTCTGGAAGCTTGAATCGGTAAAGGACTCGACCCTGAGGTCTCCATTACCGTAAACCAGGAACATCTTCTTAGTCCTTCTCAGGTACTTGAGAATGTTCTTCACTTCCGTCCAGTGGCCCTCACCTGGGTCTGACTGATACCGGCTCACCACACTCAGCGCGTAAGCTACATCTGGTCTTGTACACAGCATCGCATACATTATAGATCCTACCGCCGAAGCGTAGGGTATAGTGCTCATGCGAACCCTCTCCTCGTCAGTCTTAGGAGACATCTTCTTGGAGAGGGTGATTCCGTGCAATGCGGGTACATTACCGCGCTTGGAATCTTCCATACTAAATCTCTTTAGTACGGTCTCTATGTACTTGGACTGCGAAAGTCCCAGTAGTCTCTTTGATCTATCTCTGTAGATCTTGATCCCCAGAATGTACGAGGCATCACCCAGGTCCTTCATGGAGAACCGTTGTGACAAGAATAGCTTGACCGATTATAGCATAAGAATGTCATTTCCTATCAAAAGAATGTCGTCCACGTACAAGACTAGGAACACGACAGTTCGTCCTACAATTTTCTTATAGAGACAAGGTTCATTTTCGTTCTTGATGATATCAAATTCCTTAATTGCCTCATCAAAACAGATGTTCCAGCTCCGCGATGCCTGCTTTAATCCATAAATGGATTTAAGCAACTTGCACACCTTCCCACTGCTCCCACTGTCTACGAAACCTTCTGGCTGATCCATGTAAACGCACTCTCCTAAACAGCCGTTTAGAAAAGCCGTTTTAACGTCCATCTACCAGATTTCATAGTCATGGAAGGCAGCAATGGCAAGTAGGATCCGAATGGATTTGAGCATAGCCACTGGAGAAAAAGTTTCGTCATAGTCCAAACCAGGTCTTTGACGAAAACCTTTTGCAACGAGTCTAGCCTTATAGGTTTCCACCTGCCCATCTACACCAAGTTTCCTTTTGTAGATCCATTTGCATCCAACGGGTTTTACCCCAGGTGGAGCAATATCCAAGGTCCACACTTTATTGGTGTACATGGACTCCATTTCGGATTGTATTGCTTCCAGCCACTTATCAGAGTCCCTACTGATAATGGCCTGCCTGAAACTGGTAGGGTCATCTTCTTCCAAGATACAATCCTCTCAATCCCCGTCTAAGAGAAAACCGTAGTATCTCTCGGGCGGATGAGAAATCCTACCAGATTTGCGGAGTGGCTGAGGTTCGTTTGGGGTTATTGAATCCAGTGGTTCCTCCAAATTTTCAGTTACATTTTGTAGTTCATGGATTTCTCCCAGTTCTACCGAACTCCCACTAGTTTCTTTTGCAAGAAACTCCTTTTCTAAAAAGGTAGCATGGCGAGATACAAACACTTTCTGTTCCTCAATGTGGTAGAACAGATATCCTAATGAGTCTTTAGAATATCCCATAAATTTACATAGAACTGACCGTGCGTCTAGCTTGTCCGGTTTCTGTGTTTTCACATAGGCCGGACAACCCCATATCTTAAATCGCTTAAGATACGGATTTCTTCCACTCCATACTTCATATGGAGTCTTAGGCACCGATTTGGATGGAACGTAATTCAGTAGGTATGCCGCTGTCTGAAGCGCATGTCCCCATAATGAAAGAGGCAACTCGACACTACTCATCATGGAGCGAACCATATCCAATAGGGTACGATTCCTCCGCTCCGATACACCGTTGTGCTGTGGTGTATAAAGAGGAGTAAGCTGAGAGAGAATTCCATTCTCTTTTAAGTAATCTAGGAATTCCGTGCTTAAGTACTCCCCTCCCCTATCCGATCGGAGGATCTTGGTACTTTTGCCAGTCTGGTTCTCTACTTCGTTTCTGAATTCCTTGAATTTCTCAAAAGCTTCAGATTTGTGTTTCATCAGATACACATATCCGAACCTAGAGAGATCGTCAGTGAATATGATGAAGTATGAGAACCCACCCCTTGCATGTATAGACATTGGACCACATACATCACTATGTATGAGTCCCAAGAGCTCTGTTGCTCTTTCTCCATGTCCGGTGAACGAAGATTTGGTCATCTTCCTTTTGAGACAAGACTGACAAGTTTCATAAGATGAAAACTCGAACGTATTCAAGAGTCCATCTTTATGCAACTTACTTAGTCTTTTCTCTCCGATATGACCAAGTCTACAATACAACAAGTAGGATTCATTCGTATCTGAATTCTTCCTCTTGCGTGTGTTTTGTACATTGAGAACTGTATTCTGATTTAGAACGTAGATACCATTACACAGTGTACCTTCTGTAACCAGTACCTTATGAAGATAGATGTTCATGATATTTCTATCAAGAACAAAGTTATATCCATCTTTATCGAGTAAAGAAACTGATATGATGTTGCAAACCATGGAAGGTACATAGTAGCAATCGTTCAAAATCATAGTATTGCCGTTTGGTAACACTAGGTGATATTCACCGACGGCTGCAGCATTAACTTGTGCTCCGTTCGCTACTTTGAGTAACATATCACCAGGTACAACTTTCCTACTTTTTCTCAATCTCTGCAATAGATTACAGATATGAGATCCTGATCCGGTATCAAGTACCCAGGAGGTAAGACTGACCGTAAAGCAGTTCTCAATTACAAGAACACCTGAAGTAGATGCAAAACTATGCTTCTTCTTCAACTGGGTATCCTTGGAATCCATACAATCCTCTTTCCCTTACTCGTACTTATGACTGTTGTCACAAGTTAGAGCCGAACCGACGTTCCCCAGCCCCGAATACGAATTCGGATCGGTCAAGCGATACATTTTATTATCTTGATTAGGGCGTGAAATGGTTGCTACCTAGAGAGAGAGAAAAGAAACACTCAGCGTGCGCTCTTGCAAGATTAGATTGGTTTATTAATTTATCTAACCAGGATGGCTCCCACCGTTTCCTCAAATTCTTCTTCAAACCTTTAAAAGAAGAACTAGATTAATTGCACGTCACAATACTTGCTTAACCTTTCAGTCAGGCTAGTGTTGGTACTTCGAGGGAGGTTTTCCAAAGCTTTCGCGAAGTTCCTTAATTAAAAAACCTCTTTTTCCTGGAGGCGTAGCCCCGCTAACACCGTTCTAGACACCTACTTGGTTTATAGCATTGATTATTAAGTGAAATAATCTCCCGAGAGTAATCCAACTCATCAGTGGGATCGGGATCCAACTATCATTGTGCGATGACCTAGATGGAATCCACTCTAGTCACCACACTCTAGAAGGTATGCTAAATCTGCAAGCTTCAGTTTCTTTAGAAACTCCCGATATGGATTTTTGCCCCTAGGACCCAAGTGACCTTGACGGATTTAACAAATCAAAGAGTCCTAGTCAAGTTCAACCCGTCATTATCTGGATTGTATTAAACCCACCCGCATAACCCTTGACGGAGTCAACAAGGTTATACGACTGTCCTAACCAACCCCATATACTGCTACAAACAAGCAGCACTCAGCTACCGTACACTACGCCTTGACGGAGTTAACAAACGCAGCACGAATACTAAGTGTTACTTGTAAGAAATGACGGAGGGCTACGGCTGGGTTTTTGGCAAAAAACCCGTTAACGTAATGAACTTGATATAGTTGAAGGAACATGATTGCCTTTTTTGAAAATATAGTGGCGAAAACTTTTACTAAAGAGATCACTCCCTGTGAAGAGATCTCGGCTCTTTCCTCGTCGAATGAGGAGCAGGATATTCCAAACTGAATACCTCAATGCAAAGCAAGAATAATCTACTATAATGAACTTATTACCCTGACGCAAACTTTTGCCTAAGGGGTCACTCCCGATGAAGGGATCTCGGCCCTTGCCTCGTCGAATGAAGTGCTGGGCATTCATAACCGAATACCTCTATGCAAAACAAATGTGAACGTCCTTACAATAACAACTTTTTGAAAATTGTTCCAACAACGTTTTTTAGGTTTGTTTTTTTTCTTTGCATTACTATAATGCGTCCCATCAATTAATTCTACCATTGCAGAAAACAACGAAAATATGATGTATGCTTATGCCATCCGCATTAGCCACGGGGCCCCGTCATTACCTGTTAGGTTACTTAACTAACGACAGAGCGGGGGCTGGACTAGCGTGGATGCAAAACATAAGCAACGCCTACTAGATATCATATATAGATATATACATTCGTCAGATGCAATGATAGCCATTCCAGATCACAGATGAACACATTGGATATGCTAGGAATCCGTGTTTCGTTCGAGACTGCAACGAAAGACGGATTACACGGTGGCGATGAATAGCCAAAACCCCACCCTAGACCCCTACGGGTGCGGCAAACTACCCGCCAAGTACCCGAAGTGAAGCAACCTCTCTCAACAACGTGAGTAGGCCACTCGGCACTTCGAGGTACCCTGTAGTTTGTGCACCCCACCTTGGGTCTATCCTAGGAGCAGAAACAGTAAAAGAAATAATATACAATGGCGGCTACAACCTCATCTCGGATGTGCGGCCATTAAAATAATATTACATCAAGTTACATATTATATCAAATGAAAGATAAAGAAACTCTCATCTCACAAACCCCGGCTATTCATCTGCGATAATCTAACAAGTTCAAATACACAATCCAACAACATTACAGATCACAGATATGCACAACCCCTACTAATCGACGTATAGCGATTAGCCGACGTTCAGTGCATATATCACATTACAGATATAACCATTTAGCCAAAGTTTGTAGAACTCCGATCAAAATACAAATTTGTAACTATCCCCAAAAAATAACATTTTTCTCTGGATAATCTGGGCAGAAACAAAATATCTTAAAAATCACAAAACACCAAACAGAGGAATCTGCAACAAATTGGACCCGCGTCCGAGTCAACTCGGCCGCGGATCCGCGGCGAAACGCATGGTTCTGCCGCGCTTCCGCGGCGAGTTGGCCGAGTCGTGCACTCCAATTTCTTGACAATTCCCAGAAAACCCTGCTTGTATTTTTCATGTCATACAAAATATTTTTAGGCCTGTTTTGAAAATCGACAGAAAATACATTTTTTCGGTTTGTTTTCGGGATTTTTTCCGGATCGAAGTTCTAAACACTATGCTAACAGTTAGTTGTTGCTTAGCTAGGCTCTGATACCACTGTTAGGTCCACGTTACCCACCCCGGTTCTTTCGAGGAGGCGGAATAGGTAAAAATCAAAATTTTCCTAACTAGGTAACATGGACCATGCAAGAAGGATCTTTGCTAAACAAAAACTAACTAATATACTACAAGTTTTAGCTACTATATAGAATGGTTATACCTAGTTCTTGAACTCCTTCTCTTCTTTTGGTGGTTCACCTCCTTTCTTGCTCCTCGTAGTGGCTTGAACGGCTTCTCTTCGTCGTCTCCTCTTTGCCGTAGATGGATCCACCCGAAGGCCTCGAACTTGAGCTCTTATCTCAACCTAGAGATAACTAAGGTGCTTGGTGTGCTAAACCTAGAACCTTAGAATGAGTAGAGAAGAGTTATGGTGGTTTTGTCTCAAACGTTCATGATTTCCAACTCATGGAACACTTGAACCTTGAGAGAGGAAGAGGGAGAGCTTTTTTCATGAGAGAGAAAGAAAATGATAGAATGAGCTCTCATAATGCAACCATGCTCACAAAAGCAAAAATAATAATGATAATAATAATAATTAAGAATTGTGATGGTTAGTTTCAATGACCATTATCATTTCATGCAATTATTGCATTTTGTAAAGAATAACAAGTAAACAAAAGTCATAGCAATGAAATGATGATGGTCAACAAGTCCACAATGGTCAACCGGTCAACAAAGTCAACAAGTCAAGAAAAGTCAAATGTTCAACTCAACCATGACACAATAATCCTTAATTAATATTATTAATCATATTTCTCATTCTCATTAGGGTTTAGAAAAAGTCAACGGTCAACAAGTCAACCAAAGTCAAATGGTCAACAAGTCAACCAAAGTCAAATGGTCAACAACCCTAATGAGAATCCTCTGCCTCTGCCTCTGTCCACTGTGCATACACATCCGCATCCGCGTTCCGAGGAACACGAATACAATGAGACAAAACCAATCCCAAAACAAATACTAGGATCTGGCTTAAACCAAAGCCCGCTAGTAATAACTGTCCGGACACCAAAAGTGCACAAGTGCGCGAGTGTGAACGAACCCTGTCGCAAAACCATGCGACCTCTACTCTGTTTTGCCTAAAGGAGAGTAACCCTCTGTGTGGGACTCTAAAGGCTCGACACTACGCTGGCAGTAGCTTTAACCACAGGCCGCAAGCGGTACTAGCTGTACGTAACGGTCCCCAGGTAGATGCAGGCAAGAAGACTGATGAGGTGAATCCATCCTAACTCCTACTGAGCCTGAATGTGACAATCTTCGTACAGTCCGGTTTGTTCGTCTGAGAATATCGCATGGCGGGCCTAGGAGGGCGGTAAACGTCAGTCCCCTAACAGCGGTGCAAGTCGTGTCGGAGTGTAGCCCAAAACACCCTGAGAATCTACTGGAAAACCTACCAGCAATTCTCGCTTGCCCTGGCCAGGGACGACAATGTGTAATGGCTCTCCTAGACACAGCACGATATCAACTCCCAATACCAGGAGAGACGAATCCTGTCTAACCGTCACTGCCTCCAAGTGCTTCGGGACTGCATCCAACTACTACCTGTTTGCATGACTCAGTAGAGCCGTGGTAGGGTAGTAATCTAAGAACAGTGGGAACACACTCGAGGCGAAGCGACAGTGTCAAGTCAGCGGACTAAGCTGTACTCATGTCACCTGGGAACTGTCAACCGACGATAGGTATAATACCAACCAACAGTTCCCGACGAGTTCTGTCCAGTGTACTTGTAACCTAACGAGCACCTGCATACTATCTCCGGTACGACGTATTGATGGCTGTGGGACAGACCATCTCCCCTGCTGGGAAGAGAAGCGTATGCACCAGTCTATTCTGGAGTATCGATGCCCTGTCTCGATAATTCTACGACTATGGACCAAAATAAGGATGTGCTTATAGACTACCCAGCCCCCACTAGTGTGATCGCCATCACAACGCCGGTAGTCAAGCAAAGATCCTAAGGGCTCTATCAATATGTTTTTAGCGATATGTTAAAAGAAACATATACACATATTAAGATAGAAACAAACCAAGTAGCATACTACTATATCGAGCAAGACTGTCGTAAAACCGTATATATATATATATATCCCAAGCCTCCAAAATGTATTATACAAACTAGTACTATACAATAATGGCCTCTTGGGCATACATATCTAACACATATCACATTAAATGCTCCTCATGATCATTTCCACTCACAATTTCCATATGTAAACATTAATCCAAATGTCCACAACAATAAAAAGATATGGCAACATCTAAACTAAACTCGTGACGGATCACAAGGATACCCCTCACTTGTATATACATACCTGCATCCGCATTCCGACTGAATGCGAATGCAATGAGACTAAAGTAATCCAACAAATCTAATACTAGGATCCGGCTTAAACCAAAGCCCACTAGTATGATCCGTCCGATCATGATCCGTGCACTACTGCACGTATATGATCGAACCCTGCCATAATACCATACGACCTCTACATCGTTTCGCCCGAAACTTGAGAAACTGTCTGTGGTGGACTCTAAAGACTCGTCAAAACACTGGCTGTGGATTTAACCACTAACACGTCAGTGGTACTAGCTGTACGTAACGGGCTACCATGTATTGACCAAAAGGGAGGCTGATAAGCAATCCAGACACCCTACTGAGCCTGTTAGTGACAATATCCGTACAGTCCGGTCCGTTCGTCTATGAGCATCGCATGTCGAGCCTAGGGGGTTGGTAAAAGTCAGACCCCAAAATCGGTACAAGTCGTGTCGGAGTATAGCCCAGAACACCCTGAGATACTACTAGAATACCTACCAGTAAATCTCGTGCCTTGGCCAAGGACTTCATGTAATGGATCTCCTAGACACAGCATGATCTCACCCCTAATACCGGGAGAGACGAAACCCCTGCCGATCCGCTCACTGCCTCCATGTGGCTCAGGACTGTGCCCAACTAAAACCTGTTTGCACGACTCCTTTGAGCCGTGGTAGGGTAGTAATCAAAGCAAATGGGAACTCATACGAGACAAATGATGATCTCAGGTCGATGAGCTAACTTGTACACATGTCACCAGGGAACTGCTATCTGACGTCAGGTATAATACCAACTAGCATGTTCCCGGCGAGTCCAGTCCGGTGTACTCATAACCCAATGAGCACCTGTATACATCTTAGGTGAACCAACTGATACCAATGGCTTATGAGACCGGCCACCGCCCCTCATCGGGGTCTCGACTGTATACACTAGTCTACTAATGGAGTATCGATGCTCAGTCTCGAAGTTCCCACGACCAGGGACCACTTTTAGGATGTGCTTATAGACTACCCAACTCTCACGTATATGATCACCATCATATTGCTGGTAGTCAAGCAAGAATCCTAAGGGCTCTATCAATGTATAATAGTGATCTGTAATATCACCTAAAGCATGTACACGATGACAAAGATAAACTAGATAGCATACTATCATCTTGAGTAAGACTGTCCTACCGGCATAGGTCCTCTCTCAATCATTACAATCACGTACCTGCGATCCAATAATTGACTTAGAGGGCACTATATCCAACAATCTCCCACTTGCACTCAAGGCTAATTATTGCGATGTCGCATACTCACAACCCGTATGATACCGAACACCCAACTCCTCTACTGATCAGTCTCACAAAGCCCGTTTGTGAAACTATTGCGTTCGAGGAATAGTCTCAGTGAGTGGATCTGCCCTGATGTTTCTTTCTATGTCTCTCTTAATCTCAAGTTCGCGGAGATAGCCATCTCCCGAATTGAGCAATACATGTCTTAGAATATGTCTGGATATTTGATGGGACCTAGTTCACAAATGAACTCCAAATCCAAACTTCTTAGACTGTATCATCAACTGAATTTAATCAATATCCTGCGTCATCCTCCCTCAGTATCCGCTTGGACCGCCTGTCCAAACTACTGCCCCTCATCAGAAGGAAAACTATAACTCTGACAGTCACTCTGTCATCCATGTCACCTTGGAAGCCTGGAATGATAACCGTCTCCCGAAAGAGGCTGTCGTTATCATATCCCTAGAACATCCACTTATGTTCTAAAAATTCTTCCGAATGTTTCTCCAGGATTAGATTAATATCAACTTATTACAGCTTGCGCAAAAACAACACCTGGTGTGGTACTTGACATCTCATGATTGACTCAATTGCCTAAGCAAGTGATATGCCAATTATGCACATCCCTCTCCCCTTTAGTCTGTAAGACACCTTTAGAGAGGGTGACTCCATCACCTGCAGGTACACTACCGTGCCAGGAGTCGTCCATTCTAAAACACCTTTAGAATACTATCTAAGTACCCAGATTAGGACACTTCCCAAATCCAGATCTAAAACCATAAATCTAGTAACCAGAATATCTGATATTATATCTATATCCTATGTGGAGAAAACACTGTGTGACAACCAAAGTATAACAGATCATAATATAGGAATTTCACTTCTTACTCTGTGTGTGACAACCAAAGTATAACAGATCATAGTATAGGAATTTCACTTCTACTACCTTCTTAACAAATGTCATCCAAATACCAGGACATCACACACTACTACCTTCTTAACAGATCCATTCCCTATTCTGATGAAGTCAAAGCCCATGACTTTCACATCAAAAATAGATGATCTATCTCCGCTATATCTGCTTTAGTCTATAAATAGACATAAACTACTTGCCCACTATTCTTCCGCTGCTCCCACTGACTACGACAACCCTCTGGCAGAGTCATATACATGTGCACTTCTAAGCTAGTTTAGAACGACGCTATACCCATCCTCCTGCCGGGTCTCATAGCCTGGAACAACAGTAGTGTCAAGTCTGGATAAACAAGAACCTCCCTGTCACCGTCCTTGAAGATACCGGAGTACCTCTCGGGTGCTTGAGGTTACCCTACATATCTGCGGAGTGGCTAATGGAATGACAATTCAGATTGAATATTTAGGTCCTATTAAACTTTCAGTAATCATTTGCTGTTCTGGAATCACTTCCAGTCCTACCATACTCCCACTACTGTTTTCTGAAAAAATCCATTTTACTAAAACTGTGGCGAGTCAAGAACAATATCACTATTGATCTTCCAGATGGTAGAAAGTCAACCTTCGTCATAGCCCGGGTTAACCCACAAACAACCATTACAGAAACGCGCCTTGAGTTATCCAGAGTCTGGTTTTAAGCATAAGCCGGACAACTCTCCATACCTTAACATTGTTAAGATATGAACTATCCTATATCCAATATAGAAACAGAGGCACTGATTTAATTGGAACCAGATTCAAATCACGCAGCTGTCTCCAGTGCATGTCAAACTAAATGAAAGGAGGCCGATCAGCGTTACTCAACTTAGGAATGCATCCAGATATGAGTAAGTTGAAAGAGAAACAAGTTTCTTAAAATCATTACTATCAACTGAATACCATACACAAACATCTATATTTTCGATCATCTTGAAGAATTCTGATACTTGCAGCACCTGGTTCTCTACTTTATTCTTATACCTATAAGTTCTCAAAACTTAGATCTTACATTTCTACGAAACACATGTCTAAGAACTAGAGAAGTCACAAGTAAACAGAATATAGTACGAGTAACAACCCCTCTATCCTAATAGACACTGGACAACATACAATACTCTGTATAAGTCCCCTGAGTTAAATAACTCAAACCCTGTGCGTCGTCGTTTGAAAACTGTACTATGGTTATGAAGAATTACGCCGCTGTTGAATGCTCCTTACCTAACCATCAACTGATATAGGTAAATGTCATGGACATAATTTCAAAAAGCTATATCTCACTTTATAAAAAATAAATGTACAGATATATCAGTTTGAAATTGTTGCATAACAACGGATATTCAAAACCAAATATTTGCCGTCCGGCAAACACCCAGGCGATTTCCTCAAATATCACCAGTTACAACGAATCCCGATATAATGAGGATGATCACCTAATTCCCAATAACTTACTCCCACTCATCATCTGTAAAACCATACAGATATGAGAATCAAACTTGGTAAATACATTCCCTGGAGCAAGGGCTAATTGGGAAATCAATTTTCTTTTAACAATACACAGTGAAACTGAAACATGTAAATGTTTCGAAGGGGTATCCGGGTATTCCTAGTAATGCCTTTTCCATTATGAGATTCACAACTGTAACCGTATATTTCTTTGCCATCTCTCCAAATCCCTTTATATGTCTTTAGTCATTACCTTATGTATACCACCTTTAGGCAAAATGGTTTTCTTCCTTCCCTACCATTCGGCACCAGCCTATGGTTTGGAAGAAGACTATCTAATAAGCATAATGGGTGTACTTTCCTAATCCTAGGAGCACACCCAACGCGAGAGAAGGTAAAGATAAAAGACAACTGAATAAACCTTATTCCTATTTCTCCTGAACCAGAATCCATCGCCGAACTGGAACAAGTTCTTTCGAGTTCGTATATAACCGTATGATGGATCATCCAATAAACTGTGGATCTTCGTAGTGATATGGAGTGTTTTGGAGAAATACAAAGGTGAAGTAGGAGTGGCGATGAAATACTTGGTTTGGTCATGAATAGCAGTCGCAATTTACTTTGCCCTCTTTCTAATCCGTTTATTTGTCTTTACTTATTACCTTCTGTACACCTCACTTAGGCTAATCAGTTTTCTTCATTCCCTACCTTTCGGCACCTGCCTATGGTTTGGATGAAGACTATCCAATTAGCGAAATAGGTGTACCGTCCTAATCCAAGGAGCACTCGCAACACGAGAGAAGGTAAAAGGAAAAGACAACTGAATAGTCCTATTCATTTTCTCCAAAACCGAAAACCATCCTCGAATCTCGAACAAGTTCCTTTGAGTTCGTATATAACCATACGATGGTTTTATCCAATGGAAGTGGACGTTCGTAGTGATACGAAATGTTCCGGAGAAAAAGGGTAAAAGTAGGAGTGGCAATGAGGTATGCAACTCAGACAATCCAAAAGCCAGAGTTTTAAGAAGGTTCGGTTAACTTAGTCACTGAGTCATAGTCTAGGGTCGGGCCATGGTCGCTGCCAAAGAGAGAGAGAAAAAAGAAACACTCTGCGTGCACTCTAACCTAGATCAGAATGGTTATCACTTTATCTAATCAGGAAGCCTCCCACTGTATCCTCAAATTCTCCACCAAACCTGAAAGAAGAATTAGTCGGGATCACCCGAGGAGTAAACCAACTCATCAGTGGGAATCGGGATCCAACTATCATCGCATGATAATGTGACGGAATCCACTCATGTTATCACACTCCAGAAGGTATGCGCATGCCTGGCAAGTTTCAGTTTCTTTAGAAACTCCCGATATGATTTTTACCCCATGCTCTTATGACCTTGACGAAGGCCAACATATCATAAATCACATGTCAAGTTCTACCCGTCATTATCCAGGTTAATTTGAACCCACCCGTACATACCGTTGACGAAGTCCAAAATAGTAGTACGACTGTCCCAAACTAACGCATCTACAATAGAAAAGTAACAAATAGCTACCATACACTATGTCTTGGCGAAGGCCAATATACATAGCATGAATACTAAGTGCTACCTTTCTGAAATGACGGAGGGCTACGAATGGTTTTTGGCGAAAAACCTTTAACGTAATGAACTTGATATCGTTGAAGGAACCGGATAGCTTTTTACAAAAATATAGTGTCGAAAACCTTTGCTAAAGAGCTCACTCCCGGTGAAGGGATCTCGGCTCTGTTCCCCTCCGAAAGACGGCGCGACTGGACGTCTTGCCTGAGATTCGGGACAGATGCTAATTGGTGCTATCCGTCCACCTCTCCGAAGATGCCAAGTTGATTTATGGCACCATGTATCGAAGGTTTAAACGGATGCGTCCGATGTAGCAGACTTCGTCAGATTCCCCCTCACTTGAGGGGTTTTTGATTGTGGGGATGCTCTTCCCTACAGGCGCAAGCCCCTGCAGTTAATTACGCTATCGCATTGCGGTAACAACTTTCTCCTTCTCCAGATGATCACTTCGTGTCGTGTGTGTTTATTTTGTGTTTGGTTGCCCGTGGATTGTATACGGAGACTGAGTTATGTCGTCGCCCGTAGGGCGTGGACTAGTCCAAATCCGTATTATCTTAGATTTGGGTTTGGGGGTTTAGGTTTAAGGATACGTTAGTCTCGTTTGAGACTAAGATCGACTTAAACGTTTGTTAAGGATACGTTAGTCTAGTTTTAGACTAAGATCAACTTAACGGAATCGTTTAGATCCAACAAGAGAGCAATTAAGGGGGGCCCTGTTGTTTAGTTTAGTGACATTGCGGTCAATAGGTAGTTTAAGGACATTGCGGTCCAATGTTAGTTTTAAGACATTGCGGTCAAGGTTAAGGACATCATAGTCCGAGGATTTAAGGACTCCATAGTCCGACGTTTGTTTTAAGACATCCCGGTCAAGGTTAAGGACATCCCGGTCAAGGTTAAGGACATCATAGTCCGTTGTTAGTTTTAAGACATCCCGGTCAAGGTTAAGGACATCATAGTCCGTTGTTAGTTTTAAGACATCCCGGTCAAGGTTAAGGACATCATAGTCCATGAGTTTAAGGACCCCACAGTCCGTATCAATGTGCGGTCGTCGGGACCCGTCACCTCTTTGAAGACGTTGAGGAATTACAATGCCAAGTATCAAAGGAGTGAAGAGATGTACCCTTGAACCAAGATAGATTAAATAGTCTTTAGCCCAGTCTAGAACCAAGACCAATTAATTACGTTATGAGCCCATTAGCCCAGTTAAGCTTGAATTGAGAACTTATGGCCATCTTGGGTTAAGTCCAATCATGTTTTAGAATATTGGCTTTCTGTTGGCTTATTGAAGAAGAGGGTTTGCCTCTAAAAACTTAGCCAATTGGGCTAAAGCTAGTGTTGAACACTAGAGACCAACAGTGTTGAACACTGGGAATGAGATTGACAAACTGGTGTTAAACGCCAAAACATAATCAGTGTTACATACTAGCAACAAGGCTTTCAAAATAGTGTTAAACACTAAAGCAAATCAGTGTTAAACACTGGAAATAGAGACTCCAAATTAATGTTAATCAGTGTTAAACACTGGTAATAGAAATTTTAATTTAGTGTTAAACATTGCTAACAGAGATTTAATTTAGTGTTAAACACTAAGAAATTCAGTGTTAAACACTGCAAATAGAGTTTTTCAATTAGTGTTAAACACTAAAGCAAATCAGTGTTAAACAATGGATACAGAGGTTTCAATTTAGTGTTAAACACCAAGGCAAGAGGGGTCACGTGGTAGCATGTGAGAG